>JARYHS010008075.1:175984688-176098848 GCA_031002005.1 Vandiemenella viatica | reverse complement strand
GTTTCCAGCTTGACTTCTCGACTTCGAGGTCTGGGAGACGGGAATATGGGCTTTTTGATGGAACTATCCCGACGTTCGCTTGCAGTGATATGGGGAAAACCGTAGAAAATCTAAATCGGATGGCCAGAAGGGGATTTGAAACCGCATCCTCTCGAATGCGAGGCCAGAACATTATCGCTCGTCAACTACGCTCAGTTTTTTTAATTGACCGTAACTCATATATATTATTTCTATAAGGTATTTTTTTCACAAGCCTATATCTTCCTTCATACTGAACCGAAATCAATGAATGAGGTGTCATTTTAAAGCTTATGGTCTCCACTTTGGTTAAATCGTATTTTAAGCAAGAAAGGTTTCGGATTCGACCCTTAAAGGGCAAATGTAAATTTTTCTAAAATGCTGTTTTCTGTGTTATGAGTCAGTTATCTTCCTGTATTCCTATCGGAAGTCGTTTAATATGAGTATCATTTTAAAGATTAAGATCTCCGCTTTAGTGACGTCATATATTTAGCCAGAAAGTTTTCGGAATTCGACCCTTAAAGGGCAAAAGTATCAATATTTTTGCAATGCGTTTTTGTGTCACGAGCGATTTATCTCCCTTAATATCTAACGATATAGATAAATGAGGTATCATATTAAAGAATAAGGTCGCCGACATGGTAACATTATATTTTAAGAAAGGAATTTTTTCGTAATTCGATCCTTATAGGACAAAATGTCACTTTTTCTAAATGCGTTTTTTGTATCTCGAGCCATTTATCTCCCTGGATATCTAACCAAAATCGATAAATGAGGTAGGATTATGAGGAGTAATGTCTCAGCTTTGTGACATCAATATTTTAAGAAAGAATGTGTTTGGAATTCAACCCTTAAAGGGAAAAAGTATAAATTTTTCTATAACGCATTTTTGTGTCACGAGCGATTTATCTCCCTTAAAATCTAACCGATATAGATAATGAGGTATCATATTAAAGAATAAGGTCTCCAACATGGTAACATTATATTTTAACAAAGGAATTTTTCGTAATTCGACCCTTATAGGGCAAAAATGTCACTTTTTCTAAATGCGTTTTTTGTACTCGAGCCATTTATCTCCCTGGATATCTAACCAAAATCGATAAATGAGGTAGGATTATGAGGAGTAATGTGTCTCAGCTTTGTGACATCATATTTTAAGAAAGAATGTGTTTGGAATTCAACCCTTAAAGGGAAAAAGTATAAATTTTTCTATAACGCATTTTTGTGTCACGAGCGATTTATCTCCCTTAATATCTAACCGATATAGATAAATGAGGTATCATATTAAAGAATAATGTCTCCAACATGTTAACATTATATTTTAACAAAGGAATTTTTTCGTAATTCGACCCTTATAGGGCAAAATGTCACTTTTTCTAAAATGCGTTTTTTTGTATCTCAAGCCATTTATCTCCCTGGATACTAACCAAAATCGATAAATGAGTAGGATTATGAGGAGTAATGTCTCAGTTTTGTGACATCATATTTTAAGAAAGAATGTTTTTGAAATTCAACCCTTAAAGGAAAAAGTATAAATTTTTCTATAACGCATTTTTGTGTCACGGGCGATTTATCTCCCTTGATATCTAATCGATATAGATAAATGAGGTATCATATTAAAGAATAAGGTCTCCGCCGTGGTAATATTATATTTTAACAAAGGAATTTTTCGTAATTCGACCCTTAAAAGGCAAAAAATGTCAATTTTTCTAAAATGCGTTTTTTGTATCTCGAGCCATTTATCTCCCTGGATATCTAACCAAAATCGATAAATGAAGTAGGAATATAAGGAGTAATGTATCAGCTTTGTGAAATCATATTATAAGAAAGAATGTTTTTGAAATTCAACCGTTAAAGGAAAAAACTATAAATTTTTCTATAACCGATTTTTGTGTCACGAGCGATTTATCTCCCTTGATATCTAACCGATATAGATAAACGAGGTATCATATTAAAGAAAAAGGTCTCCGCCGTGGTAAAAATTATATTTAAGAAAGGAATTTTTCGTAATTCGACCCATAAAAGGCAAAAATGTCAATTTTTCTAAAATGCGTTTTTTTGTATCTTGAGCCACTTATCTCCCTTGAAATCTATCCAAATCGATAAATCAAGTACGATTGTGAGGAATAATGTCTCAGCTTTGCTGACATCATATTTTAAGAAAGAAGTGTTTGGAATTCAACTATTAAATGGAAAAAGTATAAATTGTTCTACAACGTATTTTGTGTCACGAGCCTTATATTTCCCTTGATATCTAATCGATATAGATAAATGAAATATCGTATTAAAGATTAAAGTTTTCCGCCGTGGTAACATTATATTCTCAGAAAGGAATTTTAGTAATTCGACCCATAAAGCGCAAAAATGTCAATATTTCTAAAATACATTTTTTGTGTTTCGAGCCATTTATCTCCCTGGATTTCTAACCAAAATCGATAAATGAAGTAGGAGTATGAAGAGTAATGACTGAACTTGGTGAAATTATATTCAACCTCACTATTCATCGCATTTATTCGCGAAATTTTCGCACGGGTCGTCTAGTATGGATATATAGGAACAATAATTACAAACTGACTCGGCCATGAATCTTTTTGTAATATATACATTTTTTGCAGCCTAGTCGTAGACGCACAAATATTTGATCAAGTAAAGATTCATATCTTAATCACATCGTTTCTCATGAACCCAAAAAAAACCTAATACACCCACTTTATAACCACATATGTAACCTTTCATTAGTTTTTCGAAGATAACATCATTTTCCTTTTACAAATCCAGCTATTCCAGTTTGACTAGCAATCATCCATTTCCTTCAGAATGCAGGCATAAGAATTTAAAAAGCTCGACTGCATATGAAATTAGCCAACGTCATTAACTGTAAGACCGACAGCGGTCTTTTTCCAAGACCATTCTTCTTGCAGAAATGCCATGGTGTCTCCCAAAGTGAGAAGAATTATTGAGCCGGTTCAAATTCTAGTCGGCTATAGATTTCATTTTCCATTTTTCTCAAAACGTTTGCAGATTAATGCCAGGATGATTCCACTGGTAGGCGTTGGTCAACATGTTTTGTAATCTTTGTTCACAGTTCTTTCCAATATTTATTTACCTCTACAGTAACGAGGCATTTAGACCTATATATATTAAAAATGGTTAATGTATAAAAAGAAAACTGATGTGCAGTTTGCAGAGGTGAAAATTAAATTCCAAAATACTGTAATATTAATTTGTGATATACAGAAATTATTATTATTGTTATTATTATTATTTGTATTGACAGGTATTTGACGAATAAATGAAAAGCATGTTTTTCAATCGTCGTTCATAAAACAAGAGATCAGTATGTTATTATCACAGCGAAATGTGAAAACTTATTTAGGATATTTTGAAAAATATTGTTTAATAGGCGGGATTAGGGGTAATAAACGATTCTTGTTTAATTTTTCTGCAGCACGTCACAGTGCCTAGTATTTAAAAGTTATTCACACATCGAAACGGGATAATTACTTGCAGTTATCAATTTGTAAAAGAATCTTATCCAGCAGTATTCTTGTTAAACTTTTACAATTATAAAATTTTATTTTGTTACTCCTTTGTCTAGCCTCTAATGAAGGAAAATGTTGTTTGATCTGGATGGCAGATAATTCCGAAGTCACAGTAGAAGGAAATACGGATAGTTTCCTTCCTGAAGACTTCCTCATCGAATGTGCGACTAATATTCAAACATTAGTTCGCTTCAGTATCCATCGCTACACCAGCCACATCGAGTAATTTGAGTGATTTGAGAGGGCGGCAATTATCAAACGGTTTTCTTACTAGAATCATGAATATAACAAATAAACGGTGCTATGCTGTTTATTTGGGTTTCCAAAGGAAATAAATGTCATTGAACAGTCCCATACAAACACACACGCAAAACAACATCTGGCGAGAATAGGCCTGGCAGCAGCTTTCTTTTTATAGAACACTAGCTGATACCCGCGACTTCGTACCGTGGATTAAGAATTTCTTTGCCAGAATTGAATATAGAAAGTTGTTGGTAACGAAGGATCGGTCCGAAACAACACCGAGTCGGCATAATATGACAGGAAAGCCATCACTATATCATTCTACTACGTCGAACCTGTCTCTTGAAGAGAATCAGTTTCCAACATATTTAAAAACAGAAAAACAAACGAAGAGGCTGGGTGGGAGGGGGGGGGTGTTAACCACAGCAGCTTTATTTCAGCTTGGCTTTCCTTCTTTCTTCAGCATGAGCACCGATTCTTGGGTTCTAATAACTTCAGCTGCTCGTGCTCTGCTAGAGCTACACCTTAGGCCAGTTTACGCCCGCAAAAAAAATGAAGGCAAAATAAGCTGGTGCCAGAAACATTTAAGCAGATACAAAGTAATAGGACAGAGAAAATCGACATCTATACAGAATAATACGTTTTTTCTCTAAACGAAAATTATTAACAAATTATACACTAACATAATGTGCGAGAAGTACAGCTTGAGCAAGGGACGTAACATAACAGACTAACACACACATCCGTCTCTCTGTCACCATACGGTAAGTTCTCAAAATTTCGTGACTACAACTGTTAATCATACCGAAAAAAATGTCCTGTGCCCTTCCTGCAGATACAAATATTTGCTTTAGAAATTCCATCAATATCGGTTTAGCCATTTAGTCGTCAAAACGTAACAAAAAGACAGAGACTTGCTTCCGCATTTATAGTATTGTTACTGCAGATTACACACACACACTGACTGCGAACAACCCTGAGGGATCAATTAACGTATATAACGTAAACAAGTGTATCCCTACAGCATTGCGAGACTACCTACGATTTGCCTCGCATTGCACTCCTAAATTTGTTATATCTACAGTTTAACATTCAATCCGAACAACTGACGGTCCAGAAGTGACTCTTACGATCAAAAACAATTTTTAAAAATCTTTGCCTCCACGGAGATGTGAACCAAATAGCAGTAAGCAAGCGCTTTATCCACTGAGCTACCAGACCGCTATAAGGAAAAGTAGTACAAAGACCTACACATCCTACGCGTCTGTCTATCACCATTCAGTAATTTTTCAAAATTATGAGACAACATGTTATACAGCAAATTTTTCAATCAAATGTAGACAGTATTTTTCTCCTCGTTTCAAAAGATAAGTGTGCAAAGTTTCATGGAGATCGGATGAAAACTAGTGATTTTTATTAATAAAAACAAACTAACAGACAAACAAACAAACATACATTCATCTTTATATATATAGATTACAGTTTAAAGATACATTAAGGATTGTTGTTTCCAATAGAATATTCGTCTACGAGGCGTCGCGAATAATTCAGCGATGAGGTCAAATATTGTCATTTGTAAAGGTGGGGTATTGCGAGACAGTCATCTGTGACCAACTTATTTATGAAAATTGTGTATCTGTTCCGTATAACACGATGTTACCATCTATAAGGCTGTGATTTACGTCGCCCATATCATGTCCCAGCAGCACAAATATACCAGCCACATCTAGCAGCTAGCCTATTTTAGATGTTTGCTCGAGCAGCCAAAGACGCAGGAAACTGATTATCCCATCAAAAACGTTGACATGAACTCAGTAGAAAGTGTATGGGCCGACCGAGCGTGGTGGGTGAACGGTTAGCGTTCTGGCCTCGCATTCGGGAGGACGGTGGTTCGAATCCACGTCCGGGCATCCAGATTTGGGTTTTCCATGGTTTCCCCAAATCACTCCAGGCGAATGCTGGGATGCTTCCTTCAAAAAGGCCATGGCCGAATTCCTTCCCGTTTCTTGTCCCCCAGTCCCATCCCGCCTCTAATGACCTGCCATCTCAATCCCGTATTTATCTCCTTATCGTTTTCCACATCTACTTTGCATCCCCTCCCCCCCCTCTCAAAGCTTTCTGGACGGACTATAAATATTATTCCAAAAAGGAAGATTTAACAGTCAGTAGACGGAACACGCAAGCTGCTAGATGTGGCTGGTGTAGCGATTGACAGTGAAGCAAACTAATGTTTGAATATTAGTCGCACATTCGATGAGGAAGTCTTCAGGCAGGAAACTATCCGTATTTCCTTCTACTGTGACTTCGGAATTATCTGCCATCCAGATCAAACTACATTTTCCTTCATTAGAGGCTAGACAAAGGAGTAACAAAATAAAATTTTATAATTGTAAAAGTTTAACAAGAATACTGCTGGATTAGATTCTTTTACAAATTGATAACTGCAAGTAATTATCCCGTTTCGATGTGTGAATAACTTTTAAATACTAGGCACTGTGACGTGCTGCAGAAAAATTAAACAAGAATCGTTTATTACCCCTAATCCCGCCTATAAACAATATTTTTAAAAATATCCTAAATAAGTTTTCACATTTCGCTGTGATAATAACATACTGATCTCTGGTTTTATGAACGACGATTGAAAAACATGCTTTTCATTTATTCGTCAAATACCTGTCAATACAAATAATAATAATAATTTCTGTATATCTCAAATTAATATTTTACAGTATTTTGGAATTTAATTTTCACCTCTGCAAACTGCACATCAGTTCTTCTTTTTTATACATTAACCATTTTTAATATATATAGGGCTAAACGCCTCGTTACTGTCGAGGTAAATAAATATTGGAAAGAACTGTGAACAAAGATTACAAAACATGTTGATCAATGCCTACCAGTGGAATCATCCTGGCATTAATCTGCAAACGTTTTGAGAAAAATGGAAAAACGAAATCTTATAGCCGACTGGAATTTGAACCGGCTCAATAATTCTTCTCACTTTGGGAGACACCATGGCATTTTCTGCAAGCAAGAATGGTCTTGGAAAAAGACCGCTGTCAGTCTTACAGTTAATGACGTTGGCTAATTTCATATGCAGTCGAGCTTTTTAAATTCTTATGCCTGCATTCTGAAGGAAATGGATGATTGCTAGTCAAACTGGAATAAGCTGGATTTGTAAAAGGAAAATGATGTTATCTTCGAAAAACTAATTGAAAGGTTACATATGTGGTTATAAAAGTGGGTGTATTATGGTTGTTTCCGGGTTCATGAGAAACGATGTGATTAAGATATGACATCTTTACTTGATCAAATATTTGTGCGTCTACGACTAGGCTGCAAAAAATATAAATATATTAAAAAAGATTCATGGCCGAGTCAGTCTGTAATTATTGTTCCTATATATCTATATGTTACGGTCAATTAAAAAAACTGAGCGTAGTTGACGAGCGATAATGTTCTGGCCTCGCATTCGAGAGGATGCGGTTTCAAATCCCCTTCTGGCCATCCAGATTTAGATTTTCTACGGTTTTCCCATATCACTGCAAGCGAACGTCGGGATAGTTCCATCAAAAAGCCCATATTCCCGTCTCCCATGACCTCGAAGTCGAGAAGTCAAGCTGGAAACAAATTTAAAAAAGTTCAGAAAGCCCTGGTTCCTCGAGGATATACGGTTCTACTCCTGTATAATTCTTTCGTCTGTTAACTGTGTGAGACAACAACCTCAGGTAGCAACATAAGCAAGTTAGTTGAACGAAGGAAGAGGAAAATCGCATGCCTGAAATGTCTGATAATTTCCTTGTTGTGTGGGCCTACGGAATTGTCTTCCGTGTTAGCAAACCACGACAGCAGACACATTCACAAAATCCTTCGCTAGAGTCCCGACCAAGATACTTAAGCTGGCGCTAGCAATGTAGGGGCTAGAACACTGACATCGCATTGTAAAGGCCTTCTGCCATATCCCTTCCAAACCATTACCCTTTCGGATAGGTGCAATGCACCCTCCGCCACACACTTTTAGTGAATCGCGGAGTAATAATAATAATAAAGGCCACGGATTCGAGTTCTTCCTCGCATATGGCTGCTTTTGAATGAGTGTAGTGTTCGCCTTGTGTTGATTTCACAATACAATGCCACCTTACCTCAACAAAGGCTGACACAATAGTCAGCTGGTTAAATGTTCAAAGGCACCGAAGGTCATAAAATATTTAGATCAGCAGATGGAGGCAGATCAATTTTCAATAACGTGCACTTCCAGGTTTTTTTTTTCCTAATAGCTCCATTATTACGGAATATTGATCAATTCATTTCGTAATCAAATAGTGCAAGTAGAACATTGCAAGATTCAATGAGGGTATGCTGAAGTCAAAATCCTCGAGAAGCAATTCTCAGAAATTTTTAATGACTAATACATATTAGTTCAATGTTTTTTCAACATTTTCGTCGGTCTTCTAACTATGATCAAGTAACTTTAATAATATGTTATATGAGGTGGTTTCTGTAACTTTCGGCAAATGGCTGTCACTGTATTTGTAGGTGCTCGTGATTCGAAAATGTGCACATTTCGAGTACGGATGGTCATGATCACAAACCGTATAAGAGCAAATTCTACTGAACAAGTGTTCTTCACTTCCTCAGAGCCACTGGTAAATAAACACTTCCTCGAAACGTTTGTCAGGACGGTTACTTCCTCCTTGCGTCTGAACTGAGCCAGCAGGAAGATTTTCTCCTTACGAAATAACCACACATAATGTTAAAGAGATTAAATCCTATACACTCAACTGAAATTAAATACCCCTCCCGTGTGCACTAAAGAGCTTCAGTACAGTACTCCTTTTTCCAAATTTTTTATCCTAATATGTTTTGAGAACTTAGCTATGTTACTAGTTGGCACGAAACAAAGAATATTTTCTGTGAGATGAGGTGGACCTGTGAGATATTTTTGAAGGCGGCCAAAATTGCCTTTTGGTTCAAAAAAATTGTCTTTAAATTTTTAATAGCATTCCTCCCGATAGCCATTCATCCAGCTAAGCCGTTTTGTGTGTTTATCCTGTGTACTGATGTATTTCCAAATGCTTTTTGCTCATACAATTGAAAGACGACAGCTACTTTAACACCCATGCCCCTGGCCATAATCGCACCAGTGACCGAGAGTCCCGGTAACGCTCAAGCCATCCCATTCGGAAGAACAGGGGTTGAAATCCGTATTTAGATATTGCATGATTAATCGAAATCACTCCGAGAGTGCTGGGATGATTCTCTGGTATGGCCATGGCTGAATTCCTTCCAGAAATATGCCCCCAGTCCTTTTTCCCCTATAATGATTTCGACGTCGACCAGCCCTAAAACACCACCGAACTAGAGACTCTCCACATGTGGAAATAGCACTCTAGTCCCTTCGCTACCATGCTCGGCCGTTGAATAAGATAAATCCAACAAGGAAAAGCTCCAAAACACACCACAGAGATGTAATTATTTTTATTTGAGAAATTATTTTTTGCTTCTAGCTTCACATCTAATTGAGGTCTGGGGCCAAGTAATGGAGAGGAATTCGGCCATGGCCTTTTGAAGGAACAATCCCGGCATTCGCCTGGAGTGATTTGGGGAAACCATCTAAAACGCTTACCTGGATAGGTAGATGCGGTTTCGAACCCAAGTCCTCCCGAAAGCCGGATTAGAGTGATACCACATACCTACCACGTTCTTTTTTTCCGTCTTCTTCATATCTTCGACGCCAATGTGATATGAATGCTGATGGTGTTGGAAACTAGGATCGGGTAAGAATTTAGGAACTTTTCTGGAGTTCAGCTGGAGAGATTTACGAAAATCATGGAATACTGAAATTGGATGCCCAACGGGATTTGAATTCGCGTCCTCCCGAATGCCAGGCAACAGTGTTACCTATAACCCATCGGGCTTGGAAGGCAGGAAGTAAAGCTTGACAGAAAATTTTATAGAATCATCAGTGTTAAGTTAGAAACAAAGAGAGATATGAAAGTTTTCCTACTTCCATCTTCCAGATTTAAAATGTGGATCCGCTAATTCACATTGCAGGCGGATTTATTTGTTGTTCTTAATTATTATTATGACTACTAAAACTGTTGCTACTGCGTTCAAATTTAGCTTACCTTCTAAATATGGTATGATGAAAACAAAATTCAGGTGTTAATATTCCGCATCATTTAATCATCTAGACATAGTTTACCATTAGAGTTCTTTCGCAAATGCTCTTTCTACTAACCCTTAACCTTTCTGTGTATTTGTCACAACACAGTTCTATAACGCTGCAGCTCTAAAAAGTTGTAACTAAGTCCATTCAAACTCTCTTATTGTTTTTCCGTGCGTAATTTAACGATTTTTTCGGTATTCCCATATAATTGCGTTTGCTAACGAATTGTTAACTGTTTATTCGAGGGGAAAAAAATACACAATGGTTATCAAAATTACGAAAAAAGTGTTATCATCTCTCTATGATCAATCGAGTTGGTTATTTCAATAATTATTATGACTAAAATGGTGATATTCGTGATTATTTTTACTGTAGAACTCCGAACTTTGCCTCTGAGCGACTGCGAGTATCTTGCGCGCGGGCTCAGTTTTTTAGTCTTGAGTAAAGTGCTGGGTATGAGAGGTCTATTTTATCATGAATTTAGTGTACCACCTACCAGTTATGCTGTCCTATGCGGTATTCGTGTCTAGAACGAAGCATACTCGAAAGGCGAGGGTCTCGCGAATTGTGTCCCCGACTGTACATTATTAATTAAATTCAATAATTATACTAGAACAGTTTGTATTTCCAGGCTGTGTTAAAATAACTCTCGATGTGTTTATCGGAGCAGACGGTTTATATGTGTTGAAAGAGCATTTGGGCTCACCTCTAAATAACACGCCGTCATCTAAAGTCAAGAAAGCTCACATTTAAGCTACCACTTCAGTAAAGGCATACTTGTCAGGATAAGATAACATTTGGAGATTCTTGCCAGGATAAGCTTACATTTTGACGATCCTGGATCGATAAGCTCACAATTCGAACAATGGACCTCGAGTTGTAAGACGATCGCTATATCCACTGGGCTACCAGAACGCTACTGGGTCAAGTTATTTGCGTCTTGATGTTCAGTTTACATACCAGCAGCGACGGAACGAAGGTGAGGCAGTGGAAGGAACTTGAAGAGGGACGGGCGGAAAGCTGGAGTAGAGATTCGCTCCAGGAACGTGGGCGTAGCGCGCCTCATAACGCTCCCACGCCCTCTGACGTCATGCACAGTAGTGCCGCCCGCCTGCGATTCTCACTTCCTGGGCTGGAGTACATTCGTAACTCGGCAAACGATGCTCACAGCAAGGTACTAGCACTGGAACGTAGTATTCAAAAAAGTTGAAGTAGATGCTGTTAGGGTAGGAAATGTAGTATCAAAAGAAGTGGAAGTAAAGATACGAGTGCCACAGGGTAGCGTATTGGGACCATTGCTATTCATTATTCTAATAATTGTGTTGATTGTTTACTATCTGAAATTAGATTGTTTGCAGATGACATAATGCTGTATAAAAGAATCAAAACGATAGATGATTGTTAAGTTGCAGGGTGATCTGGACAGGATATCTAATTGGGTTGGTAAACATGGGATGAAGATAAATGCAAAGAGGAGTCAGCTTATTAGATACACAAATAAAAAAACAAAAGGTTAATTATGAATATAAGGTGGGGAAAGAATTTCTTGCTGAAGACCTGAAATGTAAATATCATGGGATTACTTTTGATAACAAGCTTAACTGGGCTGGACACATTGGACAGGTGGTAGGAAAAGTTGTCAAAGTTCTGCACTTGTTGGAGAGAGTGATGAGGGGATGTACGGGAGAAGTAAAGGAATTGGGTTACAAAACTTTGGTGAGACCATTGCTCGAATATGGTAGTGTAGTATGGGACCCTCATTTTACGTATCAAATACAGAAGTTGGAGAGGGTGCAAAGAAGAGCTGCTAGATTTGTTTCTGAAAATTATCGCAGAATGCAATCAGTGACAGATATGATAAAAGAGATGAAATGGGATTCATTGCAAGACAGGAGGAGGATGAGGAGTGCCATGTGAGTGTACAGGGCATATACTGGAGATGAGGCATGGAAAAAAGATATTGCAATAGGTATGAAAAGTAGTGCATGGAAGGGAAAAGATGACCATGACCACAAGCTGGCACTCGATTTCAGGCACAAGGGTGTGGGAAGATTCTCTTTTTTAGGTAAGTGTGTCAGGGATTGGAATGAGTTACCAAGAGAAATGATGAATAATTTACCGAAAACTTTGAAAGAATTTAAAGATAAAATTTGTGGATGGCAAATGCAGGTGGGTGCAGGATAGGGGGAAGCTGGGTGTGTAGGTAAATTGCCACCGGAGCCTGTGCTCCATTGCAATTAAATTAAATTAAATCGTAATCTATAGTTCAATAGCTTGCATGACGACGTATCTGCTGTATCAAACAGGCTCAACGTCCATACACTCTCTACCCACAAGTGTTTGATCAACCGATCCTGTGGGGTTTCGGCTGCACCCAAGCTTACACTCGTTAGAAAAGCTTAACCCTACCACCTGGCTACGATACTACCACCTTAGCATTGGACTGATCACGTTCGGACTCTTCGATGAGCAGCGCGCTCAGTCACCGTAAGGACGACGCCCGCGGGGAGCAGCGTGCAGGCGGCGAGTCCCTGGCCGCGTAGCATCCGTATCAGCGCAGAGGCGAGTTTGAAGCGGCCTGAATCTAACCAAGACCAGATGTTCCCTGTACTTTGTAATACAGTTCTCAGAGAGCACAGTAGCCACGATGAGCACGCATAAGACTTTTATACGCCATTTTCCTTTTATATGTCTTACGATTATTCTGTTCGAACCTACGATTATCAATCCGGAAATCACTTTACAAACGAATGCAGTTACGTGCTCGTTCCACTTTGCGAGGGAATTATCTGAAGGACGTTGAATTACATGAAATATTTGTAATGTATGTTAAGCGAATGTTTACTAACAGCGTTAATTTGTGAATGTTATGCGTGAAAAGGAATATTCTCAATTTTAGATCGAACGCTTTCTGATGTATGTGATAAATTTTAGTAGGAACTAATATATAGAAACATTAGTTAACGTTGGTGGAGAAGAGAATCTGTGGCGGGTTTTAAGAGCTGTCAAAATCAATGAATCAAAGAAAGTGAAGATTGTTGTTGTCGTTTCTTCTTGGATGGAGTAGCGAACTGGTAAGTGATTGTGGTTAAATTTTACTGCTATTACCACATGGCATGAACAAAATACTGAAGCAAGATTTTGGACTGAATATAAATCAAAGCAAGACAAAAGTGATCAAATGTAGCAGAAATGATACAAATCACAGTAGATTAAATATAAAAATAGGATAGGCTGCTATAAGAGAAGTGAATTCTGCTACTTGGGAAGTAGAAGTACAATTACAACCGATGGCCGAAGCAAGAATGATGTTAAAAGCAGAATAGCATAAGCAAAAAGAGCCTTCATGAAAAAGAAATCTTTTAGTTTGAAACATTGATCTAGGAAATAGAAAGAACTTTTTAAAACTCTGTGTGGAGCACAGCACTTGATGGTAGCGAAAAATGAACTTTAGGAATACGGGAAAGTAAGGAAATTGAAGCATTTGAAATGTGGTGCTACAGAAGAATGCTGAAAATTAAGTGGACTGACAAAGTAAGAAATGAACGAGTTTTGGAAATGATGGACGAGAAAAGAAGTTTGTGGAAGAAGCTTACACAAAGAAGAGACAGGCTGGTAGGTCATATTTTGAGACATGCTGGATTGGTTAAATTGTTAGTGGAGGGAACAGTCGATGATATGAACTGTAGAGGAAGACAGAGATTAGAATATATGAAGCAGATAATTGAGGACATGGGTTGTAAGGGGTATGTAGAAATGAAAAGGTTAGCACAGAATAGGAAGGGATGGAGGTAAACCAGTCGAAAGACTGACGACAGCAAAAAAAAAAAAAAAAAAAAAAACACACACACATACTTGTTTAAAGTATAAGTAAGTATTGGGATAGTTGTAACTAGGTTTGAGAGTTTGTAAATTCATTGAATACAGATAAATAAATGAACAATCTTTTAACATGGAAGGGAAATACATAAATAATTCGTAGGGTTTGCAGCTATGTTATACAGTATTTTACTGTAATACACGAGAATACTATATGGCTAACAGAAACAACAAACGTTTCTTATGTTATTTCATAGCAACATTGAATATGAATTCGTTGTACTAAATGGTAAATTTAATAATGTAGTACAGAACACGCTGTCATTTCATTTTAAATGATCTTACGACACAGACAAACGAACGTCAACTGGGCGCAACCGGCACTAGAATAAGAGGCTATGCAGTAGTACTAAAATTATATTCCTTTAATTTCTTGATGTAGATTTTTCTTTAAAAAAAAAATTCTAAAAAAAAAGTGTAAAAATGGCGAGTGGAAGTGAATAACTCTTGAAATTAACATCGTAATAATCGTCGCTTATTGTAAAAAACATAACTATGAAGGAAATAATAGACCTTTTAAATATTTTTTGAATGGCATTCCCACATGTTAGTTCAGGACCCAACCTGTTGGCTGAGCTGTAAAGCTCGATTCTGGTAGTTGGGAGGACATAGGTTCGAATCCCCTTCGGGCCATTCAGGTTTCGGTTTTAGCATAGTTTCCCGAAATCGCTCCGGGCGATGGCCTAGTACCTTTCCGATCCAATATTGTTCCTCCTTTAATAGCATAGACGTGGACGATGCCTGTTTTTGTTGGGTGTATCAGAGCAGCTAGTCCGCCCGTGAAACACCTTGAAGGTCAGTCGTAGGTGAGGCGGCTCCAGTCACATGCAGGTGAATCACGGGCGGCCATTAAGGTGTGCACATCTCCCCTGAGTGCTTTTAAAGCGACTCGGCAGCACCAACTCCCTGCGCTTTAAACTGAAGTCAGGCTGCCGGATGTTTGGCTCTCGAATCACGGGGAGAGTTGATCCACGTTATCCAACATTCATACCGAGCGTGGTGGGAGACCGGTAGCGCTCTGGCCTCGCATTCGACAGCACGTGGGTTCGAATCCCTGTCCGGCAATCCATGTTTGGGTTCTCCATGGCTTCCTAAAATCATTCCAGGTGAATGCCGAGATGGTTCCTTCGAAAGTCCTTGGTCGAAATCCTTCCCGTACCTTGCCCCCTCCCCCCAGTCCTTTCAACCTTTAATGATTGCACGTCGAGGAAGTGTAAAGCCATAAAACTTCAAACATTTATCTTGAAGACTGTTCTATGAGAGCCTGATTGTAGGTGTGGTGTTAAAGGATCGCTGTACGTGCCGATCACAAGTGATAGGATATGTAAATAATATTATACACACATCCAGGAAAAAAATTAAGCCAATTTAACCAAACCATTTTACTCGTCTTCGAGTTTGCAACGGTTGACAACCGCTGCTCTAGAGAACCCGTTTCTTACCCGCTGCTTGTCAGTTACCATACTGCATTCACTGTGAACTCTGATCCAGCCTGGAGTCACGCTATCCGCCCGTCTCTCCCTTTACGAGTGGAATCTAATGTCTTTCTTCCGTGCCGCCACCCTGCTCTGCCGCCTGTGTGGGGTATTACGTCACACTCCCAGATATTTGTCTTCAGACGCAATGTAGACACGATGGCGCAACGCCACGTTCTGTGTAATTTCTTTCCAAATATTTCTGACGGTTTACAGTTTACAGTTCTCGGTAACCATAGTAACTTTCCATACTAATTCTAACGTTCTCCCAACTAAATGACATTATTCCATACTTTCTTTAAAAAAAGTATCTTGCTTTATCTAATTTTATAATCTGCTACTTTCTTGCCTTTCGTTCCTTCTTCGTTCTTACACTTTTAACTACTCTTAGCCTTTACTTTCACTGTATTGCACAGTAACTGGTGTTACGCTTGAAACAATTTAAGGGATGTAACGGAGCTCCACATCCGCATAACAAGTGCTGAACTTCCGCATGATATACTATCTCCGCATCCGCAACTTTTAGTGCGGAGTTATAACTGAGGTATTGTTTATATTGCAATATATATATTTTTTTCTTTTCTCTTTAGACGAGATTCGGCCAATCGTCGTTTAGCTAACAACCCGTTCTTGCCAGTCTCTGTGGCGTAGGGGCTAGAGTGCTGACCCGGCGTGCCGAAGGTCGCCGGTTCAAGTCCGGCCGAGGGCATGGGTGTTTAAGTGTTGTGTGAATGTCCTGTCCGTCCTGTGGTGTCTGTATTTAGAAGCTACAATATATATGCTGGATCACTGATTCACTGGAAGAAAGTATAATCACATTGAGGTGGCTGTATGGCCTCAGTTGCTGAATGCCATTTTTTTTTTTTTTAAATCTTTTTCTGTATTCTTTATGAAATATTAAAATTTAAATGATTATAAATTTATTTTTCCACCTCCACATCCGCATCTGCTTCGGCATCCGCAAAGATGACCTCCGTTACAAGCCGATACCAATTTCTCTACAGCGCTCCACCGTAAAACCGAGCGTGGTGGTGTAACGGATAGCGTTCTGGCCTCGCATTCGGGAGGACGGCGGTTCGAATCCCCGTCCGGGCATCCAGATTTGGGTTTTCCATGGTTTCCCCAAATCACTCCAGGTGAATGCCGGGATGCTTCCTTCAAAAGGCCATGGCCGAATTCCTTCCCATTCCTTGCCCCATCCTTTCCCGTCTCTAAAGACCACGTTGTTAAAAAGGGACGTTAAACTGTTACAAAAAAAAAAAAAAAAAAAAAAAAAAAACTCCACCGTAAACAATTTACCTTTTTATCGCTTGGTAACTAAACATAAGATACTGTTTGTTCTCTTCGTCTACAATCGTCAAACAGTTATGCCATCTGTTGGTGGTTTGGAAGAACGTAATTTCCCGTTGAATCACGTCGGCATGTTGCCATGCATTCACTAGCTCTAAGCTCGTTATGCATCACAAACCGATTCAGTAAATTGTTTGTTTACGACTTCCGTAATGGCTTCAATAAAATTGATCCTGCTAATTTGATCTGAGTAACTAGTGCTGTAACATTTATCCTGTGTATACAGCAGATAAGGACGGTAATGGACGTTATTATCTGAAGCTCCGATGAGCAGAGGTTTCGAGATAGGGATTGAGCGTGGCTCCGATGGATCTTACTGTTTATTACTACTGCCATTTGCGGATGATAACAGAGTGTGATAATCCCAACGCTAGTGTCTCTTACGATGGGAAATTTATGCAGCCTTGTGTCTGCCGTAAAGCTGTAGTAAACCGTGTGTATTCGCTACGGAGTAAAGAGTACTTCGCCTGACTCGAAGTACCGAAACGTTACTCTCGAATTCATTTCGTTACTCGCATTTGTCGTGTGGATGTCAGTTTGAGTCGATAAACGAACAAATACGACACATCATACTGGAACGGTTCACCCAGCCACTAAATCAATCTGAACGAGAAAATGAACATCGCACGTCGCTTGTTTCTGGGAATTTAGAGTCGGGTTCGTTTCGTTACAAAGGAAAATGTGCATACATTATTTTAATATTATTTACTGTTAAGAGTTATTTTTTTTTAAAAAAAATTACTTACCTTGTTAAAAATAGTTATTTTGTAGTTTTGCTTTTATTTAACATTAAAATTTACAGGGCATAATTTCTATATGGAAAATTTGGATAGATAATTTGACACGGTTATTGTTTTTAATTGATCGTACCTTAGTGAGATTTTATTTCTAACATTTATGAAATGCTAATAATTTTATAAATAACTGCGTCTATAAACGGCGTTATTTATAAAATTATTCTTCAACAAATGCGGAATTATGGCCTGTCACCAGATTAGTGTTTATTAAATGCGTTTGTTCTAAAAATTGATATTTTAACTAAAGTCTTCTTTTACAGTGCCATTTTACCTAAAATGAATAATTTACTTAAACTTTCCAAAGTACGAACGAAGTCATGCCGTAAACGGCGCGACTGGAAGCGATGCTTGACGCTAGTGTTCGATTGTATCAAAAGTAACCATACCATAGTAACGAGTGCTGATTCGTTTAGTAACGAATACATACCGGTACATAATTTCTCGTTACTTTTACAGCTTTAATCTTCCGGCCAGCAGACAAAGAGTGGAAAATGGGACTAACGGGACTGACTTCATTCTGTCGATAAAGAATATTTTATATGAACCATGAACAGAAGTAAATAAAAAGTAAATAAAGGTATAAAATTTAATCTGAATTCGCTTTGTCACTTTGAACTCAAGGGTCTTAAAAATTTTGACGGAAACTTAAAAAGACAGTGGCCTCAAAGATTTAAGAAGCAGGAATATTAGTGGTCGGGAATTGTGGTACTAGACCCTACTATTAAATTTAATAATACTAGAACCTGCTGTATTTTCTATATTTTGTTACTTCAGGCAAAAATAATGGTACAAACATATTTAGAAGAAACCTAGAGAAGATTAGAATAGTTGATTTACTTAGTGTACGGAAGTATGATATGGAAGGCCCGCATTTCGTTCTGTCGCCCAAACCTCTGATAAGTCACTCTTAATATCACTGACATGTTAAAAGTTGACGAGTCACTTTAAGAAACTATATTGAATACAACCGGTACACTTTCAAACCTGAATGACACAGCAACAAAACTCGATTAATCAGGGGAAAATAAAAAAAGATTGCAACGTCCAGGTGCTTTAAACGCAACTCTTAGAGAAGTCCGTTGCTAAGTTCCTAGGCTAATCCAGACCTCATCTTCATCTGCACCGAAAGGTCTTCTGTAGAACCTGTAAACCAAGACAGCTTTCTAAATAAGGCCATAGGATAGACTTTTGCATTTATTAATTTATCCTATGGCTAAAACTAATGTGATACATACAAATTTACACAAATACAAGAGCGTTGTTATCATTCCCAAATCGATGTCCAGTTGCAGCCATTCCAAGAAGAACGTTGTAGCACTGGTAACTTTTTTTTTACCTTATGGCTTTACGCCTCGTCGAGGTCATTAGAGGCGGGATGGGACAAGGAACGGAAAAGAATACGGCCATGGCCTTTTTGAAGGAAGCATCCCGGCATTCGCCTGTAGTGATTTGGGGAAACCATGGAAAACCCAAATCTGAATGCCCGGATGGGGATTCGAACCGGCGTCCTCCCGAATGCACTGATAACATCTCGAGATGGTCCCTCGTACTTCCTTAGAGGGTATTCCTCGATGATGTGTGGACAATCTTGGAAGCAGCTCCGCAGTCAAAGATAGGAGAATCCAGAAGTCCCCATTAATGGAGCATAAGCATTGCACTAGGCGTGGCCTCTTCTTAGGCGGTTTAGTTTGACCCACTGGTCTCTCTTCAAATGGAACCTTGGAAGTCCAGTTGTGGGATCTTCAGTATTTGGATGTTTCACAGGTACAGAGTTGCAGCGTTTTGGCCATTTTACCCTGACATGGAAGTCAGATACTACTTGCTATTCAAATTTCTAGGTTTAAGAGGAGTGGGGGTGGGGGGGTGAGGGAGGTAGGTGATTGTTATGGTGGAGGGGAAAATCCTGTGGATGATCAGGATGATGTAAGTTTCTCCAATTACATCTCGCTGCATCTTGGTGTCTTACCTCTGGAGGTGGAAGATTACTGATCATATCAAACCAGGAGACTGGGATGGGTTTTGATGATCCACTTATGACTCGGATACACGCGTTTAGATGTGCGTCGATTTGTCTAGTGTGGGCACTACATTGCCACACTGGAGCACAGTACTCGGCTACGGGATAAACCTTATAGTGAGACCCCATTACCTAATTTTGCGGCCAAATAACAAGTTCTGATATCTGAGTTGGTATTTCAATGTGCGCTAAACGCCAGCCGTAGTCCTCATAACTGGATACGTCAGATCTTCTAGACATGTTCATTGAATCACACTATCGAGTTCACCAGGCAACATGTCGCTTGTAACGTTCCCACCCCTACCTTCTAATTGTTCTCGGCTAATTGATTAAAGATTTATCATCGGACTTAATTGCCGAAGTTTGACTGCATTCATTATGTATGAGATTACAAGGTGAAAAAGGGGGGGGGAAACAGTTACAAAAAAAATAAAACTTGGATAAATTTACCACAATAATTTCAATTTATATTCTGATAACATGAACACTTTTGTACACTATCAGTTCTGTTCTGACACCTATATTGAATCTTCAAATCATCTTAGTTATAAGCCAATTAATATATTTACTTCTAATGTTCTTAGTTCCTTCACTACAAACCTTTAGCGAGAGTGATGTATGACACAGAGACAAAGAGAGAGAGGGGGGGAAAAACATAAAATGGACTTACATCACGAAACCGCGAACTTCAACTCCGCCACTGAACAAAAACTGACCAGAACTGAGGACCTATGGTCTCGCTGTGAGGCCTCAGGGGGAATCCATTAATTACGTGAGATGTTTTTAGGGAATTCCGGACCACCGCCCCCCCCCCTTTCTGGTGAGATTTGGTCGGTCTCCCCTTTCTGAAATGACGTGAGATTTTGAAAAAGACACCCCCCCCCGTCCCTCCTAATCGACCTCGTGGTTTTTTAGACCATTTTTTAGCTCTCATGCTTCCAAGGTCGGTTATAACCCCCCCCCCCCCCCTCCCACTCTTAAGGTCGATTTCCGCTTTGTTTCTTAATTATATATACCCCGCTACAGTCGACATTCGCGCGATTTGTAAACCATTTTTTTTAGTTCTACTTTCCTTAAATAATTTTGAAACCTCACATTAGGTTTCCGTCGACCCCCTCCCCCCCTATTTCAACTCACGTACATAATACCCGCCTAACGGTATTCGGGTGGGCTGACCTCCTCCTGGGGGGAATACTACCAGTATTGGCTTCTTTCCTCCCCTTTGGCGAGAGGACCATCTCTGCCAAATGGGAGGAAGCACAGTGTTCCACCGATACTACCCCGCCCCAGAGGTGACTTTTGTGTTAGTGGGGTGGCTACGGTACCTTCCTGCTCCCCGCTAGGACTGAGGGCGGGATATGGGTGGTTGACCCCTTCAGCGTGGCCTAAATGTCATGACACCTGTCTGTAGCCAACGCCTGCAAATCTTAAAATCTCGCTGCTTCACTCTCGCTACCATAATTAAATTCCTTAATGCTATTCTTATTCTATTAAATATTAATTCTTAAAGTTCCTATTAATAATTTTAAATCGTCTTTTGGCGTCACACGCTGACCCAGTCATACAGTCGCCTTGAAGCTTACCGCTCTTTCCAGCCTATTGATACGGCTATATATGATTCTGGCAAGATTCAAGTAGCGCCAACACAAGTTAATGGCTACCGCACCTCCCGGACTATCGGTTATTGTCATCTGACCTCCGAGCCCTGTTCAGATATCCCAGACACGCCCACATATTCAACATTTTAGTTGAAAACCCGTAACCGAGATTTGGGTAAGACGTGCAATAGTTCCTAGGTGAGCGTCCACAAACTATGTGGCTAGGTATGGGAGGGGTGGGGGGCAGGGGATTGGCTGGAAAGCTACGCTGGGCTACTTTGCGGGGAGGAAGGGGGGAAGAGGGCAGGGCCGGCGCTAGGATTCTCGTGCCCCGGCTAAGCGTTCTTAGGGCCCCCTCCCCCTGACAATTTTTTTTTCTTTAATCTTAGATTTTTTGAGAAAGTCAGAAAATTTTAATGCAATAAAATTATATAAGGCCTTTTTTAAGAAAGTTTCTTATTGCTTATTTCTGTTTAGTTAGTTACCCTGGACGGAGGGCCCCCTTCCGAGGCTCGGGCCCCGGGTAATTTTGCTCCACTTACCTCCCCCCTCCCCCTAACACCGGGCCTCGGAACGGGGTATTTACGAGCCATGCCACGTAGCTTTTCATTCATATTGTTTGTCACAGTTAAAATGAGGTACAGAACACTCAACGGCTTGTGAATATTTATTTCCGTCACTTAATTATCTCCATATGTAATTTACGATAGTCTGAAAAGAGACAACAGTATAAAATGTTTTCTGGAATCGATATGGAAAAAGCTACGTGCTACGCGGGGTGGGGGAGGGGGGAAAGAGGCAAAAGCCACGTCTTGTTACGTGGGGGGGAGCGGGTTTCACAGGAGGTCAAAATGGAGCTACGTGGTTTATGGATGCTCCCTAGTATGAACAAAGGTGAATACCTACTTTGTTGAGGGTCTCAGGTTGGGACCTAATTATCATGTCAAAAGGCAACATAATGCGAAACTGGGTCCTTTGCATTTGGAAAGGAAGGTAACCAACCACATCTTTTGGGTGTTTGGAAGATGATATGCGGAATGAACACACTCCTAACACTTTGGCAGTATTCTAGTTGGTGTGTTTTTAACGATCCAAAAATCAGTCATTACCATTATTGAAGTTGACTACATTGCGACACTAAGGAAGAAAGAGTCCTTGCACTACCCTTAACGGCGAGCAGACACTCTAGTGTATCCGACCAATACGTCCACATTACGAAATGTTCAGCAACAAGTCTCCAGTCTTTCATTCGAGACGGGAGACGAACACTCTTATGCGTACCGCGAGCTGTATAGCACCCAAATTGTTCCCACTTGTCCAAGGTTATGAGATTGTCAATACTTTCATCGACGCGAGTGGGTAAGGCTTAAGCTGGTTGCTGACCTGTCTATGAATCTTCATTAGTAAATGACTGAAGCTGTGCGTCACACGCACCTGGGGTTTAATCTCACCGGAAGTCGATGACTTCGTATCACGAGAGAGGCTTTCGAGGTTCGTTTCCACGACCCGACGTTGCCCCCGCCTCGTATCAGCAAGCATGGCGGAAATGACGTCAGCGATGACCGATGGCCTCTCGAGAGCCTTCATGCAATCAAAAAACTAAAAACGACCGAGAAGCTAGGCAGTGGAAGCGCATTCCTGCAAAAAATACTCGCGCGAATACGCCTGTTCACTAGCATATCGTATGTATTCGTTAGTAAGTAACGAGTATATCGCCTGGCTAGTATCGAATCGTTACAAATTCATTTCGTTACTCGCATTTGCCATATGGGTGTGTTTGATACGATGAATGAACAAATACGAGGCGTCATCCGGGTACTGGAACGGTTCGCCCAGCCACCGAATGAATCTGAATGAGAGAATTAACATTTTGACTTCGTGCGTCACGATTTCTGTTAAATTAGATTTGATTTCGCTTCGTTACAAAGAAAAATGTGTAAGTACGAACATGTTACATGTACATTATCTTAATATAAGTAACTAGCTCGTACCCGCGACTTCGTACGCGTTGATTAAGAATTTTTTGCCAGAATTGAATATAGAAAGTTGATGGTAACGAAGGATTGGTCCCAAACAACACCGAGTCGGCATAATATGACAGGAAAGCTATCACTATATCATTCTACCGTCGAACCAGTCTCCTGAAGAGAATATTTCCAACATATTTAAAAACAGAAAACCAAACGTAGGTGAGGGGATGTGGTGGAGGGGTATTAACTAAGGGCAACTTCATTTCAGCTTGGTATTTTCTTCTTTCTTCAGCATGAGCATCCGATTCTTGGGTTCTAATAACTTTAGCTGCTCGTGCTCTGCTAGAGCCACAACTTAGGCCAGTATACGCCCACAAGACATATAAAAAAGAGGTCAAAATAAACTGGTGCCAGAAACATTTAAGCAGACACAAAGAAACAGGACAGCGAAAATCAACATACATACTAAATAATACGTTTTTTTCTCTAAACGAAATTTATTAACAAATTATACAGTATCATAATTACGGAGAAGCATAGCTTGAGCAAGCGACGTAACATTACAGACTAACACACACATCCATCTATCTGTCACCATTCGAAAACACACACACACACACACACACACACACACACACACACACACACACACACACACACACACCATTGCAAGACTACCTACGATTTGCCTCGCATTGCACCCCTAACTTTGTGATATCTACAGTTTAACATTCAATCCGAATAACCTACGGCCCAGGCGTGACTCTTACGATCAAAAACAATTTTTAAAAATCTTAGCCTCCACGGAGATTTGAACCGGAGACCACGACCCAACCATTTGTAAGCAAGCGCTTTAACCACTGAGCTGTCTGACCGATACACGAAAAGCAGTATACAGACGTTCATATCCAACGCGTCTGTCTATCGCCATTCAGTAGTATTTCGAAATTGTGAGACAACATGTGTCATTTATACAGATAATTTTTCAACCAAATGTAGACAGTATTTTTCTCCTTGTTGCAAAGGATAAGTGTGCAAAGTTTCATCGAGATAGGATGAAAACTGTGGATTTGTATGAAGAACAAACAAACAAATATACATACATTCATCTTTATATATATAGATATTATTTACTGATAAGTGTTCATGTTTTTAACGAGGTAAGTAAATTTGACAACTTAGTTATTTTGTAGTTTTGCTTTTGTTTAACATTTACAGAGCATAATTTGTAAATTGGAAGATAATTTGAGGTATTTTTTTAAATTGATCATACCTTAGTGAGAAAGATTCCCGGTATAAGGAGTCACCCACTGCTTGCCAACAGCCTCCGAAAGGAGGGCGGAGGAGCGGGGAGCGGTTCAGGGCACCCTCTTGCCCTTGGGGTTGGAAACGATCCTTAAAGGTCGATGAAACAGAAATGATCAACGGCATGGGGATGCAGAAGGCAACGGGAAACCACTGCATTAAAAACCCAAAGGGTATCCCGAGGACATGTAATCCTCTCAAATAACATATAGGTGGAGTATTGCATCAAACCAGTCAAAAGACTGACGACAGGAAAAAAAAAAAAAAAAAAAAAAAAAAAAACTTGGTGAGATCTAATTGATTCCAAACATTTATGAAATGCGTTTATTCTAAATTGCAATATTCTAACTTCTATTATATTTTAATATGCAAATTTTACCTAAACTTGTTTACTAAATTAACAATTTACCTAAACTTCACAAAGTACGAAGGAAGTTATCCCGTAACCCGTACGTGACTGGACTCGATGGGATACTTCATACTAGCGCCCGACTGTGTCGAAAGTAACGAGTAACGAAACGATACGATAGTAACGAAGTCGTCTCGTACGCGGCGCGTCTCTATCCAATGCTTCATGCTAGCGCTCGATTGTGTCAAAAGTAAAGGCTACTTTCACTGGTGCGGGGTGTACCCGCTGGTATTGTGTATCTGGATATGCCTGAAAGCTTTGCAATTCCGCAAATCGATGAAGATGACCGAGATGGGGTGGTTTACTACCAGCAAGACGGTGCAACACCTCATTTCCTCACGGAAGTTCGAGGTTTCTTCGATAATCGCTTCCCTGGTAGGTGGATTGGCGGTGAAGGTCCAATCAGATGGCCACCTCGCTCTCCAGACTCCACTCCACTGGATTTCTTTCTCTGGGGTTTCCTTAACGATCGTGTGTATGTTCGTCCCCTACAAACAATTTGACAGACCTGAAAAATCGAAGCTGCTCTGTCGTTGCACAAGTTACGCCCGATTTGCTGCAACGAGTGTCGGAAGAAATTAACTACCTGTGTGATGTTTGCCGCATGACAGTTGGTCACATCGAACCAAAATGACACTTTTATGTGAAACTTGAGGTTGTTTGCTAGAAAATGACACATCTACCGATTCTGTAAGCTGTCTCAATACATTTTCACATCAATTCAAAGTTGTAAAATCCTTTTTGAATCACTCTGTGTGTCATGTCCAAAATTTGTGGAATATGTTTCATAGTAATCACATGTAGGCTTCTAAGCGTTACAATTTTCACTAACAGAAGGACCACTTGCGAAAACACTTAAAAATTAAGTGAACGGCCAAAACCATACAAAATAACGTGAGATATTTTAATAACATTACGCTATTTCCGTAAGCTTGTTTGAACTACGACATGTTTCAACTTGACGTTCTTTTTGATTGTCAGCCAGAGCCCGAGGAACAAAATTGGCAGCAACCCTCTTCATTTCCAAATCTTCGGTTGACATTCGCTGAACCAAGCTCCAAGATTATCCACTAATCTCAGACAGTTGATCAATAGTCTGTCGACGGTCTGACAACACAAGCTCTAGAATTTTTTCATTTTCGTCGATTCGGGCAGTTGATGAACGTCAAGAACGAGGTTTGTCGTCAATCGATATGTCGCCATTTTTAAACCGAGCGAATCACTCGTAAACTTGAATTTTTCCCATAGCGTCATCTTTGTAAGCTGTTTTCAACATTAAAACAGTTTCAGCAGCATTTTTACTGAGTAGAAGGACACACACAGATGCACGGTGTTCACTTAAACTTGCTATCATCAAAAACGAAACAATAGGACAACGTAGCAAAAACAATCGCTGCAGATTAACAGAACAAGCCAGGTCGACAGCACATGCGGCACTGAAGTGACAATGAGTTGCGCTATAGACGCTTAGCGGCATAAACGCGTACTACACAACCTCCGCACACAGCAATGCTATTCCGGTTATTTTTGGGCACCCCTCGTAAAGTAGTCTGCATTGGCCGAAAATGATGACACTGTCATATTGCTCAACCACCGTACTCCAAGGCATGGCAAACAAGTGTTCTTCCCAGTAAGGAGGAGGTTAGACGCACACACAGTACAGATGTGTCGTTCGCGAGTGAACCATGTCTTTTGAACAGTTCTTCTGAAAGAGCGAGTGAGCTATCGCTCACTGAAGTATTTATTTACCACTCCACACCTTTAAACATAATTTTTTTTTCCTTGAAGATGTCGGTCGCGAGTGAACCGGTTTTCCAAATCTGGGCAAATTTGGAAGTAGGAAGTAGGCTGCTAAATGAAAAAAGCCTCAAATATTATTTGCGTACATTAACTTGCATTCGATTTAAGGCAAAAAAGATTTGTGAAAGTGGTAGTACTTTGTGTTTTTAACTATAAATAAATTAACGTAAAATTATCCATGCTTTATTATCAAACTACCCTCTCAAAAATTCCCAGCAATCCAAAAAGTAATTCATTGACGCTTTTAATTGGCCTCTTCTGCGCGAAAATAATCCTGTTGTATTTAAGAGTGGAAAAATATTTAAAGATGAATAGAAAAATAGATGAATGTGAGATTAATATACGAAATAAATCTAAAAGTTAATAAACAAAGCGATAGTACTCTCAGAACGCAATTAATCATTCTTTTTATGAAAAGTAAGCTAGTGAACGGGACACCTTAGACCTCAAACGCTAGGAACCGCACGAAAACATGCTTAGAAAAACGAGCGATAATAAACAAAACAGTGGTGTGTGTCATTTCCGTGCAAAATGTTGCATTCTTCCTCAAGTAACATTTTGATAGAGAGAAACGAAGTAACAAGATATCAATACCATATGAAGGAAATTATACGTAATTCAACGACGTCAGTGTATCATTACATTTTCAATCAGCAGTGCCAAAAACACTCTGCTTCGATAATATAGCGCAAAACAGGCATATACAGCAGTACGACACACCTGATAGTGCTTATATTAGAACAATGTGCTCACCTCACTAAAGCCACGTTATCAAATTCCAAATCACTTTCGCATTCACGCAGTCCAGTATCAAAAGCCACACTAATTACATTTTCAAATGATGGTGTTGGTATGTCAGTGTCATGACCTAGCTTTCGCCAAGCATATTGCAACATAGGCTAATACGAAGGTGCAGCAAATTGGTTCTAAATCACAGAGTGAAGTTTCATGATGAAATAACGATCATGTATCTTCACTTGTGGTTTGGCACCAGTAATCCTTCTGATATAGAGCTTATATTGCCGAAAGAAGTAAACATCAAGGGGTTGGCAATATTTTGTAGCAATATCTTCAGCATAACATCTTTGTTTGGAAAAGTTGCCAGGGCCGGTTTAAGGCTACCGCAAGAACCGCAGTCGCGGGGGGCCCCGTCACGATCCCATTCAAAAATTTTCCTTACTCAACGAACAATTTTCCTTGCTGAAATAAATAATCTACAAATTTAGAATGTTAACAAGCTGCGTTCACAATAGACGTTTCCGAAGTGTGGAGTTCCAGGAGAAGTCCTTCATCAGATACAGTTTTTAGAAAGTCGTATCTGATGTAATTACAATAGACCTATATATATAAAGGTGTGTATTGCTCTGCACCTGTTTCACCAATTTATATAATCTCGTTCGAATAAACTCATTCATCTTTTAACGTTTCATATAAAAAGTTATTGAATTAAAATGTGTATCCCTGCTCACGTGTATCCAGCCCCTAAGACCTATATGTACTATCAAAGAAAGGCAAGAAAAGAAATGTCGTATACAAAAATTGTATTATAAATATAATAGCTTTAAAATTGAATACAAAAACAATTTCATTTGACACAGTGGACAGCAGGGCTGGCCCATTTGTACACAGATTTGGAGAAACCTCAGTCCGTCTCTTTAATCGTTGTTTGAGCTACACACACACACACACACACACACACACACACACACACACACACATATATATATATATATATATATATATATATATAGTGTGTGTGTGTGTGTGTGTGTGTGTGTGTGTGTGTAAAGTCACGAAAATTATCAAAAGTGCAAAAGTACATCTAGAAAAGAAGTAGGGGCCCCGAAATTCCTTAAGCCGGCCTTGCGTTCGATCTGTATGACCTGACCAGGAATCACACAATAGGCTCTTTTCATTGCTCTTTAATGGCGCTAGCAGACAAGTGCGGAGTTCTGCATGGAAATGACGCATACCACTGTTTTGTTTGTGATCGCTTGTTATTCTAAACATGTTTTCGTCCAGTTCCGAGCGTTCGAGGTCGAAGGTGTCCCTTGTGAGTGATCATATGAGCGCCGCTGGTTTTAATGAGTCACTTTGCCCAGCTGTATCTAGCACACACCTGGCTACTTGGCTCCCGACTCGTGATCAGTCGGCCCGGCTGATTCACTGTACACGCACAGATACGACGACACCTGGTCCCTGAAAAAATGTTATCGCCGCGATATCGAGCGCTGTGCCAATATCGATAACAGCTCCCGCCTGTCATATAACTCGAGTCGACCCACCCCGGCGACCAGTGTGTTAAGAGTGTCGCACTGTGCGAGGACATCGACGTCGGCCGGCTCAATCAAGGTACCGCATACTGCACTTGCACCAGCCGGAGTGCTCTGCACGCTCTTGACTGACACAATTACGCGGTTATATTGATTCTAAAATGCACATTCGTACTCTGCGATAGTGAAACAGCAAGTGTTTTGTGTGTGTTTATGTGTTTAGTGTGTTTAATGTGTTTAGTGTGTTTTGTGTGTTTTGTGCGTTTTGTGCGTTTTGTGCGTTTTGTGCGTTTTGTGCGTTTTGTGTGTTTTGTGCGTTTTGTGTGTTTTGTGCGTTTTGTGCGTTTTGTGCGTTTTGTGCGTTTGGTGCGTTTTGTGCGTTTGGTGTGTTTGTGTGTGTTTGGTGTGTTTGGTGTGTTTGTGTGTGTTTTGTGTTTTTGTGTGTGTTTGTGTGTGTTTTGTGTTTTTGTGTGTGTTTTGTGTTTTGTGTTTTGTGTGTGTTTGTGTGTGTTTTGTGTTTTTTGTGTGTTTGTGTGTTTTTTTGTGTTTTTTTGTTTTGTGTTTTTGTGTTTTTTGTGTTTTTGTGTTTTTTGTGTTTGTGTTTGTTTGTGTGTTTTTTTGTGTTTGTGTTTTTTGTGTTTTTTGTTTTTTGTGGTTATTGTGATTGTGTGCGCGCGCGCGCGCGCACATACATGTGTGAAAATTATAGCAGTAATGTGCCAACCTGGTTTCGGTTTTCCGTGGTTTACCAAAATCACTCCAGGCAGATGCCGGGATGGTTCCTCTAATAGGCCATGGCCGAATTCTTTCTAATTTCTTCCAGTCAGGTTGGCTAAAATGGATCTCTGGGACACTACAGCAACCCGTCTTCTACGCTTCACTGATTGAAGTAAAACGTCTAGAAAAAATTTTACGACGGAATTGGTGCGAAAAATTCAATGTCTTGATTGTGATCTTAAGGTCAGTAGCGGAGAATGTGGCGCGTGATACATTTCGTTCATCTTGATTGAACGGAGATAACAGCCAGGATTCCAAGTGTTTCGTTCATTAAAGACAATAGTAGCAACATTCTGAAGTGTCCACCTGTGGGTAAACAAGATCGAGATACTACGCTGGTCAAAGATATTCATTTTCCCATCAACAACTAGATATAGTGGGTTATCTTGGTTATTTTAGGCAATCAGTTTGTCATCAGTTATACGCCAATGCATTTGAATATTCGTGCTATATATATATATATATATTTTTTTTTTCCACGAGCGTTTCATTTCTGGAGCATCCTATGCGGTTTTCCTGTATTTCTGTTTCAGTCCCAGTGTCAGCGTGCGTTCTGTTTCGGCAGATGTGCATATCATTTATAAGTTTACTTCAAACGGAACATAAAATATACACGGGATTCTACTTAATTTTATCAGCATTTCCAACAGGTTTGGTTGTCTTCATATTATATTAATATTATGAAAATATATATATAATCTTCAAAATTTCTTAAGGAACTTAATTCTCTCTTTAAACAGTGATTTTCTTTATTTTATTATTATTATTTTTTAATTCACCTATAACGCTGCTCATCTACGGCGAGGATCCACGAGTGTGACGACCTTGCAATCCCAGTTGGTGCTGTGTCCTCTAATTAAATGCCGACGTTTCGGCAAATCTGCTTCGACCATTCTCGGAAGCGGATCTGCACGGAGATGTCCTAAACACTGCTAACTTCCGCTGTTCTGGAAGGTACTGAATGATAGTTTTGCTCACTAGAGCGTGTGAAACACACAAACGCGCAGTTCTGCTCTGGAGGATGGCCACAACAGATCTCCCCTCCCCCACTCCCCCTCCCTAATGGTGTTCGACTATTAAAGCCATACGACCAGCTCAGCGTGATCATCACGACTCTTCCAGTGTATGTTTCTCCAGTATATTGTCACTACTAAATACGGACGGACACACACGTACGGCATTAAACCACATAAAGAAAGTTGCATTGACATGGCGTCTGGCGCTGGCACGGGGTTAGCTGCAGTTCCAGTCCTGGTGTTGTATTTGGATGGCAGAATGAGAGACTGGTGGTGCTCAATTCCTATCACCACATTGTGCACCAGTCCTTAGTTAATTTAATTTAATTTAATTGCAATAGACCGCACGCTCCGGTTGCAATTTACCTACACACCTATCTTCCACCTTTCCTGCACCCGCCTACATTTGGCCTCTACAAGTTTTAACTTTAAATTCTTTCAACGTTTTCGGTAAATTATTCATCATTTCCCTTAGTAACTTATTCCAATCCCTGACACCCTTACCTAAAGAAGAGAATCTTCCTACACCCTTGTGCCTGAAATCGAGTGCCAGCTTGTGGTCATGGTCACGGTCACCTTTTCCCTTCCGTGCACTACTTTCCATGCCTCACCGCCAGTATACGCCTTGTACACTCCCATGACCCTCTTCACCCTCATCCTGTATTGCAATGAATCCCATTCCAGCTCCTATGTCATATCTGTTACTGATTACGTTCTTAAATCCTAAAACTCTCCGCAGAGCTTACGGAGTGAGGGCATACGGCACTGTGGTTGATTCGTCAGTCCTATGGGGACGTTAATCTCGGCGACCTCTAGCTGGGAATATTACGCCTGAATGGACCGGCACCGGGCTCATCCAAAACACTTTACACCAAACACACACACACCATTACATCCGTTACACAGTTACACCTAGGGAGACAGTAACACGCTGAAACGAGAAATCCACAGTTTTCGCGAATGTTGCCATGGTGGGATTAACTCCCCCCTCCCTATGTTAACGGTCTATACTCTGACACCACTCGTAGAAGAAATACTTCACTTTAAACGTATCATTATCTACCTCTGTGTAGCGAGATCTCCCCACATGCTCGGCAGGTGGGTAAACTAAATGAAACTGAACATGCTACTTGGCCTTTGGAACCTCCTGTAGCTGATACGATGAAGAGACAGAGAATAATATATAATATATACCAATAGGCATCATAAAAACTACAGTACCGTCACAACACCTTCAAAGTTCTATATCAGAATCACATTTCTAAATTTTTCATCATTAGTATTTGACTTTTCTTGACTTTCATAATTATAATCTGCAGATATTTGAAATCTGCGCTTTCGAATAGTCAGCTCTCACACCCAGCCTTTTTAGAAAATTTTATCTTAACAATTATGCATAGCAAGATGGGAGTTCATTTGTCGATTTTATTTTTTTGTGGATATGTGTGTATGCGTCATGCAAATGTACCTTGTTTTTTGGACCAAAAACTGTGTAAATGAGATATAATACAATCAAGAAAAGTATTCTGTGTGAAACATTGATTCAAAGTTTGTAACTGGAAGTACTGATGTGGGCTGCGATGTTTGGAAAACAATTAGCGACGGTTTGGATTATTTTTTGCTGATAATTTTGTTTGTAGGGTAAATCCGGGATAGATGGCCAACGACTGTAATTTTTTGACTATCCGACGTACAGCGCTGCCGGTCAGTAGATAGTTAGTTAATAATGTAAGTGTGTGTTGCTGTTCCGCATGACTCTTTATTTCAACTGGAAGTAAGTAATTTTCATGATTTTAGTTTTCAATATACCTTGAAATTATAAGGTATGTCACAACCTTTTGATTTAAACATAACTTAGGAAGTGAGTAACTACGGAAACTTCAGTTTTAGAGTTGTTTTGGTCTAAATGCATTAAGGTACATAAGTTATGATTGAGTTTGCGTCCACCATGTTTGATGACGCGCTATGTTCGTCTATCCCGGCCGATCGGGAGAGACGACCACATCAGGATCGGGATAGATGGCCATCCCATAAACGTGTTATGTATTAAATTTTGACGGTATCGTTCTTTTTTAGAGATGCCAAATAAATACATTCGAAAAGCCAGCTCTGTCAGAGGATCATAGAAAGAAGAAGAACTTAAAAATGCTATTAATTAAGAAAACAATGATGGTTATTCTGTGATAAAAGCTTCCAAGGAGTTTAATATTCCAAGGAAGTTCGCACTCTAGCTCGGAACAGATGTTGAAGTTTGCTGAGATTAATAACATCATTTTTATGTGCCTCCCCATGCAAACTACCCATTATCTGCCACCGTTGGACCGATCTGTCTTCAAATTTTTAAAGCATCATTTTTACAATGTCGTTGAAAAATGGCACCCAGATCGGAAGATTACAATTTGGCGAGCTACTACAAGACTGTTGGGGAAAAGCTGCAACACCAGGGAACGCCGTCTGTCGGTTCAAAGCAACGAGCAAATGAGGTTTTGGTTAAGTTATAATTTAACAGCGATTAATATCTTTATAAAATATTTTTTCATCAAGAAAGTCTATAAAACATGTTTAAAGTGTTAAAAGGTTTTAAAATAATTATCTCTTCGATTTTAAAGTATTTTGACCGATGGCCATCTCTCCCTTACATGTATGGCCATCTAACCCTGACACTCGGGTGAGATGGCCAAGTGTTACATATTTTTTTAATAATTTTTAGCTCGTATGATATTTGGTATAGCTTTATAAACGAAGTCAACTTTTGCTTTTTATGAATTTAAAAGGCAATTTATGGAAAGTTTCAGGTTGTTCTTGTGTATTAGGCTATGAAACTGGCTTTTGAAAAAATCGTGGCCATCTATCCCGGGTTTACCCTAAATGCATCTAAACAGTGTAAACTATAAGTTTCAAGGTGTTTCATTATGATTGTGAATGATTTTGTATTAATTCTGATTGTTTTAATGTGGCTTTGCTTGTTAGCTGCATTGTCGCCGTTCGAGAAACATCGAGCGGCTCTATTTGTGTTGTTCTGTAATTTTCTGTAGCGTCTGGATAAACAAGCGGTGGAGACGAGACGTTAGTTGAAAAGAGAATTTTGAGTCAGTAGTTTCCGGAAATGTGCCAGTGTAATCGCTAGAACTTTTGGTATGTTTGCCAAACCTCGTCAAATTGAAACGTGTGGATAGGGCGCTTGGCTTGGCTTGAGTAGGCTTGCAGGCACTTGTGGCTGATCCAATCGAGTGTCGAATTTTTGGCCCAAATTAAAGGCGTTTGCAGGAAGCGCTTGCGAAGCGGCTACACGTTTGTGCGGTTTTAGTATTGTTTGTGCCCTGACGGCGGACAAAACGTGCGTTTCTTTTTGTTGTGTAAAAGTGCTGCAAGAGAGATGAATAACTTGTCCAACGAGGATATTTTAAAATTTTCCGAATGCTGCCAAGTAGAACTGTGCAAAGACCATAAAAAAGTAGCTCATGTTTGGAGTCGTCTTAGTGAAGTTTTAAATAAAATTCATGTAGAGTTTTTAATTTAAAAAATTTTTTTTAAAAGATAGCATTTCTTACTGTCACATTTCGTAAAGATTTAAAGAAAAAACACGATTCTATTCGCTCTGGCTCAGGTAAAAATTTATTAATTTAGCTGGTACAGTACAACTTCTCTGAAGTTGAATTTTCTTTAGAAGTCATAGGTGAAATTTCATTCAGCGAATATTCAGAATCAGCATATTTCATCAAGCATAAGTTATCAAACTGACCAGATGGCTCAAAAAGAAGCTCATTAAATATTACTTCCATAAATTCTCTTAAATCAAAAATTAGTGGATAAAAACATTAAAATGCCGTTAAAACAATAATTATTATTGAATTATAATTATAAAACAATATACTTACATTAAATGAAATATATACATGAAGCTAAATAATAATCATAGTTGCATGAATGAAATGTAAATTCAATGGTACAGTTTCTATGGATTTTTAACGATCTTCGTTGCCGTCTTTCTCGTTTTTTTAATTTCTTTTAATAAAAATAGGTTAGGCTAAAAGTTATGGCCGACAGAACCTAGACGTCCGACATGCTTGCTTCTTCAAAATATACAAGTGCACAAGCAAGCGTGTGGATGACGATGTTTGGCTCCCAAAAATTAACCAAGAGTTTGTAGAGGCTTGGAGTTTGTGACAAGTGCCAAGCCTGTGGTCCCCGGGGTTAGGGTCGAGACGATGCCTTGTCGTGTGATGCTATTATAGAGCGCCCGGGAAAATAAACCTAAGTGTAAAGTGATTCGTCGGAGTTATTTCAAGGAGCCAAATGATTACCGGGACTTCCGCGGCAGGACTGGAATGCAAGAAACAGTAATTACCAAGTGCTTATCACTACGTATTCTGCCATGAGCCAGCTATATGTTCACGTGATACTCCGCAGGTGCATTGAAGTGTCACCTGTTTGATCCCCTAGTTTATGCTTCTGCCGGATACGTTCCTTGGATTTAGACTTGCCGTAACCACTGATTGCGTACTGGCTGGCTTTGTTCGTGGTTGCGCGCACAGGGCTGTTATCTGTGGCGATATCTGCTGCCTGCCGTGTTATCAGTCGAACCACATCCACCGTTGAACCAACACAAACCAAGCCGGCCCCACTACTGGACTCCCTTAATCTGTATAGGCCTCGCACGCGGGTAGACGTAAGATAGACTGCTGTGCTTGTTTCTTAACTACTTTGCCTTGATGAAGACATGTGTGCATGCCTCAAAACATTTATTTTTAATTTTATTTTTTTAATTTTATTATTTAAATTAATTTTTCTTTATTTAATTTTATACCGTTCTTCTGGTTTGTCGTTCATTTCGTTCTTACATTTTACCCCTGATTACTTTGTCCTATAATTTCGTCGTATGCGGGCTCTTCAACCGGAAATATGATGCGAGCAAAATATTCTTCTAAATAACATATTCTCAAAATAATTGTTATAAATGTGAATTCAAATCCATGTCCGGCCATCCAGATTTCGGTTTTCCACGCTTTTCCTCAGATCACTCGAGGTGAATACCAGACTGCTTTGTTATAAAGGCCATGGCCGAATTCCTTCCCATTCCTTGATCCCAGCCTTAAGGCGAAAGCAAGCAAGAAATAAATAAAATTAAAAAACTAAAAATAGCGGTTACAAACAAAATATTCGTTTAAATAATACCGTTCTCAGTTAATACAAATTTTACAAACGTAAATAAGCCTCTCTTATTCACTTTCTAATGAAATAAACTTTCCTTTGGCTACTCGTATTTAAACGAGTAGCCATTTCATTTATTTTTCCTCTTGATGATTAGTTCCTAATTCATATATACTGTGTCGGAACTCACGCTATATAATTCCTAGCCAAACAGTGATTTTTCGTCAGTTAATTAATCATTAATTAAAAGTATTCACGTGACCTGATGTTAGAATTGACGATTAATTAAATAGGGGAAAAAACGCCGAAAGAGAATTGTAGTACGAAGTCGCCAGTAATTGAAAAGTTAATATTAGGCACTTTTCTGCTGAAGCATTTGACAGCCGGGTAGGTTACACTTGGCTCAAACCACCAGGAATAATTAATATTAATAATATTTCAATAATAATGCTAATAATATATAATTAAATTGTGGAGGCCAAGCTCCGGTAGCAATTTCCGTACACACCCATCTTTCCCCCTTTCCTGCACCCACCTACATTAGCCCTCTACAAATTTTAACTTCAAATTCTTTCGACGTTTTTGGTAAATTACTCACGATTTCTCTTCGTAACTTATTCCAATCCCTGACACCCTTACCTAAAAAACAGAATCTTCCTCACCCTTGTGCCTTAAATCGAGTGCCAGCTTGTGGTCATGGTCATCTTTTCCCTTCCATGCATTACTTTTAATTCTTACACCAGTATCTTTCCATGCCTCATCACCAATATACGCCTTGTACACTCCCATGACACTCTTCACCATCCTTCTGTCTTGCAATGAATCCCATTCTAGCTCCTTTAGCATATCTGTAATTGATTGCATTCTGCGATAACTTCCGTAAACAAATCTAACACTCCTTTTTTGCACCCTCTCCAACTCCTGTATTTGATACTCAAAATGTTGGTCCCATAGTACACTACCATATTCGAAAAATGATCTGACCGAAGTTTTGTAACCCAATTCCTTTACTTCTCTCTAATGGGAGGTTACACCTTGGAGCTTTATAAACGAGTGACTATGGCTTCAAGGACTCTGAATCATTCAGTGGAGGACTTGGTGAGGCTGACCAGTCTCGCCCTGGCGGTACCGTGGTATGTGGTGGGTGTTGGTTTAAACCGCTCCGTGTCGCACGTCACGGCTCCAGAAATAGTGGTGAGCGGACGCTTAAGTCACTTCCTGGAGTCACCGCCTGCAGCCTCGCCCGATGCGGCTGCATTCTCTACAGTAGTTGGCATAGGTCAGTACCGAGCGTGACTGGTGAACGGTAACGCTCTGGCCTTCCATTCGGGAGGGCGCAGGTTCGAATCCCCGTCCGTCTCTTTCCATGGTTTCCCGGAGTCACTCCCTGCGAATGTCGAGATGGTTACATGAAGAAGCCATGGCCGAATTCCTTCCCGTTCCTTGCCGCCAGTCGTTTTTCACACTAATGACCTCGACGTCGACAAGGTGTAAAGAAAAAAGATAATAATGATGGAACGGGCTTCCTTCAAAATTATTAATCCCTCAGAACTCCATCTATTCCTGACATTAATAACCTTGATATCGATGAGCCTTAGGCTTCAATTTTTTAAAACAAAGAATCCTATTGCTGTAGTTTTAAACAGCCTATATAGAATCATTTTGACAAGTCCAAAGAATTTGTCAACCAAGAATAGATTAAAAATATTGATCTTGATGTAGAGTGAATTCTGTGTTACGCAGCTGGAGACTAAAGAATGATGGTAAGTATCTCTACAAAGGTGTGTTCCCACAGCACGTGGTTTTGTAGGCCGCGCCACAGGCTAGCCCCCACCACCTTCCCGCCACGTTGCCTAGTGTCGTTCAGCTACCCGGGCGTTTGATGTTTACCGAACGGGTGACGGATAGAGGCGCGCCATCCCTGCCAGCAGAGGAGGCTCCCTTCTCACGGCCCGGTGTTCGTAGCTAGACTAGCGCGGCCAGCAAATGTACGGGCCGTGGAAAGCCACTTTAACCCTGTCGCTCATGTTTGGTGGCTGGCTTCCCTAACAGCTTTCTTGGAAATTTAACCGGGGCATTTAAACGTGTCTTCCCTAGTGATTATCGTAGGTCCTATATTATTATTATTATTATTATTATGATTATTATTATGATTATTATTATTATGATTATTATTATGATGATTATGATGATGATGATGATTATGATTATTATTATTATTATTATTATTATTATTATTATTATGATTATTATTATTATTATTATTATTAATATTATTAATATTATTATTATTATTATGATTATTATTAATTATTATTAATTATTATTATTAATAATTATTAATTATTATTATTATTATTATTATTATTATTATCTGTTTTTCTCAATTCCAGATAGTTTACGTTGTTTGAAACCTTCTATTCCATACTATCCTCCAAATGATTTTTTAAACTAAATTTTACTAACTAAAAAAATTGTTTTGACAGCTTTTCATGAGATATGTATACTATCACAAGAAGCTGAAGGTTGTATTGGTATTAGTTTCAGGTGTTAGATTATTTTCAATACTGTTTTGTACAACAAAACGTAAATGGTATTCCATGTTACCCGACTCTCCTCTACGTGTTGCTGTTTCTAGTGTCTTACTGCTGTGATAAGTGACTACTGTGTTACAAAGTTTGTGAATTAATGAAAGGTGAACAAATGGATGGTGAAACCTGGTGGCAGTCAATTCAGCCTACTCTTCCGAAAGACGCGAGAAAACTGAATTCATATGTTCAAAGATAGAAATAGCAAGTTTGAGAGCAAAATACGGTAAAATCAACAAGGTCCCATACTTCAAATACCTCGGAGAATTCATCGAACCGACAGGCCTTGCGAAAATCTCACAGCAAAATCGCCTCCAAAAAGTAAAAAAGCATTGGGGTTAGTCCAAAATCTCTACAACAAAAAAAAATCTGTCAAGACAGACGAAAATTCGGCATTACAACACAGTCATAAAACCAACAGTCCTCTATGCAAGTGAAACATTATCACTTAACAGAAAAGATGACCTTAAAGAACTTAAAAAACAAGAGAGAAAAATCATTAGAAAAATTCTAGGAGCAAGACTCACTAAAGATGGTTCCAGACTACAATCAATCAAAACAATAGAAAAGTTTTCAAACATCGAAATTGACGTGAAGAAAAGGCGAATTAAATTATTTTGTCACCTTAAGAGTTTACCAGAAAGTCGATTGACTAAAAGATAATAGATTATGTAAGTTCACTAAAAAATCCTACACCTTCGCTGAATGAAATTCGGAAGGATCTTAAAAGTGCAAACATAGGAGTAACAGACATCTTAGAAAGAGACACCTTCAGACACAAAGTAGACAAATGGGAAGTTATAAATGAGCAACCAAAACAAAAACAATACAGACCAAAGTGGTCGGAAGAACGCAAACAAGCTTTCTCGGAAAGAATGAAAGCCTATTGGAACAATAAGAAAAACTCGAAGAAAACTTGATTCGGTCATTTGCTTACAGTCTTCCATTTATTGGGAGAATTCGCCAATAATAATAATAATAATAATAAGTATGGTTGTGGTGCAAGAGCAATGTTAAGAGGTTCGGATTTAAACCCGGTGCACAATCTGGGATAAAGATACCATATAATAAAAAGGTGCATATAGTGGCTAGAAACGATCTCTGCTATTGTCCTGGGGGCCAACAGAGTAGAGTGGAAGCGAGAGTGATAAGAAAGTGGAGAGCAGCCGGACAGCTGCGAAAGCGGAGGAACCGTGGGAAAGTGGATTCGACGTAACAGATGGAAATTTCGCGGAATTCAGAGACTGAAGCACAACTGACAGCACACTACAAAATGGACGGGCAAACACGGATTCGGTGAAGGCGGTTGTGGCAAATGGAAACAATATGGTAGTCTGTAATCTATTATTAGTCACTGGTTGGACGGAATGTTTTGACAAATCATTTCTTCCTATTTGCGTGGCTAAATGCAGTTGTTACTAAATAACGCTCATAAACCTGGTTTTGTAATTTTGCACATATTTTGATGGAAGTTTACATCGCGATACAACTGGAACTACTTATATGCCTATGGAATAACAACGTAATGTTTTTTCAGTGAAACCATTGCAAATATGAATCTTAACAATATTAATTTTAATGCAGGTCCAGGCAGAATAGGTCGCGATAGATGTGTAACTACTCCGTTTTCAGTAACATTATTAATTTTAAAATTTTCTAATACCCTGTGCTCATAATGCCAAATGCCAGTTGTGATTCTGTCCCACGTTAAATTTCATTCTAATGAGAACTTCCTCTAACATTGTTATTCGAGTACCAAATCTCTGTCGAATTTGACGAAAACAATAAATCCAACATTTTTTTTTTTTTTTTTTCTTGTCGTGAGTCTTTCGTTGATGGAATTCTCATCCCTTCCTATCTTATGCTAACAACTCTGCATAGCTCTTGCAACCAACGTCCTCAATTATCTGCTTCATATATTCTAATCTCTGTCTTCATCTTCATCAGGGGTGGCCAACCAAAATGATCTTGTGGGCCACTTTGGAAATGCATCATAACTCCGCGGACGGCATATAAAATTATATATCCCCATATTAGATTAATATCCACTATAGACACTTTTTGGAGTTTATTTATCTTATGGCCATGCTCAAAATCAATAATACAATGTAACATTAAATCATAATTAAAATTCAAAATCAACATGGCGCAGCCAATTTAGAGCTTCATTTGAAATGTTAATAGTCTATTGGTGATCCCCTGAAGGATCGAAGTGGGCAATCAAAGGTCACATGACGGATGGTTTGTTTTTCCTCACCACAGCAGTTCGGTGAATATCTCATTCCCCACGTGAGGCTATCCACTCCAATATCCATGCGTCTCTCCCATTAAAAAAATCAGATAAAAGCTGTTTAGCAGTTTTTAGGCTTGAACTTCTTGACTGAAGTCTCTGAAATTGATAGTGCATGTCGTCGTGGAGTAAAAAATTGAAACATAATGAGTTATTATATTGTTTTTACTATTCTTACGTGTAAATATAGATAACTAGCCTCGTACCCGCGAATTCGTACGCGTGATTTAAGATTTTTTTGGACAGAATTAAATATAAAAAGTTGTTGGTAAAGAAGGATTGGTCCCAAACAATATCGAGTCGGCATAATATGACAGGAAAACTATCACTATCTCATTCTACCGTCGAACCTGCCTCTTGAAGAGAATCAATTTCCAACATATTTCTGTCACTATTCGATAAGATTTCAAAATTTCGTGACTACAACTGTTAATCATACTGGAAAAAATATCCTGTGCCCTTCATACAGCTTTCCTAATAAAATTCCATCACAATGATATAGCCATATAGTCGTCAAAACGTAACAAAAAGACAGAGACTTACTTCCGTATTTATATTAGTATTACTGTGGTTCACACTCACAAACTGACTGCGAACAACACCTGAGGGATCATTATAACGTAAAAAAGTGTACACCTTCAAAATTGCAAGACTACCTACGATTTGCCTCGCATTGCACCCCTAACTTTATAATATCTACAGTTTAACATTCAATCCAAATAACCTACGGCCCAGGCCTGACTCTTACGATGAAAAACAATTTTTAAAAATCTTAGCCTTTACGGAGATTTGAACCGGAGACCACGACGTTCGTAAGCAAGCTCTTTAGCCACTGAGCTTCCAGTTCACTACACGGAAACACGGTCTGGAGACGTCCACATCCAACGTATCTGTCTATCGCCGTATTTCGAAGTTATGACACAACATGTGTTATTTATACAGATAATTTTTCAACCAAATGTAGACAGTATTTTTCTCCTTGTTTCAAAGGATAAGTGTGGAAAGTTTCATCGAGATCGGATGAAAACTGTGGATTTGTATGAAGAACAAACAAACCAACAAACAAACATACATTCATCTTTATATATAAAGATATAATAATGATGATACTAAATACACATTTTAAAGAAATATATAACATTAAAAATGGTATTTAAAAATATATAAATGGAAATGAAATAAATTTTGACAATATGGATGCACAAATGTATTTTTTAATACATTGGTTTTCATTACTTTGGCCAATATAAAATAAATATATTTTGTAATTGTGTGGTGAACCTCGCTGGCGGGAAAAATATTGGCCACCTCTGCAGTTCTTACCTTTGACTTTTCCCTCCACTAACAAATTAACCAATCTAGCATGTCTCATGTCTCAAAATATGACCTACCAGCCTGTCTCTTCTTTCTGTAAGCTTCCTCCACAAACTTCTTTCCTCGCCCATCATTTCCAAAACTCGTTCATTTCTTACTTAGCTGTCCATTAATTTTACAGACATTCTTCTGTAGCACCACATTTCAAATGCTTCAATTTTGTTTCTTTCTGGTATCCCTAAAGTCCATGCTTCGCTACCATAAAGTACTGTGCTCCACACATAGAGTTTTAAAAAGTTCCTTCCGAGTCCTAGATCAATGTTTGAAATAAAATATTTCTCTTTTTCATGAAGGCTCTTTTTTCTCGTGCTATTCTGCTTTTAACATCATTCCTGGTTCGGCCATCGGTTGTAATTTTGCTTCCCAAGTAGCAGAAGTATAAATACAAAACAGCAACTAGTAATAAACACCTTAATCTAAACACAACACTCTTTCAGTGTTCGCGGATGTTTATCTGAAGGGAACTGTTATTAAGTAACGCGCATAACCTCGAATAGGTAGTGACGTCTCTGGTCCTGATTTCTCTAATCTTATTTTCGCGCTCATTCCGAGATATGAATGTTGCTGGTAGCAATGTTTGTTTGCTGCCATTCAGAAATAAGTCAGTCGTGAATTTTTCAATTACCTTCTGTCGAGAGCAACGCCTTCGGTGTTCCAGGTCTTCCCAACCTAACTCCTTCATCATCGCACTTACTCTTTCCCTCCAACTATATATACCTGTCACGAATCGGGCGGCTCTTCTTTGGACCTCCTCCAATGCATCCATTAACCCCTTTTGATGGGGAACCCATACAGAACAACAGTATTCTAAGTGAGGACGCACTAGTGACTTCTATGCAATCAATTTAACTTTGGAGTGCATTTTTTGAAATTACGACCTAGAGATTGGAGCATACCCTTTCCCAATTACCTTCTCGATATGCTCATTGCACGACAAATTATTTCGAATTGTTACCCCATGGTATTTAGCGGAATCTACCGTTCTAAAGACAGTATCATCACCGTCGAGAACTACACACTCCGTTTTGCCCTTCAGGAAGTCTGCAACCCAGTCGCATATTTGTATTTATATGCCGTAACCACGAAGTTTCCTAAGAAACCTAGTGTTCGGCACAGTGTCCAAACTTTTTTTAAAATCTAATGGAATTAAATCAACCTGGGATTGCTCATCTTTAATACGGCATAAGTCGTGAATTAAAAGTGCAAGTTAGGTCTTGCAGCAACGGCCTTTTCTGAATCCATGATGATTTGGATTTAAAAGCTCCCCGTCATCCAAAAACTGAATGACATTTGAATAGATTATGTGTTCTAAAATCCTTCAAAATATTGAGGTTAACGAGATTTTGAGGATCATTAACATTCCCATTTTTAAACAGTGGACTTACGATGGCGGTCTTCCATTCAGCTGGTATTTTTCTTTGATCCACCGAGCGTGCTGGGTTAACATTCTGGCCTCGCATTCCGGAGGACGCGGGTTCGATTTGGGTTTTCCATGATTCACCAAATCACTCCAGGCGAATGCTGGGATGCTTCCTTCAAAAAGTCGATGGCCGAATTCCTTCCCGTTCCGCGCCACCAGTCCCATGACGCTTCTAACAACCTTAGCCGTTGACAAGGCGTAAAGACGTAAAAAAAAATAAAAAAAAAAAAAATAAAAAAAGTTTCTTTGATCCAAGGAGGAGGTATATAATTTCATCAAATACGGTGCAATTTCTTTTGCGTACCTAGACTAGAATCTAGTAGAAATACCGTCTGGTCTGGGAGCCTTATTGGTTTTTATACTCATAAGCTTCCATCTACATCAAGAAAGAGATCTTTCGTAATTTGGTTGGTACGATTGTTAAATTTCGGAATCTCCTCTACTTTTTAAGTTTGACCGATTTTTTAAAATATATTCAAAATTTCTGCTTTCTCAATGCTAGATTCCATTCTGGCGGTTTGCAGAGGCATTGCATACCCCGACAGAGTTCACTGAAGTGATCGATCGTGTGGTGTGGGCGTCGAGAGGCGGCTGGTTACGCATATCGACCTGGCGTCATAAATCTCCATCACACTGAAACTTCACGCGGACTTGCTGAGAGGAACGACCACCTGTTGCGCAACAACCTCTAGATAAACATCCACCTTGTTATACTCTTGCCACTCGAAAGTTCTGACTCCTCAATACAGACCAGAACAGTGGCTGGGATGTTTGGCTACTGATGTCACCAGTTGTTTCTGGGCTGTTTACAACTTTATTCGCAATCGACGATTGTCTATTTTGTCGCGTACAGTATACAGTGAGTAGCCCGTCCCATAGTACGGTATTGCGGCTCCGTGATGGTGGTTGGGTGTTGACACGGGGTTAGATGCTTAGAGTCCTGGTGATGAAAAACATAGTAGGTGGGGTGGTGGTGCACAATAGAGGTGGGCAAAGTGATTCACTAAAAAGAGCGGTGTTCATTTGATCACTCTACGAAAAGAACTAGTTCTTTTGAACGGTTCACTAGCTCACTTGCTCAGTAATATTTGACACCTATTTTCTTTTTTAGGTCTCACCCCTCAGAATCCGGTTACACCCCCACTTTTCGATGAAATACCTCCCTTCAATCGACTTTGATGCAATTAGTAGACCTTTTGTCTTTCCAGCTGAACAGTCCACAAAGCCCACGTGAACAAGCTTGATCTTCAGAATTAGCCGACTTATCTCGACTCACCTAGAAGAACTACCGTTCACTTTTTAGTGAGCGACTGCTCACTCGCTCTTTTAAAAGAATTGCCCAAAAGAACTGATTCACTCGCGAACGTCCCATCTCTAGTGCACAATTCCTTATCACATTGTGCATCAAACTCCAGAGTTGAATGCCAAACCTCCCAGCAATGCGTATAGAGAGGGAGCATAAAGGAAAACCATGAAAAAGCCAGATTAGGATTGCTGGACCGGCTTCTGGAGATCTTCTACTGCTGTCTTACAAGCTTTCCCATTCGGTTAGTCGTTCCTGTTATATTCCCTTATAACTTGTGGGGAAGTATGAGTAAAGCAAACAATTGCTTCTGGCCCTGATTTCGCTTATTTTCTCGACCATTCTTGCTGTTAATAAAATATATTTTCTCTCAACCAGAAATAAATCTGTCAAACTTTCTAATTAGAGACCAACGCGTACGGTATTCCAGGTGTTACCAACCCAACTCCTTCAACATCACTCCTACGCTTTCTCTCCAGTGTTCCAATACAGTTAACGGTGATTTGCCCATCGGATGCTGACGTTAAGTCGGCGGTCCCTTGAGATATTTAGAAAAATGCGTCTTAAATGTACATACAGTGTTTATAGATTCCTTGTAGAGCTATGTGTATTTATGTATCTGAGATTTGAAATGCGTAGTATTTTGTTTAATTATCAGTGTCACAGTCACTCATTTGTGCGAGGCAGCAGCAAGTCGCGTATAGGCATGAATTCTTGCCACATGGATCGGTGGTCTTCCTCCGCTCGACAGCGAGAAAGGATTTTAGACTACACACAGCAGTTGGTAGCAATTGGTCACACATTGTTGTGCCAGACGCATTCGTCGAGACAGACTGTTGAGTGTTTCATACTGAATGATTTTTGAGCCACTGCATATTAGGGATGGCGATTCTTTCCGAAAAAGATCTATTCTTGAATCGATTCGAATCGAAATTTGATAAATCGATTCAGAAAAAAATCGAGGTCAAAAAGATCGATTTTATAAAAATCGATCTTATTTCCATTTGGTTTTCGTGTTCGTATTTTCATTATAATTCCAATCATGGAAAACAAAAAGGACACCATAATAATCGATACTTTATCATTTTTAAACTAATTAAAGTTTTTTTTACAACTAAATCAAAGTATCAGGTATACAATAAGACATTTACTTCATTTGTTGATTACATAAAATAGTTTTGAAATGATATAGTTTACAGTTCCAAGTGCTTAATGTCCAAGCTTTTCAGGAACAACGTCTGTCCAGTCTACAAGGATCAAAGCGGTTCCGCTCATCACTTGCGATGTTGCAGGCACTAAAAAGAAAGGCGCTCGCAAGATACTGATGATCCCACTATGTAGATATACTTCTTGGCTGTTGAGTAAACGTGATGATAAATTGATTTTTTTTTTTTTTGCTCCTTGTCAGTAAAGTATAGGATCATACTCCAGCTGCACATCTGTTTGCGATAGATAGTGTTTCAGGTCTTCATTTAAAGCCTCGCTTTCATGTGCAAGCGCATTACATGTAGAAAGCCCTTTTTCACGTTTGATTTTCAGAGGTAAAATATCGATTCACTGAATCGATTCAGTAATATAAATCGATATAAAAAATCGATTTTTTTGGTCCAAAAGATCGATTCTTCGCTTCTTCGATTAATCGATCTCAGATCGCCATCCCTACCGCATTTAACATTTTGTAGCCGCCAAGCGTGTTCGTGCTGAATAAATGTGTCATAAAGATTAGTGAGGATAGCATCAGTATTACGTCCTTTGAACATCTTCAATATCACACGAATATGTTGAAATTTATACTCTCCAGTCACTAGTGTCCGAATTGTTGCACTGACTTATAAACGCACGAAGTACAGAATACCAGAGCGATGACTGTTAAAAACGTAGAAACCCATTACAAAGATTAGGCCTAATTGGGCTGGCACTGGGTTAATTTAATTGCTATGAAGCGCTCGCTCCGGTTACAATTTTCCTACATATCCATTTTTCCAATTTCACTGTACCCCGCATACTTTTGCCCTCCTATAAATTTCAATTTTAAATTCTTTCAACATTTTTGGTGAATTATCGTTTCTGTTGGTGACTTTTTCCTATCCTTTACCCACTTAACTACGAAAGAAAATCTTCCCACTCCTTTACGCATGAAATCGAGTGCCATCTTGTAGTCATGGTCATCTTTTTCCTTCCATAAAACTCTCTTAATTATTGCTCTTATTATCTTCATCACCAATATACGCTTTTACGCCCACGTGACTCTCTTCACCAACCTCCTGTTTTCAAATGAATCCCAGCCTCTTAGTCATATCAGTTACTGTTTGTGTTGTGAGGTAATATCCAGAAACATATCTAACAAACCTTCTCTGCATCTCCTCCAAGTCCTGTATTTAATACCCAAAATGTGGGTTCTATACTACACCATATTCAACCAATGGTCTGATCAAAGTTTTGTAACCCAATTCCCTTACCTCTCTGGCACATCCCCTCATCAATCTCTCCAACAAGTGCAGGATTTTGAAACCTTTTCCTACTACCTGTGCAATGTGTCCTGCCCAATTGCTATTATTAAATGTTATGCCAATGTATTTACATTTCAAGTCTTCAACAAGCAATTATTTCCCCACCTTATCATAATCAACCTTTAGTTTATATGTGTACCTAATAAGCTGACTCTTCTTTGCATGTATCTTCACCTCTAGTTGACCTACTCAGCTATACATTCTGTCCAGATCACCCTGTAGCTATTCAGACTTTTCTGTCCATTAATTTTTCGTTTATTGACAAAGTAATTTTATATAAGTGTTGTATACTGTTCGTTTGTGTAAGGTGTATATTATTTATTGTAAATACCTGGTATGATGTAAGAGAGGACTTGACAGCCCTAATCTTGCCAGGCTAAATAAACCTTTAAATAAATAAAATAAATAATACGCTAAACTGAATATACACACAAAATAGTAACATGTTCGAATACTTCCATCATTGGGGCAGCTTAGAGGAAACCAGCTAATACAAATTTCTCAAGAAAGCTGTCTCGGATAAGCAACTCCTTCCTGGGACGTCACGAAGCCTGCGTTACCGGAAAAAAAGAATATAATCACGAGAGCAGTGAGTAACGTTTTCAGATTATAAAGATAACGTACAATTAGTCATCGTGCTGACAGAGCTACAATTTTTCGCATCTTACTTCCAGTTGGTGCAGATCAGAGTTTTAAAAATCCAGAGCACAGCATACAGTTTATAATGATTTCACCATTAATTGCAATACATTCTTTTTTTTTCAAAAGTTACTACCATCTTGTCTGAACGATACAGAAATTCCAAATAAAGTAGAAAGTGATGAATCACTTCCAATGAGTGATTTATGTAATGTGGCAGTTGTGACGTGGTTAAGCTCTGGTGGTGATTACACTGTTCTCCCAGGCTGGGTGACGTTTCTGGAAGGAGTTGCTTATCCATGATAGCTAGCTTGGGAAATTCTACTCAGGTGGCTTCCCTTTGACTTCCCCAGTGATGGGAGCGCACGAACGTGTTACTGTTTTGAGTGAACGATGTGGGTACTTTGTGAAGAATTAAAAATTAATGGATATAAAAGACTGAACATCTGCAGGGTGATCTGGACAGGATAACTAGTTGGGTAGGTCAACATGGGATGAAGTCAAATGCAGAGAAGAGTTAGCTTATTAGGAACACAGATAAACTAACACTCGGGGGGACGGGGGTTAAATCCCGTCCGGCCATGCTGACTGGGGTTTTCCGTGGTTTTCCTCAGTCACTCCAGGCGAATGCCGGGTTGGTTCCCTACAAGGCCACAGCCTAATTCGCTGCTAAAAACAGGAACGCTAGAGTTGTGGAGTGTTAGTTTTTTACATCTTCATACCGTCAATCACTACTCGTTTCAAATTCGATAGACGATTGATTTTGATATTTTTTTTAACGTAACATTTTTACTACGAGGAATAAAATGGCACTTTTTAGTTACTGTTGGTTTGGAGCTTGTTAGTGAAATAAATTAAATTGACATTCGTTACATGATTACAACATGGAAACTGAAGATCTATAGTCTGTTTGTCAAAGCAGCAACGCGAAGATTAAAAATCATTGGCCACATTTATGCGATGATGTTGCTTTTATATCAAGATTGGGAGAACAGTTGATTTATTAATTCAAACTGTTTCCTAAACTTTCTACAATGGAGACTCACGTTTCTAGCCTTCATAATCTTAAACTACACACGAAGAGGATGAATACATTCAAATATTCACAGATTGGAGAAAAAAGAAAAAAACGGGGTCCGCTAGTGGGAAAATGAAAAACAATTCAAATACTCCTTCAAATACTGTGTATTCTTCTGATGTAGATAGCAGTGCGAGTGTGTGTTTTTTGTTTTGTTTTGATCTGTATTGTAGTAACCGACAGCGGCATACCTCTGGCTAGTGTGGACCAATTCATTTAAACCTTTTCGTTGCCAACATGATTCCACTACATCTTGTAGAATCCGATGCGTTGAGAAGCTGATTAATATATTAAACCTCAATAAAAACTCAATTTCCAGAGGGACATTGGGTAGACTTATTGTTGATACTTAACTTTTAACGGATAACTGTAACTTGAGTTAAATTTGCAAAAATGTAACGCTTTACCGATTATTGAAGTTAACTTTTTGATTAACTGTACCCAGTTATGTAATGAGGAAGCTGGCGTGTCTTGAACTGGCGGGAAACTGGCTTAGGTGGGGAAGGCGTTTCACTGTGGCGGCCGACCACGCGGCACGGTGATGACGTCACCGGTGACCTTAGCGGAGCCGTCGAGGGCCAAGGCCGCGCCTCCGCCTGCTGCCTCTCATAACAACCGCCAGACCTACTCTAGTCCCAGCCTGTCAACTTGCTTTTGATCACTTACCAATCCCCACAATCAACTACTACAACCTTCACTCTTAACACAACAAAATTTCTTAGATATTCATCTCCCTTTCATGTTGAAATCGAGTCGTCCCCAAATTTCTCGAAATGGACCTGGTTGAATTACAGTGCAATATTGAATTAAAACACGTTTTTGAAACATCAGACTCAAAAATAAATTTTTATAACACTTTCGTCACAAAAGAGAAATTTTCCAATATGAGAAATCTGGCACAAAAAGTTATTAGCGCTTTTGGTTCAACTTACACCTGCGAATCGTTTTTTTTTCTTCCGAAAATGAAATTGACCAAACACACAGCACGCTCAAACATAACGGGCGCTAACCTGCATCACCAATTACAGTGCGCAAATACCCAAATTGAGATCGATTTGCAAAAAAAAAGTGAAAGAGTGGAGAAACAAATATCGTACTATTGAAATAAATTTAATGATTTCATTTTTTATTTCGTTTATATTTATATATTTTTTATATTTCATTTTTAGTGTTATATATTTCTCTACAATGTGCGTTTAGTATCATTATTATATTATTATTTCTGTTTACATGTAAGAATAATAGTAAACACAATAATAATAGCTCATTATGTTTCAGTTTTTCACTCTAAAAAAATTGTCTATAGTGGGTCTAAATGTAATATGGGGATATATAATTTTATGTGCAGCCCGCGGAGTTATGATGCATTTCCAAAGTGACCCGCTAGATCATTTGGGTTGGCCACCCCTTCCTTTACACCTAAGGTATTCACTTGAGCACGCTCAGGCGAATGAGCCGCTCAATCATTTGAGCGCGCTCGTCTGAGCGTGCTCGAGAAAAAGGAAACAGTGCCAGAGCTCAGGAAACGCTTTGTTATGGTGTCGTCACGTGTGCACGCGGCAGCTGCGGCCTCTATTATTATCCATACGATGTCAAAGAAGAAAAGAAAAGTATCAAGGTGGTGGATTAGAGAAAGTTACCTTCAGCGAAGAAATTATCTTAATGATTTAATTGGCGAATTTACTTTTGAAGGACATAATGAGCCTTTCAAAAACTTTATGAGAATGTCTAGGATCGATTTCGAACATTTCCTGCGTTTAGTTGAACCTCATATTAAAAAGCACTGTACACCTTTGCGTGAGGCGACCCCACCAAGAAGTAAATTAATGATAGTTCACACTGAGCGCCGAACACACACTGGCTATCCTCTGAACATTCTAAAATAGCGACACACGATCGGCTCTACCCGAGCGTACTCTGGCGTCCACACTTGATCCGCTCACTGAGTGGCTCATTCGCCTGAGCACGCTCAAGTTGATACGAGGCCTAACATACCAAATCCTACTCAATCTAACGACGACAGACACAAAAGACAACAAATATAAAATCTACTGAACCCATAAATACACGCAGCACACACAAATTGAAAATAGATTTAAAAAAAATAACCGTTCATACACTTCCAAAATCGATGCTGACAACACAGACTGTAGCAACAACAAACAAGATGGCCGCGGCAGACAAATGAATTGGGGAAAGGCGCACGCCACGTCATCCAGCTGGCATTACGGGAGGTGGCTCTGCTCGAACACGCTCTGTGGAAAGCAGAGATGCTGCCGAACGTATTAACATCAACGTAAACAGCAAGTAATAAACAACCAGAAAACTTTACAATTCTGGGAGGATTTAATAAGTAGTGAAGTAAGTGCGAATTTCGACGCATATTCTTTGCTGATGACGCCTCCGGGGACAGGTGAAACGCATACGGCAGTACACAATGGCTTGGGAGAAGAGACCGCAACGTGATTTCGAGTGGATCAAGCCAAAAGAGGGTCTACCACCTGTGTCTGAACAACCATGGCCCATATGGAAGTCACTAAACAGGCTTCGAGTTGGAGTTGGCCGCTGCAAAGATACTCTTGACACTTGGGGACACCTGGGAGAACAGACAGATACCACATGTTCGTGCGGGGAGAGAGAAACCATGGTACATCTGCTGTCTTGACCACAAGTCGGAATGAATGTATATCAATTTAATCTCCAATCAGCTACTGACAAAGCCGTCGCATTGGCGGAAAAACTACCACATATCTGATGCTGTCTTCTTTTTTTTTCTGCTTAACGTCTCTCTAACAGCGAGGTCTTTAGAGACGAGAAAGGATGGGGGGCAAGGAATGGGAAGGAATTCGCCCATGGCCTTTTGAAGGAAGCATCCCGGCAGTTGCCTGGAGTGATTTGGGAAACCATGGAAAACCCAAATCTGGATGCCCTGACGGGGATTCGAACCGCCGCGCGGTCCTCCCGAATGCGAGGCCAGAACGCTAACCGTTACACCACCACTCTCGGTCTGATGCTGTCATCGTCACGAGAGGAAGAAGTAGTACACAAATAAAAATAACCAGTTGCTCTGGTGATATTTACTCAAACCTAACCACGGAATTTTTTTATTAGACTAATAGCGCGCATTTTTTTTAAAAAAAAAAAACAATTTGATACAATTAAGTGGTTATAATGTTCTAACATTACAGAACAAGGACATAAACTGGTCAAATTAATGGGCTGAAGGTGCTGTCAAAATTTGTATTGTTGAAGAAAACCATAGATAATGTTGCTTGGAGTTCAAACATTAATCGCTAACGTGATCGTGATGTCTTTATGATTATCTGATACCATTCTGTTGAAGATGCAAAGAGTTCATTCCCGTAACAGCTAACAGGTCAAGTAATAAAATTATATAAAGAGTCCCTATAGGTCCATAATTGAAGTATGTTCTCAAAGCTTGTTGTAGCTAATACTGGTATCACATTACACTGCTGACGACATTTAAAAGTCAGCATCGCACTGCCAAGGTCACGCATTGAAGATGCAGGATATCCTTCAATGCACAACACTAGTTACAAACTCTACACTCGCAATCCCAAAATCAGAATAAGATTTACAAAAGTTTTAAAGTCATTTCTGCAAAGCCTGTACCACGGCGAACTAACCTTGACAAAAATTGAGTGAACACTGCCCAAAATTAAACATGGTGGACCTCTACTTATAGACAAGTCCAAACTTCTGACGTCACCTAATAACTTTAAAAATTAATTTCTAACTAACCACTTAATAGTTCAAACTGCAATTAATACACATTTCTTAGGGCACCCTGTTCAAAACAGTAGAGGATTGTAAACAGCTGCAGGGTGATCTAGACAGGATATCTAGTAGGATTGGTGAATTTGGGATGAAGATAAATGCAAAGAAGAGTCGCCTTATTAGATACACAGATAAAAAACTAAAGGTATATTATGATTATAAGGCGGGAAAGAATTGCTTGCTGAAGACTTGAAATGTAAATATTTTGGCATTACATTTGATAACAAGCTTAACTGGGCAGGACACATTGGACAGGTGGTAGGAAAAGATTTCAAAATTTTGCTCTTGTTGGAGAGAGTGATGAGGGATTGCACGAGAGAAGTAAAGGAATTGTGTTACAAAACTTTGGTCAGACCATTGATCGAATATGGTACTGCAGTATGGGACCCACATTTTGCGTACCAAATACAGGAATTGGAGAGAGTGCAAAAAAGTGCTTCTAGATTTGTTTCTGGAAATTATCGCAGAATACAATCAGTGACGGATATGATAAAGGAGCTGGAATGGTATTCATTGCAAGACAGGAGGAGGATGAGGAGGGTCATGGGAATGTACAGGGCGTATACTGGCGAAGAGGCTTGGAAAGATATTGCAGTAGGTATGAAAAGTAATTAATGGAAGGGAAAAGCTGACCATTACCACAAGCTGGCACTCGATTTCAGGCACAAGGGTGTGAGAAGATTCTCTTTTTTAGGTAAGGGTGTCAGGGATTGGAATGAGTTACTAAGGGGAATTATGAATAATTTAACGAACACATTAAAAGAATTTAAAGTTAAAATTTTTTAGAGGTCAAATGTAGGTGGGTGCAGGATAGGGGGAAGTTGGGTGTGTAGGGAAATTGCCACAGGAGGGTGCGCTCCATTACAATTAAAATTAAATTAAATCTGGAAGCAGGCAGTCTTTCTCTCTAAAAACTACCGAATCAATTTGTTTGGAACTTTCGTACCTCGAAATCTGTCAAGTATAACCCTACCTGACCGGGCACCGGAGTAAGAAATAATGTGTTTGTACAAAGAACAACTAGGAGCCACAGATCACACTGTGTCAGAGATGGACACTCTTTTACCCACCAAAGATCACGCTATAGCACAGATCTTGTTGATGCTGATTTTCACTACACAACTGTGATTATGCATATTTTCAGTTTCCTGAAATACACATAACCAAATTACTACATCAAAGATTAACACTTTAGTAATCGTAATGGAATTGTTGAATTTAATTTACATTGAAGGTTACAAAGATATTATACGATATTACACACGTTAACGCTTTCCTACTAAAGGAATAACAAAGGGCAAACGCATTACTACGCACACAGAGGTCCTCGCGCGATTGAACTGGCGGGGCAGTGATTAAATAGACCAGTTGGAGTGTGTGTAAAGGTCTGTAGGCATGACCTTCGAAGGGATCATCAATATTCAGGACGAGGAGGAGCGAAGGTTGAGTAGGCGGCCTGTTTGCGCCGAGGTCGCACTTCCGGCCGGCCTGCATTGTCTCCCACCTCGCCGCTTCCTCCACCTGCTATTGTCTGATCAGAAAGTCCACTTACTTAATGGTCAGCTACAATTTCCCAGGGCGATAATATAGGCTCAACGCTCTCAAATGTGCACTATCTGATAAAGTATCCGGACACCAATCTGAAACAACACTTAGACTTTATCCGTGTCACGTTCCCTGCTGTTGGACATTAATATTATGGACTGAATATAAATCAAAGCAAGACTAAAGTGATGAAATGTAGCAGAAATGATACCAATACTAGTACATTAAATATAAAAATAGGATCGGACGCAATTGGTGAAGTAAGTGAATTCTGTTACTTGGGAAGCAAAATTACAACCGATGGCCGAAGCAGGAATGATGTTAAAAGCAGAATAGCACTAGCAAAAAGAGCCTTCATGAAAAAGAGAAATCTTCTAGTTTCAAGTATTGATCTAGGAATTAGAAAAAACTTGTAGGATCGTAATTTTTCACGGCGTTGAATATTAATATATTTTTCTCGGGCTTCCAGCCGTGTTAATATATCATATTTGCGGGACGTTTCGAAGGCGTCCATCTCTGCCTCCATTCTCAACCAAATGTCAGTGTATAACTGTTTGTTTATTCAGCCGCTGCTACGGAAACGGTGGAAAACAAAAACCAACACAACGCGATTACGTCATCCGCTCTTCTGCTTGTTACCGGCGCGAAACTGTTTCAGCATTTTAATCGCCGGGTTCCAGGCCGCACTGAGTTGATAACCAGTGTCCCTGTTGACTAATAAATCAGTTAATCTTATTTCTACAGCCTCTGTAATAACGCTGGCCCAAAAATCTTTGACCCGGGCTAAAATGGTTGTTTTTTCAAATTCAAAAGTGTGACCTTCTTGCACACTATGTTCGGCCACCGCAGATTTTTCTTCTTGACCAAGACGAACATTTCTGGCGTTCTCTACACATCGCTGCACAATGCATCGCTGCGTCTGCCCAATGTAGCCGCGGCCATATTCACAAGGTATATAATATACACCAGGGGTTCGTAAACCTAGGTCATCTTTAACGCTGCCGACCAAGTTACTAATTTTAGTGGGTGGTCTATAAATTGTCTTGACTCCGTGTTGTGATAGCAGTCTACCTATTTTGAAACTTAGGGCACCCACAAACGGCAGAAACGCAAGGTCCTTGGTATCACTCTGATCTCTCCGTCGATTTTCCTTCTGTTTAAACGCACGAGTTTATCGTGTGCTTAAAATGTTATTTCATTTATTTACACGTTCTGAAACTACGGAATTTTAGTGAATTTAACGTTCTTTTGAATTATTATTATTTTAAAATTACTGCATCTAAAAGTGTTAAGAATTAGTGGAATTATCACGTAACCAAAATCTATTATTTACAAGTTGGATAATAATGGATTACCCTATTCCAGGTCAGTTTAAAGATTCTTTACTATTAAAAATGTTTATTTAGCACTTGTATTATATGTTGAGTGACTTTACTGTTTTTAAAATGGTTTATTTATTGAATTGGCATGTGGTATCAGCTTCTATATGAAACGTTTCTTACTTCCTATTCCTATACTTGCAATGAAAATTATATGTTTACTGGAAAGCTTACTCCCTTCCCATATGCTTTAAGCTAAGAAAACTAGAATTTACCCAAATTCTAAGGTGCTTACATACTGTCAACATTTGATCTGACGCCTAAAATAGGAAAATTATTAAAACAGAAATAATGTCAGAAATCACATTCATTGCACCAGTTGCCTTAGGGTTTTTAGATTTTGATTTTTGGTACAAAGAATTTTGTTTCTTCGTTTGGCAGAAGATGATTTACTGTATTATTTAAATAAATGACAGTTAAATTTCAGAACGTTGGATTTTTTTGTTGCACAATATTAAAAGAAACAAAAATGGGAACTATGGCCCGCCAGACGTTTTTGGATCGTCCATTTGGCCCGACTGTTAAAAAGGTTGAGCAGCCTTGTTCTAGATCAATGTTTTTTCAAATTTTTAGTTCCACGTACCCCTATAAAATTTCTCAGGCAATGGCTAACCCCCTTAACAAAAAACTAAGACTTTTTTTCTTTATATCCACTACTTGCAACAATGAGCGATATTAACCGTTGTGCGTGTCAGTCCGCCATAGCTACGCGTACACACAGACATTCGTGCTCCAGCAATTCCGTGGCGATCCATATAGACGATAAAATGTGTGTGTTAATTGTCTAACGACGAGCCGCATCACAAGCCAATAACAATCGTTACAGATATGTACGTGGCGAGCATACGCGACGGTAACCATACACACAGATATCTATCTCACTTAACAATTTACTCGAGGCAGATAAGACTTGCTGAGTGTCTAACAAATTAATTATGATGAGCAGAGAATTCGTAGTTGATTTCATTGCGACATATCGGCAACATATTGCATTTGGAAGGTGAAACCAAAAAGAGTACGAGAACAGAAATGTTTAAAAATTAGGATATAGTGCATTTATAGGGATTAGTGGGAAATATAATATAAAAGTTGGTAGTGCATTAATAAAAAAAAAAGGAAAATCCACTCTTTGCGGAGTGCTTTTCGCAAGAAATATGTATATAAAAATTAAAACTCAACAAGTGGATTAGGCGAAGACGAAATCTACAAAACTAATTTACGCTATTACTACGACTTACTACTGTTCATGAGAGATCAATATGAACCAATGGACAGTATCAGCAATATAGGAAGCCCAAATTATGAAGGGGAAGCTGATGGATATTGAGGAAATGTATAGGAAGATGTATTTTTTAAATTGCTTTACGCCTCATCGACGGCTAAGGTAATTAAAGGCGGGATGGGACTGGGGACAAGGAATGGGAAGGATTTCGGCCATGGCCTTTTTGAAGGAAGCATCCCGGCATTCGCCTGGTGTGATTTGGGGAAACCATGGAAAACCAAAATCTGGATTCCCGGACGGGGATTCGAACCCGCGTCTTCCCGAATGCGAGGCCAGAGCGTTAACCGTTCACCCACCACGCTCGGTAGGAAGATGTATCTGTGCATTTGTGTAATACTGAAGAAATCGAGGAAAATGCTTTTCAAATAATACAATAATCTTCCTGCAACCACTTTTTTTGTCATACTGTCCGTTTCTTTTTCCTTTTTACAGCTCTAATATAAGATGCTGCACGAATAAATACTTTTTTTCTTGTGTAGAACTTAACAACCCGTTTCATTTCAATACTGTCACGTCGCTTGTAACATAACCTCACTTGGCTCGCGATGTTTTGGAATTCCCAGTGAGCCGCGAGCCAGGATATCATGACGGATAAATCCGTATACAACTACCATAAACACAATTTGAGCGCGGCGACCCAGCTGAACGCAAATGTGTTAAACTGATGTTCCTGTGGACGCGCTCCAAGTACAGGCTCGTCGCGTGAATATCCACGCGCAAATCTTCAGCGAGCTTACTCGCGCACAAATGTTAGTGTATGGGCAACTATTACGTAAATCTTACGAACTCCTACGATCAATCCATAGGGATTGGCGTACCCCGCTTTGAGAAACCCTGCCCTAGATGATGCACTAAAATGTTATTGTGTACCTGATATTTTCAGCGAATCCTGGGGAACATTAACTGAAACCCGCTGTCTGAACATTGCTTTTCTGCGCCTCGTAACGTCATTGATGTTCTGTTTCGCGACCTGATTCATTGGATGTAGCAATAGACACCTCGCTGACGTGGAAAGCGATCAGCTAACAGGCTGTGGGTTAGCAGCGCCGTGTTAGGCAGCCAGCAGCTCCCCACTTAACACCTCCTCGCCCCTCTGTATTAGCAAATAATGTCCAACCAAAAGTTATAACGTTTCCTGTTAGTTTCTAGTGGCGAAAAAGTGTGTAAGTAAATAACGTCTTTACCTATGTCCACATTAACACACATTCACAACAGTACACAGCCACCTCAAGTAGATAACATTTTTCCCCCGCAATTAGACTTATCTGATGATACTGAAGAAATGAACCTTGAAATAGTTTTATAGATTTTGTGAAGCAAAATCACAACCATTGGCCGAACCAGGAATGATGTTAAAAGCAGAAAAGCACTAGCAAAAAGAACCTTCATGAAAAAGAGAAACCTTTTGGTTTCAAATATTGATCTAGGAATTAGAAAGAACTTTTTAAAAATCTGTGTGGAGCACAGGACTTTACGGTAGCGAAACATGGACTTTAGGAATACCGGAAAGAAAGAAAATTGAAGCATTTGAAATGTGATGCTACAGAAGAATGCTGAAAATTAAGTGGACAGACAAACTACGAAATGAACGAGTTTTGGAAATGATGGGTGAGGAAAGAAGTTTGTGGAATAAGCTTGCAGAAAGAAGAGACAGGCTGGTAGGTCATATTTTGATACATGATGGATTCGTTAATTTGCTGGTGGAGGGAACAGTCGAAGGTAAGAACTGTAGAGGTAGACAGAGATTAGAATATATGAAGCAGATAATTGAGGACGTGGGTTGTAAGGGGTGTGTAGAGATGAAGAGGTTAGCACAGGATAGGAAGGAATGGAGGATTGCATCAAACCAGTCAAAAGACTAACGACAGCAAAAAAAGGAATCGCTTCTGTGCGAAAGGCTTTGTTTTGGCTTTTCTGCTCTGTTCTTAAAGCCCGCGGATGTTACTCTCTCTTAATATACCAAAAGCTTATTTGGAAACTTGCCCACAAGCTTGAATATAGGACGCTTCAAAAAACTGGACAACTTTTTCGCGGAAACACTTTTAATCGAGAAGGTTATGTGATGCATCCAAGGCATTAGGTATAAATATGCATCGTTTTGAGGATTATTTACAGAGATAGTTCACCCCTTCATTTTCGCATGCCATCCTTAGTTCTTTCCCTTTACTTCCTCAAATACATATTTTCTTTCTCCACAGCCGGGCCTGGTGAATTAGCGGTTACGTTCGTGTCTAGCAATATCACCATCCACATACTTTTGATCTTAACGAATTTTAATTTTTTAACTTTACGCCTCGTCGAAGGCTAAGATCATTAGAGGCGGGATGGGACTGGGGACAAGGAACGGGAAGGAATTCGGCCATTGCCTTTTTGAAGCAATCATCCCGGCATTCGCCTGGAGTGATTTGGCGAAACCATGGAAAACCCAAATCTGGATGCCCGGACGGGGATTCGAACCCGCGTCCTCTCGAATGCGAGGCCATAACCTAAACCGTTCACCCACCACGCACGGTAATTTTAATTTTAAATTTTCTCTGCTTCTGGTAAATAGTTCAATTCCGTTGGTTATTTGACCCCTTTACCTACAAAACACAATTTTCCCACTCCCGTATGCCTGAAGTCGAGTGCCATCTCTTCCCTTCCGTTCATTACTCCTGTTGTACCTGAAACCGTCGCATCAGTATGTCTCTAAAGACCTCGCTGTTAAGAGACGTTAAGCAGTTAAAAAAAAAACATCAGTATGCACTCCCAATACTCTACAACTAGGGTTGCCAGAAACAAGGTTACGATTCCTGTACAATTCTGGGGTTGAAAAGTTTTTTTTAGTGATACAGGGTTACAATTTCCGGGACATTTATGGGGGTTAAAAATAGTATCTTAGTGGTATGTTTAAGCAGTGATCAAATATTCAAATTTAAAAATGTAGTATTTTAGGTAAATACTCCTCTTGTCATTGTTAGGTGTCCGTTTGGGTTAGCTGTAACCTCCTCCTGTCGTTGTTGGCCGTCATTTTAGGTTATCTGACAGCTCCTCATGTCATTGTTGGCCTTCAGTTTAGAATAAATGTAAGCTCCTCTTGTGATTGTTGGGCGTCAGTTTAGGTTAGCTGGCAGCTGCTTTTGACCGTCAGTTTTATGTACATTTCCTCTTGCCATTGTTTTGCGTGAGTTTTATTTGTGTAATTTTCATTTTTGGGCATCAGTTTAAATATAAGCTCCTCTTGCCATTGGTGGGCATCAATTTTATCTGTGAGCTCCTTTTGTCATTGTTGGGCGTCAGTTATATCTGTCAACTTTTCTTTTCATTGTGGGGCGCCAGTTTAAATATAAGCTGCTCTTGCGTTTGTTGGGCGTCAGTTTTATATGTGAGCTTCTCTCGTCATGTTGGGTGTCAGTTTTTTCTGTGAGCTTCTTTTTACATTGTTGGGTGTCAGTTGTGTCTGTGAGCTTCTCTTTACATTGTTGGATGTCAGTTGTGTCTGTGAGCTTCTCTTTTCATAGTAGGGTGTCAGTTTTGTCTGTGATCTTCTCTTTTCATTGTTGGGTGTCAGTTGTGTCTGTGAGCTTCTCTTTACATTGTTGGGTGTCAGTTGTGTCTGTGAGCTTCTCTTTACATTGTTGGGTGTCAGTTGTGTCTGTGAGCTTCTCTTGTCATTGTTGGGCGTCAGTTTTATCTGCGAGCTTCTCTTGTCATTGTTGGGAATCAGTTTTGTCTGGATATGTGAAAACTGCGACCAGTGAAATTAGCGGCCAACCTAAAATCTGCGAAATCTGCGGCCAATACCTCTTCTCTTTGTGTCATGCCGCGCCGTCCTAATCACTCTAAACGCCCCTTTAGACGACCCGACCTGGTCTCACTAAATCGTGGCCTGGAAGTTATTACGTGAACAAATCATTTTACATTACACGCCCGAAACAGACAAGTTAATTTCTATTTTTTTTTTAATAGACACGCGAATGTTTCACAGGTTAAGTATTCTTTCTTAGACTTTTTTCGCACTCGTTACTGAAAGCTGAATTTTTTGCTGATATGCAACACTGTTCGGAAAATCCAGTGCGGTACTAACTAGATCGGAGTGGCCGAGGTCGTCTAGAGGCGGCCATACACGATCGCTCCATCCGTGCAAATGGAGCGATGTCACTCCATTATCGTGTCGTCTGTGTGGAAATTTGATGTGGATGACGTTAACCCACAACTGCTGATGGTAGAATATTTTTTCCTACACTAGTTTCTTATCTGCTTAACGTCTCTCTAACAGCGAGGTCTTTGGAGACGGGAATGGATGGGGGGGGGGGGGGCAAGGAATGGGAAGGAATTCGGTCATGGCCTTTTGAAGGAAGCATCCGGGAATTTGCCTGGAGTGATTTGGGAAACCATGGAAAACCCAAATCTGGATGCCCGGACAGGGTTTCGAACCACCGTCCTCCCGAACGCAAGGCCTCCTGCACTAGTAATGTGAGGCAAAGGGAGATTTTGCATGAAATCTACTACGATTCTGTAAGTATCTGGCTCGTTATTACAATTCTTTTCTACGTCTTTTAAGCAAGAATAAAACTTGTATTTTAATAACAGTTATAAACAATAAAACATCTGTACTGTCAACCTGCTGTTTAGAAACATTGGCTACAAACGTAGCAATCTGCTCAGAGCGCCGGCGGGGCGGCTTTTAACAATACAACCAGTTTGATCCTATTCTATAATAAACATACCGCTACAGCATTGTTGAGAATTCTGGCCGCAGATTTCACTGGCCGCAAATTTCACTGGGCGCAGTTTTCGCGACACCGTTTTGTCTGCGAGCTTCTCTTTTCAGTATTGGGTGTCAGTTTTGTCTTTGAGCTTCTCTTTACATTGTTGGGTGTCAGTTTTATCTGTGAGCTTCTCTTTTCATTGTTGGGTGTCAGTTTTGTATGCGAGCTTCTCTTTTCATTGTTGGGTGTCAGTTGTGTCTGTGAGCTTCTCTTTACATTGTTGGGTGTCAGTTTTGTCTGTGAGCTTCTCTTTACATTGTTGAGTGTCACTTGTGTCTGTGAGCTTCTCTTGTCATTGCTGGGCGTCAGTTTTTATCTGCGAGCTTCTCTTGTCATTGTCGGGAGTCGGTTTTTCCTAAGTTTAAGCTGCTCAGTATTGGACGTGAGTCTTGGCTAGCTGCCCCACTTGTTTCAGTGCCTCGCCCTCTTACGTCGCCCGCGCTGTTGTTTGTTTCTGTGGGCGCTAAGTGTCGTGTTCGGCAAGTTAGCCGCCAGCGGCGAAACGTTTAAAGTGGTCGGTAATGAGCTGCATGAAGGAGACCAACTGTCCCACAAAAGACTTTGCGCCTCCAATCTCAAAATGGCGCCACAACGTGTTCACTCACGTTGAATGGAATACTCTGAAGTGGCTAGTACTGGGCGAAAGCCAACGTTGCCGCTAATCATCTGTCACCAGCAACAGTCTGGGTGTCCACAGACATGAATAGACGGTCTAATGTCAGAGGCGACCTCAACCGAAACTGGGTCAGCACCGGCAATGTGGTCGTGTTCTACCTAGTCGGTCGCTTGCATTAAATCCAAGAAAAGACGGTATACCGTTTTAGCCATGATGATGATGTTGCTTCGCTAGGTTTGCACTGTGTCCGGTCAAGACTCCAAACGTTTCAACTAAGACCTCTGTCTTCAGAGTTCTATCCACCTGCTAAGTGTACTGGACTAAGCAAGTGGCTTGATACCTGTAACCGAACGTGGTGGGTGGGCGGTAACCCTCTGGTCTCGCGTTCGGGAGGACGTGGGTTCGCATCACCGTCCGGCCAACCGGACTTGGGTTTTCCATGGTTTCCTCAAATCACTCCACGCGAATTCCGGAATGGTTCCTTCACAAGGCTATGTCCGAATTCCTTCCCGTCCCTTGCCCCAAAATCATTTCCCGCCTCTAAAGATCTTGACGTCGAAGAGGCGTAAAGCAGTAAGACTCATGTCGAAGAGTGTAGGGCTCGGTCGAAACGTATTGTAACAGCCCTAATACCTGAATTTTGAATAGCATTGTACTGTATGAAGTATTTGTAATTAGCTAAAGTTTGCTTGAAAGTGATTTGGTATGTTTGTTTTGTAATTTCTTGTAAATCAGTGTATATAGACTTTGTTTTAGGTAAGAAAATTATTTAAAGTCCATTTAATATGTTTAAGAACCGAATGATGCAAGAGAAATTCTTAAATGTTTGTAATTACATGTATTAATGTAAGTTACGATGTCTACAGGACATTTTTCTACCGTTGGAAAGGATTTCTGTAAATAATTTTGTATTTAAGTATCTATAATTACCATTTCTGATCATTTTGTAATGTTGTTAATTAATTTTGTATTAATTCCGATTGTTTTTAATTTTTTAGATTGTTTGAGTGATTGTTAATGATCGAGAAATATCGGGCGGATGCCTTTGAAGAATTCTCGTAATTTCGATAAAGACTATATAAACAGATCGCCTGGACAGAGAAATGGATTCAGTTAGTAAGTCAGTTTAGTTGACAGTATTCAGTGTTACAGAGAGTTTCAATCATTCAGTTGAGTTCGCAGACAGTTTCTTTGCGACTGTGCATCTCTGTATTGTACCTATACTTGTGAATATCGCTGACTTGCTGTTTTGATCAAAATAAACAACCATCTTCATACATAACCTGTTTGGTGGATTTTTTAACTAATCAGTAATTAAACCACCGAAGAACCCTAACAGTATGCAAAAAGGACGACACACTGGATACAGCTGAAATTTCGCGAAGCAGTTGGTAGCAAATTCAGATATCTTTTTTGTCCATAGTGAGTTAGAAGAAATTGATAGCTCTGTTTCACTTGCGAAAGGTGTTAAGACTTCTTATCTTGCATTACATAAGCTATCTGTGAACTGTTAATTTTTCCTTTTGTATGAACCCATCTTTCAGAGAACTTACATATCTCTACAGAAAAATTGTTTTGTTTTATTTTTTTATGCTGATTAAATATTCGAAATTTGCGAATTGCGCTCATTCTTTCCTTTCTCTTCCATCTCTGGAAGAAATACTCACTTTTCAGGACCATTAGCCAGATATTGCTTCCCCAATCGTTGACGATTTCACATTTGTCTTTGTATGAAATTTAATAATCGCTTTTCCAAAACTTTTTAGTTATATTGAGGCCACTGAAAGACAACCAGAGAATAATAGAAAACCTGCGCTGGATGTAGAAAGAGAGCTTGCATTAATTACGTGAATTAAAAAAGGGGTGGTCCGGCGATATGTCACTAAGGGGGGGGGGGGGCCGAAATCTCACGTGAGTTTTGAAATTCTTGCAGGACAGTAGATTTAAGACAAAAATAGGTCTACAAATTACGCGGAAATCGACTTGAAGGATGGGTGTATGGACGCAAAAACGGACTTCATGGGGGTTAGGACGACCATCGGAAGCATGAGAGCTGAAAAATAAAAGTCACAAAAACCTACGAGGTCGATTGGCAGGGGGGGGGGGAGGGGGATCCTCCAAAAATCTCACGTTATTTTAGGGGTGAGGGGTCCTACCAGATCTCACCAAATCTCACCAGAGGGGGAGGGGGGCGAAATTCCGGAAAAAACACCTTACGTCATTAATGGATGCTCCCAAATATTACCGTAGAATAGTGAGGGTTTCATCATACAAGTCGAGAGAATTAATGGAAAACTATGTCAGAATTATAAAAATTAATTTTCTCGTATATCTCTTTTTACAAACGGAGTTTGGAAGGTGATCATGACGTATCAAATGCAATTGGACGCGTGGACCATTTGTCAGGCAGAAACGAGATCCGCAGTGTTGTTGCAGAGTCGCCTACTACCAGCTCGGCTCGTGCGCAACAGGTTGTACTGCCAGGGAGGGGCGCGTGACGTAATCAGCTGAGCACGCGACACGTACGTGGGGCGTCGCACCTGCACAGGGGTGAACAGAATCAAGGAAACCAGAAATTAAAGAACAAGTCCTTACCAGCACTAATCAAAAGCCGGTTTGGTCATCTTAGCGTGAGGTTTGTCACGTTCTCTCTACGTAGATATCGCTGTTGTAAGAACCATGTTTTTGTAATGGCTTAAAATTAGTATTCTAAAACAACCACGAAGATAATCTTTTATTTCGTTAAATCCTCATATTATTTATTAGTTTTTGTTTATTTGTATTATATCTACGTAGATGTTTTCCTTATCTGTACATAGATGTTGCTATTGCAGCAAACTAAGAGTTTAGGATACCCTTTTGTTTTTGTAGTTCTTTATTGTTTTTACCGTTTAAATTAAAATTTTAAAGAAATCATACTTTTGCGTATTTAAATCTCCACGCTAATTATGAAAAGGATTGTGCATTGGAAACACATGGAGTAGAAGTATGTACAACATTACATCATTACAGTGTCAAGGTTAGTAGCGTTATTTACTAATATGAGCAACTTCAGCGTTCAGTCATTTTTGAGGGGCTTAAAAGCTAACTTATATAATGTTACCAAATCTTTAAAACTGTACAGAAAACCTGAGCGAACCCTTAGCGTGAATTATAGGTCTAGTTCGTGTTTTAGCCAGATCAGGTAACGTGGCTATGACCATTAAACCTAAAACATTTTTTGCCTAAAAAAAACAAACAAAAAAAAAAAACTTATGTTTGTGCCACTTTTACACAGTGTCCAATGAAGTCTAGGTTTAACTTGACCTTGAAAGTTAATAACACTGATCAAACTCAAGAAATGCATCATATCATATCAGATCAAGCAGTCATAACTCACTCTAAAAATTCATTTGATGACCCTAGAAACGACCCAGCTTGATTCTTAGCAACGTGTTATGTAGTCTGCCAAGGGCGAGGTTGTGTTTATTCCACGCATAATCCGACAGACATGTTCATTCTTTTTCAAATGAAAGAGAAACATTTCCCTGTCATGCAAGCATTTGTCATGACAATTAACAAGTACTAAGCATCGATTACGGACAAAGTTGGCATTTGCCACGGCAGGAAAAGGATTCCAAATCCTTCACCTGTTAGAAAGAATGACGAGAGGATGTACTAGAGAAGTAAGGGGACGTGTTACAAAACAGTGGTTAGACCATTGCTTGAATATGGTGCTGTAGTATGGGACCCCACATTTTTTGTATCAAATACAGGATTTGGAGGTGGTGCAAACAAGTCCTGCTAGATTTGTCTTTGGAAATTACAGCAGAACGCGATCAGTAACTAATATGATAAAGGAGCTGGAGAGGGATTCGTTCAATGATAGGAGGGTGAAGAGTCATGGGAATGTACAAGGCATAAATTGGTTATGAGGCATGGAAAGATGTTGGTGGCAGAATTAAGAGAGGTGCGGGGAAAGGTAAAGGGGGCATCCATTAATTACGTGAGGCGTTTTTCCGGAATTACGGAACCCCCCCCCCCCGTCAGGGGGGTGTGATTTGGTCGCCCCCCACCCTCCTGCGAATGGACCTCGCAACTTTTTGAGACTTTTTTTTAGCTCTACCATTCTACAAGAATTTCAAAACCTCACGTGAGATTTCCGTTGATACCCCCTCCCCCTTGGTGAGGTTTCGTATGATTCGCCGGATCCCCTCCCCTCCCCCCCTATTTCACCTCGCGTAATTAATCGACGCCCCAAACATGACCATGACCACAACCTGGCATAAGGATCTGGAAAAATTTTCTATTATACGGGAGGGTGTAAGCGATTGCAATATATTAACAAGAGAAATGATGAAAAATCTATTCAAAACACTGCAAGAATTTAAAGTTCAGATTAAAATAGAGGACAAAAGTAGGTAGGACGAGGAAAGGAGAAAGATGGGAGCGTAAGGAATGGCCACCGTAGCTTCTGCTCCATCGCAATTATATCAAATTAAAAAATTCTATTGTCTCTAGTTGAGGTGGTTGTGGCATGGTGATGGTTTACGGCGCTGTATCGGCGTTACCAGGTTCGACTCTCGGTGTCGGACTTTGTGAGTAGGGTAGGAAAGGCGGCGGTGCACAGTTCCTAATCTCCAGGTCATGTGGTGCACCAAAGTCGTAGGTTAAATGCTAAACCTGTCCCCAGGCCGTATGGAGTGAAGGCTAAGATTACCAACCATACTTTATAATAATCATGCTTAATTTTTGGTAGTTATACTTTATACTTTTTTCATACCCATAAAGTATGCCAAAATACTTGATTTAGAGTAAAAGTATAGAATACATGAAACGGAACGCTCTTATGGTAGATGCACACGCTGGTGTCTATTAGTCAGGGATTGTTTGTCCTTTGATCTGTGTACTCACCGCTTGGTAGCCGAGGCTACAAGTGCGGACCATCTGTACTGTGGCTTTCGTGTCGACTAGTGTTCAAGTTCCGTTATTTTTTGAAAGGTCTTGTATGCAGAGAAAGCAATAAAGGAAATAAAAGAAAAACTTTCATGTGGCATAAGTGTTCAGGGAGAAAAAGTCAGATTTGCTGATGACATATCTTGTAAGTAGAACGGGCTGAGGATATTGAGAAGTTACTGAATGGCATGAACAAAATACCGAAGGAAGATTTTGGACTGAATATAAATCAAAACAAGACAAAAGTGATGAAATATAGCAGAAATGATACCAATACTAGTAGATTGAACATAAAAATAAGATCGGATGCAGTAGGAGAAGTAAGTGAATTCTGTTACTTGGGAAGCAAAAATTACAACCGATGGTCGAAGCAAGAATGATGTTAAAAGCAGAATAGCGCTAGCAGAAAGAGCGTTCATCAAAAAGAGAACCCTTTAAATCTCAAACATTGATCTAAGAATTAGAAAGAAGTTTTTAAAACTCTATGTGTGTGAGCACAGCACTTTATGGTAGCGAAGCATGAACTTTACCAGAAAGAAAGAAAGTTGAAGCATTTGAAATGTGGTATTACAGAAGAATGCTGAAAATTAAGTGGAAGTACGAAATGAACGTGCTTTGAGAATGATGGGTGAGGAAAGACGTTTATGCAAGAAGCTTACAGAAGGAAGATACAGGCTAGTAGGTCATATTTTGAGACATGCAGGATTGGTTAATTTTGTTAGTGGAGGGAATAGTCGAAGGTAAGAAATGTAGAGGAAGAAAGAGATTAGAATATATGAAGCAGGTAACTGAGGACGTGGGTTGTAAGGGGTATGTAGAGAAGAAGAGTTGGACGTCAGTTGATCTACAAGCGGAGAATTCGCGGTTTCTTCTGTTCCTCGTCGTTTCGAGGTTGGAGTTTTCAGTTGCATTATTTTTTCATTTACGTTGTTAAAATTGCGAGTAATTCAGAATCTGTTTGTTATACTGATACAAGTCATACAACAGTAATTCCAAAAACCTGCCACAATTACAAAAATTGGGAGAAAAGATATTAATGGATAAGTAGAGATTACCGAGCGTGGTGGGTGTGCGGTTAGCGCTCTGGCCTCGCATTCGGAGGACGCCGGTTTGAATCCCCGTCCGGGCACGCAGATTTGGATTTTCCCATGGTTTCCCTCAAGTCACAGCAGGTGAATGCCGTGATGCTTCCTTCAAAAGGCCTTGGACGAAATCCTTCGAATTGCTTGTTCCCAGTTCCGCCTCTAATGACCCAGACGTCGACGAGGCGTGAAGCCGTAAATCAAAAAAGAAGATTTTCAAAATAAATTATTACTTAGGCAGTAAATATCTGAATTAAATTTTTTTTTCTTTCATATAGTTTTTCATTTACTATTGAAATAAAGTATTTTTCCTTTACTATTCTTTTAATTTTTTTTCTAATGAAGTTGGCAATCCTAGTGAGGGAGGGCATGCGATATTGTTTACGCTGGTCCAGCAGGTTGGCACTTGCTTGGTGCTGGGGCCACTCTACCCCCCTGTGGTGGGTCTACCTGGGCGCTGTGTCGCAAGCCGCCACTCCGCCGCTCAGGTAGAGCTGATTACCCGCTTCCGGCTGACGCATCCACACTGTGTTGCGTAACCACTCGCCGCCAGCGCCAGAAATACCACCGCTAGCCGCGAACAGATTCCCTTATCCCCCACCAACTTCTCAAGGGTCTGCTTCTATAATGTTATCACCCAAGCTTCATCGTACTTCGCTGCGCCGAGTGATAATCAAGTAGCCTGCCATACTATCGCCAAAGTTTCGACGGCAAGTGCGACAGCATCGTCAGTAACTATCATGAATGTAGATTTTATTTTCGCTCTTCGTGATTGTGACAAAACTATACTGTTTAGGTCTGAGTGAATCCATACAGCAATCACATCGCTATATCACTAGATTCATCACCCCTACAAGTTGATACAGCTTGGAATTGCAACTCCTTTTGTTTCCTGCCAGTGTACTGTCGGTTTCTGCCACCAAGCGTGGTGGGTGAGAGCCAAGGCTCGGGGTTCAGGAGACACGCAGGTTCAAATCACCGTCCAGCCATCCACATGTCGTCCACAATCTCCTCAAGTCACTCAACGCAAATGCCAGAATCATTTCTTCAGAAGGCATGGCCGAATTTTACTCCAGTTCTATGCCTTCTGTTTCTAATGCCTTCGACGTCAAACAAGGCCTAAGGCCATAACGGAAAAAGGGTTGTTTATTCTAGAGGTTCTCGAAGGGAATGTGTCTCTTATATTTTAGCGATAACAAATGGTTTACAGTGATACAAGAAAATGTCAAAGTTGATTCCACACCAATAACTCATTTACTGCCCTAACAAAGTTTGACTCTCGACTTCCTGTGTAAATTGAGCAGGTAAGTTGATCGATTTTATAGTTGGCACAGGAAGCGACGAAACGTTGGTTAGCCATTACTGGTGACGGTGTCCGGGGTTAGCTGGTTCCAATCCTGCCAGTGGAAGAAATTTTCATCAGGTTTTGCCGGGCAGGATAGAAGAGTTGGTGGTGTCAAATTCATAACCGCCAGAATGTACATCAAAATCCTCGGTTAGATCCCAAACTTCTCGGAATAGGGGCACACGAGCCTGTCGATGGTGGTTCGTCTGTCATATGGGAACGTAAAGCTTGGCGGCTGTATCGGTATATCGGAAGACTAGTCTTGAATGGGGCAGAACCAGCTTTCAACCTCTCTCTACCTTATCTTTCATTTATATGTAACATACTAAACTCTACAAACACATACGTAAGTCATCCAGAAAATAACGGCAACACGTACATTGGCTTCCATTGCTAGCGAAGAAGGCAACGAGAAACAACCAAGTTGGATTATATGTGAAGACCTGAACCTGAAATTTTTTTTTCTATGTCTGGAAATTACCGCAGAACACAACCTGTAACCGATATGATGAAAGGGCTGGAAGGGGTCTCATTCCAAGACAGAGAAGTGTGAAGAGTCGTGGGCGTGTACAAGGAGTATATTGTCAATGAGGCGAGGAAAGATATTGGTATAAGAATTAAAATTAATGCATTGAAGATAAAATATGACCATGACCAAAAGCTGGCACTCTATTTCAGGCACAAGGGTGTGGGAAGATTTCTTTCGTGGGTAGGGTTTCAAGGACTGGAATAAGTTACCAAGAGAATTGATGAATAATTTACCAGAAACGTTGAAACAATTTATAGTTAAAATTTGTATATGGGGCAAAAGTAGGTGTGTTACAGGAAAGGGGGAAATGGATGGTAACGTTCATATAGTTAGGTGATTTTCGATTTTCCTGATTTCCCCCCCCCCCTCCTCTACTCTGAGACTTCGTGACATCTGGTCGGACCCCACCCCTCTAAAATAACGTGAGATTTTGACGGAGAAACCCCCCCCCCCTACTAATCTACCTCGCAACCTTTTGAAACCCTAGGTCGGTTTTGGACCAAATACCACCCCTAAAGTCGAGTTTCGCGTCATTTGTAGACTTTTATTTTTATCCTCTACCATGCTGCAAAAATTTCAAAACCTCCCCCCCCCCCTTTTTTTCCTATTTCACCTCATGTACTTAATGGACCCCCCCCCCCCCTTATAGCAGATACACTAGGAAAACCGTTTGTTTCTGAGTAGTTCATACACAAGCCACGGAGATGCGGTTGTGCCATACGACTGGAATTTCAGTTATAAACTACGTTCGCAGGTACGATTTTGCTGGGTCTGAATTAAAAACTTGCTTCAACGGTTCACAATCCGCATGGCGCCAGCCATTTCTCAAAACTCGCAGCCGGTAGCTAAGCGAGAATAATTTGTTGGCGAAGCAATATTTGGTTACAGAAAGGCCGGGTGATGAATAGTTGCTCCTATAAGAGGACAAGCCATAGGTGTGGGGTCCATTCTCAAGTCTCCGATTGATAAGTTTGTCACTGGCATTTTCCCCGCTAATGCATGCTGCCAGAAGGGCGGTAGCTGCCCGATTCTTGATTGGGTTTAGGGCGTTATCAACGCGTCTCGTGTGATTGGCTTCCGTCGTACGTAAGGCTTATTCTAGATTCCTATTCATTTTGAGGAATCGCAATGCTCATATAAATAAAATAGAGTACAAAATTCTAGTGCGTCCACATTTGTATTACTGTTGTGGAGTTTGGGATCCGTATCGCAAGGGATTGATTGACATCTTAGAGAAAGTACAGAGGAGAGCCGCTCGATTCGTGACTGCTTGCTACAGCCCTTATGCAAGCGTCACAGAATTGGTTCATAAATTGAGCTGGGACTGTTTTGTAGACAGACGAAGTCGTTTTCTTTTGAATCTATTGTAGAACTAGCAGAGTTCCCGCCGTTGCTTGATCTAGTTGCCGTTGATTTACCCACACATTGTGTTCACGCAATGAGAAACATGTACGAAGTTTCACACAATTCGCGCCATCAATTTTTGGAATTAAAGCAAACGCACATTCACATGCACCCTATTAAAAAAAGGAGTAAGTTGAAGTTGATTTAATTGTTCACTATTTTTATTCGTCCGAAAAGATTCATGTGTACGAAACTAAATTGATTTCGTAACGGCCGTTTCCGGTACTAAACTGTTCTAAGAATGGGAATGGCGTTGGATGCTTTGATACGGAATGTCAGTTTTCATTTTAGTCCAGGTTACATTTCAGTCTAATTACATCTTCTGCTCTAAAATCGAAACTTGCACCGTACGCACATTAATACATACCACATATATAAAAATGTATTTGGAATATGTGTGTTTATTACGACATCACACAGAAAATACAGATTTTGAATGGATTTTCAGAATTTCAAAGCTTGGGGCCAAAGTTAAAACTTAATGTATGTCTTAGGAAGTTACCACATTTTTTTTTTGCTGTTGTCTATCTTTCGACTGGTTTGATGCAAACCTCCATCCCTTCCTATCCTCTGCTAGCCTCTTCATTTCTACATACCCCTTACATCCCACGTCCTCAATTACCTGCTTTATATATCCTAATCTCTGTCTTCCTCTACAGTTCTTACCTTCCACCGTTCCCTCCATTAACAAATTATCCAATCCAGCATGTCTCAAAATATGAGGTTCTTCCATAAACTTCTTTTCTCACCCATCATTTCCAAAACTCGTTTATTTCTTACTTTGTCTGTCCACTTAATTTTCAGCATTCTTCTGTAACACCACATTTCAAATGCTTCAATTTTCTTTCTTTCCGGTATTCCTAAAGTTCATGTTTCCCTACCATAAAGTGCTGTGCTCCACACAAAGAGTTCTAAAAAGTTCTTTCTAATTCCTAGATCAATATTTGAAACTAAAAGGTTTCTCTTTTTTATGAAAGCTCTTTTTGCTAGTGCTATTCTGCTTTTAACATCATTCCTGCTTCGGACATCGGTTGTAACTTTACTTCCCAAGTAACAGATTTCTCTTACTTCTCCTATGGTATCCGATCCTATTTTTATATTTAATCCAATAGTATTGGTATCATTTCTGCTACATTTCATCACTTTTGTCTTGCTTTGATTTATGTTCAATCCAAAATCTTCCTTCAGTATTTTCTTCATGTCATTCAGTAACTTCTCAATATCCTCAGCCCTCTCTGGTAACAAGACAATGTCATCAGCAAATCGTATCATACTGATTTTTTCTCCCTGGAAACTTATGCCACATGGAAATTTTTCTTTGACTTTCTTAATTGCTTCTTCTATATACAAGTTGAAGACAAATTTATTTTAGGAATAAACTAGCATTACCTGAATACTACTGAATCTATTTTGACCGCGTTTTCACTGTGTCAAACATTAGGTATGTCTCATCACGCAACTAATCTTCTGCAGCTGGAACTGAATACATTTTCATTATACTACTTCATCTGCCACTGGAACTCAACATTAAAATATATTCCTTACCTGTTCAGTTGAATATCAGGTATTAAGGATTATATATCAGTATTCGGAACTAAGCGAGATATTAAAAAAAATATGTTTACTTTCGATTTGTTGCAGGGAATGACAAACTGTGGCACCATTTCGTTGTGAACTGAACGCCATAGACGCTAGCCAGAGATATTGTAGTTGTGCTGACAGAGATCAAAGAAAATCTGTTGTTTTTCGTTATTAGTTTCTCGCATTGAATACGGCCATCAATGGCGTTTAAAAACTTAATATCCCAGATTTACGGAAAGAACATTTCAAGTTTAACTTAGTGTGCAAAATAGTTTTAATTGTAAATTGCTTTCATTAAAGGCTATGGTTAGCAACATTGCAGTTGTGTGTTTAGTGCCGGGTATGCAACATTTAGACGTTCCAACTTTGGTATTTGCCACCGTACGTTCAGAATTTTATTTAATGCTCCGGTGTTATATAACGTTGAAACATAAGACATACCAAACAAATTAAATGAAATTCTAAGCTCTGAAACGATGAAAACCCGATCTGAATCGTCTCCGTAGTTTCTGAATTATTCTTGCACAAACGTATCTGGTTTTCGTTTTATAGATAGATAGATACGCGAAATTCTTTGATTTACCAGTGCAATGAAATAATTCTTCCGCCATCCTATTTAGGTCGCAGTGACAGGAGGGATAAGATTAGAGAAATAAGATACCGTACTGATGCTTTTATGCATTCTTTCGCTCCTCGCGCTATTCGGGATTGGATGCACAGAATTAGGATTGATGAATGTAGATTTAGGTGTGTGTGTGTGTTTTTTGAAAAAAGATTTTGTCTGAAATATTGTGTTTTTGTGTTATTTTTTATTGCTGCTGCCCTCCTCCCTTCAACTTTGGTAAGTGTGCCAACATACGACATTGTTATATACCTATTATCTTACCTAAACCGTTCAGCAAGAGCCGTGTTACATATAATGCACAGCGAATAACTTTTATAATCACGTTCTATGGTAAAGCACTTTTAATATCCGAACATAACCTTGTTATATGTCCATTATCTCGTTAAAACTATTTAGAAGGGGGTAAATCTTATATAATTGTATAGTAAAGAACTTAACAAGAAAGCACTTTTTAAATCAATACTAAAACATTTTTGTAAAAGACATAAGGTTCAAATAAGGTTGTTTTTCAGTCATAATGAATTTTTTTGCATTCATTTCTATTAAGGAAGCAGAGAATAACGATCATGTTAAGGTGTATTTTGTATGCTTTTAAAATTTATCTGAGAAGATATTGTAAAACTAAGGAATTGGAACTTTTTAGATAAAAGAGCTAAGAAGATAAAAGTAGGCTCAATTGAGAGAGAAAAATTCAGTTAATAACAAAAATATTACAGTTCAGAGGTAACTTGAAATTTAAAGTAAGAAAAACGAAGTTTTAGTGTTGACATGTGATAGCACCACCATGCGTGACTTCTATAAATTAATAACACTTAAACGAGAATAATTGCAAGAAAAGTTGTCATGACCAAAAAAATTGAGAGTAAATTAAACTATAACATATTAAAATTTCGGGAAAATCCGAGTAAAATTAGTGTTCCACAGTATTGGGGGCTTTTTCTAATTCACTAAAGAATAGTGTTTCCCCGCGGGAATACATCGGTGTTCCATGGTGATTCAGCAATAGATAAGCCCAGGCTATAAAAAGCCAACCAGCGCAAGCAGTCTGGGATGGTTTTCAAACAGTTTTACGGCGCTGGCAGTCGGGGATAGTTTTCAGGCAGGTAGTTTTGAAGTAGCAGTACGCCTTGCTCCGCGTGGGTAAATTTCAAGATGTAACTACTGAAAGTTTAACTATCTCGCTTCGGAACAAGTTCGTGGACTTTCTCATTCACTTTAAGGAAACTTTAAGCTAAACTCGGTGAAAGAACTTTTTTTACGTTAGTTTAAGAAGTCAACAGAAGCAGTGTTTGAGAACTATCTTGAAGCTCACTCTAATTTTGGGGTTGCAAATGGAAACTATGTGTGCAAGAGTGAATGCTTCATCAGTGTTGTGGCTTGAAGGATAACCTGCATCTTCTTACGTGATTCAGAAGTTCGATATTGCCTTAAATGTTTTCAATGGTGTAATATGATACGAGTGTTAACTTCAGCAAATGTTCAGAATATATTTCAAATTCGTAACTTCAAGTTACTTTCTTTCATTTATGTATGACGTGTTAGCTATTACAGGGTAGGTTGGCGACCGGTTTAAAGAACTACAGCATCTTCGAGAAAAGGTATCAGCTATACAGGCAACACGATCAAGCTAATGCGAATGCTGCATAACCCCAAGCAACGTTTAGATATTACAAATCCTTTTCGGTATTTGTGGCAAAGTCGATGGAAATGCGCCGACTGAGCGTGCGAAGTCCGGTCTCACCTCTGATTACACGTAATTAGAGCCCCAGCGCTAACTGCTGACTCGTCCAGGAAACAGCCACGCTCAGCCTCGCTCAGCACGAGCTGTCTCACATATTAAACGCGTATTATTTACGCTAAAAATCGCTTTTACGCTCTTCCCATTCTTCCGATATAGCAGAATCGCTGCTGAATGTTGGTCTGCTCTGTGGAGCGTATTGAATATTTCGAAAACATTATCAAAAATAATAATAAATAACCGAGCGTGGTGTGTGAACGGTTAACGTTATGGCCTCGCATTCTGGAGGACGCGGGTTCGAATCCCCGTCCGGGCATCTAGATTTGGGTTTTCCATGGTTTCCCCAAATCACTCCAGGCGAATGCCGTGATGCTTCCTTCAAAAAAGCCATGGCCGAATTCCTTCCCTTTCCTTGTCCCCAGTCCCATCCCGCCTCTAATGACCTTAGCCGTCGACGAGGCGTAAAGCCATAAGTAAAAATAATCAAATATTCTAAAAATCACGTTCCCGTTTTCTTTTCGCTGCTCGAATTAAGTTTTCAATTCCGCCTTCCAACTGCGACTAAGTCCGCCTACCACTATGAATGACTGTGGAAGGTTTGAATCTGGATAATATTATGATATAGGATCAAAAGTGTAAAAAGACTGTGAACGGCTGGATTAGTTTCCCCAAATCACTCCAGGCCATTGCTGGGATGATTCCTTCAAAAGGCCATTCCCGAATTCCTTCCCGTTCCTCGTCCCCAGTCCTTTTCCGCCTCTAATGACCTAGACGTCGACGAGGCGTAAAGCCATAAGCAAAAAGAAAATCCAATCAATCTTTACTCTGTTGATTCAAAGTTAGAAGGAATACGCCAAATGAAGCAAACAAAAACACATGAAAAGTACCAGTAATTCAACCAAGAAGTACCTTCTCGTCCCCACAGCAGGGCAGAAATCCGTTAATCGTTAATTAACGAAGTTAACAAAATTGCATAAATTTAACTTTAAAGTTAACATAAAAAATCGTTAAGGTCTTCTTAACTTCCGTTAAAATGAACTACCGTTAACTTTAGTCCGTTACATTGGTTGTTGATGTATTTGGTTTGTTTGGATTACGCGCCACGCCACGCTAGACCGTTCGGCGAGTCGGATGGCGAACGGATTAGGTAACACGAAGTAGGAGTGCGATGCATATACGACTGTTATGCTAGGCATAGCGTGGGTGTGAGCAGGGAAACTAGAGTTTCGGAACATTTCTGTTTTATGTCTGCAAACTGTCTAATTCAATCGGTGATTGATTTTGATATTTTTATAATCAATTTTTTTTTTCTGCCAGGAAAATAAATTAAACTGACAATTGTTACATGATTACGTCTTGGAAACTGAACTCTTGAATCCGTTAGTGAAAGCAGCAACGCTAGCAATGGCAACGAGAATATTAAAAATTCTTGCCCACATTTATGCGATATGTTGCGTTTAAATCAGGACTGGGAGAAAAATTGATATACGAATACAAACTGTGTTTACCTAAACTTTCTACACTCACGTGTCTAGCCTTAATAACCTTAAACAAAATATGAAGAGGATGCGTATATCCAAATATGAACAGTTTGAAGAAAAAATAAAAGCATGGCCAACTCGTAGGGAAAAAGAAAAATAATTAAAAGCCTTCTTCAAATGCGGTGGCTTCTTCTGATATAGATTGCAGCAGAATTTATTTGCTTTCACCTCCATCTGCTAGTAAAAGTTTACGCCAGTAAAACTTTTGGCACCTACCGGCACCGTCATATTCCAAGATCGCGTGGATCGATGTATCGTAAACCTTTTCGTTGCCAACATGATTCCATTAAATGTTGAAGGATCTGATGCGTTTGAGACACTGCTTAAAACGTTAAAGTAAAAACTCGGTTGCCAGATGGACATTGCGTAGACGAATTACTGATTCACATCACGGTACATAGCACTTTGGTACTGCTTGCAGTAATACCTATTGTAAAATATAAACATCAGTTCCACTTTTGGGTGGTTAACTTTTAACGGTTAACTTTAACTTGCTTTAAATTTGCAAAAATATAACGCTTTAACGATTGTTAAGTTAATTTTGTAAGTAGCGGATTAACGAAGTTAACTTTTCGTTCAACTGTACCCACCTATGCTCGTCCCTATCCAGTTGACTTCATGTATCGTAATCTGAAGTTACAGAGTAATAAAACAAATTATATTAAATGATGAGCACATACAGTGACTCTTAACTCGACAGGAAAATACCGTAATGTTATGATCTGTTTTTTGTGTGTCGGGGGTCAGAGTGTTTTAGGGTAACGCATCACAGACAAACAGTTGGAGCATTCACCCGTAGCTTCGCGTACGAATGGAAATTTTTAAGCGTCAACACTAACCTAACATCACTTTCTTTTAGACTTTAAGTTTGGATTTTACTACACTCTATGCGTTTCAGTTATCCAACTGCTTATCACTTATGGTCGCCACGTGCTTTAAATAACAAGAACATTAACCAATTAGAACTTGAGCTGCATAATTATGGAAAATTATATTAAATAGTGGCAATAGGACCGTTATACTAAAATTTCATTTTTTTCGTGTATAATTTTAACAACACATCTGAGCTTTATTAGTTACATTTAATTAATTTCCACTAAGTATGACATTTCTTTGTTTCAGGTAAGGACTCTACCATCTCAGACCACCTAACTAGTGTTCACCAATTGGTAAGCATTTTATCTGATTTTTTGTCTCTTTCATAATTTGAAACGTAATTACTTTTGACTGCACAGTCCAGAGAGTGTACAGAATTCTCAGTCTTTGATTCTCTCTCTAATAAGATTTTAACGTGAATATCAAAGCCTTCGAGGCACATTAGGATCGGTGCAATGCACCCTCCGCCACCTACTTTTAGTGAATCGCGGAGTAATAATATTAATAAAAAATAAAAAGGCACATTTTAGATTACGCACGACCTATCGTTTTATGTGTAGGGTAGCTGATTTTTGGGACTTTGTCCAGTGTCACCATGGGTCAAAAACAGGATCGGAACAAGATACGGGAAATGCGCCGATTCAATCTATATACTATGCTGGGGCAAACCAGATGTCATCTTAGAAAAATGCGAGCAAGTTACACACGAAAGGACAAAAATGACTTCTTGAATACAACCAACCAATCTTTCGCGTACACAAAAATCTTTAATATCCACTTGTAAATTAGACTACTATTTGTAGAGAGAGACAAAGATCTATCTTTCGTCCTTGTAGTATTATTAGAACGCAATTTGGGTTCATATAAATGTAAGTTAACCCTCTTACGGGCTGATTTGTTTATTTTGTCGTGACGGCGTTTTGTGTTATTTTAAGGAGCGAACAGCTCTTTCCGCCACCGGAAACCGGGGATTGCAGCACTGATAAGGTCCGTCATGCCAACGATAAGGAGAAATGTTGCGTGTTCTCTCGCACATGGCGACGTTGTGCCAGGAGTCTTAAATTGCAAGTACGTACGCGTTTGCCTACTCTAAAGCCGATAAGTAAGGTAAATGTGGATAGTGTTTTTAACCGGTTTCTGACATGTCTTACTCAGTTTACCTTAAAACACATTGTTTGTTCAGAATTTGAGCTAAAAGTAGGTCCAAGGGCGGCTGGAACACATTTTATCTCGCTGTGGACTTAACGCGCCGCGCACAAGTTGCTTTGGTAGTGGCAGCTTTAGGGGTTAGCGATAGACCAGATTATTCAGTTCCTATATAAAATAATTTTGAATTATATACCGACAGTCGCAAAAAAATTCAAGACGATTGCATTCTGACATTAAGTATTGTACACAAAAAAGTATTGTAACTAATAAAATACGTTCACAATAATGAAGTCTCTCCTATTAGTTGGTTTCATTCAACAACCCAACACTAGACTGAATATTTTTGGGGGGAAGAGAGGGGGGGGGGAGAGAAGGTGACAGGTTGAATTTGCGAATTGTTTCGTACGAGTTTAGTCTAACATTTAATATGTGGAAAAGACCGGAAAACTAGTTTCTTTGCGAGATCAAATTGACTAGTTTAAAGGCCAGAAATTTAAAACCAAAATCAACAGGACTACCGACTCTGGATAGGACAATTGTGCCAAATCCAAAGATAACCTGCATGCCACAGCGAAACTAATGCCTGCGTAGAGTAGGTAAGGTGCTAAAGAACCCCAATAATAACAGAGAATACTTTATAAAAATCGCAGGACGAAGATATGAAGCTCTCTGGAACAGGCTATGCGGCTACGTGTACGGACATACCGCTGCAAGATTTTTCTGTTTTTCCCCTCGTCTTTTGGCGCTACTAATACCTTCTTAACATTACCGACGTCGTCCGACGTCTTTTTTATGTTCCGGCAGCCTACACTAATTTCCTGAAGAGCCACTAGGCGGCAGCTCAGGTTACCACAACAGGAAGCGCCTGTTGCCTGTCTGCGTGGGTTAAACTTTCCTGCTGTCAGTTTGTCGGACTGTATCGTATTGAAGCAGTACACGACGAAGGTTTATTTCAATCTTAGACATTACTTTCAACAATTATTGTTAACAAAAGGAAACTAAATACTCGTTAAGAATGCAGAGTTAATGACATTTTCCATCCATGATTATGAGGTATGGAGTATGTCTCTTTATAGGACAGAGACATGGACGCTGAGGCCAGAAGTTGACAAACGGTTTTAAAGCTGTTGAGATGTGATTGAGGAGGTTAATGGAGAGGATAAAGTGGATGGATAAAGTAAGTAATTTTGAAGTGCTGGATAGGGTTGGTCAAAGGAGAAAACTACTGCAAGTCATAAAAGAGAGAAAGAAGAACTGGATGGGACACTTCCTGATACGGGAGTGCTTGCTAAAAGACGCCTTGGGAGGATTAGTTTGTGGGAGGAAAATGAGAGGATGAAGGAGTTGCAAGATTACAGACAACATCGGAGAAAACATGGGCATGAAGAGAAGAGAAGAGCAGAAGACAGAAGAGCATGGAGAGCAGACATGTCGAAACCTGCCTTAGGGCACGACACTGATGATGATAAACAGGAAGAGAATTCCAGTCGTATACTGGTGATGAAGCTTGGAAAGATATTAGTGAATGGAAGGGGAAAGATGAACATAACCACAAGCGCTGGTACTCGATTTAAAGCGTAAAGGAGTGTAATTTTTATTATTATTATTATTTGTGCGGTTGAGGGAGCCAGTGATTGGCACAAGTTACCAAATCAGGAATAATTTACCAAACAACACCGAAAGAATTTGAAAGTAAAATACATAGAGGGCAAACGTACTTTGAACCATCCGAAGGATGGAACGATTGTGCTGCCGTCTGCTCACGAAACTTGTAAGTTGTGTTCTGTCTCATAAGTTTATTTATTATTATTATTAATTTAATTGCATTGGAGCTAACGTTCCTTTGGCAATTCCCCCTAATAATTATTTACCCCATTTTATATTTTTTAAATTTTCTTTTATAATTGCAGTGCCAAATTCCTCCCCCATTCAATTTTCCGATTTACAAATTTTAATTTTAAATTCCTTAAGCGTTTTTGGTAAATTATTCATCACTTCACTCGGTAATTTGTTCCAATCCTTGACACCCTTACCAACGAAAGAAAGTTTTCCTACTCCCTTATGCATGAAATCAAGTGCAAGCTTATGGTCACGGTCGTCTTTCTCCTTCCATGCACTATTCTTACTTCTTTGAAGAATATCCTTCCAAGCCCCTTCATCACCATATGCCCTGTATATTCCCAGCACTCTCTTCACCCCCTTCCTTTTCTCCAATCACTACCAATCCAGCTCCTTTATCGTATCAGTTACTGACTGGGTCCTGCGATAGTTCGCACAAACAAATCTAGCTGCTCTTCTTCGCACACTCTCCAACTCCCATATTTGACAGCCAAAATGTGAGTCCCAAACTACACTACCATATTCAACTAATGGTCCGGCCAAGGTTTTGTTACCCAATTACCCAACTTCTCTGGTTGTCATCACCCGCTCTAATAAATGAAGAATTTTGTAACCTTTTCCTACCACCTGTCCAATGTGCTCTGTCCAGTTGAGTTTGTTATCAAACGTTATGCCAAGATACACATCGAGCCTCCAACATTCAATTCTGACCCCACCCTGTGACCATAATTACCTTCAGTTTTTTATCTGTGTACCTTATAAGCTGACTTTTCTTGGCATTTATCTTCATTCCATGCTGATCTACCCATTTAGATATTCTATCCAGGTCACCCTGCAGCTGTCCAGTCTTCACCTGTTTTGATCCTATTGTATACCATTATGTCATCTGCAAAAATGTATTTAATGTTTGTGAAATGTGTAATTTAAGAGACGAGGATAGGGATCGTCGCAACATTTTCCTAAGTGATTGCGGAACACCGCCTGCAGACAGCAACGAGGAGTGGAACCTCGTGTCGGTGCACCTCGGCACACTGGCAGGTGCCTGTATCTACTCTGTTACCTTTGGGACATTTTGCATTGTATCCCTTTTTATACGTGAACGTTCTTGAGGCCTCAAACACAACGAATTTTAGTTTCATTTTTTAGCTCTGCACTTTTCAAGGACGGTTGTACACCACCTAACGTTGGGATTTTGTAGACTATTTTCTTTCAGATGACATGAGATTTGCCAACCCGCTCCTCCCTTCCCCCTCCCCCTCTCAGTGAGATTTCCCCGGAAACCCCCCCCCCCCCCCGTCCCCTGTTTCACCTCAACTAATTAATGGGCGCCCTCTTATCTCCACTTTTCTCTTTTAGTCGTGTCACATTGTTTCTCTTGAGGTGCAAGACATTAAGTTTTAATTTTGCGTCTGTGCTTTCGACTAACATTAATTTTTGGATGTTCTGCATAGCGGCAGCGGCAGCAGCATTCATGGTCTACTCCACTATCCACAATATCACCTTCCATCTTTATCTTCTCCTTTCGTTCATCAACCATTCTTAATCCCTTCTCAGGGACCACTTTATTCCTTTACTCCACCAAATACAGTGCGTCTTTTTCTTTCGATCTTAGCTGAAGTTGTTCTTTCTTCACTACTCCCGTTCCTGTGTATAATCTTTGCTGTATTGCGTGCAGTTTCCACTCGCCGTTCTTTTCCAGGCGAATATCGGGATGTTTCATCCCAAAGCCCACAACCAAATTCCTTCCCGTTTCTTGCTCCTATCCTGTCCAGGCCCTAATTATTTCCACCTCGACGAGCCGTAAGCACGAGCAAAAATGTTTGTCTTGGACTTCGGGTACCAAAACTATTAAAGACAGAAGCAGGTAAGGATAAGTGGAGCACAATGCAAAGCAGTTGAATTCGGCGCTTACACTTTGCCTGAGGATAGAGCGTACTACACAAATTTCTATCACTCGTAGGAACCTAATTATTTTTAGAAAAATAGTAACTTATTAACCATAGACTATATTCCACATCTACATCTATACTCTGCAATTCAAAAATACTGTGCTAAGCACCAATCCTAATTCAGTGCATTCCAATCCCGAACAGAACGAGGAAAGAAAGAATACATAAATATATCAGTACGACATCTTATTTCTCGAATCTTATCCCTTCTGTAATTGCATAAATGTACAAAGAAAGAACGTTGTTGTTACAAAGTAACTCTGAAGATAGGCCGAAGTTGCCGACCGTAATAGTCATGTGGAAGTTATGGTTTAGTGGCGTGCAGGTAGATGAGGAATGCTTGTTTGTGTGCGAGGTGGCCAGGTGTCCAGCCACATAAACGTGTGGGCCATCGCTCTCCGGTTGTGATGTGCACTATGTATGAGCATACGTCGGGTATACCGAAGTGGCACAGTTTGTAATGCGACGGTCACGGGGACTGATGGGTGGCAGAGGCCAGTTGGTTACTGTGTCTTGTTGGCGAGCCACGCTGCCAGCCGAATGCGTTCGAATGAGCAGACACGCGACAGACAGAAATGGGAGCGCAGCCAAAGTCGCCTCTAGTTATACCGCTCCAGACGTCGTAAACCGCTGGCTGCGTTGTTTTGTCCGGCTGCAGTGAGGGAGCAACGGCCCTTACTGCAGTTTACAACTGTGTGCGTTTGGACGTACATTGTTCCCTTATCTAGACCGTTATCTTTAATCTCTGAATTATATTTTCTAACTGACCGTTGCCCGCAGTTCGTTAGGGGGCGTCCATTAATTACATGAGGTGAATTGGAGGGGTAAAAAAAAAAGTCTAAAAATGACGCGAATTTAGGGGGAGGGGCATTTCGTCAAAAAAAGATCTCAAAAAGTTACGAGGTCGATTAGTAGGGGGGGGGGGGTTCTCTGTCAAAATCTCACGTCATTTTAGAGGGCGGGGGGTTTCCGACCATATCTCACGAAGTCTCACCAGAGAAAGGGGGGGGGATATGGAATTCCGGTAAAACCCCTCACGTAATTAATGCACACCCCATTAACGCATATAATTAATGACAGTTAACATAGCACTAGTGAGGGGGGGGGGGAAACTTCAAGTGGCACATCGTGTACCTCTTGTTATTTACGATTTTAAGAAGCAGATTTGATTATAGTCCGTTCAGTTAATAGAGGCGGCTCAAGGTCAGTTTGCTCTATCCGCTGACAAATTTACTTCTGTCTTGCCTGGACACAGCGGTCTGCTGAGAGCAGTAAGCAACGTGAAGGTTTGGTGAGGTGAGGTTGGTTTCTTTCTTCTTCTTTTTTCTTTTTTCTCTCCTTCTTTCTTCTTTTTTATTTCTTCTTCTTTTTTTCTCTCTTATTTTTTCTCCCTTCTTCCTTCTTCTTCCTTCTTCTTTTTTCTTCTTTTTTCTTTCTTCTTTCTTCCTTCCTTCTTCCTTCTTCTTTTTTCTTTTTTCTTTCTTCTTCCCTCTTCTTTCTTCTTTTTTTCTTTCTTCTTCTTTCTTCTTCTTTTCTTTCTTCTTTTTTCTTTTTCTCTCTCTTTTTCTTTTTCTTTCTTCTTTTTTTTCTTCTTATTTTTCTTTGTTCTTCTTTTGCGGGTCATCCTGCACATCCTCCCCTCCTCCATCGTCATAACATGTCCAAACCACTGCAGTCTTTCCCTCCTCAGCATTATTGTTGATATTGTGTATTAATTTCTGTTGTATCTTGTTTTTGATTCTGACCCTATGTTTATTTTTTGCGATCTAAACACATTTGCAATATTTTGAGATGATATGCCGACATAAGGAATGCTAGTAATTTTTTTGTAATCTGTTTGCCATCGAGTTTAGTAAGTTTCTTATTCTTATTTATTTTCTTTTTAAATTTTGTCAGTCATTTGGCTAGGATATTGTTTTGCTAATGCTACATGTTTTATTATATCTCGTTCATGATCGTAGTTGTCTTTGCTTAAGGGTATAACATTTCTCGAAACGCGTCACAATTGTCGTAAATAAATTAACAAAATTAACTGTATTAATCTGGTGACAGGCCATATTTTTACAGTTGATGAACAATAATTTTATAAATAATTCCGTCAAAAACAACTGTTTTGGCAAATTTTGCACACACACTATATATATATATATATATATATATATATATATATATATATATATATATATATATATATATATATATGTGTGTGTGTGTGTGTGTGTGTGTGTGTGTTAGGGCATCTTCAGTGGCTGTAAAACTGAAGATGCCCTACACCACAAGGACGAAACGCGTCTGGGGACTCAAATAAAAACAAAATTCATCAAAACAGTTGTTTTTGACTGAATTATTTATAAAATTAAAAGTAACCATGTTGCAGAGCAATTATTTGCTATCCTTTCATTTGTATTTAAGATATTGTCACAAAACTATACAGTCGTATAGAAAAACTCGTACTTTTTTTATATATATTACGAGTGCTCTGTATGCGTCCTCTTACTGATTCTGCAGATTAAGTCGATAATCGATTTCTTTGGACACTCCGTGCAACGGGTCCTTAATCTGTATTGCCCGAACCCATGTGATTAATGTTGTGTGTGTGGTTATTCGAAATATTCAGTGGCTAAGCCTCCTCTACCAATAAAAAACTACCAGAACTGCGATCTGACATTAACATTGCTTTTGAGCAGAGGGGATATGGACCTGTTGCACCGTGTATTCCAAGAACATGACTACCGACTCTGTCTGCAGAATCAGTAAGCGGGCAGATGTAAAGCACTTGTGATATCTCGAAAGAAATATTTTTGAGCGTTTCTATATTTGCGTAAAGTTTTGTGGCGATGTTTCAAGTAATATATAGTAGTTACAGTAAACTTGTGAAATCGCTTCAATCTTTTATTATAACCATGTGTTTTCTAACAACCAACATTTAAAGAAATAACTGATATGCTAAGCAACATAGAACATTAAAAATAAAACTACTGCCAAAATATTGTGAGTTAACGCAATGTATTACACAAAGTACATCAACACTTAAAAAAAAATTTCGACCGTAAAGTTTGTTTCTCGCTGGCATCCTTTAAAGCAGTGTTCCACAAAGTGGGGTAAGTGAATCCCTAGGGTTTGACGATTTGATCGTCGGCGGTTCGCTACAAGATTTACATTTTGTCGGCTGAGTAGCTGTCTCGAGTTTACAACATGCACAATGGTGAATTAAGATTGAGCATGCTCCTAAAATCGACTCGACCTGCTGCAGGAAACAAACCCATCAATCACTTTAATAAATAACATTGTGTTCTTTGTGACTGCATTACTTTTTAAAATAAAAATCCTTATATAAAAAAAACTTTTTTTTAAAGGGTGTTCCCCCTTGTCTGGGAAATTTTAAAGGGGTGCGTGGGGCTATAAGTTTGAGAATCCCTTGTTTTTTTATATGTTTCAGTATTACAAAAGCTACTGTTTCGCTTCAGCGCTTTGACTCAGCACAAAAAATAAACAATTTATTATTATCTCGACTGGTTTGATACAATCCTCAATCTCTTCCCTTCCTTACATCACCCACGTCCTCAATTATTTGCTTCATATATTTTAATCTGTCTTCCATTACAATTCTTTCCTTCGTCTGTTCCCTGCACTAACGAATTAATCAATCCCGTATGTATCGGAATATGACCTACCATCCTGTCTCTTGTTTCCGTTAGACTCTTCTACAAACTTCTTCCTCATCTATCATTTCCAAAACACGTTCGTTTCCTACTTTATCTGCCCACTTAATTTTCAGCATCCAGAGTGTTGTGCTCCACACAAAGAGATTTAAAATTTTATTTCTTAGTCCTAGATTATCTGACACTAAAAGATTTCTCTTCTTCATGAAAACTCTTTTCGCTAGTGCTATTCTGCTTTTAACATCAGTCCTACTTTGGCCATCAGTTGTCATTTTACTTCCCAAGTAAAAAAGTCACCTCTCCCATCACAGCTGATCCTAATCTCGTACCTATTATTGCCGTTATTTCTGCTGCGTGCCTTCATATTTGTCTCGCCTTGGTTTATGTTCGGTCGATATTTCTTGTATTGTTCTCACTGTTTTGTGGCAGTGAGAGAAGTTGCTGACCACAATGAAGCCGATGCCTCTCTGACACAGCACTTGCCGACTGGTCGACTCCTTCCCACAGGTGGCCGTCTTTCTGACGTAGATTTTTCACTGAGATGCAGTAATACGGCCACGGTGTATAACAACGTGTCGGGTGTACCGAGACATTGAAATTGCGAACAGAGAGTGGCGGGTGAGCGGTAACGCTCTGGCCGCGCATTCGGGAAGACGCGGGTTCGAATCCCCGTCCGGGCATCCAGATTTTGATTTTTAATGGTTTCCTCAAATCATTCCAGGCGACTGGTGGGATAGCCGAAGTCCTTCCCGCTCCTTGCCCCCAGTCCTCTACCACCACTAATGACCTCGACGTCGACGAGTCGTAAAGCCATCAGTAAAAAAAAAAAAAAAATCGCCCGAGAGTGATGTTTGTTCGTACCGACGTAGTGTTGCAAATTGAACAAAAAATTTTTTTTCAGATTTGTGAAAAAAAACCTAGCACCCTGTTTTTTTCTATTTTTTTTTTTTTTCCTTCAGGAAACAATATATTTGATAAATTGTAGTTTTATTTACGGAAGTTACATTTTACATGTGTGATTTAAATCTTACTAAATCAAATAACGTCTTACATAATGATTCATAAATGTATCTGTATCACTAGTATCAGCAATACCAACACTAGTGCGGTCGGAGTCGGAATTTTCTGTTTCTTCTCTAGATCCATAACTTCAGAAGTAGTTAATTTTCTTTTACTGGTTGTATTGTACACAAAAGATTTTGAGATTGCAATTTTAAATTGTGAGCAAAGTACGCACTGTGCATAAAGAGTGCGCCGATAGTTCTGTATTACGGTCTTTTAAATTTGAATTTAAATCTATTATCATACAAAATAGGAGCTTTATTTCTTTTCAATCGTTGGTTTATGCCAACGGTTGCATGGAAATGATTCATAATAACTGACAATTTAATGACTCGGTATCACTATATGCTGCGAGTTTAAAAAGTATACGAATATAAGGAAAGCACAATAAGTAATAAAAAGAGGCAAAAACCCGTTGATAAATTTAAAATTCCTAATTTTTTTGAAAACATCCGTAGATCTACAGATAAATTTGTAGGGCTGGCAGCACTAGTTCAAATAGTGAGTATCAATCCAAACAACGGGGATTCCTTCTCGTGTAACCTAGCCTATTCGGGAAATCCCCGTTCGTAAAAGAATACTTCGGTCAATGCTGCCAATATTTTTATAATTTTTTTCTACTGAACCAGAAAAATATAGTAGATTTAAAAATTAATATTAGTACTTAGTATAAACTCTAAAACAGTCATATTAAACGATAAATATAAAATTTAGTAGTTATGAAAAAAACATGTCCCAGAAAAAAAACATGTTTTTTCAGTTTTTTCGTGTTTTTTTTTAAGTCAGAAAAAAACCGTTTTTTTACAACACTATACCGACGTGATACTAGGATGTTCACCAGAGGGGAAGTGGTGGCTCAATGGTAATGGAGTGTGACTGGAAATCGAAAGATTATTGCTGTTTGTTGTGGAGTGCGCTGTAACACTTCCTTGGTTCCGATTCGACGTTAGATTGTAGGTCCCCTATGGAGGGTAGTGTTAATGGATTAGGTTAAGGTGGCTTCGACAATGGCGGATTGCGGAACCAACAAACCCTGTCGCCAGCTCACTACGAGCCTTTACCAGGTGGTAGCTTTGTTTTGTTTATGACCAGACACAGCTGTTACGCTAATGTTTCTTTCAGATAAAGTACAGATCATTGTTTTCTGTCAAAAGCTCGTCGGGAGGACGACTTTTTTAAAAATATTTTTCTCGGTTAAATCCCTTAACTTAGAGGGAAACGATGAATAGAACAGTGCTGGAAATTCGTTTATAAATCCAGGCGTATTTGTTACTCCTAACTTTCAGAAACGGGCGTAAAATGAAAATGTTCAGGCGTAATTATAATTATGAAAATACAGATTTTGTAGCTTACAACCTACTCCAACACAGTTTAAAACTGTAAATAGGTCTAAAGTGTCAATATATTATATACCATAATTGTGAAATAGGTTAATATAATTCTTGATTTTACTGTATTTATTACAATAACTTTTGAATTTTACACAATGATCTTCATCTCCAGTAGGCACAGTAGCTGATGATGTTTCTGATCGTTTACTTGCTTGCTGACCCCCTGCATTGCGTGAAGTAGGAGCAGGCCTATTGGTAGTAGCTGAAGAGCCTGATGATTTGTCAGCAGCTGAAGGTTTTTCATTTTCAGGCATTCCTCGTTTACCGGTGCTCGTAATACTTTCATCACCACTACTTGTCTTTACAAATGGTATGAAGTTAGTCAGTAATTTTACGAGACAACCTCACTTCCTTTGTTACATGAAAAACGCACAAACTAGAATTGTCTTTTACTTCGCGGTTCTTCCCCTACACCAGGGGTCCCCAAAGTGGTCGGTATCGACCCCTGGGGGTCGATAAGAGTTCTCCGGGGGTCGATTAATACCCGGGGGTCGAAAGGGGGTCGATTGATAATAAAGAGGATCAGTTAAATGGTCTAGGAAAAAAATGGGAATATTCCAACAAAAATCCAAAATTACTGACTACCCCCGTTATAATTTGGATTTACCGAAGCCTGCGTCGCTTTAGGTACGTGTTAAGGAGATAACATACTGGAGCGGAGAGCATAGCAACGACGAGAGCGAAGAACAAAGCAGCGAAAACAAATAAACCAATTGTATTGTTGCTGTTACTCATACTGGGGCGCAAAGCGTTGAGGTAATAATGGGGCAAAGCTTAGCGTTCAAACTGTTTGATTTCGCCGCTTTATTCTTCACTCGCATTGCTGGTTTGCTAGTGGTTGTTCCTGTGAGAAACGAATGTAGACCAATTTACGAATTGTGTCTCTTCTAAGGTCCGTCTTTGGGGTAAGAAAGAAGTTCAACATCACAATTATTTTATTTTAGCTAAGCTACGTGATGAACTCAACAAGTATTAAAACTTTATTTTTTATTTACTTTGGGTATTTAAGCATTTTATATTCGGGAGGACGCTGGTTCGAATCACCGTCCAGGCATCCGGATTTGGGTTTTCCATGGTTTCCCCAAATCACTCAAGGCTAATGCCGGGATGCTTCCTCCAAAAAGCCATGGCCGAATTCCTTCCAGTTCCTTCTCCGCAGTTCCATCCCGCCTCTAATGACCGCGCTGTCGACGAGACGTAAAGCCACCAGGGAGGGGGGGGGGGGAGAGAACGCTCCTGGTTCATTATACACAAGTTGCACTGTTAAATTCTAGTATGGTTTCCACTCTATGTATTGTATATCTAAATGTAGATATCTAAATGTAGATTACATAGATGATATCGTAATATACCGAAAACCATTAAATTTAGATACTTCTTTTTTTTCCTATCTAATTCTATTGAATAGGTTACTTTTAGATGTAATTATTATTCCTTCAAGTCTAGATATCCATTGTTAGAAAAAAGTAGCAACAATGCACTCTGAGTAAGAACAGGCAGTTCTTTATAGCTCGTGCGGTAATAAGTTGCGTCTCTTACTGCTGCTGTTTTGTTGTGCTGCGATCGTATCGTGTTGTTCATATTATAAATCTGAGTTTAATACCTACGATGTCGTCTACCAGTGCTAAGAAGAAATGCAGACAATATTCACACGAGTATTTGAAATATGGTTTTGTGCTATCTTCTGCTAATGAAACTATTCCTATGTGCTTGTTATGTGAAAAACTTTCAGCAATGATGCTATGAAGCCGGCGAAAATAAAAGACCACTTGGAAAGGATCCATTCTGATAAGAAAAACAAAGATTTTGAGTATTTCAAAATGCTAAAAGAGAAATTGAGAATTCCGCCAAATTAAAGTACATATCTGAAGTCATCTGCTAGCGCTGATAGTGAAGGAGGACTGAGGACATCCTACAGCATCTCTCTTAACATAGCAAAGAAAGACAAACCGTACACAATTGGTGAAGAGATTATAGTACCAGCTATAAAAGATGTAATTGAAAATATTATGAAGAAAGACTCTCAACTATTTTTGAAGTGCATACCATTGAGTGCAAATACTGTGCAGCGACGTATAGAGGAAATGGCCGATGATGTGGAAAGAACTTTGACCTCTGAGCTCCAGCATTGTAAGTTTGCTATTCAACTTGACGAATCAACTTTCGGAAGTTCAAATCTTCTCATGGTTTATGTTAGGTTCCATAGTCCATCCCTGAATGACACTGTTGATGAATTTCGTTTTCCTAAATATCTTCAAACTGATTCAAAAGGTGAGACAATTTTTTTATGTTTGCAAGATTATTTGAACAAGCACAACATTCCTTTCGGGAATATTACTGCAGTAGCTTCCGACGGTGCACCTGCTATGGTAGGCCGTTATAGAGGATTTTTCGTCTTTCTGAAGGAAAAGGTTCCTAATGTACGTACCGTTCACTGTGTCCTACACAGGCAGCATCTTGTAGCCAAAAAATTGAGTGGCGACCTGCATGATACTCTAAAAGTGTGCATTACGTCAATTAATAAAATTAAAGCTCATCCTCTCAATTCCCGATTGTTTGCGAAGTTATGCGAAGAAAATGATGAACCTTTCAATCAATTACTTTTGCACACTGAGGTAAGGTGGTTGGCAAGAGGTGATAGTTTGCAGAGGTTTGTTGACTTGTACGACTCGTCTGCAGAGTTTCTTAAGAATGTGGATCCATTACTATATGACGAGTTAAAACAGTGCAAGAACCATCTTGTTCTATTTGGCAGATCTTTATTCGAAATTTAACGAAGTACAGAAGCGTTTGCAAGGAAAAAATGTTACAATTTTTCAAGCTCGAACAATTATAATGGCCTTTCAACTAAAAATGGACCTGTTAAAATCTTCACTGGCCCGTAAAAATTTTAAATATTTTTCAAACTTTCGACTACTAAAAGAAAATGAAGAGATACCCGACCGTGATTTGGAGATATATATTAAACTTCTCGATAAATTAAGAGAAGACTTCAAAGCACGTTTCGAAGACTTGGAGAACATGCATGTTCCTGAATGGTTTGCTTCTCAATTTGATGTTAACATAATGAAGGTAATGAACGTGGCTTAGAAGATGAACTGATTGAAATATGCGTAGATCTGGAAGCTAAAGCGTTGTTTAAAAATAAAAACCTCAGCGAAATTTGGAGCAATAACAATATTGCTACAAAATACCCCAAGCTCATAGCAGAAGACGAATCTTTCTTACTTGCATTTCCAATTTCGTTGAAGCTGGCTTTAGCCACGCGAACGTTATTTTAACAAAACAGAGAAACAGACCGAACTTGGAAAACCGTGGTGATTTGCGACTAAAACTTACCAATTTTCAACCGAACATCAGTAATCTTGATGCTGCCCTTCAGACCCATCCATCTCACTAATATCAAAAAGGTATGTTAATGAAAACGTATGTTAACATATTTTTAATGTATTCAATAGTAGTCGTAAAATGGCAGATGTTTTTTCATCGAATATAATTTATTTAAATTTCCAATGATTATTTTGTGTTTTAAATTTTATGACACTTACGGTTATAGGCTAGTTTCCATCTATCTATAATTTTTTAATTATTTTTTACGATTATAATAACAGTGTAAAATATCCCTTTTTTGTTATTTTTGGGTGGATTTTTTAAGGTGTGGGAACTATAAATACTTTCTTTGGGTTGTTATGCAAGTCTCCTTATCGCTTAGCATCAAAAATGCTAAAAATGATTTAAAATTTTCATCAGTGGCGGATCCAGGAATTTTTCGAGCCGGGGCAAAAACTGTAGGAATGCCGCCCCTTGCAACGTTATTTGGAGCTCCCATTTTTGCCGTCTGATCCCAAGTGTCGCCACCTCGATTGTCGGCCAAACACATTGTTGTCGCCGCCCGGCGCCCAGTGTAGTAGTAGAGCTAAAAAAAAATTTCCGCGACTTAAATCGCCGCCCTTCAAACATGATTTTGCCGCCCCCTTGAAGTTGGCATCCCGGTGTACACCCCCCCCCCCCCCCCAGATCCGGCACTGGTTTTTATTAAACGTTTAATCTGGGGGTCGATGAGAAGACAAATGTTCTATGAGGGGGTCGACGTGATAAAAAGTTTGGGGACCCCTGTCCTACAGCATCTCTCTTAACATAGCAAAGAAAGACAAACCGTACACAATTGGTGAAGAGATTATAGTACCAGCTATAAAAGATGTAATTGAAAATATTATGAAGAAAGACTCTCAACTATTTTTGAAGTGCATACCATTGAGTGCAAATACTGTGCAGCGACGTATAGAGGAAATGGCCGATGATGTGGAAAGAACTTTGACCTCTGAGCTCCAGCATTGTAAGTTTGCTATTCAACTTGACGAATCAACTTTCGGAAGTTCAAATCTTCTCATGGTTTATGTTAGGTTCCATAGTCCATCCCTGAATGACACTGTTGATGAATTTCGTTTTCCTAAATATCTTCAAACTGATTCAAAAGGTGAGACAATTTTTTTATGTTTGCAAGATTATTTGAACAAGCACAACATTCCTTTCGGGAATATTACTGCAGTAGCTTCCGACGGTGCACCTGCTATGGTAGGCCGTTATAGAGGATTTTTCGTCTTTCTGAAGGAAAAGGTTCCTAATGTACGTACCGTTCACTGTGTCCTACACAGGCAGCATCTTGTAGCCAAAAAATTGAGTGGCGACCTGCATGATACTCTAAAAGTGTGCATTACGTCAATTAATAAAATTAAAGCTCATCCTCTCAATTCCCGATTGTTTGCGAAGTTATGCGAAGAAAATGATGAACCTTTCAATCAATTACTTTTGCACACTGAGGTAAGGTGGTTGGCAAGAGGTGATAGTTTGCAGAGGTTTGTTGACTTGTACGACTCGTCTGCAGAGTTTCTTAAGAATGTGGATCCATTACTATATGACGAGTTAAAACAGTGCAAGAACCATCTTGTTCTATTTGGCAGATCTTTATTCGAAATTTAACGAAGTACAGAAGCGTTTGCAAGGAAAAAATGTTACAATTTTTCAAGCTCGAACAATTATAATGGCCTTTCAACTAAAAATGGACCTGTTAAAATCTTCACTGGCCCGTAAAAATTTTAAATATTTTTCAAACTTTCGACTACTAAAAGAAAATGAAGAGATACCCGACCGTGATTTGGAGATATATATTAAACTTCTCGATAAATTAAGAGAAGACTTCAAAGCACGTTTCGAAGACTTGGAGAACATGCATGTTCCTGAATGGTTTGCTTCTCAATTTGATGTTAACATAATGAAGGTAATGAACGTGGCTTAGAAGATGAACTGATTGAAATATGCGTAGATCTGGAAGCTAAAGCGTTGTTTAAAAATAAAAACCTCAGCGAAATTTGGAGCAATAACAATATTGCTACAAAATACCCCAAGCTCATAGCAGAAGACGAATCTTTCTTACTTGCATTTCCAATTTCGTTGAAGCTGGCTTTAGCCACGCGAACGTTATTTTAACAAAACAGAGAAACAGACCGAACTTGGAAAACCGTGGTGATTTGCGACTAAAACTTACCAATTTTCAACCGAACATCAGTAATCTTGATGCTGCCCTTCAGACCCATCCATCTCACTAATATCAAAAAGGTATGTTAATGAAAACGTATGTTAACATATTTTTAATGTATTCAATAGTAGTCGTAAAATGGCAGATGTTTTTTCATCGAATATAATTTATTTAAATTTCCAATGATTATTTTGTGTTTTAAATTTTATGACACTTACGGTTATAGGCTAGTTTCCATCTATCTATAATTTTTTAATTATTTTTTACGATTATAATAACAGTGTAAAATATCCCTTTTTTGTTATTTTTGGGTGGATTTTTTAAGGTGTGGGAACTATAAATACTTTCTTTGGGTTGTTATGCAAGTCTCCTTATCGCTTAGCATCAAAAATGCTAAAAATGATTTAAAATTTTCATCAGTGGCGGATCCAGGAATTTTTCGAGCCGGGGCAAAAACTGTAGGAATGCCGCCCCTTGCAACGTTATTTGGAGCTCCCATTTTTGCCGTCTGATCCCAAGTGTCGCCACCTCGATTGTCGGCCAAACACATTGTTGTCGCCGCCCGGCGCCCAGTGTAGTAGTAGAGCTAAAAAAAAATTTCCGCGACTTAAATCGCCGCCCTTCAAACATGATTTTGCCGCCCCCTTGAAGTTGGCATCCCGGTGTACACCCCCCCCCCCCCCAGATCCGGCACTGGTTTTTATTAAACGTTTAATCTGGGGGTCGATGAGAAGACAAATGTTCTATGAGGGGGTCGACGTGATAAAAAGTTTGGGGACCCCTGCCCTACACTGTTGCTACATCTTCTAAATTTCAGAAACGTATTATTTGAACCTCTGAAACAGATCAACAATGTGACAGGATTTATAATTTAAATTAATTATTAGAATTAAACTTTGAACATGCAAAACAGAAAACGAAGTACTGAAGTGTATTTTTTTTCTCTATTTTTGATGCTTAGGCGTATTTTCTACGCCTTTGACGGAGATTGTAGGCGTAAAATGAAAAGACTGAGGCGTAATTACGCGTAACGCCCGGTCAATGTCGAGCCCTGGAATAGGACCGGTAACCAGGGAACCAGCAATCGCTATTAATAAAAGACCAAGCTTGGTCACTGTTGGCGGGCTGCTTCGGCCAGAGATGTTGTATCCAACTTGATTCATGCGCGATGGTCGCAAAACATTGAAATTAAAATATGTATTGCGTTTTAACTGACATAATTATTGTTAGTTGATTTTCGTTTATATTCGTCCGATGTAGATGTTTTCCTCAATTTTTGTCCCCCATACATATGTAAGGTGAAAGATTTGATTTTGGAGCAGCATTGTTAGCGGAAGTTTTGATTAGACTGAAATTTAGCCCCAGTGAGACGTAAGAGATTACAGCAGAGGGCCTGGATAATTCAAGTTTTTTAAACAAATAATGAAAGTTTTTTGATGAGCGTCATATTACAGAAAATATTACTGATTATAGTAGATTCAAATTTATATTGCCTGAACCAGCATTAAAACTAATATTACATGGCATAACATAATTTTTTTTTTTTTTTGCTACGGCGTATTACTGTGGTCATTATTTTAGCCGCATGCGAGTAGTTTAAACTGTGTCAGCCGTTGAAGCGTTGTAATATCGATGCGAATGATGGATATCGGAAATGAAAGGTGTAAGCATTGGGGACGATTGAGGGTCAACATTAATTGCGTTGCCTAATATCACTAACATGCGATACACCGAATGTATTAATTCGCGTGTGTTTGAAACTTTGATTTTCTAGCTTTAGTAATTGCGGAGTTAGTGGTTGGGATGAAATGCTACGTGAACCAGGATGACAACTGAGCTTTTTGCTATAGCGTAAGGCACGAGGAATTTTATAACAATTCTATTGTTAGGAAATAACTTGTCACAACACTTCGTTCAACCAGTAATTTTTTAAGGGCTCCGAGGCTATGATGATTTTTTTTCTTATGGCTTTGCACCTCGCCGACGTCAAGGTCATTAGAGGCGAGAAAGCGCTGGAGGCACGGAAGGGGAAGGAATTCGGCAATGGCCTGTCTAAAGGCCCGTTCCCACGATCCCTTGTAACGAAGGCGAGACGGGTCGGGACGGGACGAATACTCGACCACACGCCATGGGAAAAGGGCCGCCTCTTCTAACGGAGACGAGACGCAGCTACGCACTCTGAGTCGGTAAACATCACAGGCGTGTGTAGAGGTGCGCTGTTGCCATCGGTTTGCAGCAGCGGTGCGCACCCCTTCTGTTGCTGTAAAGTGCTCTGTGCCAAACGACACTAGGCAACGTGGTGCGGAGGTGGCGGCAAGGTAAGCTAGGACTAACCTGCGGCCCGCGGTCGTCTCTACACTTCGGCTAATGAGGTCCCGTCTCGTCTCGCCTTCGTTACAAGGGATCGTGGGAATGCGCCTTAAGGAACTATCCCGCTAAACACGGAAAGCCCAAATGTGAAAGGCCGGACGAGGATTCCAACCTGCATATTCCCGAATGTGAGGCCGCCCAAAATAAGCCAGTAATCTTTCGGATAGTGGGGACCTACAGTTTAACTTGGAATCTGAACCACGGAAGCGTTCTGGCGTACTTCATAGTACACAGTAAGCTCTGCCAGAGGTGAAGGTCGGGTTAAGGGCCTCTAAAAATCCCAGCTGAGATCGGGATTTGAACCGGAGACCTTAAGTACAGAGGCAGCAGGCTGTTCAGCTATAGAAGTTGGACAGCTAGAAACTATTCAGTACGGTTAGACAGGGTTGGTGCCAGTGAACTAGCCCGGAGGTTATAGATTTGTAGAACGGGGTTTCAACCGTCATCGCAGGCAGCCATTCCCAGCTCTTTGGTATATCGTAGAAGATCAAGAAGCGGTTAGTTCCAAGAGTGGCCAAGTTAGTAGGCTGCTGGAATCAGATTTACAAGATTTGAATACCCCAGTGAGTGCGAGAACTGCACGACAGTAATTTACCATAGTTGGTAGAAATTTTTCTTATCGTGAAGGATGTGGAAATTTGCATCCCATTGAATTTATCGGTGTTACAATTTTGTGTCGTAGAACTACAGTAGGAGGCGGCTTCCGACCACCGGAAGCCATGCGACACCTGATGAAAACAGTTTTCCGGCGGGACACCGTATGACAGTAGCCACCATTTCTCTTAATCCTGGCAGTGGTAGCCACATGTAACATGCTCCCTAGTCGCGCTTTTCACAGACGGTCCTCTATCTGTTCCGTTTTTTTTGTTTTTTTGTTTTTTTTATTGTATTTACGTCTCTCAACAGCGAGGTCTTTAGAGACGGGAAAGGATGGGGGGCAAGGATGGGGGCAAGGAATGGGAAGGAATTCGGCCATGGCCTTTTGAAGGAAGCATCCCGGCATTTGCCTGGAGTGATTTGGGAAACCATGGAAAACCCAAATCTGGATGCCCGGACGGGGATCGAACCGCCGTCCTCCCGAATGCGAGGCGAGAACGCTATCCGTTACACCGCCACGCTCGGTCTATCTGTTCCGAACGTATAACCAGAAAGTTACCATTCAATACTGTTCTCATTATCAAATTCCAATGTTGGGCACTACTATTGTTAGAAATAATACGAAAATCCACTTAATTCCATTTATTACATAGCTTGTCGCAGGACAATTAAAAAACACAAATCTTCATAAAGTTTTTTTATTGCTGTGAAGTCAGATACTCAATCTTTCAAAAACTCTCATACTAATGGAGGCTTGTGCCTCAGCACCCTACAAACCTATGCCATGTCTCTTCACTCCGCGTGTAACGACCAACTATTGATAACTTCCCGCGGACTGAGCTGTACTGTAGCTATGTGAGGACTGCACTGTCAGGGTTACCAACTCAAAACATTGTTTACCCCTAAAGCTAAGGTCGAAAACCCTAAAATCGCCAAAATTAAGTGGTAAAACCCTAAAAAAAACAAATTCTCTACTTTGCTTAGTAATTTTGGTTATTTATAAATTATGCAATATTTTCAACATTATTTCGTTTTGTTCTGATGGTACAGAGTGTTTGAGATCATACGTTCTAACATTAAACAAACTTAACACTTTAGTAGGAGGATTAAATATTTTGCAACATCCACCATTTCGTCGCAAGGTGACGGAACTTATGTTTAACAATATTATAGACTGAAAAGGCGCAGTCGAAATTGGAATCGAGATTAATTCTAGGCCAAACTCTGAAATGTTTTCAAAATGTCAAAGCGAGCTGCGTCACAATCATCTAAATAAAAATCAGCTGAGGTGGATGTATTCCTTTGTTTTATTACTCATTTGGTACTACTCAGACTGGATTTTTGTTGCCGAAAATATGAGTACTTTGTATGTTGGATTTGACTTGTACAAACCTTTGGGTGCAAATCAGCAATCATTTTGAATATTATTAATCAACAAATGGCATGTTGACACACAACAGTACAAATAATTCGACCAGAAATTTGTAAACAACAACGGCAACATTGTTTCACGTTGCTGCTGTACATACCTCAGGTAACCAAAAGAAGTCTTCGTCAATGGTAAACACTTCACACTGAGTCTATGGTGACTTATTCAAGAAATAAATCAAAATGTCTCTAAAAACTCCCCTAAAATTATAAAACCTCTGAAAAAGTCCATTCCGCGTGGAGACCCCCAAATTTAGGGGGAAATCCCCCAACTTGGCACCCATGTGCAATGTGCGGTAGGTAAGTAGCGAGCCTTTCCCGCTACGCAACAACAATGAGTTCTCTAGTGCCAGAAACAAGGCTTATTATCACTACTTGAATATCTAGTATCAGAAAACCAAAAGTTTATAATTAACTTTGAAGCAAAACATCTGCAATTTGAAAATAATATGGATCGGGGTGGGCTGGTTGTGCGGCATATACGTCATAACCGGTGAAGGTTGCATTCTTGCTGTACGCGGTGGAACTATCCCCCCACACATATAGTAAGAGCAATCATCAGATTGATAGTGGAGTGGTGACATCTCCTACCAGCTCAGCCATCAATCCACCATAAATAAAAACGAATGCGAGAAATATAATTTAAACCAAAACAAAATTAACTGTTGGATTGCTGCACTAATAACAGATTCTTTCTTAATCCCTACCCCTTCACCACCTATTATTTGTAATTACTTTGCGGGTATGTATATCTACATCTACATCCATACTCCGCAATTTACAAATATTGTGGTCGGCAGAGGGTGCTTTGCACCGAAACTAACTATGGGTATTCCAATCTCCAATAGCAAGAGGAAAGAAAGAATGCATATAAACATCAGTGCGGCATCTTATTTCTCTAATCTTATCTTTCCTGTCTTTATGACCTAAATAGGTTGGTGGATCAAGTATTTCATTGCACTCGTAAATGAAAGTAGAATTTCGCATATTCGCCAATAAATCAGATGAAACGAATGTTATTTATTTTAAAAATATGGCATTTGGCTTCCTTAGGCTATACAGCCAGCTCAAGTAATTCTAGACACTCCACAGGACGGACATGGCAAGCACACCCACATACAAAACTTAAACACCCATGCCCTCGGCCGGACTTGAACCGCCGACCTTCGGCACGTGAGGCCAGTACTCTAGCCCCTACGGTACCGAGGCCGGGGAATGTTATATGTCTGCCAAACAATCCCAGCCCAACCCACGAATTAATTCTGTGACGCTTTCTTAGCGGCTGTAACAACCAGTCACGAATCGAGCGGCTCTCCTCTGCACCCTCTCCAAAGCGTCAGTCAATCTCTTGCGATAAGCAGACTTCGGTAGCGTGGGGGCTAGAGTGCTAGCTACACGTGCCGAAGGTCGCCGGTTCGAGTCCGGCCGCGGGCATGGGTGTTCAAGTGTTGTGTCTGGGAAAGTCATGTCCGTCCTCTGGTATGTCTAAATATCTGGAAAAATTCATCATGCTGACTGTATGGCCTAAACCACGTAGCTCCATGTTGGCCTCCTGTGAACCCCCCTCCCCCCCCCCCCCCCCACACGTAGCCCGACGTAGCTTTTGTCTCTACCCCCCCCCCCTCCACCCGCGTAGCACGTTGCTTTTTTTCATATTGATTCCAGAAGACGTTTTTGTACGGTTATCTCTAGTCAGACTATCGTAAAATTACATAGGCCCTACGTGGATAATTAAATGACAGAAATAAATATTTACATGCTTCTGTGTGTTCTGTATCTCATTTTAACTGTGACATATAATATGGAAAAAAAAAGCTACTTGGCCTGGCTCTGAAAACCCCCCTTCCCCCCACGTAGCCCAGCGTAGATTTCCAGCCAACCCCTCCCCTCCCCCCCTATACCGAGCCACGTAGTTTGTGCACAATCACTAAGATGCCTAAAGCCATTAAAAAAAAAAAAAAAAAAAAAAAAAAAAAAATGTCTTGCGATAAGGATCTCAAAATCCACAATAGTAATACAAACGGGGGTAAGCTAATTCTGAGTTATGTGCGGGTCCTATTTCATGTTGCTTTGTACAATTAAGCCAAATACTTCACAGAATCAACCGTGTCAATTGAGCTGTTCACATGAGTAAGTGGATTCTTTTTGTTAGTTATGCGCATTGCTATGCACTTTTCGCAGTTTAGTTTAGAGTAAATAACATCCACTTCGCGCTGAATCTCGGGAGTGTTCATAAACAAGGTAGCTCGATTTTGGCCTACTGTGAAACCCCCCCCCCCCCCCTCACGTAGCACGTAGCTTTTCCCCCCCTTTCGATTCTAGAAGATATTTTGTACCGTTTTCTCCTGTCAGACTATTGTAAATTACATACGGAGGGAAATATTCACTTGCTGTTGTGTGTTCTGTTCCTTACTTTAGCTGTGAAAAATTTCATGAAAGGAAAGCTACGTAGTCTGACTCGGAACCCCCCCCCCTCCCTCCTCCAACGTAGCCTTCCCGCCAACCCCCCCTTCCCCCCCCCCCTCTCTGGACCGAGCAACGTAGTTTATGCAGGCTCCCTTCTAAGCAATCGTCTGACCTGCCACGATGGTTAGATAGGTTACGAAACGTTTACCCAGAACTCGTTTTCTGTGCTCGCTTCACTACACGATGGCAGAGGTGCGGAACGCTGAGTCCTGTGACGTCACACTCTGACGAGAAGATTGACCGTCTACTGAGGCACAACAAATTCCTACCACCGACTGAGGAAGATGCCATCTTAGGTTGAAACCACGCCTGGCAGATGCGAATAAGATCGTTGGAAACGGGGAGTGTCTTGTTCAACTACTCCTTAGATAGTGCTTTCTATTGGTTTAAGAAGGTTGTTTATAAGTTTTCACTATCACCAGTAGGTTAGTACTTCATCCAAAGTACGTAAATTACTGAATCTCTCAATACTATCACTCGATGGGTATTTAAATAACCACATCGTCGATAAACTTTTGACTTGACATTTATTTCGTAGAAAACACTTCAGCAAAACATACACAAACAAGATATTGGACTTCCCTCAGAAGATTTAAAGCGCATTACAGTATTAAATGCCGTAGCGTTCCTTTTAGCACAGTTCCTATAGCCACATTCTTAAACTTAATTACACATTATACAATGTTTCAGAGAACATTAAGCGCAAGGGTTAACGCGTTTGGAGCGCTGTCAATTGCTCCATGAAAAGTAATCGTATAAAATCAATTAAAACTCGCACAAAATTAATCAAAATGTAGGAAAACACATGTAAATAATAAATAATATTACGAAATGTTTAAAAGTACTTAAACACAAAACAGACAAAATTAAACAATTCGGAACAACCAAAATCCCATTGAAAACATAATAGCTCACACAACATTCCTAAAGTCTTCTGGTTAATAATCCAGGTACTGCCCTGCTTCAAATACAGTTACAGCAATCATTTAGACCGTTTTCATCGATCAAAACACCATGCGTTCATATGGAAAATATAAAAAATTTATAAACATCAATGCACGTCTCTAGAACACAAATATAATAAACTTACAGGATTGCAGTTAGTAGGAAACTGTGTCTTAGGGCTGTTAGTTTCCCCGAATGATGTGGCTAACGCTCTGGCCTCGCATTCCGTAGTACGCGGGTTCGAATCCCCATTCGGCCTTCCAAATTCGGTTTTCCATGGTTACCCCCAAATCGCTACAGCCGAATGCTGGGATAGTTTCTAAAAAATTCATTTTCGAATTTTTTCCGTACCTTTTCTTCTAATGACCACTACGTCTACGAGCCGTAAAGATAGAGAGAGAGAGAGAGAGAGAGAGAGAGAGAGAGAGAGAGAGAGAGAGAGAGAGAGAAAGCTGTAGGTAGTTGTAATCAGTAGGGTCGGATCTTTAGGACAAGTCATATTTTTCCCCGCCTTCTTTTGACCTGAAATGCTGAATTAAACACTGATTCAACGTTTCTGGTTGTATTTTAATGCATATTCAGGCCATTTTTGCAGTTTTGGTCATATTGCGATAGTATTTATGGTCATATGGTCATATTTTGAGGTAAAAGCGGGTAATTTTTTTAAATAGAACCATGAATTCACTGGAAGTTATAGATGAGAAAAAATTAAGGTAATGATTCACAAAACTGTACTTCTATTATACACTGGACCAAAAAAATGAAAGTAATTGTCTGTGTCAAGCCGCGTTAATCAATTGTCGCCAATATTTTTGAAAATAATCAGCATTCAGTGTTTAAACTGCAGTGGATCAGTGAGTACCGCCATGCCGAAAACAATTTTTTTGAAAGTATGAATTTATAGAATTATGGAAAGGAATTGGGAAAGGAGTATTTTAGTACAGGCGAAAGAGTTCTTTTCCGTAAATTATGTGAAATTAAAGTGACTTCAACAAATCGATTTAAAATTTAATTTCCCGATGGTGCAGTGAGTGCACGGAAGCAAAAAATGCTGTCTACGTGAAGTGACACTACTAGATAAAATAAATGATGTATAACTGAGCAGTGTTTTGCTGTGTACTAAATCTAAACGACTGGTCATGTTTTGTTATTTTTAGGTCATATTTGCCCGTTTTTTAAGTTCGTATTTTCATGAATATATTCTCTATTTTTTTTTTTTTTTTTTTTCAGTATTGTGGAAGCGCCTGATGGGTTAGAATTAATTACTTTGGTCCTTACTTCTGGATTACAGTTCCGTTGGTAATCATTCAGTTTGGATGGATGTTTTATGTACGTTTTCCGGTTCGTTGGTTCGCTGGAAATGGGACTTGTCGAGGCTTGGTTGGCAGCTCAACTCGAACATTTAACCCGGCAGCCCTGTTTAGCAGAGACAATGACGCAATTCGGTCATCCAGGGGCAGCGAGGAGCTCGCGACGTCAGTTGTGTCTGCAACTAACAAGTTGTATGGTCAGGTTAAGTGCTGCCATCATTCTCAAGGCTTAAACAATTTACTGTTTGTTCCGTCTTCACACAATCTGTTGTGACCATCTACCTTTAACCCCACGTATCTTCTTTCTTCCCTCTTTTGCTTAATAATTTAGAGATACCTTTCGTGATCTCGATTCTTCCATACGTGTTGCATGTTGCATCCATTTCTTCCTATATATATTTCCTCATTTAGATTCTTTTTACAGACAGTATTCAAAATATGTTACAAATTGTAGTCATGTTACGAAGTGTTAAAAGTAACGCCTAATGCCCAAGTGTTAAGATGGTGCAATAGGTAGTAAAGGGAAGCCAACAGTGAACGCGTGTGGGGCTAGGGTTGCATCAGACAGAGGGCTGCGTGGCGCGTGGGTGACGAAATCCGAGCGTAAGCTTCCAGAAGGTCGCATAGGGCAGCGGAGCGCGTCACGGGCAGCTATAAAAAAGAGCTCGCCGCAGCGGAGGGGAAGTCTTCGGTCTCCGAGAGTCGGCGAGTGAGCCACCCAGTAATCAACACAGCGGAGAAGACAACGTGTACAACTGTTACCGTAGTCGCCGTTGTTGACTGATAGGGTCTTCAAGTCTATGGTTCTTTGTAGATGACGGACCAACTGGTAGAGGGGCCTGAGTTAGTCACTCCCGAGGGGTTGTATGTTCATTACAGATTTCTCATACTGTTAGCCTTGTGGTACCAGTATAGCCTGGCAACCGGAGAGTTTCCAGAGGAACCGGCGATTATGATGTTTCCAGAATCTGACGATTCTGATGAGGAATAGGTATCTCTCGTAATTTCTGGATATTTCCTTAGGGAGATTGTCGGCTTCGTGAGTCACAAGTGTGTTCATCATAACCTCTTGTGTTCTTGAATTTATTTCTCCTGAACTCTTCCTACCGAGTTCCCGAATTGTAAAAATCGATACCCACTAGTTTCAGTTTTGGAGTCTTTCCAGCTCTGTTGCACAACAGGACGCAACAGAGACCTTATTTTCTTGGTGTCAGGTGTGGGGTTAGGCCTGGAAAGCTACGAGTGTTTGGCCGGAAAAGCCACAAAACCAGTGAGACGACTGACAGAATTTTGGCCAAGGTTGCCCAAAGGTCAGTACGTTGCAGCGAGTACAGGCCGCAATTTGAGGAATAGGAGTAGGGTTTTCGAGAAATCTCAGCCCGAAGTCGGGAAAAGACTGACGGCTTTGAGCACGAAGCCGACTAGCAAGATTGCGCAACGAGGCGACATTGGAAGAAAAGAAGAGGATCCATTGGTCGTCTACGGGGAGCGGTACGCGACATCACGCGGGACGCTGATTGATAGCAACGCTGCCGAAACACAGCTGGGGCGCCGTCGCCAGCAGCAGATCAACACCGGTCGGGAGCAACAGGTAGCAGCTGTCGCCAGCAGCCGGCAGCCGATCGATACCAGCACAGCAAAACTTCGCAGTCAAGCGGACAACGCGGGTCAACACGACAACGACGTCACGTCGGGAGCAACGCCACATCTCATCGCTACACAGCACGTTGATTTCAGCAGGTGAGAAAACAAAATTGTAAGCATGCCTAACGAAGCAGTGTCAGGTAGTCAGGGCGCGCAGTCGTCAACCCACAGGCAGTACATTAGTTTGAATGAAGTGATAAAATTGATCCCAGATTCTTTTGACGGAGAAAAGACGAGATTAAATGAGTGGTTGGATAATGTAGATTCAGCATTCGAATTAATTGTACCGGAACAAAAAGAAATTTTATTAAAGTTTGTGAAGGCTAAAATAGTAGGGGCACCTAGGAGTAAACTTCTTGTCCGAGATCTGACTACCACCTGGCCGGCAGTTCGTGCAATCTTGTTAGAAAATTATGGCAGTAAGAGGACTCTTGATTTTTATGCATGTAAAATGTTTGCTAGTAGGCAAGAGTCGTGGGAGAGTATTGCGCAATGGGGTTCGCGTATAGATGCTCTCCAACATCAGTTCAGAGAAGCAATAAAAAATGTAATGACGGAAGAGGAGCTGATGGGAAGCATAGCTCTAGTTTTAAAGCTAGGAAGGGCCGTATTTATTCAAGGGTTGTATGATGACCGGATAAAAACTATTGTGCGAGCTAGGGGAGAAACCATAACCCTTTCTGAAGCTGTGGAAATCGCAGCCACAGAGGAAAGTGCGATAGCTTCAGCGAAAGAAAAACCGGTTTCGAGGTATTCCTTCAGGAATCCAAAGGTAGAAGGAAAAAACCCCCCATTCTGTTTCAATTGCAAAAAGTCTGGGCATACAGCCAAGGATTGTCGGGCGCAAAGGCGTGTAAGAATAATTAATAAAGAGGATGAGCTGGACAAAAAGGCGATAAATGCAGTGCTTGCTAAGCTAGACAAGATGGAGAAAGAAAACGCCGTCAGAATGATGGAAACGCGGCGGGAAACGAGAAGTAGCGCTAGGCAAGCTGGCTCCAAACAGCACCCTTTAAGAAAAAGGTACCGTATGCAAGTGAAATTACGTGCTATAAGTGCAACAGAAAAGGACATTATGCGCGGGATTGCCGAGAAAATGTCATGGTCGGGAAAGGAAAAAGATCGAAAATCGGTAAACTGCTTAGGTGGCGTAATGGAGCGGTCACATTGCGCCATATCGACACAAAGTGTATCAAGGTAGACTGCACAGATAAAAATGAATATGTGACTATGCAATGTGAAAAAGCAAGGCGTAATCCGATGAGATTCCTGGCCGACAAGTGGGGCACAGATAAGCTTGGTAAAAAGAGATAGTATAAACTGGGGCAGTAAAAAGTAAATGATAGAGAAAAAATTAGAATTAAGGGGATAAGTAATATATAGTAAAAACTGAAGCTTCGGTAGTCCTGGAATTGAAAGCCGCGGAGGGTTTGATATTGAAACATAAGTTTCATATAATTGGGGCAAACATAGATTTGCCTTCGAAGGATTGTTAGGAAGAGATTTTCTAACGAAAAATAAGGCCGTAATAGATTACGGGAAAAAGAGTTATGAATATTCGCGGGAGGCGAATTAGATTGTACACCCGCGCAAGAAGGGCCGTGTATGACGCAACGTGGGACGCGTTGTGTTAAGAAAGTAGGTGTTGCAGGGATTGCGACATCGATGAAAGACGCACGCTCACTAACGAAACTGTGAGGCGTGGCGTGAGGCAAGGTGTTGCAGGGATTGGCGACATCGGATGAAAGTCGCTCGTTCACTAACCGGACTTGTGAAGCGAAGCGGTAAGAAGGGTGTCGTAGGAATTGCGACATCAGGTGAAGTATGCCCGCTTGCTAACGGACCTGCGAGACGGGATGGGAAGAAGCGTATCGTAAGAATGCGATGCGTGGTATGTGTCCGCCCGCTAACGGACCTGCGGGATGGAACGGGAATTTCCCGAGGGCAGTAGGCGCTGCCTCGAGAAATGTCGTAGGGATTACGACGCGAAAAGGTGTTTGTCCGTCCACTAAAGGAATTGTGAGACGTGACGGAAGGTATCCGAGAGCAGCCGAGTCTGCCTCGAAGACGGTAAGCCCCGTAGAAAGGCGGTATGTTGAATCGAAAGCGAGACGCATCGATTCGTTGGCAACGGGAGTTGCGCAATTACGGCAAGCAAACCAAATATGGTTGCGAGAGGCCGTGGGAAGCCCACTTACGCAGAAGTGGTGCAACGTGGTGGTAACCGTAGTGGAGGAGCCAGGGGTGCTCAACACTATGAGGTAACAGTAGGCCCGCGCGAAGAAAAGATTGTAAAGGTAAGGATTACCTTAAGGAATGCATCAGAAGCGATCATTCCAAAGCAGGAGATACAACCAGGAATATATGTGCCCGAAGCGCTAGTATCAGTAAGAAATGGAATGTGTATTACAAGTATGCTTAATACTACAGAAAAGAAAGTTAAAATAAAGAATCCCCTTATAACAGCTGAAGAAGTGCCCGAATTTGAAAAAGCATACGTAAGACGTATTAGAAAAGAGCGACCAGAGGTAAAGTCGCGTTTAAGTAAGTTAAAGAAAATCTCCGCGTAGAACATTTAAACAAAGAGGAAAGAGGCTTTATTAGGTATATGCGCAGCGTATAACGATGTATTTCATTTACCAGGAGATCACTTGGGTTATACTGAGGCTGTCAAGCATGAAATCAAACTTCTTCCCGAGGCGGAAGGAAAAATAGTTCGGTTGAGGCCCTACCGGATACCCGAGGCGCAGAAGGAAATTTTGCAAGCCGAAATAGAAAAATTATTAGAAGATGATATTGTAATACCAAGTGATAGTGCGTGGAATTCGCCTGTATTAATTATCCCAAAGAAAATGGATGCAAGTGGCAAGCAAAAGTGGCGCGTAGTAATCGATTATAGGCGATTAAATGATCTGACGGTAAATAATGTATTTCCGTTACCAAGGATCGATGAAATACTAGACGGACTAGGTAAAGCGAAGTACTTCACAACCCTCGACCTAGCTAAGGGGTATTATCAGGTGCTGATAGACGAGAAAGATCAGGAAAAGACGGCTTTTAGCACTCCCTATGGACATTACGAATTCAAAAGAATGCCAATGGGATTAAAGACGGCACCGAATACCTTCCAAAAATTGATGAATTCTGTATTGACAGGATACAGGGTGAGAAAGTATTCATTACTAGATGACGTCATAATTTTTGGGCCAACGCTTGAGGAGCATAATGCTAGACTAGAGGATGTCTTTGAAAGACTGCGAAAATATAATCTCAAACTACAAGTAGACAAGTGTGAGTTTTTGCGCAAGGAAGTTACATTTTTGGGACATGTACTTACGGAGGAAGGGTTGAAACCCGATCAGAAGAAGGTAGAAGCCGTAGAACGTTACCCCCAACCAACTAATACTACCCAATTGAAGGCATTCTTGGGCTTAAGTGGGTACTATAGGCGATTCATAAGCAATTACAGTAAAATTGCTAAGCCATTGTATGAGCTGTTAAAGAAAGGAGTCGCATATACGTGGGGAACAAAGCAGGAAGAGGCGTTTCAACAATTGAAGGAAAAATTGTTGAATCCTCCCGTACTACAGTATCCTGACTTCACAAAACGATTTATTGTAACCTCAGACGCAAGCAAGACGCAATTGGCGCCGTGTTAAGTCAAGGCGAAATTGGCAAGGATTTGCCTGTAGCGTACGTGTCTAGAACCTTGAATAAGGCAGAGAAGAATTATAGTACGATAGAGCGGGAAATGTTGGCCATTTGTTGGGCAGTAAAGCAGTTTAGACCATATCTATTTGGTAGGAAATTTACGGTATGCACTGACCATAAACCGTTAATGTGGGTAAACAGCATTACGGATCCGTCGTCTAGACTAATGAAGTTCCGCTTAAAGCTGGAAGAGTACGATTACGAAATCGTGTACAAGAGCGGAAAGAGAAATCAAGTAGCAGATGCTCTTTCGCGAATAAGAACCGTAGAGGAGGCGGAGGAAAATGATAATGTAGAGACAGCCGAGAGCATATCAGCTAATAAGGAAGAAGAGGTAGGACTTACACAGGAAGAGAAGATGAAGATCCTAAAGCAGTATCACGAATCGCCGATAGGTTGTCATCAGGGCATAGGTAGGACCTACGCGAGAATTAAGAAATATTGTACTTGGGAAGGAATGAAAGCCGACATTGAGCAGTACATTCGTCATTGCGAAAGCTGTCAAAAGAATAAAATTACCCAAAATAAAACGAAGATGCCAATGGAGATAACGAAAACTCCGGAACACGTGTTTGAGCGTTGTGATATTGATATTGTAGGTCCAATGCCGCAAACCGAAAACGGGAATAAATATTTGCTCACATTCCAAGACGCCTTAACGAAGTTCTTAGTAGTGGAGCCTATAGAGCAACAGGATGCCAATACGGTAGCAAGAGTATTGGTCGAGCGAATAATCCTAAGATTTGGAATTCCCACCGTTTTGTTAAGTGACCTTGGAAGTAACTTCATGAGTGATACTATGAAGAGAGTATGCAAATTATTACGAATAGAGAAAATCCATACCACTAGTTATCACCCACAAAGTAATGGGGCTTTGGAACGAACGCACCGTACACTAACGGAAATGCTTCGTCATTACGTAAACAGGGAGCAAACCAATTGGGATACCTGGATCCCGTATGCAGTATTTGTTTTCAATACAACACCGCATAGTGCCACAGGATATACGCCGCATGAATTATTCTTTGGTCGAATATGTAATTTACCGGGAATATTACAAAAGAAACCGGAGGAAGTAGTATATAACTATGATGACTATGTAATTGAACTAAAGGAAAGGTTACGGGCTATGCATCAGTGTGCGCGAGAAGCGACAGCACAAGCAAAAGAGAAAAGTAAAGAAAACTATGACAGAACGCAAAAACCGGTAGTCTTTAAGCCAGGGGATAAAGTATTATTGCATGATGAGAGTGTACGAAGGGGTCGTTCAAAGAAGTTGGACAGTCAATGGAGAGGCCCTTATACGGTAGTGGAAACTAAGGGACCAAACGTTGTGATAGAATTAAAGAGAAATAAATTTACAAAAGTACATGCAAATAGGCTAAAAGAATTCTTCTGAATTGCAGGAAAGATGGCCAGCTTGGATGATAGCAGTGATCGTCTTGATGATAGGTGGTACATCGGCAATGGAACAGCAGGATTTAGAAATAACAAAGTTTCGGTCATCACCAGGTCTGTACTACGATCATAAGGGAACAGTGAGTTTGTATACGGTCACTTGGAAAGTAGTGAGTTATTTTAATTTAGATGACTTAAAACATAAGTTTGAAGCTACGCATGATGCAGCGTTGAAAGCAGTAGACTATTGTCAGCAAAGACTTAAAGAAATAAACACAAGTGTTGCAGAATGTAAAACTATGAAACGGGCGGTAGATTATTATATAAGTAGGATAGAAACCTCTCAACGCCTAATTGGGCAGCTAGCTAAACATGAGCAGAGTAGACGAAAGAGAGGAATCCTAAATTTTGTTGGAGAAATAAGTAAAGTCTTGTTTGGGACGTTAGATGAAGATGATGCATCATATTTCAAATCAAAAATAAATCTATTAGAGCAGGAACAGAAGAATTATTGAAGTTGTCAAAAGAACAAGTCACTATTGTAAGGGCAACGTTGACTAGTTTCAATCATACTGTCGATTCAATAGAGAGAAATGAACGGGTAATTACATCCGGAATACTTAAACTAAATGAACACATACATCAATATGAAACTAGTACAGATAAGAGAATAAATAGACTCGGTATATGGGTAACGTTGAATGAACAGTTAATACAGTTGACAACAATCTTCAGTGAATTAGAGAAGGAATATGATGTAATTATTACTGCCATAGTAAATGCACAAAAAGGCATTCTTCAACCTCATTTAGTTAGTCCAGAACAAGTGGTCAAATATTTAGAGTTAATAAAAGATGAAATTAAAGACAAAAGATTGCCAATAAAACTGACTGAAGCCGGAGGGTATCAGTTACTGAAGGTGGTCGACCTAGATGTCTTTATTTCGGGAAACATTCTAAGTTATGTGCTGAATATTCCACTAGTGGACAGTGAAACTTATAATATTTATAAATTATGGCCTCTACCAGTTGAGGTAAGCCACCAAAAACGATTGTTTACATACATAGCTCCGGAAAAAGAATTTTTGTTAATGGATGACGCCAAAAGGCGATATGTTAAAATAAATGGTGATCAATTGGAGTGTAAAAAGCTGGAGGCTATTCATAGTGTGTGTAAACAAACCTTTGTGCTGCTTTCGACTTATGATCACGAGGTTTGTGAAGCTAGAATGCTTCAACCTGTAACTAAAATCCCCGATGACTGCATCCAAAAGCTTATTGTATTGAATGAAAGCGTATGGACACAGATTAGAGGAAATGAATGGTTATTTGTAGCACCAAAGGGAGAAGGGCTCACAGTATTATGTAATGACAGTAAGCCCACAGATGTAGTAATTAATGGTACAGGGAAACTTAAGTTTCTGAGTAAATGCAAGGGTTACGGTGCACAAGTACTAATTCAATCCGAACATATCATTAGATCGATGGCACTGATTAATGATATAGTCCCAAACTTAAATATGGAGGTAGATTGCTGTCTAATAGACAAGAAAAAGAAAAATATAACTGAAATTCCTCTATTTGCCAATCGAACCAGTGGTCCGTCAGTTAGATGACCTTAAAGCCGCGGGACATAAGTTAGATGAGCTAGAGGACGCAATAGCGTACCAGCAAAGGACTGTGTTCAATATGTTTTCATTAGATTCGATACCCATATGGAGTTATTTTGGAGCAGGAATAGTTATGATAATAATAGTATGTTGTATATGCAGATATTGTAAGTGTTGTAAGGATTGTTTTAAATTCTTCCGTAAAACAATGGGTGATGACTGCTGCCCCAGAATATGTGTAAAGAATAAAATTGTAAACCGATACCCTGACACTGGTATAGTTAGGTATCATCCTGCTGGAATGAACAGTGATGAAAGTGAACAAATTACTTTTGGTCCTGTAAGAAATAGGTATGTGACTGAAGCAGAAGGTGCGGTGCTTAGTGAGCGAATACTAACACCGGAGAAGTGTTAAGTATGAACCAAGTGCACCAGTAATGTTTTACTATAAAGCGGATAAGCGCTAAGATGAACTGATATGGTCACAGTGATTATGTTTGTAAAAATATAAGATTGTAATGTAAGAAAGATTGTATTCTGTTACATGAAAAGAATTTGTAAAATCATAAAAATGTGTATTGTAAAAATAGGCTTCACTTTATAAGAGAGAGTGTAGTACTAAAGAAAAGTATTAGAAGGAAAAGATATTGTAAGAAATAAGAAGTAGTAAACTGAGAGAAAAATTCTCAAATTAAGAAAAATAAGGTAATGTAGAAGAAGATTCTTAAGACTAAAAAAAATACTTGTTATAAAGAAAATGGTGTAATGTAATTGAAATTCTCTCTTTCAGGATATTATAAGTAAAGGAAATAGTGGTAAATAATAAAAGACAAGTTAAAAGATAAGTAATGAAATAAAATGTGAACTATTGTAATTTGTGAAAAGAAAGTAATAAAAAGGAGACTCACACAGCCGACAGGTAGTGTGAGAATTTTGCATTCTCAGGGAGATTGCAAAATTCTCAAATATGGGGGGAAGGTGTTACGAAGTGTTAAAAGTAACGCCTAATGCCCAAGTGTTAAGATGGTGCAATAGGTAGTAAAGGGAAGCCAACAGTGAACGCGTGTGAGGCTAGGGTTGCATCAGACAGAGGGCTGCGTGGCGCGTGGGTGACGAAATCCGAGCGTAAGCTTCCAGAAGGTCGCGTAGGGCAGCGGAGCGCGTCACGGGCAGCTATAAAAAAGAGCTCGCCGCAGCGGAGGGGAAGTCTTCGGTCTCCGAGAGTCGGCGAGTGAGCCACCCAGTAATCAACACAGCGGAGAAGACAACGTGTACAACTGTTACCGTAGTCGCCGTTGTTGACTGATAGGGTCTTCAAGTCTATGGTTCTTTGTAGATGACGGACCAACAGGTAGAGGGGCCTGAGTTAGTCACTCCCGAGGGGTTGTATGTTCATTACAGATTTCTCATACTGTTAGCCTTGTGGTACCAGTATAGCCTGGCAACCGGAGAGTTTCCAGAGGAACCGGCGATTATGATGTTTCCAGAATCTGACGATTCTGATGAGGAATAGGTATCTCTCGTAATTTCTGGATATTTCCTTAGGGAGATTGTCGGCTTCGTGAGTCACAAGTGTGTTCATCATAACCTCTTGTGTTCTTGAATTTATTTCTCCTGAACTTTTCCTATCCCGAGTTCCCGAATTGTCAAAATCGATACCCACTAGTTTCAGTTTTGGAGTCTTTCCAGCTCAGCTCTCTCTGTTGCACAACAGGACGCAACAGTCATTCGCATAGATTAATGCTTAAGGAAGCTATATTTGTTAAATTTGAAAAGAAAGATGCATTGTTTTTAATTAAAAAAACTAAACAAAAATCAAATTTTTCTTGCCTCTTGTCACGTGACCGAAAACGCTCTGGGATTGGAGATCGCTTTAGTGACGTCACCTGTCTGTAGGCGTTACGGCTGCGTATGGAGTGTTTCCTGCTATCCAAATTTTCAACTATTTGTTGCTGGTTATCTCTTGTTAATAATGAGATTTTGCGTTGAATATAAAATGAACAACAATTTGTAGAAGCCTACAGCAGTAAAATACCGTAAATTATTTGTCGGACTAGCTATAGAAACAACCATTGA
>JARYHS010008075.1:175923512-175983688 GCA_031002005.1 Vandiemenella viatica | reverse complement strand
AACGCGTGTGGGGCTAGGGTTGCATCAGACAGAGGGCTGCGTGGCGCGTGGGTGACGAAATCCGAGCGTAAGCTTCCAGAAGGTCGCATAGGGCAGCGGAGCGCGTCACGGGCAGCTATAAAAAAGAGCTCGCCGCAGCGGAGGGGAAGTCTTCGGTCTCCGAGAGTCGACTTGATCGCCAGCCAGCCAGCGTGCCAGCGTTGTATTAGGGAGCAGCGACGAAAACACAACGGAGAGGACAACTAGTACTTGAGCTACGGTAGTCGCCGTTGAGGTATTTCGGCTTATGGATCTTTGGCAGAGAGAGCTGTCATTAGTTGATCCAGACGGAGTGATAGTACCATATCGTTACTATCTAGATCTCCTGTGGTGGGTGAACTTCTTTCATCGTTGTTTTGGGTGGACCGACACGACGATTGAAGACGTTATTTTGATGCTAAGTCTAGACTCTGTGGGAGTGGAATAGGTGTCTCACCGTTGTTGCTAGCCAGTTTCTTAGATGACCGACCAACCGGTAGAGGGGCCTGAGTTAGTCACTCCCGAGGGGTTGTATGTTCATTACAGATTTCTCATACTGTTAGCCTTGTGGTACCAGTATAGCCTGGCAACCGGAGAGTTTCCAGAGGAACCGGCGATTATGATGTTTCCAGAATCTGACGATTCTGATGAGGAATAGGTATCTCTCGTAATTTCTGGATATTTCCTTAGGGAGATTGTCGGCTTCGTGAGTCACAAGTGTGTTCATCATAACCTCTTGTGTTCTTAATTTATTTCTCCTGAACTCTTCCTATCCGAGTTCCCGAATTGTAAAAATCGATACCCACTTGTTTCAGTTTTGGAGTCTTTTTCAGCACAGCTCTCTGTTGCACAACAGGACGCAACAGAGACTTTATTTTCTTGGTGTCAGATGTGGGGTTGGCCTGGGAAAGCTACGAGTGTTTGGCCGGAAAAGCCACAAAACCAGTGAGACGACTGACAGAGTTTTAGCCAAGCTTGGCCCAAAGGTCAGTACGTTGCAGCGATTACAGGCCGCAATTTGAGGAATAGGAGTAGGGTTTTCGAGAAATCTCAGCCCGAAGTCGGGAAAAGACTGACGGCTTTGAGCACGAAGCCGACTAGCAAGATTGCGCAACGAGGCGACATTGGAAGAAAAGAAGAGGATCCATTGGTCGTCTACGGGGAGCGGTACGCGACATCACGCGGGACGCTGATTGATAGCAACGCTGCCGAAACACAGCTGGGGCGCCGTCGCCAGCAGCAGATCAATACCGGTCGGGAGCAACAGGTAGCAGCTGTCGCCAGCAGCCGGCAGCCGATCGATACCAGCACAGCAAAACTTCGCAGTCAAGCGGACAACGCGGGTCAACACGACAACGACGTCACGTCGGGAGCAACGCCACATCTCATCGCTACACAGCAGTTGATTTCAGCAGGTGAGAAAACAAAATTGTAAGCATGCCTAACGAAGCAGTGTCAGGTAGTCAGGGCGCGCAGTCGTCAACCCACAGGCAGTACATTAGTTTGAATGAAGTGATAAAATTGATCCCAGATTCTTTTGACGGAGAAAAGACGAGATTAAATGAGTGGTTGGATAATGTAGATTCAGCATTCGAATTAATTGTAGCCGGAACAAAAAGAAATTTTATTAAAGTTTGTGAAGGCTAAAATAGTAGGGGCACCTAGGAGTAAACTTCTTGTCCGAGATCTGACTACCACCTGGCCGGCAGTTCGTGCAATCTTGTTAGAAAATTATGGCAGTAAGAGGACTCTTGATTTTTATGCATGTAAAATGTTTGCTAGTAGGCAAGAGTCGTGGGAGAGTATTGCGCAATGGGGTTCGCGTATAGATGCTCTCCAACATCAGTTCAGAGAAGCAATAAAAAATGTAATGACGGAAGAGGAGCTGATGGGAAGCATAGCTCTAGTTTTAAAGCTAGGAAGGGCCGTATTTATTCAAGGGTTGTATGATGACCGGATAAAAACTATTGTGCGAGCTAGGGGAGAAACCATAACCCTTTCTGAAGCTGTGGAAATCGCAGCCACAGAGGAAAGTGCGATAGCTTCAGCGAAAGAAAAACCGGTTTCGCGGTATTCCTTCAGGAATCCAAAGGTAGAAGGAAAAAACCCCCCATTCTGTTTCAATTGCAAAAAGTCTGGGCATACAGCCAAGGATTGTCGGGCGCAAAGGCGTGTAAGAATAATTAATAAAGAGGATGAGCTGGACAAAAAGGCGATAAATGCAGTGCTTGCTAAGTTAGACAAGATGGAGAAAGAAAACGCCGTCAGAATGATGGAAACGCGGCGGGAAACGAGAAGTAGCGCTAGGCAAGCTGCTCAAACAGCACCCTTTAAGAAAAAGGTACCGTATGCAAGTGAAATTACGTGCTATAAGTGCAACCGAAAAGGGCATTATGCGCGGGATTGCCGAGAAAATGCATGGTCGGGAAAGGAAAAAGATCGAAAATCGGTAAACTGTTAGGTGGCGTAATGGAGCGGTCACATTGCGCCATATCGCACAAAGTGTATAAGGTAGACTGCACAGATAAAAATGAATATGTGACTATGCAATGTGAAAAAGCAAGGCGTAATCCGATGAGATTCCTGGCCGACAGTGGGGCACAGATAAGCCTGGTAAAAAGAGATAGTATAAACTGGGCAGTAAAAAGTAATGATAGAGAAAAAATTAGAATTAAGGGGATAAGTAATAATATAGTACAAACTGAAGCTTCGGTAGTCCTGGAATTGAAAGCCGCGGAGGGCTTGATATTGAAACAGAAGTTTCATATAATTGGGGCAAACATAGATTTGCCTTTCGAAGGGATTGTTAGGAAGAGATTTTCTAACGAAAAATAAGGCCGTAATAGATTACGGGAAAAGAGTTATGAATATTCGCGGGAGGCGAATTAGATTGTATACCGCGCAAGAAGGGCCGTGTATGACGCAACGTGGGACGCGTTGTGTTAAGAAAGTAGGTGTTGCAGGGATTGCGACATCGGATGAAAGACGCACGCTCACTAACGAAACTGTGAGGCGTGGCGTGAGGCAAGGTGTTGCAGGGATTGCGACATCGGATGAAAGTCGCTCGTTCACTAACGGACTTGTGAAGCGAAGCGGTAAGAAGGGTGTCGTAGGAATTGCGACATCAGGTGAAGTATGCCCGCTTGCTAACGGACCTGCGAGACGGGATGGGAAGGAAGCGTATCGTAGAGAATGCGATGCGTGGTATGTGTCCGCCCGCTAACGGACCTGCGGGATGGAACGGGAATTTCCCGAGGGCAGTAGGCGCTGCCTCGAGAAATGTCGTAGGGATTACGACGCGAAAATGAGTGTTTGTCCGTCCACTAAAGGAATTGTGAGACGTGACGGAAGGTATCCGAGAGCAGCCGAGTCTGCCTCGAAGACGGTAAGGCCCCGTAGAAAGGCGGTATGTTGAATCGAAAGCGAGACGCAGTCGATTCGTTGGCAACGGGAGTTGCGCAATTACCGGCAAGCAAACCAAATATGGTTGCGAGAGGCCGTGGGAAGCCCACTTACGCAGAAGGTGGTGCAACGTGGTGGTAACCGTAGTGGAGGAGCCAGGGGTGCTCAACACTATGAGGTAACAGTAGGCCCGCGCGAAGAAAAGATTGTAAAGGTAAGGATTACCGTAAGGAATGCATCAGAAGCGATCATTCCAAAGCAGGAGATACAACCAGGAATATATGTGCCCGAAGCGCTAGTATCAGTAAGAAATGGAATGTGTATTACAAGTATGCTTAATACTACAGAAAAGAAAGTTAAAATAAAGAATCCCCTTATAACAGCTGAAGAAGTGCCCGAATTTGAAAAAGCATATGTAAGACGTATTAGAAAAGAGCGACCAGAGGTAAAGTCGCGTTTAAGTAAGTTGAAAGAAAATCTCCGCGTAGAACATTTAAACAAAGAGGAGAAAGAGGCTTTATTAGGTATATGCGCAGCGTATAACGATGTATTTCATTTACCAGGAGATCACTTGGGTTATACTGAGGCTGTCAAGCATGAAATCAAACTTCTTCCCGAGGCGGAAGGAAAAATAGTTCGGTTGAGGCCCTACCGGATACCCGAGGCGCAGAAGGAAATTTTGCAAGCCGAAATAGAAAAATTATTAGAAGATGATATTGTAATACCAAGTGATAGTGCGTGGAATTCGCCTGTATTAATTATCCCAAAGAAAATGGATGCAAGTGGCAAGCAAAAGTGGCGCGTAGTAATCGATTATAGGCGATTAAATGATCTGACGGTAAATAATGTATTTCCGTTACCAAGGATCGATGAAATACTAGACGGACTAGGTAAAGCGAAGTACTTCACAACCCTCGACCTAGCTAAGGGGTATTATCAGGTGCTGATAGACGAGAAAGATCAGGAAAAGACGGCTTTTAGCACTCCCTATGGACATTACGAATTCAAAAGAATGCCAATGGGATTAAAGACGGCACCGAATACCTTCCAAAAATTGATGAATTCTGTATTGACAGGACTACAGGGTGAGAAAGTATTCATCTACCTAGATGACGTCATAATTTTTGGGCCAACGCTTGAGGAGCATAATGCTAGACTAGAGGATGTCTTTGAAAGACTGCGAAAATATAATCTCAAGTTACAAGTAGACAAGTGTGAGTTTTTGCGCAAGGAAGTTACATTTTTGGGACATGTACTTACGGAGGAAGGGTTGAAACCCTGATCAGAAAAAGGTAGAAGCCGTAGAACGTTACCCCCAACCAACTAATACTACCCAATTGAAGGCATTCTTGGGCTTAAGTGGGTACTATAGGCGATTCATAAGCAATTACAGTAAAATTGCTAAGCCATTGTATGAGCTGTTAAAGAAAGGAGTCGCATATACGTGGGGAACAAAGCAGGAAGAGGCGTTTCAACAATTGAAGGAAAAATTGTTGAATCCTCCCGTACTACAGTATCCTGACTTCACAAAACGATTTATTGTAACCTCAGACGCAAGTCAAGACGCAATTGGCGCCGTGTTAAGTCAAGGCGAAATTGGCAAGGATTTGCCTGTAGCGTACGTGTCTAGAACCTTGAATAAGGCAGAGAAGAATTACAGTACGATAGAGCGGGAAATGTTGGCCATTTGTTGGGCAGTAAAGCAATTTAGGCCATATCTATTTGGTAGGAAATTTACGGTATGCACTGACCATAAACCGTTAATGTGGGTAAACAGCATATCGGATCCGTCGTCTAGACTAATGAAGTTCCGCTTAAAGCTGGAAGAGTACGATTACGAAATCGTGTACAAGAGCGGAAAGAGAAATCAAGTAGCAGATGCTCTTTCGCGAATAAGAACCGTAGAGGAGGCGGAGGAAAATGATAATGTAGAGACAGCCGAGAGCATATCAGCTAATAAGGAAGAAGAGGTAGGACTTACACAGGAAGAGAAGATGAAGATCCTAAAGCAGTATCACGAATCGCCGATAGGTTGTCATCAGGGCATAGGTAGGACCTACGCGAGAATTAAGAAATATTGTACTTGGGAAGGAATGAAAGCCGACATTGAGCAGTACATTCGTCATTGCGAAAGCTGTCAAAAGAATAAAATTACCCAAAATAAAACGAAGATGCCAATGGAGATAACGAAAACTCCGGAACACGTGTTTGAGCGTTGTGATATTGATATTGTAGGTCCAATGCCGCAAACCGAAAACGGGAATAAATATTTGCTCACATTCCAAGACGCCTTAACGAAGTTCTTAGTAGTGGAGCCTATAGAGCAACAGGATGCCAATACGGTAGCAAGAGTATTGGTCGAGCGAATAATCCTAAGATTTGGAATTCCCACCGTTTTGTTAAGTGACCTTGGAAGTAACTTCATGAGTGATACTATGAAGAGAGTATGCAAATTATTACGAATAGAGAAAATCCATACCACTAGTTATCACCCACAAAGTAATGGGGCTTTGGAACGAACGCACCGTACACTAACGGAAATGCTTCGTCATTACGTAAACAGAGAGCAAACCAATTGGGATACCTGGATCCCGTATGCAGTATTTGTTTTCAATACAACACCGCATAGTGCCACAGGATATACGCCGCATGAATTATTCTTTGGTCGAATATGTAATTTACCGGGAATATTACAAAAGAAACCGGAGGAAGTAGTATATAACTATGATGACTATGTAATTGAACTAAAGGAAAGGTTACGGGCTATGCATCAGTGTGCGCGAGAAGCGACAGCACAAGCAAAAGAGAAAAGTAAAGAAAACTATGACAGAACGCAAAAACCGGTAGTCTTTAAGCCAGGGGATAAAGTATTATTGCATGATGAGAGTGTACGAAGGGGTCGTTCAAAGAAGTTGGACAGTCAATGGAGAGGCCCTTATACGGTAGTGGAAACTAAGGGACCAAACGTTGTGATAGAATTAAAGAGAAATAAATTTACGAAAAGTACATGCAAATAGGCTAAAAGAATTCTTCTGAATTGCAGGAAAGATGGCCACAGCTTGGATGATAGCAGTGATCGTCTTGATGATAGGTGGTACATCGGCAATGGAACAGCAGGATTTAGAAATAACAAAGTTTCGGTCATCACCAGGTCTGTACTACGATCATAAGGGAACAGTGAGTTTGTATACGGTCACTTGGAAAGTAGTGAGTTATTTTAATTTAGATGACTTAAAACATAAGTTTGAAGCTACGCATGATGCAGCGTTGAAAGCAGTAGACTATTGTCAGCAAAGACTTAAAGAAATAAACACAAGTGTTGCAGAATGTAAAACTATGAAGCGGGCGGTAGATTATTATATAAGTAGGATAGAAACCTCTCAACGCCTAATTGGGCAGCTAGCTAAACATGAGCAGAGTAGACGAAAGAGAGGAATCCTAAATTTTGTTGGAGAAATAAGTAAAGTCTTGTTTGGGACGTTAGATGAAGATGATGCATCATATTTCAAATCAAAAATAAATCTATTAGAGCAGGAACAGAAAGAATTATTGAAGTTGTCAAAAGAACAAGTCACTATTGTAAGGGCAACGTTGACTAGTTTCAATCATACTGTCGATTCAATAGAGAGAAATGAACGGGTAATTACATCCGGAATACTTCAAACTAAATGAACACATACATCAATATGAAACTAGTACAGATAAGAGAATAAATAGACTCGGTATATGGGTAACGTTGAATGAACAGTTAATACAGTTGACAACAATCTTCAGTGAATTAGAGAAGGAATATGATGTAATTATTACTGCCATAGTAAATGCACAAAAAGGCATTCTTCAACCTCATTTAGTTAGTCCAGAACAAGTGGTCAAATATTTAGAGTTAATAAAAGATGAAATTAAAGACAAAAGATTGCCAATAAAACTGACTGAAGCCGGAGGGTATCAGTTACTGAAGGTGGTCGACCTAGATGTCTTTATTTCGGGAAACATTCTAAGTTATGTGCTGAATATTCCACTAGTGGACAGTGAAACTTATAATATTTATAAATTATGGCCTCTACCAGTTGAGGTAAGCCACCAAAAACGATTGTTTACATACATAGCTCCGGAAAAAGAATTTTTGTTAATGGATGACGCCAAAAGGCGATATGTTAAAATAAATGGTGATCAATTGGAGTGTAAAAAGCTGGAGGCTATTCATAGTGTGTGTAAACAAACCTTTGTGCTGCTTTCGACTTATGATCACGAGGTTTGTGAAGCTAGAATGCTTCAACCTGTAACTAAAATCCCCGATGACTGCATCCAAAAGCTTATTGTATTGAATGAAAGCGTATGGACACAGATTAGAGGAAATGAATGGTTATTTGTAGCACCAAAGGGAGAAGGGCTCACAGTATTATGTAATGACAGTAAGCCCACAGATGTAGTAATTAATGGTACAGGGAAACTTAAGTTTCTGAGTAAATGCAAGGGTTACGGTGCACAAGTACTAATTCAATCCGAACATATCATTAGATCGATGGCACTGATTAATGATATAGTCCCAAACTTAAATATGGAGGTAGATTGCTGTCTAATAGACAAGAAAAAGAAAAATATAACTGAAATTCCTCTCTATTTGCCAATCGAACCAGTGGTCCGTCAGTTAGATGACCTTAAAGCCGCGGGACATAAGTTAGATGAGCTAGAGGACGCAATAGCGTACCAGCAAAGGACTGTGTTCAATATGTTTTCATTAGATTCGATACCCATATGGAGTTATTTTGGAGCAGGAATAGTTATGATAATAATAGTATGTTGTATATGCAGATATTGTAAGTGTTGTAAGGATTGTTTTAAATTCTTCCGTAAAACAATGGGTGATGACTGCTGCCCCAGAATATGTGTAAAGAATAAAATTGTAAACCGATACCCTGACACTGGTATAGTTAGGTATCATCCTGCTGGAATGAACAGTGATGAAAGTGAACAAATTACTTTTGGTCCTGTAAGAAATAGGTATGTGACTGAAGCAGAAGGTGCGGTGCTTAGTGAGCGAATACTAACACCGGAGAAGAGTGTTAAGTATGAACCAAGTGCACCAGTAATGTTTTACTATAAAGCGGATAAGCGCTAAGATGAACTGATATGGTCACAGTGATTATGTTTGTAAAAATATAAGATTGTAATGTAAGAAAGATTGTATTCTGTTACATGAAAAGAATTTGTAAAATCATAAAAATGATGTATTGTAAAAATAGGCTTCACTTTATAAGAGAGTGTAGTACTAAAGAAAAGTATTAGAAGGAAAAGATATTGTAAGAAATAAGAAGTAGTAAACTGAGAGAAAAATTCTCAAATTAAGAAAAATAAGGTAATGTAGAAGAAGATTCTTAAGACTAAAAAAAAAAAATACTTGTTATAAAGAAAATGGTGTAATGTAATTGAAATTCTCTCTTTCAGGATATTATAAGTAAAGGAAATAGTGGTAAATAATAAAAGACAAGTTAAAAGATAAGTAATGAAATAAAATGTGAACTATTGTAATTTGTGAAAAGAAAGTAATAAAAAGGAGACTCACACAGCCGACAGGTAGTGTGAGAATTTTGCATTCTCAGGGAGATTGCAAAATTCTCAAATATGGGGGGAAGGTGTTACGAAGTGTTAAAAGTAACGCCTAATGCCCAAGTGTTAAGATGGTGCAATAGGTAGTAAAGGGAAGCCAACAGTGAACGCGTGTGAGGCTAGGGTTGCATCAGACAGAGGGCTGCGTGGCGCGTGGGTGACGAAATCCGAGCGTAAGCTTCCAGAAGGTCGCATAGGGCAGCGGAGCGCGTCACGGGCAGCTATAAAAAAGAGCTCGCCGCAGCGGAGGGGAAGTCTTCGGTCTCCGAGAGTCGGCGAGTGAGCCACCCAGTAATCAACACAGCGGAGAAGACAACGTGTACAACTGTTACCGTAGTCGCCGTTGTTGACTGATAGGGTCTTCAAGTCTATGGTTCTTTGTAGATGACGGACCAACAGGTAGAGGGGCCTGAGTTAGTCACTCCCGAGGGGTTGTATGTTCATTACAGATTTCTCATACTGTTAGCCTTGTGGTACCAGTATAGCCTGGCAACCGGAGAGTTTCCAGAGGAACCGGCGATTATGATGTTTCCAGAATCTGACGATTCTGATGAGGAATAGGTATCTCTCGTAATTTCTGGATATTTCCTTAGGGAGATTGTCGGCTTCGTGAGTCACAAGTGTGTTCATCATAACCTCTTGTGTTCTTGAATTTATTTCTCCTGAACTTTTCCTATCCGAGTTCCCGAATTGTCAAAATCGATACCCACTTGTTTCAGTTTGTGGAGTCTTTCCAGCTCAGCTCTCTGTTGCACAACAGGACGCAACAGTCATTCGCATAGATTAATGCTTAAGGAAGCTATATTTGTTAAATTTGAAAAGAAAGATGCATTGTTTTTAATTAAAAAAACTAAACAAAAATCAAATTTTTCTTGCCTCTTGTCACGTGACCGAAAACGCTCTGGGATTGGAGATCGCTTTAGTGACGTCACCTGTCTGTAGGCGTTACGGCTGCGTATGGAGTGTTTCCTGCTATCCAAATTTTCAACTATTTGTTGCTGGTTATCTCTTGTTAATAATGAGATTTTGCGTTGAATATAAAATGAACAACAATTTGTAGAAGCCTACAGCAGTAAAATACCGTAAATTATTTGTCGGACTAGCTATAGAAACAACCATTGACTTTTATTCTGCGGAGCTTGATAATGTAATAACTTCAAGAATCATTTATATTTAAATATTTAAAGATTAACAGAAATCCTTCATGAGAATGACTAAAATTTTAAATTAAATTAGTTGTTTTAGCGGATATTTAAGAGAAAAATGCAAGTGCAGTATAAGGTAAGCACAACAGTTAAATAACTGGATGTTATGGACAATATTTCTTAACTGCGGATAAATAATTATGGATAAATAATATTTTTTTCCAACGAAACTGAATTTATTCTTTATTTATTTACCGACCGCGTTCACTTCAACGCACGTAGAAACTGAGATGCTTAAGTGTTCACTATTAACGATAAGAAAAGTAACTATGCCATGGTGTCCAGGTAGCTGCAGGGTTAAAGAATGCTATAGGAATTTGAAGATCCTTTATTCGAACCTTGATTAGGATAATATTTTTTCGTGTGTACATTTTTTGTTTCCTGTTTGCGATTTATTGCTTTACAGAATCTTATTTTTATTAGAACAAGTATAAAACGTCATGCAACCGTTTGAAACATATATTGCTGTCATAAAGAAAACATTTATAAAAAGATAACCACCTGCTTTTAAGTTTGAAACGTACCAGAGATACATCATCATTGCAACAAAACCCAAGTACGCGGCGGTGAATTTATTTTAACGAAAACATTGCTCGCTAATCTCGCAAACAATTCTGGAACGCTTTGAATACTTTTTGTTGGAATTTTCACGTGACGATACAACTGTATGTTGCCTTTCCGACATAAATGCATCTATTTAAGCGGTATTTACTTTTAATGCGCAAGTAATTTTAAGTTTTTTAAAAAACTTTTTATCGGTGTGCAAGTAACGTCCAGTTTCAGTTTTGAAGTCTTTTTCGGGTATGTCTCAAGCATTTATAATACTCTTGCTATCCAAAAATTTGTGAAACATTCGGAAAAAAATTAATGTTTTGGTGGATTTTAGAAAAAGAATATGCGGTGCTACAAACAGCAACTAGTATCTAAAGAAAACGCTCACAAATAGCAAAACATATTCCAAAACGAGGATTGAACCTAAGAACCCTAACTTTACTGATACTCGCCTTAAACATCGTACTACATTATCTCAAAGAAATTATGGTGCAAATTATATTTACAGCAAATGATATGAGACTGTGTCGCAATGTCGTCTGGGTTTCTATGAGCAAGTTGCAGCGACTTTTTTTCCTATTTCAGCTAATGCGGGAACACTTATGTTTATTTGGAGAGTTTTTATTGTTGTGGTTGTAGATTGATGTACTACACACTATTTACAAACCATATTTAGAAACCATATTTCCAACAATTTATACACAAATTCAGTGTACTTAAGTAGAGTGAGCGCCTGCTGGCTTGTGACGTCACGAGTGTCTTTGGCAGTACACGAGCGTTTTGGCGGGCTTTCAAATCCTCTAAATTTTAACGTTGAATATTACGTAAAATAAGCACTTTTGTCAAAAAATAATTAGTACTTGGTAAATAACGTGTATCAATAAACTATTTAAAACCATTTTCAAAAAATAGTCAAATAGCCGGAATTCCGGGCGCAGCCATTTCCCATGAAGGCTAAACCGAAGCCCCCCCTCCCCCTTCCCAGATGAACTGTGGTGATTTCCTTCCCCTGCGTGTGTTTTCAATACAGTGTTTGTGTTGTGTATGCGAGACAGAGGGTGAAACCCAGTGGTGGCCATTCAGACGGTCGCCAGGATTAGGCCGGACCTCCACTGACACCGAATTCGTCCGACCGAATGTTCGGCCGAATATGACCGACTAATCCGGAGACAGGTAAAGGCAATGTCACGCGTCCACTGGACACGACCTGCTCGGCCGAATACGGCCGAGTGACGGACCGATCCTATTGAAATGGGATTAGTCGGACGTATTCGGCCGAATGGCAAACGCATGTTGCGCTCCTAATAAACAAGTCTTCATTTTTCATGTTTTATTTGATCTTCATTTGTATTTTTTCAAACTGTATCATACAATGTGGCAGTACGCAGTCGCTATAAATATTTTAGTAAAAATATTTACACAAAGAATAATTATTGCAAGTGCGACTACGCAGTTATAATTATTGTTTTATTAAAAATTTGTACAGCAAAGGAAATTATTTGAATTTCGTACTGGAATATTCTCAAACGATTATGAGATATCACTCTTGTCAGCACCTCATTTAGGCACGGGCTATACAGGCTGCAGCCTGCAAGTCCGTCTCAGAAAAACAAAATCTGCTTGTTTCTTAAAATTCTTCTTTATCTATGTTCATTTATTTTTAAAATTGAAATATTGACTTTTGCGAAATCGGCACCATGGACATAACTCTCAACTCCGCGTTCTTCTTCTTCTATAATTGTTCAGAGTGATGTTTACAGATTGTATTGAGTATCTTAATGATTTTCAATCGTTTTCAATTTATCTCAACAATTCTATATTCCTCTAGATACGATATAGTAAAATATTCTACAGTTAAATAATAAATTTCAAATGTTTATTTTAGAATTTTGGTTAGAAAATAACTATAAAATGTGAGGTTGATTTAAAAAATACGGCCCTGACTCTTGTAACATTTCACGAGGGCAAAGTAAAGTCTATTTCTATGAAATGTAAGTCACTATTTATATATAAAAAAAAAACACCCCGCTCTCTTCGTGTTGAGGCAACTGATGGGTCGGCAATGTGTGTCGGACGTTATTCGGCTGCTGTGGACGAGGTTAATCGGACGAACTGTTCGGCCGCGTTACTCGGACGAAATTGGAAACGCGTGGACGCCCGGAATTTGGGCCATCCATTAATTACGTGAGGTGTTTTTCCGGAATTCCGGAGCCCCACTCCCTTTCTCGTGACACTTCGTGAAATCTGGTGAGTACCCCCCCCCCTCTAAATTGAAATGAGATTTTGACGGAGCCCACCCCTCTCTTGCTAATCGACCAATTGATCTCGTAACTTTTCGAGACCTTTTTTTTTTATATCTCGAGCTTCCAAGGGCGGTTATACCCCCCCCCCCCCCCTAAAGTCAACTTTCGCATCATTTGTAGACTTATTTCTTTTTTTAACTCTACCATCCTACAAGTATTTCAAAACCTCACTTGAGATTTCCGTTAACCTCCCCATCCGACGGAGGAATCGCCATCAACATTGTCCTCATTGCACACGCGCTGCAGAGGGATTCCGGACTTAACCCTGGTGGACAATCTGAAGATGAGGAACTGTACACCACCACATCTCCCACCCTGCCAGCCAACACACTTATTTCATGGTCGGTCCGTAAGTCGCACCCACACAGTTATGTTGCTACAGCAATCACTTTGTCTTGCTTGGTGTTATTAAAATTTATGTTGACAAGATGTTCAAAATTTTAAAGAAGACAAGTCTAAAGTAGCGAGATAGAAGAATACTCTATAAACTATATAAGAATCAAGTGGCTGTAATAAAAGTAGAGAATCACGAGAGACATGCATCAGTTAAAAAGGGCGTGAGACAAGGTTGTAGTTTATCCCCGTTAATATTCAACTTGTATGTAGAAGAAAGTCAAAGAAAAATTTCCATGTGGCATAAGTTTTCAGGGACAAAAAATCAGTATGCTGCGATTTGCTGATGACATTGTATTGTTAGCAGAGAAGGCTGAGGATATTGAGAAGTTATTGAATGGCATGAACAAAATACTGAAGGAAGATTTCGGACTGAATATAAATCAAAACAAAACAAAAGTGATGAAATGTAGTAGAAATGATACCAATACTAGTAGATTAAATATACAAATAGGATCGGATGCAACAGGGGAAGTGAGTTCTGTTACTTGGGAAGCAAAATTACAACCGATGGCCGAAGCAGGAATGATGTTAAAAGCAGAATAGCACTAGCAAAAAGAGCCTTCACGAAAAAGAGAAATCTTTTAGTTTCAACTATTGATCAAGGAATTAGAAAGAACTTCTTAAAACTCTGTGTGGAGCACAGCACTTTACGGTAGCGAAACATGGACTTTAGGAATACCGGAAAGAAAGAAACTTGAAGCATTTGAAATGTGGTGCTACAGAAGAATGCTGAAAATTAGATGGACAGACAAAGTAAGAAATGAACGAGTTTTGGAAATGATGGGTGAGAAAAGAAGTTTATGGAAGAAGCTTACCTGGTAGGTCATATTTTGAGACATGCTGGATTGGTTAATTTGTTAGTGGAGGGAACAGTCGAAGGTAAGAACTGTAGAGGAAGACAGATATTAGAATATATGAAACAGATAATTGAGGATGTGTGTTGTAATGGGTATGTAGAAATTAAAAGGTTATCACAGGATAGGAAAGTATGGAGGATTGCATCAAATCAGTCGAAAGACTGACGACAGCAAAAAAAAAAAAAAAAAAAAAAAAAATGACTGCTCCGCACAGGTGTCGAAATTTTTGTATTCTGGTATTGACATAATTTTTGTTGGAGCTTGTATCATATCCAAAGTATGCTGATTTTATTTGATATTTTTTTCTGTGATTAGTCTCTTAGTCTGTATGAGCGGGATTCACCCGAAAAGTACTGGTCTCATTTTGTAGGGATTACGAATACTGTACAGCCAGGCGTATATATAGATGTGATGTCTAAACGCTGAGTAATTAAGTGCTAGGGCATTTGTATCCATTTTTCTTTGAAAGCGGTTCATGGAAAACTACAGGTAGAAATGTAATAGGGTTCGGACAATGTACACCCCATGACATTAGTGGTAGACTAAGGTATATTTCGCTAAGATGATTGTGTCCATACATTCAGTGTCGATCTGAAGACGTGATAATTACAAAATTCGGGTTGCGTATCGTGATTTCAGCCTACCAGCGGCATCGTGTTTTTCTGATCAATTAAGTAGCAAGGTGTGTGTGTATTTTTTTTTTTTTTACACCGCTACCTGTGTTGACGGTGACGTAACCGATTTAAGATCTAGGTCCTACATCAACAGCTTACGTCAACGCAGTTGAGGACAACACCCTGTTATATAAAGAATACAAGGAAGTGAACTGAAAGAAAAATAAAATCATTCACATATGGAATCAATATATTAATCGGGAAATGGTATCGTCTGAAAGGATATAGTCTCTTATAGTCTTGCTTTTGTATGTAAGATAACTTAGAGAAATAACATACAAATATTTCATATAAATTTACGCAGCCCGAGAGTCGTCCACTGCCTGAACCAGTGTTTTTTTTATACAAACAAATCTGTTTACAATTTTCCAACACACTTTATTTAAATTACTTCCACTTCTATTCGAAGATTTCCGTTGAAAAACGTCCTCTTCTCCCACTGCCGTCCTTCGACCAGAATATTGTCAACTGCTGCAAAAATGTTAATCAAAGCTTCCACATACCGCTACTAGTTGAAACTCCAAATCTGAAGATTGCAGGTTTTTGTTTTTGTTTTTGAATAGTTAATTTTTTTAGTAACTACTTTCTTACGTCCAGTCCACGGTCTCCATTTTACAAAGATGTACTTCGCTTTCCTGCAGCCCTTATTGCATTTGAACACACCGCCAAAACGACTTACGTTAGCTTCCTTGCTTTAATAATTCATCTGCATCGTATTAATCAACATTTTTCAATTTAAAGCAAAATTAACTTCACTAAATCATTTACAATGACACTTCTTATTGATTGAGAAAGAAATCTTAATCCTTCATACTGGACTTTTCAATATATTATTTAAATAACGACCAAAATAAAGGCAGCTAGATTTGTTTCTGGAAATTATCGCAGAATGCAATCAGTGACAGATATGACAGAGCTGGAATGTTATTCATTGCGAGACAGGAGGAGGATGAGGAGGGTCATGGGAGTGTACAGGGCATATACTGGTGATGAGGCATGGAAAGATGTACATCCATACTCTGCAAATCACAAATACTGTGGGTGGCAGAGGGTGCTAAGCACCAATCCTAATTTTGCGCATTCCAATCCCGAACAGATCGAGGAAAGAAGGAATACATAAATGAATCAGTATGGCATCTTATTTCTGTAATCTTATCCCTCTTGTCATTGCGACCTAAATAGGTTGGCGGAAGAAGTATTTCGTTGCACTCGTAACTTAAATATTTTCGCATATTCTCCAGCAAATTCAAACGAAAACGACGTCGTCTGTCCGCCAAACAATCCCAGCCCAACCCACGAATCAGCTCTGTGACACTTACGTAAGGACTGTAACTAGCAGTCACGAATCTAGCGGCAATAGGTATGAAAAGTAGTGCATGGAAGGGAAAAGATGACCATGACCACAAGCTAGCACTCGATTTCAGGCATAAGGGTGTAGGAAGATTCTCTTTTTTAGGTAAGGGTGTCAGGGATTGAAATGAGTTACCAAGAGAAATGATGAATAATTTATCGAAAACTTTGAAAGAATTTAAAGATAAAATTTGTAGAGGGCAAATGTAGGTGGCTGCAGGATAGGGGGAAGATGGGTGTGTAGGGAAATTGCCACCGGAGCCAGTGCTCCATTGCAATTAAATTAAATAAACATTTCTTATATTAAACTCAGCGATAACCTTTTTTACTGCGATATTTGTCACGGGTTATGCAACCTCATTTTACAATTTACCAGCTCTGTGGTTGTTATCTTACATGTTGCTGAGGAGAAATAATGATAAATACTTAAAACTTGTGAATGTAGAGTATACGTGGGGAAGAAAGATTAGGGCAACGAATGGAATCGTGCACGGCACTGTAACCAATAGCAACGGTCTGTATTGTGTCGTTTTTCTATTGCTTTCATGATTTGTTCTACTGGTTTCGGACTGTTAGAAGTTGCTCTGCACAGAAGTCGTGGACCCTGGAGCGTGTTTATACACCTGTTGCCCCAGCTGGCAGCGTGCCCAGCCACTTAATAGATACTCTCTCTCTCTCTCTCTGGTTGTACGCTTGTGCTACTTACTGAATGGACTGCAAATACATCACCGTACTCACATTGTATTAATAATAACAGTAATCTATCGATATCTATAAAACGAAAACCGGACATATTGGTCGTATAAAAATTCGGAAACTACGGGGCAGATTTCGATGGAGTTTTCACCGTTTTAAAGCTTAGAATCTTAATTCACTTGCTGGCATGTCTTATGTTTCAACGTTAAATAATGTAGGACCATTAAATGAAATTCTGAACGTATGGTGAGAAATTCCACAGGGGGAATCACTAGATGCTGCATACTCCGCACTAAACACACAACACAATGTCTCTGACCATAGCCTTTAATTAAAGCAATAAGATAATTTATAGTAATAACTATTTTGCACACTAAACAAAACTTTAAGTATTCTTTCTTTTAATTTGATATATTCATTTTTTAAATGCCATAGTTTGAAGTATTCTTTCCTTTAATTCGGGAACCGAGCGTGGTGGTGTAACGGCTAGCGTTCTGGCCTCGCATTCGGGAGGTCGGCGGTTCGATTCCCCGTCCGGGCATCCAGATTTGGGTTTTCCATGGTTTCCCCAAATCACTCCAGGTGAATGCCGGGATGCTTCCTTCAAAAGGCCATGGCCGAAGTCCTTCCCATTCCTTGCCCTCCCATCCTTTCCCGTCTCTAAAGACCTCGCTGTTATAGGAGACGTTAAGCAATTTAAAAAAAAATTAATTTGGGATATCTATTTTTAAACGACATGGATAGCCGTAAAAACAACAGAGATTTTCTTTATGCACGATCTCTGGACAATATCTCTGGCCTTCAGCATTAGTCTTCTGTTTACGATAATATTATTCCGGATTCACTTTTGATATTTCATCTGCAGAGTTAAAGGATCTGGCGTTTCGAGCCACAAGTATATCCATTCACTTCGCAATTGAATAAAATGTGAGTTTTTAACATAATCTAAGGTTGTTCAGTAATGTAGTAATGAAATTTCTTAACCAAATTATCGAAGCTTGAAATACATGAATCTTTTCAGACGAATGAAAATAGTATACGTGCAAATAAACTTCAGCCTGTAATAATCTCTTTTGATGGGGGTGGCTCTACTTTGAAACTTGTTAGACACACTGTATGGCGTCAGCAATTAAAACTTTTCTTTATCAACATGTTAATATCGAGCCTCGTACATGACATGTCTTAGGGGTAACAAGACATTAAAAGATGGGTTCACAAAAGACTTGAATTTATTCAAACAAGTTAAGTGACATCAACATTGACAAGTGATTAGATTTGCAGATGGCTAGCTCAGTTGGCTCTCCCAAACAAGTCTCTCGCTACTCAAGGGTATTTTTCGGGCCATGATGTGTTGCAACCATGTCGCACTGTTTGAATCACTTTACCGTGTGCACTGCTGTTGACACTGCTGGCGACGGGATGCGCACCTCAGACGCTCAGAGGATTGCGGTAGACCGGCCACAGCGTCCACTCAGTTCCACACACAGTCTATCCGTGTCTCGTCTCCACCCCGCCTCGGAGCAGCATTCCATGGAACAGGATACAAGAATATCCGAGTGGCGTAGGTTGGCTGTCCCTGCTGTTATCGTCCACAGCGCAGCGCAACGGGTGGCTTGACGAACGGGTCCGCGGCTTCCGCTCGCCGAAAAAGAGCCCTCCCTCGATACGCGCACACTGTCTCGCCTTGGGAACGCGACTTATTACAAGCCCACCAGTTTCTTGGTAGGGTGCGGGATAATGTAAGTTTGCTTTAATTCCGAAAAAGTTGGCGCGTATTTTAAGAATCTTTGTACAAATGTTTTGCGGGAATAAAAATAGGGTACGGTTAAATCTACGCCAACTATACTGGGCAACGCCGGGAGCTCCGCTAGTAACTGATAAAATTGCGATGGAGTGCACAATCTCCCTACACACCAATCCTTCTCCCTTCTTCCTCCAGCCCAATTTTGCCCTCAAAAATTTTTTACTTTAAGTTCTTTTAGTGTTTTCGGTAAATTATGCATCACTACTCTTCACAATTTGTTCCAGTCCCTTACCCCTTTTCCTATAAAAGAAAATTTTCTCACACCCTTTTGCCTGAAATCAAGTCCCAGCTTGTGGTCATAGTCATATTTACTCTTTCAAGCACCTCTTTAATTTTCCCACCAATATCATTCCATGCTTCATCATCAATATAGGCATTATATATTCAAATGACTCTCTTCACTCTCCTTATATCCTCCAATGAAGCCCACTCCAGCTCCTTTATCATTTTAATTACCGATTGTGTTTTGCGGTAATTTCCAAAGACAAATCTAGCCGCCTTTCTCTGCACCCCCTCCAACTCCTGTATTTGATATCCAAAATGTGGGTACCATACTACACCACTATATTCCAATATTGTTCTGACCAGAAATTTGTATCCCAGATCCCTTACTTCTCTAGTGCATTGCCACATTACTCTTTCCAATAGGAGAAAGATTTTGAACCCTTTCTCAACTACTAGTCCAATGTGTGCTTCCCAGTTAAGTCTGCAATCAAATGTTATGCCGAGGTATTTACATTTCGAGTCTTCAATAAGTAGTTCCTTCCCCACCTTACAATCATGATCGACCTTTAGCTTTTTATCTGTGTACCTGATAACCTGGCTCTTCTTTGCACTTACCATCATTCCATGTTGACTCACACAGCTAGTTATCCTATCTAGATCACACTGCAGCTGTTACATTATAATATGAAGTATGAACATACCATATAACGCGACCATATATTGCTTGCCGATGGCCCGGTTGTGCCACTGATGTGCTTCCGTCAGCTGTAATGACCTTATTGTAGACGAACTGAACAACGAAAAACTGAATGTTAAATCGATGTTTTTGGGACCTGTGATTTCAAACAATGGCATCTGTAACATTTAAAAAATGTCAATATAGTGACATCAGACAGAGCTCTTGGTAAATTACAAGTTAATGTTTGGCCGGTTAACCGGCTAATGTTTTGATCGGTTACTGTGTGACTGTATGTAGAATTTTGGGCGATTGCCAATAAGAAAAATGGCTCTGATGAATGCAGCGGAAATGAAATATCTGTGGACAGAGAACTTGGATTCCAAAGAAGATAGACGAAGATTTTGGGATATTATTTATAAACTAATGAACGTAAATCTATACGATTGCTGAAACAACATATGAATCTGAAACAATAAAATTTGCACCAAGAATAAGAACTAAACAATTAATGTATTCATGTCAGAAAATAAGTCTTTTATGAAACAGGTAATTACGGAATTTGAATGTAATTGATATGTTGTAATGATGTTATCGCAAGATGTGGAGAAGTGAAGGATTGTATGAAATTTGAAAGACTCGTGGAAAAAAGTAGTTCAATAGAAACATCAGTACTGGAAGCAAAGTAACAATATTTACAGTAATACCCTCAATGATGTGTGGCCGACACAAAGAGGAGTGAAATATCGTTGAGAGATATAATACGGGAAAAACTAAAAGAAAAAAGCAAACTGGTAAAAGGAAGAATGAGCACTCATTTAGAAGAGATGAAAAGTTAAGAAGAAAGTCAGTGACAATGATTGTCGACATAGGCAGAGAAAGGAAAGATCGTTAAAACGCCAACTTGGTAATGGCGTCTGTGGGGCGTGTTACGTCACGCGCCCAGCCTTGGTTAGCGAGCAAACAACGGCCAGAGATGTTTTAGATTTTACTCCATAGATATCGCTATTACAGCAAGTTACTAATTAAGGATATCTATTTGTACTTCTGTAATAGTTAAATAGGTTTTAAATTTCAAACGAACCATAACGCCAAATACGTGTTCTATTTAAATCTCAGTATTGGTTGTTAATTTCTTTTAATTTATATCCAACGTTTCAGTTATATTCTCTGTGCGTATAGGTTGCTATTATAGCAAACTAAAAATTTAATTTTCCTATTTATGTTATTGTAGCAATACTTTTTCCTTTTAAATTAAAATTTGAATCAAACCATAAAGTATGAATTCTCATTAAATCTACATCATAATTATAAAGGCGATTGTGCAATGGAGCGAGATGGTGTCGAAATATGTAGATTACATAATTAAAAAATCAAGGTTATGAGCGTTATTTTAAAAGAATTCTGTTTAGTAAATCAACTACAAAGGAATGAGTTGCCAGAATGCTCCATTCAATCAGTCGTTTTTGACGAGCTTGGAAGATAGTGAATAAAGAAAAGGGATGTAGTTCCCAAATTTTAGATAAGTCGCCACATTAAGGAAGTACTGGGTAACACTGTTATTAGCACGGTAGACAGCGCGAAGGGTCGGAGCTGTGTGGGTGAGGGGGTCTGGAATTCGGGAAGAAGCGGGCTCTAATCCCATCCGGCCATCCAGATTTGTTGTGAGAGTGGAGACTTTCGGGGCGTTCTCAGCCGCGTCACCCCAAAAAAAAAAAAAAACGTTTCGACAGCTGTCTGCATCAGGTGGGGAAAGCTCGAGATGTTGTAAGCTGAAAGTCACCACAGTCTTGGCGGGGGCCAGCTGTCGAAACGTTGTGTTTTTGTGACGCTATCCGGCTGAACACCCATGAAGGTCACATTGATCCAGATTTGTTTTCCTTAGTTGTCAGAAATCACTCGAAGGAAATGTCGGAATGCTTCCTCGCCGCCAGTACTGTTCCTCCTCTATTAACATCGAAGCCGTAAAAAAGTTGAAAGAAACTTTTTAAATTAAATTAAACTACAATTGCAATGGAACACACGCTCCGGTGGAAATTTCCCTCAACACTCATCTTCCCGTTTTCCTGCTCGCACTTACATTTTGCCCTCTACAAATTCTTTCAACGTTTTTGGTAAATAATTCATCATTTCCCTTGGTAACTTATTCCAGTCTCTGACACCCTTACCTAAAAAAGAGAATCTTCCTACACCCTTGTGCCTGAAATTAAGAGCCAGCTTGTGGTCATGGTCATCTTTTCCCTTCAATGCAATACGTTTCATACCTACACCAATATCTTTCCATGCCTAATCGCCAGTATCTGCCTTGTACTATCTCATTCTACATCTACCTGCATCTACATCTGCAATTCACAATTACTGTGGGTGGCAGAGGGTGCTAAGCACCAATCCTAATTCAGTGCATTACAATCCCGAACAGAATGAGGAAAGAAAGAATACATAAATTTATCAGTACGGCATCTTATTTCTCGAATCTTATCCCTCCTGTCATTGCGACCTAAATAGGTTGGCGGAAGAAATATTTCGTTGCACTCGTAACTTAAATATTTTCGCATATTCTCCAGCAAATTCAAACGAAAACGACGTCGTCTGTCCGCCAAACAATCCCAGCCCAATCCACGAATCAGCTCTGTGACACTTACATAAGGACTGTAACTAGCGGTCACGAATCGAGCGGCTCTCCTCTGTACCTTCTCCAACGTATCAATCAATCCCTTGCAATATGGATCCCAAATTGCGGACGAACTAGTGTTTTGTACGCAATTTCCTTTGTATGAGTATTACAACTTCTCAAAATACGACCTATAAAACGTAGTTTAGAATTAGCTTTACCTACGACTGAAGTTATGTGCAAGTTCCATTATGTTGCTTTGTACTGTTACGCCTAGATACTCCTTCACCCTGCTCCTGTCTTGCAATGAACGCCATTCCAGCTCTTTTATCATATTTCTTACTGAATGCATTCCGCTGTAATTTCCAGAAACAAATCTAGCAGCCCTTTTTTGCACCCTCTCCAACACCTGTATTTGATACTCAAAATGTGGGTCCCGTACTACGCTACCATATTCTAGCAATGGTGTGACCAAAGCTTTGTAACCTAATTCCTTTACATCCCTCGCACATCCCCTCATCACTCTCTCCAACGAGTGCAGGAATTACTCCTACATCTACTAATAGGCTGCTGTATTAAGGAAGTAATGCTCTTAAGAACTGTTGTTTTACTCATTAAACGTTCAGACGCGTTTCGCCCTTGTGGATTGGAACATCATCAATGAGATTTTTGATACGATCACATGTTGGCTAGCAACGCGCCTGAACTTATAGGAATAAAATAACACCTGTTAAGAGACGATATTTTCATTGAAAAATCTTTAACAAACTTCTGCGGAAGAATGTACAGCAACCAGTTGAAGTGTTGCCAGATTTGTTCCAATTGTCGCAGCAAGTAGAGGTGTGGTCGCCACTGAGTTTCGTAGAGACAGCAGACCTCGTGGTTCCCTGCGAGGAGAGCCACGCTGGTGAAACCTGAGCAGCTCTCGCTGTTACGCAACTCTCCACGCCACTGCACACTACTCTCTGTACAGAGCCAAAGGTCGCCAGATGAACGTTTCATTCAAATTCTCTGACCTGCCTGCGGCGACGTACAAGAATTTTGCAGCTCCAATTTACTTTACTCTACTGTTACTGGCGGTCATTATTACGAGTAGATTACTTCTATTTATCGGATGGTTACGTACAAATACGACCGGAGCATCCCCGTAAAAACAGTTCCAATATCCTTACTTCTGACATCCCACGACGCAAACTACTCTTCTTTTTCGTCTTTTCATCTCACACTACTTTCAATCCAAGCAAGATGCTGTTGGTTGTAAGGTAGAGGTCATGGGGTTCCTACGACTCCTGCCACTTCCGGTAGAATTCACGGAGGTAGAGATCCGCATTCCCATCACAGCCGTTGGCACTGGAATGGATGTAACGGGGTCAGCGCCACGCTCCGGCTGTTCTTTACCTTCCCGCGGAGTTTCCCCCAGGGTACTCATTGGATTGCAGGGTGAGTGGGCCTGGGGAGCCGTTCCAACGTTCAGCTTCGTGGACAATCCTCGACTTCGTCAGGGATGGAACCTCGGTCGTATGGGCCGCATTCAGACGCTCCACCGCCTGAGCTACGCGGCCGCCCACTGTTGGTTGAAATACTGTCAAGATCACGTTGGACACGCCGAGCTATAAGCGGGAAGCTGCTCTTCTTGTGAACGCCTTGCCCGTGGTTACCATGGGGGATGTTGCCCTCCATGGGAACATCAACTGGGATGGTTTCGGTCGCCTTTCCCAGTGTGAATATGTTTGTAAGCGATTTTTTAAAATTATTGATCGTCGACTTCATTAGAGGCGGATGGGACTGGGACAAGGAACGGGTAGGAATTCGGCCATGACCTTTTGAAGACACCATCCCGGCATTCGCCTGGAGTGATTTGGGGAAACCATGGAAAACCCAAATCTGGATGCCCGGACGGGAAATCGTACCGCCGTCCTCCTGAATGCGAGACCAGAGTGTTTACCACTCACCCACCACGCTCGGTGTAAGCGATGTTCCCCTGCGGATGACGCAGATAGTTTTCATGTTCAGTGAGTGTACAGCGTAGTCTGTGTTGTCGATGAAAAAAGGGAGAAGGTGGAACACCTACACTCACTTAATACTTCTAGCTGGCCGCCAGGCTTAATGTGCCGAGTAATCAAGTTTCGTGCGAAGTAAAATTACAACCGATGGCCGAAGCAGGATTGATGTTAAAAGAAGAATAGCAACAGCAAAAAGAGTCTTCATGAAAAAGAGAAATATTTTAGTTTCAAATATTCATCTACGACTTAGAAATTTTTAAAACAGCATAGTAATTTATGGTATTGAAGCATGGAGTTTAACAATACGAGTAAGAAGGAAAATTGAAGCATTTGAAATGTGGTGCTATAGAAGGATGCTGAAATTTAGGTGGACAGACAAAGTAAGAAACGAACGAGTTTTGGAAATGATGGGTGAGAAAAGAAGTTTGTGGAAGAGGCTTACACAAAGAAGATAGGATGGTAGGTCATATTTGGAGGTGAAATAAGGGGAAGGGATCCGGCGGAATCTCACCAAATTTTACCCGGGGGGGGGGGGGGAAGGTAGGGAGGGTTGACGGACGACGCGAATACAGACTGCAGGGTGGTCATAAGGTCTACAAACTGCTCAGGTATTGACTTTTGGGAGGGGGGGGGGATATATCTGCCCTCGGAAGAGGGAGAGTTTTAAAAGAAAAAAAAACTGCTAGTAGATCAGCAGGAGAGGGGGGGGGGGTCCCGTCAAAATCTCACATCATCTTAAGGGGGGCGGGGAGTAAGTCCGGATCTCACCACAAGGGGAGAGGGTCTGGAATTCCGGAAAAACACCACACGTAATTAATGGAACCCCCATATACTAACAAATGGCGACCTGTCGCCAGGACAAGAAATAAATCCCCCTTTAAAAATGATATTCTGAATGTTTGAAGCATGTGTGAATTTTGCAGCCTGGGAGATCTCCTTGGCTCCTAAAGATGAATCACAAGTAATTCTAAGCAGAAAATCCGCGTCTGAAGTTAGTATGGAGCATTGTGGCGCAGACGGAAGATGGCAGAGCCGTCTACGACCGTCACACAGAGGCTGTGAGCCGCTGTGATTATGACGGAGCCTCTTACGTAAGGCCGCCGCCGTTATCTGTGTTGACTCACAGCCAGCGGGTGACATAATTCGCATCTCGCCGCGCCTACCTCGCAGTGTTTTTCTCTACAGCTCGCGGCCTGTGAATGCTGCATATAGGAGCGTTCATAAACTACGTAGCTCCATTTTGGCCTCAATCGAACCCCCCCCCCCCCTCCCTGAACCCCGCGTGGCAGGTAGCTTCTTTCCCTATCGATTCCAGAAGACAGTTTGTACTGTTTACTCCCGTCAAGTTCGTGAATTACGTATGGTGATAACTAAATGACAGAAATATTCACTTGCTGTTTTGTCTTCTGTACCTAATTTTAACCGTGACAAATAATATGAATGAAAAGCTACGTGTCTTGCCTCGAAATCTCCCCCCTCCCCCCACGTAGCCGAGCGTAACTTTCCATCCAACTCCTCCCCCACCCTAGCCCAAACCACGTAGTTTATATACTCTCCCTTTGCATCATAACTCTGACGACATAGTAACAAGGACCCATAATCTATAGGAATCTTGTTTCCTATTTACTGCTATCTGTTTTCCGTAAATTCTTTCATGAGGACTGTTAATTTGCGGATATCTCTTAAAAGGAGTATGCCAAAGTTGACACAACACCAGAGAGAGAAAAAGAATAGAAAAGATACTGGTGCCTGGATCAGTGTGTACAGCGCAAGAAGTGAAACTTCTATCAATTTTTCTGTTTATTTTTCCTGTATATTTTTTATGTTTCTCTCGCACTTAAGCGGACGAACGATGATACTATATTGCATTGGCACAGTAAATAGAATCTTTGTTCTCGTAAGCAAATCAAAATAGTTAAAAGTTTAAAGCACACATCTTTAGATCATATACCGAGCGTGGTTGTGAGCGTTTAAAGCTCTGGCCTTGCTTTCGGGAGGACGTGGGTTCGAATCCCCGTCCGGACATCCAGATTTGGGTTTTCCACGGATTCCCCAAATCACTCCAGGCGAAAGCCTGGATGGTTCCTTAAAAAGCCATGGCCGAATTCGTTTCCGTTCCTTGCCCCCCTCCCCTCCCCTCCTTTCCCGCCTCTAACGACCTCGACGTTGACTAGGTGAAAAGCCATAAGTAAAAAAAGGCGTTTCTTCCATTATCACTTGCGAAAGACAAAGAATGATTTTTTTATATGAGAGCTGATACGCCTGTTCTTCATTGAGTGTAGGGATAAAATTATCACAACCCATCAGCTTCTTGGTAGGATAGGTGTCAAACGTTTAAATACCTGTAATAAATGGACCGAATGACGTGAAATTTATGTGTTTCCCCTGTCAAACTAAAAATATGCTTGATATAAGTCTTGTCCAAACAACTTCTGAGGGTAACAACTACCACCGCGACTAAGGATGTTTGGAATTTTCAAAAAAAGTTCTATTGCGTTCCGGCAGTGGTTGTGGAACATAGAATCCCACGTGTAGCAAAACACGCACAATTATTACGCATCTGTACTGTTATAAACCTGTAAACGGGCTGCGCCTGTTTCTCCCTCACTAAAAACCTAGTGAACCAATATGGATGGAGTTAAAAATCTTATGGTCTAGCATAAAATCTTGGATATATCTTATGACAGTACTTGACTGAGGGACGAAGCAAGAAATACAAGTAACTATGATCGTTGTGTTACAGACGGTCACCACAAATAGCACTGCTTTATGAGGAGAACACGCTACAACACGTATAAACACTCCACACTTCGGATTCATCTATCGATTTTGACTACATAACTTTAGTTATTTATTTCTTCATTTTTCTGAAATATAGTATGCTGGAATACACGGAAAAAAATTAAACCACCATATCAAAGATTAACACCAGTAGCCCTAACGAAAGTGTATAATCTAATTTACGGTAAAAGCTACAAAGATACTACATTAAAAACGTTTATGCTCTTTTTAGAAATAAATAAAGAGAAAAATACATTGCTAATTACATACAAAGACCGGGCATGGTGGATGAGCGGTTGACGTTCTACCCTCGCATTCGGGAGGACGCCGGTTCGGATCCCCGTCCGGGCACCCAGATGTGGGTTTTCCATGGTTTCCCCAAATCACTCCAGACGAATCCCGGGATGCTTCCTTCAAAAGGCCATGGGCAATTTCTTACAGTTCCTTGTCCCCAGTCCCATCACCCCTCTAATTACCTCGACGTCTCCGAGGCGTAAAACCATAATTAAAAAAAAAACACACGCACTGAAAGGTCCGCTTACTTTTTTCTTTTACTTTTGGCTTTACACCTCGTCTACGTTATAAGAAGCAGTAAAGGACTGCAGCCAGGAACGGGAAGGATACCGGCCATGGTCTTTGTGAAGGAACCATCCCGGCATTCGCCTGGAGTAATTTGATAAAACCAAGTAAAACCCAAATCTACTCGTAGATGTCCGGACGGGTATTCGAACCCACGTCCTCCCGAATGCGAGCCCAGAGCCTTACCGCTCACCCACCACGCTCTATACACAGGTCAGCAGCTGGAAATGCCAGTGCGAAATATTTGCCGAGGTCAACGTTTTTCGTATTGTTTTGTCGGCTGTTGTCTGTAACTATGCGGTAATTTCTTTCAAAAGCCAACGAGTGTTCTTAGGAGTTCAGCATGGTGCGTGATAGTTCTCATGCGCCATGCGGTGTCTTCAGCCAGTATGCTTATCACCAGAGACCGGATTATATGCATTTGCATGTTTGCATATGCATTTGCATATTAAGCCCGGTTATTGCATATTTTGACTAAAACCTAGCGATGATGCGTATTTATGCTACATTTAAAATATTTTTCGGTAATGTACCTAGTTAATATATAAAATCTTTCGTTGTAGCCGGCAAAACATTAGCAGCACAACTCTTAGTATACGACGACTCGCTGAAGAGCTACGACCAACGTTTGAAAATATAAATAAACTGATTTTATCAACAAAGCGTTTCTTAAGGCACGTTCTCGTAATAATGCCATTAAAAAATATTGTCAAATGTGCCTTTAACTCCGGAACCAGTGGTAACTCGATGGGCGACGTGGGTTGAAGCTGTACTGTTTTTTAATGAACACTTTGAGGCCATTAAAGGTATAGTAAACGACTTTGATAGTGAAGAGGCTATGACAGTTTGTCAGTACAAGGAAGCATTTAACAATTCCAGTATTAAAACCATAGCTGTGATTTCCACATACCTGCGAGTATTAAAAAGCTTCAAACTCAAGGTTAATTAATAAAATCCGCATTGCCAGAGGTAAACTTAAAGAGACTGTTGAAAGTACTTTGAACGATAACCCAGGTTTTGAACCTTTGATAGTTTTAATAATGGGACGGGTGAACTTATTCCAGAAACAATGACTGCTAACACAGCACCCAATTTCAAATACTGCCCAGTTACATCAGTGAATGTGGAATGGTCCATATCCGCTTACAAAAATATTTTTAGAGATCGAAGAAACAATCTTACTATTGAACATTTGGAACAATACCCGATTGTTCACATTTACAAAAAAAAGTTAAAAAGTAAATAACTGTTAATTATGGATTTTATAAATATGTTATTCAACTACTTAATAATTACATGCTGAATTTGAAATAAAAATCTAAATACTACTATTTGCATGTTACATAATGTTGCATATTTTGACATTATTTAACACTTTTCATGCATGTTTTGAGCATTTTTCACGCATATTTCTAGCTTTTTGTGTTGCATATAATCCGATCTCTACTTATCACTAGGGTTCGGATCTTTAGAACAAGTCATATTTTTTTCCGGTCTTCTTTTTGAGCTGAAATGCTGAATTAAACACTGATTCAATATTTGTGATTGTTTTTAAATGTATTTTATATAGTATGTAAATGTATATTAAGACCATTTTCCTAGTTTTGGTCATACTTCGATAATATTTATGGTAATAGTTTGAGAAAAATCTGGTACTTTTGTTAATAGTACCTGGAATTCACAAGATATAGCTGAGAAGAAATTAAGATAGTTATTCGCAGAACTATACTTATGCTATATAGGTGGCGGAAAAAACAAAACTAATTTTCTCTTTGGTCAGAATTCAACACTCAAGAATTAGAGTTATACATTATTGTCACTCTCTAAACGTAATGTTACGCCCACCTTTTAATCTCGACAATGCAGCAGCAGCATGCCTGTGTCGATCCGCGTCAATCAATATGTCAACGAAATATCCTCAGTCATCGTTAAATCTGCAGTGCATCAGTGAGTAGACCTACCGCTTTGCCGAAAATAAAATTTTCTGGAAGTTCGAAGTAACGTAAGAGAATTTATAGAGGAGTATTTTAGTACAGTAGAAAGAGTTCTATTCTATAAAATATTAGAAATTAAAGCGACTTCAACAAAAAAAAAACAAAAAAAAAAAAATTAATTCACCAATGGTGCAGCGAGTGCACGGAAGCAAATTATGCTGTCTGCATGAAAGCGAGACTACTAGATAAAATAAATGATGTATAATTGTGCATGTTTTGCTGTGTAGTAAATTTAAATATTTGGTCATATTTTGTCATTTTTAGATCATATTTACCCATTATAAGGTCATATTTGCCTGCATATTTCTCTATTTTTTCGTTCATAAAGATCCGGTCTCTTCTAGTGTCTTGCGACGCGCTGTCGAAACGCGTCACTGGGAGTTCACATTAGGGTTGAAACGGAGCTCCGCCTCCGCAAGTTAGCGGAGGTGTAACAGAGGTTATGTACACATTGTAAGATGTGTGTTACGTACCGCATTCTTGTCTCCTTTAATCGTCGTCGCTTAGCTAGCACCACCGTGACTGATGTTTTGCTTCTGGTCCTGCGGTAGAAGTTACAATACACTGAACGGTGTAGTTGCGTAAGCGACGAATTAGAAATTTGAACTTGCAAGTATAATAAAGTGGCCCATCCACAGTCCAACACGTAGGACCTCCCTGTAAGACTATCGTCGGATGCGCTCGCCTTTCATGTTGCTACTAGAGCCCCATTCACACTAGCGGTCACCTCAGCTCATCAATCGCTATACAAGTATTCCAATGGGAGCATTCACACTACGCGGTCCGCTCAGGTCAGGGCAAGACAGGTAAAACCGAAGATCAAGAACGGTGAAGACCTGAACTGAACTGAATTGACTGCTAGTGTGAACGAGCAACGGTCAGGTCAGGTCAGATCAAATGGGCGACGAACGTCTGAAAACTATGCTCGTAAGCGACAAAAAAAGAGTAAAAAATAAAAAATAAATAATTTAACGGTATGCTATTTCTGTTTATTATAAAATCGGCAAACTTTAAAATCAATTCAAATATTATACCACATTTTACTACTGCCGAGGAACAGATCCTGTTTCCGAATTTAAAAAAATTAGTGAATTTATTTTATAAATAAAAGGCTTCTGTACGAGCGTTAGCACACAAACAAAGAACATTTGTAAAATATGCTTCCTCTCGCTCATCCTGAAATTCACTTTCTACATGCCATGAAATTTTATCCTTCCGTTAATAATTGTACAAAATACATGTTGCTAAAACTATGTTATCAATTAATCCTGGAGCCGAATTTATTTTAGAAAAATTAATTCTAAGTTTTCAGCCCTAAATATCAAAAGCATTTCCCACCACTTGTCTCGCACGGCATAGCCGTTAGTTAGCATACTTGTTACTCTTGATCTGTTTGCACTTCAAACTCTGTATGCACCCAGAACCATCCTCTATTTGATCTTGACGTATTTTTAGGCTCTTCATCAAAAATCATTGCGATTTAATTGACGTTGGGGTAGAAAACGGCATTGTTCACTATGAGCAACGGAAATGAAATGGCCTCGTTTTCGACTTGAGCTGATCTGACCGCTAGTGTGAATGCGCCTTAAGGGTCCAGCAAGATGATCCGCACTTGCGGATGCAGAGATCCGTTACATCCCTGGTGTGGAACTTCCGCGCGAAATCCTATCTCCGCTCCGGCATACATAACTTTTAATGCCGTTGTATAACGGAGGTTTTGTTTATATTACAATATATATAATCTTATTCTTTTCTCTTTATACAAGACTCGGCCTGTAATCGCTTAGCTAACAAAAACGTGTTTTTTTTGTGTCTTATGATTTGGAATAAAAGTAACAATAAACTGAACTGTATTGTCACCTAAGCGACGAATTTAGGGTTGAACTTGCATACTTATTCACGATCCAAATTGTAGGCCCTCCTCGTAGAACTACCGTAGGATGCGCTCATGCATTCACGCTACCAGGAGGGGTCTAACAAGTTATTCCAACATTTATTTCCTCTCGTTATTCCTCCCACACTTGTATGATGTTTCCACCAATCATTAACCAACGTCATAGATTGCCGGACTGCAGAGACCCGTGTTGGTTGTCTGGGGGTCCAACAACATCCAACACGTACTGCAGGTAGTTGTGTAACCCCTTTCACGGCCCAACAAGCCATTGAAAAATTGGACCATCGCAGGTCCTACAAGTTGGACTGTGAACCGGCGGGAAAGGCGGGTGCCCGCCACGGAGATGTGGCCTTGTGCTCTTCGCTCAAATTAATCGAGCCGCGAACTCCGCAAGGTTCAAATGTTTTAGTAAATTATGTAAATAATTTAATTCACTCGTCAAATCATCCCACGTTTTTTGTTGAAAGATTGGGGGACAAAAATAAAAATAAATAAATCAGTATGGCAGTATTATATGAAAATAGACTAAGCTTATTCAAAATGTAGAATTTTTAATAAGAATATATTTACATAAGAACGCAGTTTTTCTAGGCATTGAGAATATAAAAATTGTTCTCGCGTGACTAGCCGAGTTAAAGGAGTGTTATAATTACACAATATTTCGGCGATCTGATTCGCTGTCGCCATCTTCTGGTGAAGTGCGGTTGAGAACGGGCGATGTTATTGAGCCAGCCCAGACTCCTGTTGCTACGCTGTAATTGGCTCAACAACATCGCACGTTGCTTTTAAGATTATTTTTGATAAAACATTAAAATCTAAATAATCATAAATTTCTTGCCATCTCTGCAGTCGCTTCCGCAAAATATCCGCTTCCGCGACACAGCCCCTTCCTCAAAACAGCCGCGTCCGCAAAACATCCGCTTCCGCAAAACATCCGCTTCCGCAAAACATCCGCTTCCGCAAAACATCCGCTTCTGCAAAGCATCTGTCACTGAACATTTGCATCTGCATCATCATCCGCAAAGATGACGTTCATTACAACCCTAGTTCCAACCAGTCCTCTTCACTCGTGCTTTGTCGCGGCACATCGTTGTCTTCATGGCAAACTTGTAGGACACTGTAGAACGATCCCCCCCCCCCTCCACGATCCAACGCGGTAGATTGATGGACTGGAGAAACCTGTATTGGCTTATATGGGATTAAAACCAGATCAGACACGTCCTGTATGTAGTCCTATAACCCTGTTGTAAGTCCGAGTTGAGTCTTGCCTAGGAAAATTAGATCGTGATAGGTTCTTCTGGTTAGACTGTGAATGGGGCGCTATACCAGTGGACAGGCGGGTGTCGGTGGTGGAGGCGTGGTCTTGTGATTGTCACTCGAATTTGTTGATTCGTTACAGATTTGTTTGTTGCAGCTTGCATAACAGCGAATCTATTTCAGTTGGGAAATTGACGCGCTTCTGTGCTGTTGAAAGATGGGGAGAATGGGGGGGGGGGGGGGGGGGACGGGAAATCTTTTCTAAACTAGACGATGGCTAAGCAAAATGTAGAATTTTTGATAAAAATATACTTCTATTGATTTTATTTTTGGGTATTTATTAGTATCATTAAATATTAAATATATTTTTGCACCTCCACTTCCGCTAATACTCCGCTTCCGCTAACATTACGCTTCCGCTAACATTACGCTTCCGCTAACATTACGCTTCCGATAATACTCCGCTTCCGCTAATACTCCGCTTCCGCTAATACTTAGTTTCTGCAGTGGTAAAGCACTGAACCTCCTCATCCGCAAAGATGACTTCCGTTACAACCTTACTTCTCGCCTTAACTCTGGCGCCGCTGACGCTTAGTGCGTGCCGATTCTGAATCAGACCTTGTATTTCCCGTTGGGCGACAGAGTGGAGTAGAGTCTTCGCTCGCTGTGGTGTAGCGACTCCAGCGTGTCCCGCTGCTGTGGGCGGCTCCTATTAATACCCGCGCCGTCCAGGCCGCGGGGACACCTGTTGCGCGCTGGACGGGCGCCACACAGCACAGCACAGCTCAGCACGCGTAACGCGTCACCTCCCTGTACGCGCCACAGCGGTAACGGTACAACCGAATCACTACACCCTGTGCGCACATACAGATTTCGATTTCCAACATTTACCCGAAATTACTCCAGAGGATATCCTTCAAAAGGCCATCGCTGAATTCCTTCCCTTTTCTTACCTTCCAAATCGTCTTCCACCTCTAACAAATTCGACATCGACGACGAAGCGTAAAACCATAAGAAAAACAATCGAAGGCAAACACTTGTGCGTAATATTTTTTTTTTTTTATCTTGCATCCATACAGCTTCATATTTAAACATTAAATTAGGCCCTGTTACATTCGTTTGTTTATTATTGATTAAATGTTCCGCCGTTGTGTGTTGCTGGTTTCATTGCTAATTAATCTGGCTTCTCAGCTCTGTGCATAGCCTCCATAGTCTCCGGTCCCAGCGAGGGGGCAGGCCAAGCCTACATTCTAGCGGAACCATCTTAACAGTTTACAATCTACAGCGTAAGAAAGTTCTGTGTAAGGAATTAGCATATTATTCCAGTTCACTTAGTTAATTGGTAAGTGTGATATAATGCTAAATTATTAAATATATTAAAACTAGACAGATGGTAGTCGGTTAGTAGATGTATAACAATATTTACATTAGTAGTTATCTGACGAATACGATGTGAGCTTACAGTTGTTAGTTCGTTAGTGAATGCACTGCATGATTACATTAACTTTCTTTTAGTGAATACGTTACCAAAATGCGCTACCCTCCACGTACTGAAGTTACATAAAGTCGAATTACAATGAGCTTCTACATGACAATATTTTAAAGACACACACACACATAAAATTGTGAATTTGACCTTTTAGTACATTGTGAACGTCTACAAGGTTTTACAATCTTCATTATCCTTCAACTCCTAAGAATATTTAACAATTGTATCATCGTTTGACATGTACTTTTCAGGGTTACTATTTTGACGTCTAGTGTAATTTCTACATGCATACGTTAGAATTGCCTGCTTCGTTTCCATAGCCTTGAGCCAATTCGTTCATTACCGAAGTTTTGTTATTATTAATTTGAAACATGTTTTTAAACGGTGTATTTCGTTTTACTATACATTGAGGGAATAGTGACATTCCATACCCTTTTCTTGATGCCATTGCGCAATTTTGTATTTGTCAAAGAAAGTACGCTACGATAACAGATGTTCAAAACAGTTGTTTGTGAAAGAGTTCTAAGTGTTCGTTGCTATTCAGACGTCTCCCATAGAATCAGTGTTTCCGTTTAAGTGTGGAGAATCTTCAGATTCTATAAAAGACACACTATCCATTGACCTTAGTTGCATCGATATTCACTTGTATTTCTGACATTTTGAGACGGTGCGAAGTTTTTCCACAGAATGTGTTCAAAGTAATATTAGAAGTCGATTGTTTCACTTGGTATTTCTAGGAAATATAGATACCGAGCAACAACTATTTCGTAAAGATCAGGCAAACCACACGATCATAGCTAAGCGATCTGAGTATTGCTGGCCACACGAAATCGCGACGCCCCATAACGTAATGCCACGTTGCGGTGTAGTCCTCAAGTGTTTGAATTCGGATGGTGTTAAAAAACGTTTCGACGGTATGTGTTATCGCCTTCATCAGGTATTTATCTGCAGGCGCTAAACTAGTTGCCCTCTGGTATGCGGATTGATAGCGCCGGACTCCACGCATCACTCGAATTAATACTGTTGTCACTGAGTCGTATTTCGACAGTTCCTTTGGAGGAAAAATTCCCAAAAGTAAGGTGTCCGGGTCAGCACCTTCATCTTTTCAGTCTGTTTTACTGTGATCCCTGTCAATGACGTGTTCTGCCACCTGCAGACTTCTCCAGTAGGTGTGCTTGTCTTCGGCGGATGGTGTGAATAGACACGGCAGGTAACTTTCTGTTAAAGTTATTGGCGTAGTCTTTTATGGAGGAGCCTGGATTACTGGAGAAACGCTCTGTTTAGCAGTATGCGATTTCTGCTTTCCGATTTAAGGTTTTCATGAGAATACGCCAACATTACGTTAACTTTTAACCTCCGTTTCAATTTCGTTCAGTTTCGCCATAACCACTCAACGTTGTTTTAATGAGGATGTCGATGGTTCTTGCCGAGAGCTGTTCATTGCATTAACAGCTGGAGTAACTGAGTTACTTCGGGAATCTTGCGAGCAGAGTAACTCAATTACTCTGCTCACAAGATTCCCTAGGCGGCGGAGTGAGGCACAAAGGCCACGTACCTCCCCCCCTCCCCCCCGAGCGTGAAACAAAATGGTTGCCATACGGTGTCGGAAGTTCTTTTGTACTCTGATTTTCCAGCGGCGGAAGCTAATTTAAATACGTATTCACGTCAAACGAAAATAGATGGAAGGATAGGTTGACTGAAATGTGACCTTGAGACCCTACACTATGCCAACTCCTGTGCTTCATTCGGGGAAGGGAAAGGGTGAGAGTGATACATTATAACTAAAACAAAAAATATCTTCGCTTCCGCATCGAGATGGGAAGTGATTTGGTGGTGAAACGTTAGATACGTTAAACTTTTAGATTTTTCTGGAATTAATAAAGTTGTTTGTCTGACATCATATGTGGGGACTGGGACGTGTTTAAGGTAAACGGATAAAAATCTTAACTCCGCACTGTAGATAGAGCATTCTCCTCTGTGGCCATTGCAGTGAACACAGCAGCCACGGACGTTAAGTGCGTAACTCCTGGCGCTATGCAACCAAAGCAACACAGCAGTCGTGAGGCGGCATAAACATTTAATTTTCTTTACGGACTTGATTTCGGCCTTCTCCTTCGTATTTCTCAAGTAATAAATGAAATTATTTCCTCTAAACTCCGGGATGGTGGAATTTAGAAGAGAAGTTCTCGTCCTATCTGAAATTTTCCATAGGCTGAACTACTTATAGAAGTACTTACGCATTGCGTGTAATGCCTCTTTATTACCATACTACCTCCTGAATTGATTGAAAAAACTGATGAAAGATAACGCTGGTGCTCGGCAGTCGAGGTAGCGGAAGTTCGCGCTCCATAAAGGCCAGGGGTAGCAAACCTTCTTTAATTACCTCCAACTTCTGTATCTCTGTTAGCAGTAAGATTTTCTAACCTCCCACCTATTGTGATTCATTAAGTAGCGATGTGGAAAATTTGTAAGTTAATTTACAGCATGTTAAAGCAAATAATAATATTTACATACCAAATACTTTCACTGTGTTTGATTAACAACACATTAAACCTCATTACATGAGATATGAGATGGGGAGGGATATCCGTTAACTGAATTTCATTTTCCACATATTTAGATGTAAGACAGGCTTTTTTTTTACAAGAGATTTTCGTATCCACCAATAACGAATTTATATTTACTTTTTTCATCATATCCAGTTTCTAATAGTTCTTCTTGGCAAGTTGTATCGGTAAGAGGATTTTTCGTCCAGACATACACCTTCAGTTTTAAAATTTCTTCTTATCGTTTTTTCATGTCAAATTTAAGTTCGTTGAGGTGGCCAGTAAGTGTGTAAGTATCCTCTGTAGTTATATTGCCTTTAACGGAAATTCAGAAAAATTAGGAAATTCTGTTTTTAGTAAATTATAACGAATTAGTTGATAAATAATGGCAAAATACTTTCGCAACCTGAGTTTTATTAGCTTCTTGAGGTTGCAAATTCACGGCATTAAATCTCTTGAATTTTTTTTTTTTTTTTTTAAAGCAAGTTAATTAAAAAACAAGTGTTTCAGTACCGGGCTTTCCTTACCGCCCACCATGAGAGCTGGAATGCCCACTAGTGGGCGGTAGAAACCAGGTGGACTGCTACTGATGTCGGCCAGCATGATTATCAGTCTTCTACTGTTTTTGGAAGTTAACCCAGGAAAATACAGAGATGGTCAATACAAAAGGCCCTTGCAGTTCGTACCCACTATCCTATTCCGTATTTGATAACGTCGACGAGTGGCAGGGCATAAAAATGTCTATGTTGCTGGAAGCTTGACACTCTGTAACAACAGCAAATTTACGATGTCATCAGCACCGTTCAAGAGCAACGGTGGTGGACAGCAGAGGCGCCACCAGCGCCCCACTGGAACAAAGTGGTCCACCTCCCATCCACCGAGAGAAGGACAGAAGGGCACGCTCTCGCAGTGCACAGCAGACTCCCAGGTGAAGTGATGTGTCCACTGAAATAGTTCACTGCAGCGACTACAGGAGACTTCTCATATGATCAAGCAATAAATGCATCACACATTGGAAACAACGCCTGTGAAGCGAATCAGGCTGACAGGGTATCAGCCAGTATTGGAAATTGACGGTATGACAGGCGTGTGCATACCATAATGATGGTATTACGCCAGTTCAGGAATCATCCTTCGGAAGACAAAACACTTAGTGTCAACCCGATGATACAACGCCTCTATACGTATTTCTATCCTAGTTCCACCAATGTGTCCATCGCACTATTGTCACAAATCAGTTTTACTGTACGAGATAACTCTTGGTCCGAGCTCTGATCTATTTGACTCCTGTTCAACTACCGCCATGTCCCATTTCTGTAGTCATCTTCAGAAATGGCTGACAGCTCCTTCCTTTCTTTTTTTTTACCTCTTCAGTGTTGTGAAATCGGTGTCATTTCATGCCCCCTTTTCGTGCGTGGAAATGAGAAAAAGTCGCACGGAGCCAGTCAGCTATTTTCTACAATTATTCTATTGTAATGATTTCTACGATGTTTGTCTCATAGTGCGGAGCGTGTTAACACTGCACTTAGCGTTATTTCATTGCGGGGAACAAAACCGTTCTGTACAACACGAAACCAGAACTGCATAATAGTGTGTGGAAGCTGGATCACGCGACCCAGCTCAGCCAGTACCACACTAGGCCGCGAGACTCGAAGATTTATAGCCGGTTCGAATCCCGGTCTCGGCTGGAATTTTTACGAGCCTTAAAACTGACCTTCACCTCTAGCAACTCTGTGGTACACGGGTACCATTGTCGGCCATTGCTCACGTTTCACAGCAGCGTGCGTGTCTCGTAGCACTGGACGGCTCGTACACATGATACTACACTGACTGCTCTCCCAGCACAATAAACATTCTGTATAACTTCACAACACACAGGTCGCGGAATTTAAAAAAAAAAAAATTCACAACTATTCCGATCAGTTTGGCTCTCGATATTTCAGTCGTATCAATACATAAACAATAAAAAATTTTTTATCTGCTTAACTTTTCTCTAACAGCGAGGTCTTTAAAGACGGGAAGGGATGGGGGGCAAGAAATGGGAAGGAATTCGGCCATCCCCTTTTGAAGGAAGCATCCTGGCATTTGCCTGGAGTGATTTTGGGAAACCATGGAAAACCCAAATCTGGATGCCCGGACGGGGATTCGAACCGCCATCCTCCCGAATGCAAGGCCAGAACGTTAGCCGCTACACCACCACGCTCGGTATAAACAATAATACGAGGCGTATTCCAAAAGTAAGGTCCGTTTGATCATAATAAAAACATCGTTCAGGATACAAGGTTTTTATTAACGTCAGTATGTAACTACATATCTAGTTCACTTTTCCCCATAATCGCCGTTCATATCTACACACTTTCTGTAACGCTGTACCAGTTTCTTTAACCCCTCGGCATAAAAGTCTGCCGCCTGGGACGTGAAACAATTGGTAACGCTCGTCTTGAGTTCTTCATCGGTTTGAAATCGTTGTCCACCAAGCCACCGTTTCAAATGCAGGAAGAAAAAATAGTCGCTTGGTGCAAGATCTGGACTGTAAGCAGGGTGGTCTAGGATTTCCCAACGAAACTCTTGAATCTTCTCTTTGGTTTTGGAAGCGGTATGCGGGCGTGCGTTGTCGTGCAGGAGGATGATGCCAGACGACAGTTTCCCGCGGCGTCGATTTTGGATGGCACGTCTCAGTTTGGTGAGCGTTGCACAGTACACGTCAGCTGTAATGGTTGTCCCACGGTCCATGAATTCGATCAAAAGGACGCCCTTTTCGTCCCAAAACACGGAAGCCATCATTTTGCGATTCGTGTACGGCGATTGCTTACACTTTTTTGGTTTGGGTGAACCGGAATGGCGCCACTGCATTGATTGTTGTTTTGATTCTGCGTTCGTGTACGCTATCCACGTCTCGTCTCCCGTAACAATTTGGGAAAACAAACTGTCTCCATCTTGTCTATAGCGCTCCAAAAATTGTCATGCGCTATGCATTCGTTGCTCTTTGTGCTGAGCGGTGAGCAGTTTTGGCACCCACCGTTCACAAAGCTTCTGATATCCAAGCTCTTCAGTGACAAACCTGTAAATTGAGGTTCTAGCAACATTTGGGAATTCCAAAGCCAGACCACTAATCGTCAAACGCCGACCACTTCGCAGTTTTTGGTTTACTTGCTCGACGATGTCGTCGGTCCGAATACTGGGCCTGCCACTCCGCTGTTGATCGTGCACATCTGTGCGACCACTTTGAAATTCTCGACACCAGTGTCGAACTTGTTTCTCACTCATTATGTTTGGTCCATACACTACACACAATTCGCGATGGATGTCCGCAGCTGACGATCCTTTTGCCAACAAAAATCTAATCACACCGCGCACTTCACAACTGGCGGGAGCTACGATTGTCGCGGCCATTTCGAACTGCTCTCAACAATAGATATACGGCTACTGCGGCACGCCAACAATACTGCATATTTACCAGGAGTTGGTAGATGGCGCTGCAGGTGGGAAACGTCATTCAGGCCTATCATCTGTGACATCTTGTACCCCGGACCTTACTTTTGGAATACGCCTCGTAAATGTAAAATGGTAGGCACTTTATTAGTCTCTCTCTCTCTCTCTCTCTCTCTCACACACACACACACACACAATACACGCTATAAAGCAAAGGTGACAGGAAAATTGCAATTTCGATAAAACGGGAAGCTTGGGCTATCATATGACAGGCTGTAGCACTATCCCGCTCTATTGAAACGGGTCACCTCATGCCGAAAAGTCATTTTTTTTTATTTGGGAATTACGCATTGTTGACGTCATTAAGGTCTTGAGTTGAAGAGTGGGGTCGGGGGAGGGGGAGAAGTGTGAAAGGGAAGGAATTAAGCCTTCTGAAGGAACCTGGAGTCATTTCGGGAAACCATGGAAAACCGAAATTTGTATGGTCGGACGGGGATTCGAGCCCGCGACCTTCCGCTGACCACCACGCTCGGTACTTATGACGGAATACAAAACCCGGTAGCGATGTATCTGGAAGCCTACTACTGAATTTTACTAATTTTGATCTTATATCATTTCGCTGTTTCAGATAAATTGTTAACTGGGTAATTTATTCCTCTCCTCGACACACTTACGTACAAAAGAAATGTTCCCTCTCCCTTACGTCTGAGATCAGGCGCCATCTTGTGGTCGTGGGGATGTTTATGTTCGCGCGTAGTGTTGCCCGCTCCTCTCACGCTAATGTTTCTGTTGCAGGTTCGTACTCTGCTGTGGCTGTGTTTTGATTGGCTGTCGTTCTTCTGGTTCGTTGCCGTCTCCGAGGTGGTAAGTGCTTTGTCGGCTCCGCCAAGCTGATAAGGGGGCATCGACAAATTACGTGAGGTGTTTTTCCGGATTTCTGGCCCCCCCTCCCCCCTCTGGTGAGATCTGGTCCGTGAGAACTCGACTTTGGCGCAAATTGTAGATCTTTTTTTGGCTCTACTGTCCCCAAATTTTTCGCAAAATCTCACGTGAGATTTCCGTAGACCCCCTCCCCCCTGGTGAGATTTCGCCGGACCCCCCCCCCTATTTCACCTCACGTAATTAATGGTTGTCCCCTAATCCTAACAGCTGTCGATGTTACTATACGAGTATGCTCTGTCGAGAAATGCTCCGCTAAGCTGATAAGCCTAACAGCTGTCCATGTGATTGTATGCCTTGATACCGTTGCTGCTAGGCGTTTCAGAAAAGTCTAAAATAATTGTACGTGTTGAGGATATTGAGAGTTACTGAATGTCGTGAACGAAATACTGAAGGAAGATTTTGGACTAAATAGAAACCAAAGCAAGATAAAAGTGATGAAATGTAGAAGAAATGATGGTAGATTGAATATAAAAATAGGGTTGGATGCGATAGAAGTTAGTAAATTTTGCTACTTAGGAACTAAAATTACGACCGATGTCTGAAGCAGGAATAATGTCAAATGCAGAACAGTATTAGCAAAAAGAGCTTACATGAAAAGGAGAAACCTAGGAAAGAAACTCTGTCTGGAGCACGGCATTTTATGGCAGCGAAGCATGGACTTTAGGAATACCAGAAAGAAGGAAAATTTGGGAATTTTAAACGTGGTCCTATCGAAGAATGCTGAAAATTAAGTGGACAAATAAAGTAGAAAATGGGCGAGTTTTGGGTGAGGAAACAAGTCTTACAGAAAGAAGAGGTAGTATGGTAGGTCATATTACAGAGATAAGAATATATGAAGCAGATAATTGAGGAGGTGTGTTGTATGGGGTATGTTGAGATGAAAATGTTAGAGCAAGATGGGAAGGGATGGAGGATTGCATCAAACCAGTCGAGAGGCTGACGACAGAGAAAAAATAAAAAAAATAAAAAAATATCTTAGACGTTATGAAATCTCGACGTTTTAATTAAGCTCACATCAGGTTCAAAACGCACGCTGAAAACTTCTTAAAAGTTTGGGTGTCCATTCCTGAAACGTATTATTCATTACTTAAAGCTGTTCGAATATTCTGTTAAGTTTTCATTCTTGACACGGTATCAGCAGAAATGTTGGTCGCGCGGTTCGTGTTGCCTAGGTTTGCCAGCCTGCCTATTGTCGTGTATGTCAGCCATAAAAATTGATGTTGTTGGAAAACATAACTTTAACAAAAAAAAGTGCTGTGATTTAACGGTATAATCCAGGTAACATTGTAATTTTCATACTCGACAAAACGATATGATTAAAAAAAAAAAAGACTTAGCTCAATAAAAGTAGTGTTCATTACAAGAAATATGATTATACTGTAATTGTGTCGGATTCACGAAAATAACAGTGGTTGGAACTCTACATCTTGTCGGAAGACCAGATTTGGAGAGTCCAGAAAGTATAAGGCACTTCGTAATGATGTCAGAAATTAAACTTGTTGTAATACGGCCGCCAGTCTGTTGAACTTAGTAATTTACTTTGGTTGTTTCTACGAAGAAATAACCATTATGATACCTTTGTTTGTAAAGCCCTCTTTAATGAATCAGTTAAATGAGGTTATCTCTGACCACCGACCGTATTTCTACGCTATTTCATAGGTTTAATCCGAAGATGCAGTGCTCGAAAAAAGTAAATGAAACTCTTCATTTCTCGCAATATCGTAATATCTCCAAAAATTCACTTCTCTCCCGAGTCCCGGAGATATAGATGTTTAAACCTAACGTCCATTTTATCCGACTACAAATAATGTTTTCCTTTTATCCTCAATATTCTCGTATAGCTTGAACTGAATAGGCTTTAATTCATTTCCTGTCCCTGAATATTGTTTATATGGAAGAGTTTTCCTTTATTTCCTACTTCCTAATTAACTTCAGTTAATATCGTGTCTCCTTCAGACTTTCACATTTCAGCTCCCTCTCTTCTCTCCAACTAATATCACCGAGCGTCGTGGGTGAGTGGTTAACGCTCTGGCCTCGCATTCGGGAGGACGTGGGTTCGAATCCCAGTCCGAGCATCCTAATTTGGGTTTTACATGGTTTCCCCAAATCATACTAGCCGAAAGCCGGGATGCTTCCTTCAAAATGCCATGGCCGAATTCCTTGCAGTTCCTTGACCCCAATCCTTTCCCGCCTCTAATGACGTCGACGGGGCGTAAAGCTCTAAGCACATATATGTATATTAATTGCACTACTACTAAGACTTAACCCAAAAAATATGTAATCATTGTTAATTGATAAAATACATATTTTTACTAAAGAAAATATGTGCAAAGTAAGATAAAAAAAGGCGTTTTTTTTGTATTTGCTGTTTAAACTAGTAGATTATAAATACTTAATGTCAACGGAAATCGCAATGAGAGTAGAAAACTTTAGTTTTAAGAAATTACAAGAGTTGCGGGGAACGTAATTTATTTTGTAAAACCTATTTCGTCTTTGAGGGGAGGGGGGGGGGGAAATTCGAGTAAATTAGTATCAAACTTATAGCTCATATGTTGCAGTGTAGGCAACTTGTGTTGTGCCTTGATTCTCGCCTCGAAGATAGCTGTTGCGTGTCGCGGGTTGTGGAGTGCCCAGTGTGTTGTGGTGGCTACCCGCCTTGATGTTTGCTTCCAATGTGGCGGTTGTGTGTTGCTAGTTGTCTAGGCAGCCTTATCGTGGCAGCACGAAGCGGCGAGGCGGAAAATCGTAGCATTTGATGTGCGATACTACAAAACAATGTCGAAAATTGCGTGGGCGGATGAAGTAGAAAAATGATCATATTGAAATGACGGGCAGGGACAGCTGAAAAAAAAAAAGATTTGTGATTGACCTGTACATGGAATTGAACCCGCGCCTTTCCGCATGCCGCCTACTAGACTAGATGCATCCAGATTTGGGCTTTCCATGGTTTCACTAAGTCACTCCATGCGGATGCCGGGATGCTTCCTTCAAAAGGCCATGGGTGAATTCCTTCCCGTTCCTTGTCACCAGTCCTTTCCTGCATCTAATGACCTCGACGTCGACGAGGCGTAAAGCCATAAGTAAAAATAAAAATAAATGATACGACCATGTCGAAAGACGATTTGTGTGTGTTTGAATTAATAGACGTAATTTAAACGTGCAGTCACGGAAGCAATGTCAAATTTTTTTTATTCACGTCAGCATTTAATATAAATCTCATAACACTTCATTTATTCGTTTGAACTCATGGTTAAAATAAAACACCACTTGACCACCCATCGAAGATTAATCTGTCCTCTTTGATAATGCAAGAAGCATTTAAACACAACCGGGAAACCTCAAACGATTCCACAAGGTCTTGAATAGGCTTCTAATCGGCATTTGGATTAATTCCCAATATTACAAATGTTCTGTATGAGTTCAGCCTTCTTGCCATTAACAATAACCAAACGACATTACCATTTTTTATTACAGTTGTTCCTCTTTTTTTTTCTCCAAAGATTGCTTTAGTTTACGACATCTCAGATAAATCCTATTGTATGCTTTTTTTCTCCGTTCTTTTATTTTTTCAGACATGCTTGTATTAAAATGAGGTTAGTTTTCCTTTTATCCAAACTAAAAAAGATATTTTACCATAAAAGTAGTACTCTTCAAACTAGCCGTATGGATGCTTGTAATCCGACATATGGGAATGAAACGTTCCAGTTTTTTGACTCTGAGATTGCCCCTAACCGTTTCGAGATACTGAAAATATTCTGGAGATTTTAAACTTCCGTCATAAAACAAAAATCGCCAAATTTTTTTTACTTGGGAAATTGTCGCGTATTCAAAAAGGTTGAAAAATGCCACTTTAGGCGAAGACTAATGTGGACCCTCACGTAATATTTTAAATTAATTGTTCTTCGTTTTACATGAAATGGAAAATTATGCTCCACCTTTCTTTCTCTCGTCTACGCAAAGATTTTCATCAGCCTTTTTCTTTTTTTTAATAAATATGAGTCACTTCCGGTTTTACTTGACTACACATGTATTGTGCAACCTCTCATGCATTATATTGCACTTATCTTTTTATACAGCTATCTCTATCTTCCTGGCCGCTGCTGTAGCGTTCTGTATACAATTTGTCTTTGTGACATATTTAAGTCCAACTATTCGTAGGCCTATAAAAAATCTTTTGCATTCCATCTCTTGCCGCTTCCATTACATCTTTCCCCCTCGTTCGTCTCTTGTTATATACGACGTATATAAAACGTATTCTTGTCATTGGGTCTACTGTGGCCCTATTTATTCCTTGCTGTCAGTAGGTCTACTATTACTAGCTAAAAGCACGGCTTTGTGTTGGCTCGCGAAGTTTTGCTATAAGAAATATTATATACAACTAAAGAAATTAATAAATAATCGTAAGAATTTAAATATTTAAACTTCACGAACTATCATCAAAAACCATGGTTTTAGTTTGTTGACAAAAAATAATTAGGCACATTTGTAATAAGACATAATCCTTAAATATTTAAAATTCAATTTATTTAATTTTGGTTTTAATCAGATACAAAATTTCTCATTCGAGTTTCTTCCAGTTTTCAATATTTTAATAACTTGAGTTTTTAATATTGCTAATTGGGTCATAAGAAAATCTTCTATTTAACGCTAGGTTTTCTAAAGTTTTTACTCTTCATAACGCAACATATGTTAAATCTACAGAAATATTATTTGTCTCCAATATCTACTACAACTTTATCCAATGTTAAACCTTGAGCTTTATGAATTGTTATTGCAAAAGCTAATTGTAATGAAAATTGTTTTTTTGAACAAGTGATATTCCCTCTTTTACAAAATTTAGTTGTGGGTGGAATTAGAACACAATATTTTGATAAGTTAAACGAAAATAATTTTCAAAACGATCCATTATCACTCGTGGCATTTGTTCAGGCGGACTTAGATTTCTTCTTATAGAACTCGGGCGAAACAAACCGAAAATAAAGAATAACTTTTTTATATATAGCTCGCTTAGTTCTCTAGATATCAGATCTCAAAATTGACGTGGCTAGGTTGAAATGCGACCTGGACCAGAAGAAAAATTTCGCCATAGCCAAATTTGCTGATGAATTCGTATGTAACTTGACAGGACAAATCGAAGATAACGAATATTTTTTTTGATATCTCGCTTAATTCTAGAGATACTGTATCTCAAAACTGAGGAGGCATGGACCAGAAAAAAATCACCAAAACCACTCACTATAATATCACGGTGTAAATTCACTTTAGGTGTTTTATTTTCTTCCTATTGGTTGTTGTTGGGTTGAAATACAGCCTGGACCAGAAGAAACACCACCAAGAGCACATGAAACAACAGATATTTGGCATGCTATATCTCGAAGTCTCATCGAGTTACATAAAAATTCATTATCAAATTGGGGCGTAGAATCCCCACATGCACACATTTCTTAACAATAATACATACGAATCTTCACTAAAATAATTAATAACTCTCTTTCTGGAATTCAGATTTTCTCAATACTTCAGTTTGTGGCATCGTTATTTTCAATTAAAGTTTGAAGCGTACCGATTAGGTGCACATTCCTTTCATATTTTATTTGATTTTCATTAAACATTGAATCGTAAGTCATTATTGTATAGCTATTTAAATAATTGATTACGTGTGGAAGTGGAATTTCTTTATATAATTACAAAACTGTCGCATCTAAATTTACACAAATCACAGATTATTTACATAGAACATTCAACAACCATAGATCATATTTAATACGAAAAATTAAATTAATATCTCTCTTTCTGGAGAGTAAGTTCTCAGGTCAATATCGGAATCACAAACTACACTTTTAGTGAACAGTTTATTTAATTATCTTAACGTTAACGTTGCTGTGAACAGATGGCTGCACTTAAAGTTCAGTGTTAAGTTATTACATCAATGCAAACAGCGTTTTCAAACTGCGTCGTTCTCAATGGACACACTGAAAGCAAAACTACATTAACACATTTCCAATATCTTGCACGTTAATTGATTCACTAATTCTTGACAATAACTGTGTCAAACCACGTGACGTGATGCTATCACCGCTGGTTTCTCTCAGCATGAATGAATAGAAATATTAAAAAATATAGCTATTTAGTTGTGCTATTTTTACAAAAGTAATGATTGATGGCACATCTACAATTGACTTTGAATCAGTATGTTCAATTTCACGTCTTTAGGTGCAGCAGTTTTTTCAAAAAGGGTACCACAAAGTGTGCACAAATCGTCTCCTAGTATAAGGGCGAGCGAAACGAGCCCTAATAATTGGTAATGATGACAGTTAATACACATAATTAAGTAGATTAAATAGATTTACATACATACTTATGTATGTACTTTACAAGCTATAAACGTTCAAATACAAGTAGGTATTGGTTGGCTTACGATTAAGTGTATTGCGTTGGTTAGTTTTTGAAGTGAAAACTTTTATAGGCGGGCTGTAGGCTGGGGATAAATCAACGAATTCGCGTCACCGACATGCGTTGAAGTGTTGCGCGTGTGATATGCGCGTTGGACGCTTTTTCGAACAGTTTTATCCGATTTTAATGGAACTTTGCATACGTATACTTTAAAATTAATAAAAAATACTATTAACGTTTGATTTAAAAAAAAAACTTAAACCCTCTCCACCATTTCTTCATCATCTTAGTTTGTGTCAGCGTTGTTCATACAAACTCAGTATTTAATCCGATTTTGATAGTATTTAGCACGTGTATACTTCAAAACAAGGCGGTCTGGTAGCTCAGCGGCTAAGGCGCTTACTTCCGGAAGTTTCTCTCTCCGGTCGTGGATTCAAATCCCGCGTGAGTAGGAACTTTTAGGAGTTGTAGTTGATTATATGAGCTATGTCGGTACGTTCCGTGGTTCTGATTCCACGATAAACTTCAGGTCTCTGAAGAGAGGAATTGGCCTTCTTGCCTCTGGCAAAATACCTTGGTGCATCTCATTTGGGAAGATTCGTCCAACCTTCGGGTTGTGGACTAAGTTTTTTGAAGTGAAATTTTCTTTAGGCGCGTTGGGTGATTTTTGGATGAATAAAATCTTATGATTTCGCGTCACCAACATACTAATGTTAATAGTATATCAGTGGGGGTCTGGTGGCTCAATGGTTAAGGTGTCTGACTTGGGGACGAAAGGTCTCTGGTTCGAATCCCAGTCTCGGCGGGGATTTTCGTAGACCATTAACCCGACCTTCACCTCTGGCACAGCTTGCTGTATATTTTTTGTTTTTATTTTGTTAATGGCATTTGGCAACGGAGGCCATACAGGCAGCTCAATGTAATTATTATACCTTTCAGTGTATAAGTCGTCATCCAGTATATATATTGCATTTTTCGAATGCATGGACACCACAGGACGGACAGGACATTCACACAGACACACAACACTTAAACATCCATGCCCGCGGCCGGATTCGAACCGGCGGTCTTCGGTACACGGAGCTAGCATTCTAGCCCCTACGCTACCGAGGCCGGCCTTGCTGTATATTGTGAAGTACGCCAGAATGCTTCCGTGGCTCGGATTCCAAGTTGAACTGTAGATGTCCTGTACCTGGTAGCACCGCAGGGTTTGGTTAAGGTGGCTAAGAGAGGGGCGGAATGTAACAAGTTCCTTACTGCCACACTGGATTATTATTATTTAGTATATCTGTACTGTAGCTGTAAGTATGACGTGTTGCGCGTATGAATTCTTAGTTTGAAGTTTTCACTTCTGTTGGCAGTCCCCAATCAGTGCCCATTTTTTTTTAACGAACACATCTACTATTACTATTATTATTAGTCCGCGAACAACCAAAATAACTAATATCTAATCATTTATCCATAGTAACTGATAAACGGGATTTGGCAGGCAATCGTCTTCAGACGCCATGGTAAACTAATAATTCCGATGGATCGATTTCACTTGTGCCAGAAATTGGCGCAGGCTGTTTCTGCCACGTGGCCATATCACAAAAGTGTCGACACATGTTGTTAAGGTGCTCGGAACTTGGTGGTTTTATTGGTTTTGTCCGGTCGCCAGGAGCTTTATGCTGCCTCCCATGTATGCTGCTTAGTATGTTGAAACTTTCAAATAACAAGTAACTACCCGAATAACAAAAGCGTCAATAAACTTTCGACTTTTATTTAGAAGTAAACACCTCAGCAAAACAAACACAAACAACACATCGGACTTCTTTCCGAAGATTTGAAGCTCATTAGAGTGACGGATGAAGTGGCATTCCTCCTAGCACTGTCCCGATTGCGATAGTCGGCAGATTGCACTCGCGTCGTAGAATGTTCCAGAGAACATTAAAAGATTACAGTGTGCCAAACCACAAGTGAATATACATGATCATTATTTCATCATGAAACTTCACTCTGTGATTTACAATTAATTTGCTGGATCTACGTAGAAGCCTATGTTGCAATATGCTTGGCGAAAGCCAGGTTATGGCTTTGACATATGAACATCATCATTTGAAAATGTAACTAGTGTGGCTTTTCATATTGGACTGCGTGAATGCGAAAGTGATTTGGAATGCGATAACGTGGCTTTAGTGAAGTGTGCACATTGTTCTCTTCCACTTTGTTTTAACCACTTCATCGAAATCTCGCATCTGCACTTTGAGGACTAATATAAGCACTGTCAGGTGTGTGGTACTGCTGTATATGCGTGTTTTGCGCTATATTACCGTACATTAAGAAGAGAGTTTTTGGCACTGTTGATTGAAAATATAATGATACACTGACGTTATTGAATTGCGTAGAATTTCCTTCACATGATATCTTGTTACTTTGTTTCTCTCTATTAAAATGTTACGCGAGGTAGAATGCAAAATTTTACATGGAAATGGAACAAACACACACACACACACACACACCACTGTTCGTTTGTGATCGCTTGTTATTGTAAGCAAGTTTTCGTGTGGTTTCGAGCGTTCGAGGTCAAACGTATCCCTTGTAAGCTAAATCGTTATTGCTATGTCTGCCCCACTGCTGGGCCGTGAATCATAGCGGTTGGTAGCTCTAACCGGCTGCAAGATGTCTCTGGTCGTTAGACACCTGCCGGTCAGCCATGCCGTGCCGTGTTGTTGTGGTTACTCCAACTGCGCGTCAATGTTGGAAACGGACAAAGGTCGATTGCCTGTTCCAGTGGCTGCCCTCTCGAAATATGCGAGCTGATAACACCGCCACCTGCGTTGTGATAATCTACTGTTCACTGCACCTGCTACCGTGCTCGGTACTTTACAACTGTAATCGTACTGTTTTTTTGCCACCTGTGCTGGTAATTAGTATTTTCCTAAAGTGCCTTACCGGTGATTAATGTTACGAATGATTACTCTGGAAACAGAAACATGACTGTTGGGTGCAAATTGAAAGTTAAAGGTTTGGAATATTCCACTTATACCAAAGGTCACTTATTTCAGCATGGTGACATGTATAATACACATTCAGTGTCATGATACCACACGTAATTTGCTATAGTGCGTTCACTTAAGACATGCAGCTCAAGGTCAGTGTATCCCCACTCCACTGACCTTACCACCACATGCGGAGGGGAAATTTGCCACTCGTCGGCCTGAACACAGCATAACATTCATCTCGGAGAGGTAACAACTGGCGGGGGTGGTGAGATGGTAGGGAGGAGGTGGTGTAGATGCAAGGGGAACATGACTTGAGCGTGAACAGAGTATAGTCTAATCTTTTCTTGTGTTTCATTCTGGTTGGGTGAATCCCAGCTGGTTGGGTCTTGGGAGTCTCTTTTCTTTTTTAACTGGGACTTTACGCTTCGTCGAGGTCATTAAAGGCGGGATGGGACTGGGGACAAGAAACGGGAAGGAATTCAGCCATGGCGTTTTGAAGGAAGCATCCCTGAAGCGATTTGGGGAAACCGTGTAAAACCCAAATCCGAATGCCCAGACGGGGATTCGAACCACCGTCCTTCCGAATGCGAGGCCAGAGCGTTAACGACTCACCCGCCTTGCTCGGATTATCCCAGAAGCGAAAGGTATTGGGACAAGGAACGGGAAGACATTCTGCCATTGCCTTGTGAGAAAACCATCCCAGCATACGCTTCACTACCGCCAATTTAGCATATTTTCAACAAATTTAGCATATAGTTTTTTTTTTCCCCAGAAAAGTCAACGATTTTCTTGCAATCACAAATTTTTAGTACAGTTTTATTACAATAATCTGTCGTTACAAATTGTTATTAATTATTGTTAATTTTAAGTTTATTGCTTAATACACTATAAAGTGTACAGCAAGCATCTCCATAAAGGAAATTAACAATGGAAAACTTTTTGGCAAATTTAAATCATTCATTGTTATAAAACATGAGACATTTATTGTTTGTTATTATTTTTAACATAGTTTTACTTCCGATAATTTTCAAGATTAATTTAAATATCACGATATGTCTTACCGAAGCAAGCTAATTATTATTTTCTGCTTTTCTCATTGCGCGATACATAAACAAGAGAGGTTTTTCGCGTAGAATTAAATTCTAGTAGAGTCGTTTTTTTTGGTAGTGTTAGAAAATGGCAAAGTTACCTTAAGATAGGTTTTTTTGTGTAAAGATGTTTGGGTGCATAGAATTACTGTAGGAAAGATGTAGTTTGGTAGGTTTACGAGTTGGTTGACATGTTAATGGCAGCCTTACGATTTGTAGAGAGTAAAAGTGATAGACAGTTATGGTAGATATTGCGTTTTGAAGAGATTCCCGTGGTAGAGACATTTATGGTAGAGTTTTCATGTGGTAGGGTTCGTAAATAGAAGAAATGTTACGAGATAGAAATAACATTTGGGAGACTTGTTTATAGTGAGGCCTATATTTTTTATGTATTATTTTTTACTTATCAATCTTGTTTCATGGATCCCTGCTGAGGAAGGACCTCTGGGATGTGAAACATGTCATGCTTAATACACATAAATACAATTATACGTTCCAAAGACAAAGAGAATAACAAAAAACATTAATTTTTACAACTGAATTTTGCGAAAGTCATATTGAATACAATTAATTAATTTGTTCAAATTCTTGAATGGAGTAGGAGTTGCCAATAAGATAATCACTCAGTTTTTCTTTAAATATGTCTTTATTATCTGCAAACTGTTTTATACTCTTGGGAAGTTCATTAAACAGATGTATACCAGAATAATTAACTCCTCTTTGTACTAATGACAGAGATGTTTGTGTATTGTGCAAGTTATTTCTGTTTCTTGTATTGAAATTGTGACCTGTGAATTAAAAATAAACAGGTTAAAATGATCTGTGACAAAGCACATGAAAGAAAATATATACTGAGAAGTCATTGTAAGAATATTTAGTTTTTAAAAAAGTTGTCTGCAAGAAGTTCTTGGTTTTACCCTACACAACATCTAATAGCTCTTTTCTGTGCTATGAAAACTTTTTTACTTTGTGAAGAGTTTCCCCAAAAACTTATTCCATATGACATCACTGAATGAAAATATGAGGAGTAAACCTGTTTCGTTAATTATAGATCTGCTGTTAGAGAAAACGTTCGTATTGCAAAGGTGGCACTACTTAACTTCTTCAGTAGTGAAGTGATATGTTCGTGCCAACAGAGTTTATCATCTATTTTAATACCAAGGAATTTTATAGTTATTTTTAGTAGGATTTCATTTTGATAGAATAGTAGGGTGATATTAATGGTAGAGTTTAATTTATGCAGAGATTTTTCTAGTAGGTATGTTAATGTGCTCTTCAATTTTGTTGGCATTTTTCCAACATTTCCCAAAACTTTTAGCATATTTTTGGCATTTTCTGAACGTAGATTTTGCATAAAATACTTTTTAATATTTGGCAACACTGATTCACCTGGAGTGCAGAAACAATGTAAAATTGAAATCGGGATTACGGGACGGGATTTGACCGCATGTGCTCCCGAATTCCAGGTCAGATTAATATCGCTCATCCACCTGACACTCACTTAAAAAAAAAATTCCTCTCATGTGGTCCACATAAGGCGAGTTGCTAAAGGGTCTGATGAACCGTTTTACAGGGAGGGGAAACTCGTATTGGAATCGAAGAAGTGGGTGAGGGACTGAAACTTAACGATATCTTACAATATCAAACTCAAACCTATTGAGGAAACTATTTTTATTATTGATTAACATAGTAATACAACCACTTAATCTAAGGACCTACTATGTAGTTAAATGACATCGTAACTCAGTTATAGTTTTTTATGTAAACATCAATCGTCTCGGATTCTCAGAAAATTTTTCAATAACTTTGTCAATATCTCACGGTGTTCTTTCAGGAAACTTCGATGCATACTGATCAGGCATAATCTTTACTCTCCCGTAGTGCTCCTGAGACAGTTATTTATTCGTCGAAGCATACTGGAGACAACTTGATTTTTCTTATTTGGGGGGGGGGCAGCAGCCCCCTCTACCCCTCGATGGATATGATCACGCCTAAGGGGGCAACGAACGGAAAGGAGATCGGCCATCACCTTTTAAATGGGACCTCCGGGAATTCGTCTGGAGGAAGTTCGGGAAACTATGGAAAACAGAAATGGGGATGGTCCGACAGGGTTTCTAGCCCACATCCACCCGAACGCAAGATCGCAGCGAAATCTCTCTTCCACCTGAATCGGTGTCGTGGTATCGACTTATTTTACAGGTTTCATTCTGGGATACGGACTGTTGCAGGGCCTATCCCCTATCCCCCTAGGTTAGCTATCCGACACCTGATGAAGACAGCGGAGCCAGCTGTTGAAACTTTGTGGTTATACAACACTATCTACATCTACATATATACTCTGCAATTCACTAAATCGTGTGTGGCAGAGGGTGCTCAGCACCAAAGCTAATCTCTTTGTTGTGTATTCCAATCCCTAATGGTACGATGTAAAAAAGAAATCATATAAGAATCAGTGCGGCACCTTATTTCTCTAATCTTATCTATCCTGTCTCTCTGGCTCAAATAGGTTGGTGGACGAAGTATTTCACTACACTCGTAAGTGAAAGTGGGAGTACACATGTTTACCAATAAGTTTAAACGAAACGTGCGTCGTCTATCTACCAGAGACTCCCAACCTTATCTTATAATCAGTTCTGTAACGCTTTCATAAGGACTGTAGCAAGCGGTCACGAATCGAGCGGCTCTTCTCTATACTTTCTCAATACTTTCGGTCAACCCCTTACGAAACGGATCCCAAATGGCACAACAATAGTCCAAATGTGGACGCACAAGAGATTTGTACGCTATCTCCTTTGTTTGTTCATTACAATTTATCAAGATTCGACCTATGAATCACAGCCTAGAATTAACTCTACCTACTAAAAAATTAGTGTGTATGTCCCATTTCATGTTCCTATGTATTGTTAGTCCCAAACATTTAATAGAATTAACCATATCAATAACTGAATTGTTTATCTCGTATTTCTGAACAATTGGATTCTTTTTGTTAGTTATGCTCATAGTCTTGCACTTTTTAAAATTTAGCGTAAGTTGCCACTCAGCGTACCATGCCAAAATAATATCTAGATGATAATAATTTGCTTACAATAAATCAACACGGATTTCGGAAGAAAAGATCATGTGAAACACAGCTGGCCCTATTTACACACGACGTAATGAAAGTTATTGATGCAGGTTCACAAGTAGATCCAATTTTTCTAGATTTCCAGAAAGCCTTTGACTCTGTGCCACACAACCGCCTTTTGGCGAAGCTGCGAGCGTACGGTATATCGGATCAGCTTTGTGAATGAATAAAGGATTTTCTAACTGGTGGATCGCAGTATGTCGTTGTTGAAGGAGAAAGTTCTTCTAATCTAGATGTTACATCGGGTGTTCCTCAAGGAAGTGTAATAGGACCACTTCTTTTCTTAATTTTTATAAACTATCTCGGAGACAAAGTGAAAAGCCTTTTTAGATTCTTTGCTGATGATGCGGTTATTTATAGGAAAGTAAGGAATTTGGCCGATTGTTTAGCAATTCAGCGCGATCTGGATGATATTTTGGCATGGTGCGCTGAGTGGCAACTCACACTAAATTGTAAAAAGTGTAAGACAATGAGCATAACTAACAAAAAGAATCCAATTGTTCAGAAATACGAGGTAAACAGTTTAGTTATCGATATGGTTAATTCTATTAAATGTTTGGGACTAACAATACATAGGAACATGAAATGGGACATACACACTAATTTGTTAGTAGGTAGAGTTAATTCTAGGCTGTGATTCATAGGTCGAATCTTGATAGATTGTAATGAACAAACAAAGGAGATAGCGTACAAATCTCTTGTGCGTCCACATTTGGACTATTGTTGTGCCATTTGGGATCCGTTTCGTAAGGGGTTGACCGAAAGTATTGAGAAAGTATAGAGAAGAGCCGCTCGATTCGTGACCGCTTGCTACAGTCCTTATGAAAGCGTTACAGAACTGATTATAAGATAAGGTTGGGAGTCTCTGGTAGATAGACGACGCACGTTTCGTTTAAACTTATTGGTAAACATGTGTACTCTCACTTTCACTTACGAGTGTAGTGAAATACTTCGTCCACCAACCTATTTGAGCCAGAGAGACAGAATAGATAAGATTAGAGAAATAAGGTGCCGCACTGATTCTTATATGATTTCTTTTTTCCATCGTACAGTTAGGGATTGGAATGCACAGCAAAGAGATTAGCTTTGGTGCTGAGCACCCTCTGCCACCCACAATTTTGTGAATTGCAGAGTATATATGTAGATGTAGATGTAGATCACGCTGAATTTCTATGCAATCTGCCAAATTCCTTACTTCCCTATAAATAACCGCTTCATCAGCAAACAATCTAAAAAGGCTTTTCACTTTGTCTCGGAGATCGTTTATAAAAATTAAGAAAAAAAGTGGTCCTATTACACTTCCTTGAGGCACATCCGATGTAACATCTAGATTAGAAGAACTTTCTCCTTCAACAACGACATACTGCGACCGACCAGTTAGAAAACCCTTTATCCATTCACAAAGCTGATCCGATATACCGTACGCTCGGAGCTTCGGTAAAAGGCGGTTGTGTGTCACAGAGTCAAAGGCTTTCTGGAAATCTAGAAAAATTGCATCTACTTGTGAACCTGCATCATTAACTTTTATAACGTCGTGTGTAAATAGGGCCAGCTGTGTTTCCCAGCTGTGTTTCATTTGATCTTTTCTACCGAAATCCGTGTTGATTCGTTTTAAGCAACTTATCATCATCTAAACAATTCATAATGTTCTAGCGTATAATATGCTTCTTAACTCTATGACAAACAGATGTTACAGATATGGGACGATAGTTCACCTTTCTTGAAAATCGGAGTTACTTGCTCGATTTTCCAGTCTGAAGGTACTTTTCGCTCTTCTAATGATTTACTGAATATATCAGACAGAAATGGCCCGATTTCCGCCGCTTACTCTGAAAATATTCTTCCTGGAATTCCATCCGGGCCCGGTGCTTTCCCCCACTTCAGGAGCTCTAATTGCTTAATGATACCTGCAGTATCTATTCGTAATGATTCCATCTTCAGTTCGACACGGCGTGGGTAAACGGGAATACTATCCTTATTTTCATCAGTAAATGAATTTTTGAATACAGTATTTAGTACGTTAGCTTTATCGCGGCTTTCATTAACCTCGGAGCCTTCAAGAATTAGTGCTGGAATATTGCTATTGGTACAATTGACTTTTCGTACATACAACCAAAATTTCTTAAGGGTTTTCTGTGAGATTCTTAGAGAGAGAGTTGGAATGAAAATCGTTAACGGCATCGCGCATTACATTCTAAACACGTCCTCTTAACTCAGCTAAGGTTTCTAAATCGCTGCGACACCCCTTCCTTCGTGAGCGTGCGTGTATCCTCCTGTTTTTTGAGTAATCTTTTGACTTCGCATGTGTACCACGGTGGATCATCCTTCCCAGACTATTCGTATAAGTGGATGCCACATCTCTTCAACGGTGTCCTTTGTTGACTTGAAGTTACGGTAATTATTCCTCAGGCCTTACTGAATCTCTACACAATCCGCCCTTTTCTCCTTTTTCGCTTGGTCATTAGTTTGATAGTCGCTTTGTGATCGCTTATTCGTGTGGTCGTTGAAATGTCGGTGAATAATTCTGACCTGTTGGTAACCAGCAGATGTAAAATATTTTCGCTACCGTTATGACACCGCGTAGGTTCCTTAACTAGCTGCTCGAGATGATTATCTGACAACAAATCGAGAATTACTTCAGAAGCTGCCTTATCCCTGCTACTTATAATGTGAACGTAATTACACCAGTCAATATAAGACAGATTGAAGTCGCCTCCTAGAATCATAGCATGATCCTGGAAACGGCTAGCTATACTGTTTATATTATTTCTTAACTCCTCGGCGATAACTATGTCGGAATCGGGTGGACGGTAGAAGGCGCCTATGATGAGGTTTGACCCAGCAACATTGAGTTTAATCCATATGATTTCACAGATCGTATCGACGTCTATTTCATTCATTACATGGGAGAAATTCACTCATAGCATCTGGCTGAACACCCGATCAGGTTGTACTGCATACACCGAGCGTGGTGGGTGAGCGATTAACACTCTGGCCTCGCATTCGAGAGTACGATGGTTCGAATCCCCGTCCGGGCATCCAGATTTTGGTTTTCCATGGTTTCCCCAAACTTTCCTGGCGAATGCCGGGATTCTTCCTTCAAAAGGCTATGTCCGAATTCCTTCCCGTTCCTTGTCCCCAGTCCCATCCCACCTCTAATGACCTCGACGTCGAAGAGACGTAAAGCTATAAGTAAAAAAAAAGGAAGAAGATTGTATTGCATCTTCCATGGCAACCGCGCACGCCTGGTCACGGGCAAGGCGTCCATAGAACAACAAATAATAACGAAAAAAATTAAGTTGTTTCGACTGATTGCAAATAGGATTGAATGTTGAAAGGAATTTTAGAACGGGAGCCGCCGGAACGGAGGGAGAGAATTGACCAAAAACGAACTGATACCTAAACGATGTAAACACGATTGGAACTGTCGGCTGTACAATCTGATGCAGTGCCCATTAAAAAAAAAAAAAAAAAAAAAAAAAAAAAAATCACAATTGCGACGAACATAATACACAAAAAAACATTATAACCGAAGAACAAAAGAACTTCCGTTACTTCAAACCAAGATGAATTTGCTAGTACTATTTCACATTAAGCAATATAGATCTCCTTGGTTTTAACTTTGCCTTGCGGATAAACTCCTCTGCTTAGGATGGACAATTTCGCACAATTCCTGCTCGACCTGATATAACACCACTCAGACTCAGCCCTTGTGTGAAATGTTATTTGAAGAATTATGTACAGCAAGCTGGGAGTTGATTAATTAGGGATTTATATAATTTTTGTGATTAACTGTGAATTTGTGTATATTTTTCATGTAAATGAACATTGCTTTATGGAGAGAAACTATGTAAATGCTATGTAATGTAATTATGTATGAATCATTAATTAGAAGATTATATTCGTAAGTGTTGATGTCGGTTACGATGTTTGAAGGACAGTTTGCGATGGTTTGTACAGGGTTGTGTTGATAATTTTGTGTGTAAATGCATGTAAACTGTATTAACTATCATTCCGAAATGTTTTATAATGATTGTGAGTGATTTTGTACAGTTTTTAATTACTTTTGTATGGATTTGATTGTTAAAGTATTGTTATAATTCGAGAAACGTCGGTGGGAACTGTTTTAATTATTCTGGATGTTTCTGTAACGGCTATACAAACAAGCGGGAGAGACGAGTTAGTCAGTTGAGCAGAGAGTTATTGAAAGTTAGAATCGCTGGAATACTGTGTATGTTTGTACTTAGTATCTTTGGATCGAGACGATGCCTTGTTGTGTAATGTTATTGTAGAGCGCACGGGAAAATAAACATAAATGGAAAGTGATTCGTCGGAGTAGTTACTTCAAGCAACCGAAAGCTTATCGTGATCTCCGCGACAGGACTGAACATCAAGTAATTAACCAATGAACCCGTCCGGTGGCATTTCGACCGTCGACCTGCCGGCCGCGAGATATCGATTGCGGGCGGCGGGGCGCGGCGCCACCGTAGAGGACGAGGCGCGACGCCCTGGCGCCACAGACATCAGATACGCAGGCCTCATCCAGTGTCACTCCGCAATCCACGTCTAAACACCTTACCAGAGTAACGAGTATTACCTCTACGAACACTGGTGGGCCAGAACATTATAACCACTGCCCACCGCTTGTTCTCGCTTACGTCTTGCGGTAAGGAAAATGGAACAGAGACGCATGGAAAATAATTCTAACGACGATACGCAATTAGGAAGATCCACTGACATAAGTGAGTTTGACAAACGACTGATTGTTATGGCCCGGCGTCTGGGAACAAGTGTCTCGGAAACAGCGAACTTGAGGAGGCATGTGACAGAACAGAAACACATTTCATTAGAAAACCATATTTTTGTGCCGTGAGATTAAACAAAAATGTAAGAAATGTAAGTTGCCATGGCGATCAGAAATCAAGCGATAGCTAGAGGTTAGCGGACAAAAAGACTGATCGGTTGCTTTAAAACCTTTTCATTGCTAAAGAACCTTGCATTCTTCGAATACTATAAGTCCGATGTAGTTCCTAGAGGAATATGAGTTGTGTACAACAAATGTAAAACTGTCGAAAGCAAAAGAAGTGAGTTATTTATAATTATAACCAGTCACGCTATATGGCGACCGTGTCAGGATTTGCATTTGTGTGAATTTTCGGACATGTTTTTTTAGTTCATTTCATTATGTTGTTGGTATTAAGAAGTGAATGTTTTGTAAAAAATGCTACTAGGAACAAAAGAGTATCACTGGATGCTAGGTTATATTTATAAGTTCACCAATGTCTTTTAAGCAA
>JARYHS010008075.1:175678104-175922512 GCA_031002005.1 Vandiemenella viatica | reverse complement strand
TTCATTGGGATGTCAGTTGTGTCTGTGAGCTTCTCTTTTCATAGTAGGGTGTCAGTTTTGTCTGTGATCTCTTTTCATTGTTGGGTGTCAGTTGTGTCTGTGAGCTTCTCTTTACATTGTTGGGTGTCAGTGTGTCTGTGAGCTTCTCTTTACATTGTTGCGTGTCAGTTGTGTCTGTGAGCTTCTCTTGTCATTGTTGGGCGTCAGTTTTATCTGCGAGCTTCTCTTGTCATTGTTGGGAATCAGTTTTGTCTGGATATGTGAAAACTGCGACCAGTGAAATTTGCGGCCAACCTAAAATCTGCGAAATCTGCGGCCAATACCTCTTCTCTTTGTGTCATGCCGCGCCGTCCTAATCACTCTAAACGCCCCTTTAGACGACCCGACCTGGTCTCACTAAATCGTGGCCTGGAAGTTATTACGTGAACAAATCATTTTACATTACACGCCCGAAACAGCCAAGTTAATTTCTATTTTTTTTTTAATAGACACGCAAATGTTTCACAGGTTAAGTATTCTTTCTTTAGACTTTTTTCGCACTCGTTACTGAAAGCTGAATTTTTTGCTGATCTGCAACACTGTTCGGAAAATCCAGTGCGGTACTAACTAGATCGGAGTGGCCGAGGTCGTCTAGAGGCGGCCATACACGATCGCTCCATCCGTCCAAATGGAGCGATGTCACTCCATTATCGTGTCGTCTGTGGGGAAATTTGATGTGGATGACGTTAACCCACAACTGCTGATGGTAGAATATTTTTTCCTACACTAGTTTCTTATCTGCTTAACGTCTCTCTAACAGCGAGGTCTTTAGAGACGGGAAAGGATGGGGGGGGGGGCAAGGAATGGGAAGGAATTCGGCCATGGCCTTTTGAAGGAAGCATCCCGGAATTTGCCTGGAGTGATTTGGGAAACCATGGAAAACCCAAATCTGGATGCCCGGACAGGGATTCGAACCACCGTCCTCCCGAATGCAAGGCCTCCTGCACTAGTAATGTGAGGCAAAGGGAGATTTTGCATGAAATCTACTACGATTCTGTAAGTATCTGCCTCGTTATTACAATTCTTTTCTACGTCTTTTAAGCAAGAATAAAACTTGTATTTTAATAACAGTTATAAACTATAAAACATCTGTACTGTCAACCTGCTGTTTAGAAACATTGGCTACAAACGTAGCAATCCGCTCAGAGCGCCGGCGGGGCGGCTTTTAACAATACAACCAGTTTGATCCTATTCTATAATAAACATACCGCTACAGCATTGTTGAGAATTCTGGCCGCAGATTTCACTGGCCGCAAATTTCACTGGGCGCAGTTTTCGCGACACCGTTTTGTCTGCGAGCTTCTTTTCAGTATTGGGTGTCAGTTTTGTCTTTGAGCTTCTCTTTACATTGTTGGGTGTCAGTTTTATCTGTGGTCTTTGAGCTTCTCTTTTCATTGTTGGGTGTCAGTTTTGTATGCGAGCTTCTCTTTTCATTGTTGGGTGTCAGTTGTGTCTGTGAGCTTCTCTTTACATTGTTGGGTGTCAGTTTTGTCTGTGAGCTTCTCTTTACATTGTTGAGTGTCACTTGTGTCTGTGAGTTCTCTTGTCATTGCTGGGCGTCAGTTTTTATCTGCGAGTTTCTCTTGTCATTGTCGGGAGTCGGTTTTTCCTAAGTTTAAGCTGCTCAGTATTGGACGTGAGTCTTGGCTAGCTGCCCCACTTGTTTCAGTGCCTCGCCCTCTTACGTCGCCCGCGCTGTTGTTTGTTTCTGTGGGCGCTAAGTGTCGTGTTCGGCAAGTTAGCCGCCAGCGGCGAAACGTTTAAAGTGGTCGGTAATGAGCTGCATGAAGGAGACCAACTGTCCCACAAAAGACTTTGCGCCTCCAATCTCAAAATGGCGCCACAACGTGTTCACCATTTTGAATGGAATACTCTGAAGTGGCTAGTACTGGGCGAAAGCCAACGTTGCCGCTAATCATCTGTCACCAGCAACACTCAGGGTGTCCACAGACATGAATAGACGGTCTAATGTCAGAGGCGACCTCAACCGAAACTGGGTCAGCACCGGCAATGTGGTCGTGTTCTACCTAGTCGGTCGCTTGCATTAAATCCAAGAAAAGACGGTATACCGTTTTAGCCATGATGATGATGTTGCTTCGCTAGGTTTGCACTGTGTCCGGTCAAGACTCCAAACGTTTCAAAGAGTTCTATCCACCTGCTAAGTGTACTGGACTAAGCAAGTGGCTTGATACCTGTAACCGAACGTGGTGGGTGGGCGGTAACCCTCTGGTCTCGCGTTCGGGAGGACGTGGGTTCGCATCACCGTCCGGCCAACCGGACTTGGGTTTTCCATGGTTTCCTCAAATCACTCCACGCGAATTCCGGAATGGTTCCTTCACAAGGCTATGTCCGAATTCCTTCCCGTCCCTTGCCCCAAAATCATTTCCCGCCTCTAAAGATCTTGACGTCGAAGAGGCGTAAAGCAGTAAGACTCATGTCGAAGAGTGTAGGGCTCGGTCGAAACGTATTGTAACAGCCCTAATACCTGAATTTTGAATAGCATTGTACTGTATGAAGTATTTGTAATTAGCTAAAGTTTGCTTGAAAGTGATTTGGTATGTTTGTTTTGTAATTTCTTGTAAATCAGTGTATATAGACTTTGTTTTAGGTAAGAAAATTATTTAAAGTCCATTTAATATGTTTAAGAACCGAATGATGCAAGAGAAATTCTTAAATGTTTGTAATTACATGTATTAATGTAAGTTACGATGTCTACAGGACATTTTTCTACCGTTGGAAAGGATTTCTGTAAATAATTTTGTATTTAAGTATCTATAATTACCATTTCTGATCATTTGTAATGTTGTTAATTAATTTTGTATTAATTCCGATTGTTTTAATTTTTAGATTGTTTGAGTGATTGTTAATGATCGAGAAATATCGGGCGGATGCCTTTGAAGAATTCTCGTAATTTCGATAAAGACTATATAAACAGATCGCCTGGACAGAGAAATGGATTCAGTTAGTAAGTCAGTTTAGTTGACAGTATTCAGTGTTACAGAGAGTTTCAATCATTCAGTTGAGTTCGCAGACAGTTTCTTTGCGACTGTGCATCTCTGTATTGTACCTATACTTGTGAATATCGCTGACTTGCTGTTTTGATCAAAATAAACAACCATCTTCATACATAACCTGTTTGGTGGATTTTTAACTAATCAGTAATTAAACCACCGAAGAACCCTAACAGTATGCAAAAAGGACGACACACTGGATACAGCTGAAATTTCGCGAAGCAGTTGGTAGCAAATTCAGATATCTTTTTTGTCCATAGTGAGTTAGAAGAAATTGATAGCTCTGTTTCACTTGCGAAAGGTGTTAAGACTTCTTATCTTGCATTACATAAGCTATCTGTGAACTGTTAATTTTTCCTTTTGTATGAACCCATCTTTCAGAGAACTTACATATCTCTACAGAAAAATTGTTTTGTTTATTTTTTTATGCTGATTAAATATTCGAAATTTGCGAATTGCGCTCATTCTTTCCTTTCTCTTCCATCTCTGGAAGAAATACTCACTTTTCAGGACCATTAGCCAGATATTGCTTCCCCAATCGTTGACGATTTCACATTTGTCTTTGTATGAAATTTAATAATCGCTTTTCCAAAACTTTTTAGTTATATTGAGGCCACTGAAAGACAACCAGAGAATAATAGAAAACCTGCGCTGGATGTAGAAAGAGAGCTTGCATTAATTACGTGAATTAAAAAAGGGTGGTCCGGCGATATGTCACTAAGGGGGGGGGGGGGCCGAAATCTCACGTGAGTTTTGAAATTCTTGCAGGACAGTAGATTTAAGACAAAAATAGGTCTACAAATTACGCGGAAATCGACTTGAAGGATGGGTGTATGGACGCAAAAACGGACTTCATGGGGGTTAGGACGACCATCGGAAGCATGAGAGCTGAAAAATAAAAGTCACAAAAACCTACGAGGTCGATTGGCAGGGGGGGGGGAGGGGGATCCTCCAAAAATCTCACGTTATTTTAGGGGTGAGGGGTCCTACCAGATCTCACCAAATCTCACCAGAGGGGGAGGGGGGCGAAATTCCGGAAAAAAACACCTTACGTCATTAATGGATGCTCCCAAATATTACCGTAGAATAGTGAGGGTTTCATCATACAAGTCGAGAGAATTAATGGAAAACTATGTCAGGAATTATAAAAATTAATTTTCTCGTATATCTCTTTTTACAAACGGAGTTTGGAAGGTGATCATGACGTATCAAATGCAATTGGACGCGTGGACCATTTGTCAGGCAGAAACGAGATCCGCAGTGTTGTTGCAGAGTCGCCTACTACCAGCTCGGCTCGTGCGCAACAGGTTGTACTGCCAGGGAGGGGCGCGTGACGCAATCAGCTGAGCACGCGACACGCACGTGGGGCGTCGCACCTGCACAGGGGTGAACAGAATCAAGGAAACCAGAAATTAAAGAACAAGTCCTTACCAGCACTAATCAAAAGCCGGTTTGGTCATCTTAGCGTGAGGTTTGTCACGTTCTCTCTACGTAGATATCGCTGTTGTAAGAACCATGTTTTTGTAATGGCTTAAAATTAGTATTCTAAAACAACCACGAAGATAATCTTTTATTTCGTTAAATCCTCATATTATTTATTAGTTTTTGTTTATTTGTATTATATCTACGTAGATGTTTTCCTTATCTGTACATAGATGTTGCTATTGCAGCAAACTAAGAGTTTAGGATACCCTTTTGTTTTTGTAGTTTTATTGTTTTTACCGTTTAAATTAAATTTTAAAAAAGAAATCATACTTTTGCGTATTTAAATCTCCACGCTAATTATGAAAAGGATTGTGCATTGGAAACACATGGAGTAGAAGTATGTACAACATTACATCATTACAGTGTCAAGGTTAGTAGCGTTATTTACTAATATGAGCAACTTCAGCGTTCAGTCATTTTTGAGGGGCTTAAAAGCTAACTTATATAATGTTACCAAATCTTTAAAACTGTACAGAAAACCTGAGCGAACCCTTAGCGTGAATTATAGGTCTAGTTCGTGTTTTAGCCAGATCAGGTAACGTGGCTATGACCATTAACCTAAAACATTTTTGCCTAAAAAAAAAAACAAAAAAAAAAAACTTATGTTTGTGCCACTTTTACACAGTGTCCAATGAAGTCTAGGTTTAACTTGACCTTGAAAGTTAATAACACTGATCAAACTCAAGAAATGCATCATATCATATCAGATCAAGCAGTCATAACTCACTCTAAAAATTCATTTGATGACCCTAGAAACGACCCAGCTTGATTGTTAGCAACGTGTTATGTAGTTGCCAAGGGAGAGGTTGTGTTTATTCCACGCATAATCCGACAGACATGTTCATTCTTTTTCAAATGAAAGAGAAACATTTCCCTGTCATGCAAGCATTTGTCATGACAATTAACAAGTACTAAGCATCGATTACGGACAAAGTTGGCATTTGCCACGGCAGGAAAAGGATTCCAAATCCTTCACCTGTTAGAAAGAATGACGAGAGGATGTACTAGAGAAGTAAGGGGGACGTGTTACAAAACAGTGGTTAGACCATTGCTTGAATATGGTGCTTGTAGTATGGGACCCCCACATTTTTTGTATCAAATACAGGATTTGGAGGTGGTGCAAACAAGTCCTGCTAGATTTGTCTTTGGAAATTACAGCAGAACGCGATCAGTAACTATATGATAAGGAGCTGGAGAGGGATTCGTTCAATGATAGGAGGGTGAAGAGTCATGGGAATGTACAAGGCATATAAATTGGTTATGAGGCATGGAAAGATGTTGGTGGCAGAATTTAAGAGAGGTGCGGGGAAAGGGTAAAGGGGGCATCCATTAATTACGTGAGGCGTTGTTCCGGAATTACGGAAACCAACCCCCCCCCCCGTCAGGGGGGTGTGATATTGGTCGCCCCCCACCCTCCTGCGAATGGACCTCGCAACTTTTTGAGACTTTTTTTTAGCTCTAACCATTCTACATAGAATTTCAAAACCTCACGTGAGATTTCCGTTGATACCACCCCCTCCCCCTTGGTGAGGTTTCGTATTAATTCGCCGGATCCCTCCCCTCCCCCCCCTATTTCACCTCGCGTAAATTAATCGACGCCCCAAACATGACCATGACCACAACCTGCATAATGGATCTGGAAAAATTTTTCTATTATACGGGAGGGTGTAAGCGATTGCAATATATTAACAAGAGAAATGATGAAAAATCTATTCAAAACACATGCAAGGAATTTAAAGTTCAGATTAAAATAGAGGACAAAAGTAGGTAGGACGGAGGAAAGGAGAAAGATGGGAGCGTAAGGAATGGCCACCGTAGCTTCTGCTCCATCGCAATTATATCAAATTAAAAAATTCTAATTGTCTCTAGTTGAGGTGGTTGTGGCGCTGTATCGGCGTTACCAGGTTCGACTCTCGGTGTCGGACTTTGTGAGTAGGGTAGGAAAGGGCTGCGGTGCACAGTTCCTAATCTCCAGGTCATGTGGTGCACCAAAGTCGTAGGTTAAATGCTAAACCTGTCCCCAGGCCGTATGGAGTGAAGGCTAAGATTACCAACCATACTTTATAATAATCATGCTTAATTTTTGGTAGTTATACTTTATACTTTTTTCATACCCATAAGTATGCCAAAATACTTGATTTAGAGTAAAAGTATAGAATACATGAAACGGAACGCTCTTATGGTAGATGCACACGCTGGTGTCTATTAGTCAGGGATTGTTTGTCCTTTGATCTGTGTACTCACCGCTTGGTAGCCGAGGCTACAAGTGCGGACCATCTGTACTGTGGCTTTCGTGTCGACTAGTGTTCAAGTTCCGTTATTTTTTGAAAGGTCTTGTATGCAGAGAAAGCAATAAAGGAAATAAAAGAAAAACTTTCATGTGGCATAAGTGTTCAGGGGAGAAAAAGTCAGATTTTGCTGATGACATATCTTGTAAGTAGAACGGGCTGAGGATATTGAGAAGTTACTGAATGGCATGAACAAAATACCGAAGGAAGATTTTGGACTGAATATAAATCAAAACAAGACAAAAGTGATGAAAATATAGCAGAAATGATACCAATACTAGTAGATTGAACATAAAAAATAAGATCGGATGCAGTAGGAGAAGTAAGTGAATTCTGTTACTTGGGAAGCAAATTACAAACCGATGGTCGAAGCAAGAATGATGTTAAAAGCAGAATAGCGCTAGCAGAAAGAGCGTTCATCAAAAAGAGAACCCTTTAAATCTCAAACATTGATCTAAGAATTAGAAAGAAGTTTTTAAAACTCTATGTGTGTGAGCACAGCACTTTATGGTAGCGAAGCATGAACTTTAACCAGAAAGAAAGAAAGTTGAAGCATTTGAAATGTGGTATTACAGAAGAATGCTGAAAATTAAGTGGAAGTACGAAATGAACGTGCTTTGAGAATGATGGGTGAGGAAAGACGTTTATGCAAGAAGCTTACAGAAGGAAGATACAGGCTAGTAGGTCATATTTTGAGACATGCAGGATTGGTTAATTTGTTAGTGGAGGGAATAGTCGAAGGTAAGAAATGTAGAGGAAGAAAGAGATTAGAATATATGAAGCAGGTAACTGAGGACGTGGGTTGTAAGGGGTATGTAGAGAAGAAGAGTTGGACGTCAGTCACGTGGAGAATTCGCGGTTTCTTCTGTTCCTCGTCGTTTCGAGGTTGGAGTTTTCAGTTGCATTATTTTTCATTTACGTTGTTAAAATTGCGAGTAATTCAGAATCTGTTTGTTATACTGATACAAGTCATACAACAGTAATTCCAAAAACCTGCACAATTACAAAAATTGGGAGAAAAGATATTAATGGATAAGTAGAGATTACCGAGCGTGGTGGGTGTGCGGTTAGCGCTCTGGCCTCGCATTCGGGAGGACGCCGGTTTGAATCCCCGTCCGGGCACGCAGATTTGGATTTTCCATGGTTTCCTCAAGTCACAGCAGGTGAATGCCGTGATGCTTCCTTCAAAAGGCCTTGGACGAAATCCTTCGAATTGCTTGTTCCCAGTTCCGCCTCTAATGACCCAGACGTCGACGAGGCGTGAAGCCGTAAATCAAAAAAAGAAGATTTTCAAAATAAATTATTACTTAAGGCAGTAAATATCTGAATTAAAATTTTTTTTCTTTCATATAGTTTTTCATTTACTATTGAAATAAAGTATTTTTCCTTTACTATTCTTTTAATTTTTTTTTCTAATGAAGTTGGCAATCCTAGTGAGGGAGGGCATGCGATATTGTTTACGCTGGTCCAGCAGGTTGGCACTTGCTTGGTGCTGGGGCCACTCTACCCCCCTGTGGTGGGTCTACCTGGGCGCTGTGTCGCAAGCCGCCACTCCGCCGCTCAGGTAGAGCTGATTACCCGCTTCCGGCTGACGCATCCACACTGTGTTGCGTAACCACTCGCCGCCAGCGCCAGAAATACCACCGCTAGCCGCGAACAGATTCCCTTATCCCCCACCAACTTCTCAAGGGTCTGCTTCTATAATGTTATCACCCAAGCTTCATCGTACTTCGCTGCGCCGAGTGATAATCAAGTAGCCTGCCATACTATCGCCAAAGTTTCGACGGCAAAGTGCGACAGCATCGTCAGTAACTATCATGAATGTAGATTTATTTTCGCTCTTCGTGATTGTGACAAAACTATACTGTTTAGGTCTGAGTGAATCCATACAGCAATCACATCGCTATATCACTAGATTCATCACCCCTACAAGTTGATACAGCTTGGAATTGCAACTCCTTTTGTTTCCTGCCAGTGTACTGTCGGTTTCTGCCACCAAGCGTGGTGGGTGAGAGCCAAGGCTCGGGGTTCAGGAGACACGCAGGTTCAAATCACCGTCCAGCCATCCACATGTCGTCCACAATCTCCTCAAGTCACTCAACGCAAATGCCAGAATCATTTCTTCAGAAGGCATGGCCGAATTTACTCCAGTTCTATGCCTTCTGTTTCTAATGCCTTCGACGTCAACAAGGCCTAAGGCCATAACGGAAAAAGGGTTGTTTATTCTAGAGGTTCTCGAAGGGAATGTGTCTCTTATATTTTAGCGATAACAAATGGTTTACAGTGATACAAGAAAATGTCAAAGTTGATTCCACACCAATAACTCATTTACTGCCCTAACAAAGTTTGACTCTCGACTTCCTGTGTAAATTGAGCAGGTAAGTTGATCGATTTTATAGTTGGCACAGGAAGCGACGAAACGTTGGTTAGCCCATTACTGGTGACGGTGTCCGGGGTTAGCTGGTTCCAATCCTGCCAGTGGAAGAAATTTTCATCAGGTTTTGCCGGGCAGGATAGAAGAGTTGGTGGTGTCAAATTCATAACCGCCAGAATGTACATCAAAATCCTCGGTTAGATCCCAAACTTCTCGGAATAGGGGCACACGAGCCTGTCGATGGTGGTTCGTCTGTCATATGGGAACGTAAAGCTTGGCGGCTGTATCGGGTATATCGGAAGACTATATAGTCTTGAATGGGGCAGAACCAGCTTTCAACCTCTCTCTACCTTATCTTTCATTTATATGTAACATACTAAACTCTACAAACACATACGTAAGTCATCCAGAAAATAACGGCAACACGTACATTGGCTTCCATTGCTAGCGGAAGGCAACGAGAAACCAACCAAGTTGGATTATATGTGAAGACCTGAAACCTGAAGATTTTTTTTCTATGTCTGGAAATTACCGCAGAACACAACCTGTAACCGATATGATGAAAGGGCTGGAAGGGGTCTCATTCCAAGACAGAGAAGTGTGAAGAGTCGTGGGCGTGTACAAGGAGTATATTGTCAATGAGGCGAGGAAAGATATTGGTATAAGAATTAAAATTAATGCATTGAAGATAAAATATGACCATGACCAAAAGCTGGCACTCTATTTCAGGCACAAGGGTGTGGGAAGATTTTCTTTCGTGGGTAGGGGTTTCAAGGACTGGAATAAGTTACCAAGAGAATTGATGAATAATTTACCAGAAACGTTGAAACAATTTATAGTTAAAATTTGTATATGGGGCAAAAGTAGGTGTGTACAGGAAAGGGGGAAATGGATGGTAACGTTCATATAGTTAGGTGATTTTCGATTTTCCTGATTTCCCCCCCCCCCCTCCTCTACTCTGAGACTTCGTGACATCTGGTCGGACCCACCCCTCTAAAATAACGTGAGATTTTGACGGAGAAACCCCCCCCCCCTACTAATCTACCTCGCAACCTTTTGAAACCCTAAGGTCGGTTTTTGGACCAAATACCACCCCTAAAGTCGAGTTTCGCGTCATTTGTAGACTTTTATTTTTATCTCTACCATGCTGCAAAAATTTCAAAACCTCCCCCCCCCCTTTTTTCCCTATTTCACCTCATGTAATTAATGGACCCGCCTCCCTTATAGTAGATACACTAGGAAAACCATTTCTGTTTGAGAAGTTCATACACAAGCCACGGAGATGCGGTTGTGCCATACGACTGGAATTTCAGTTATAAACTACGTTCGCAGGTACGATTTTGCTGGGTCTGAATTAAAAACTTGCTTCAACGGTTCACAATCCGCATGGCGCCAGCCATTTCTCAAAACTCGCAGCCGGTAGCTAAGCGAGAATAATTTGTTGGCGACGCAGTATTTGGTTACAGAAAGGCCGGGTGATGAATAGTTTCACCTATAAGAGGACAAGCCATAGGTGTGTGGTCCATTCTCAAGCCTCCAATGGATAATTTGTCACCGGCATTTTCCCCGCTATTGCATGCTGTCGGAAGGGCGGTAGCTGCCCGGTTCTTGAGTGGGTTCAGAGCGTTATCAACGCGTCTCCTCGTATGATTGGCTTCCGCTGATAAGTACGATAATGGGACCTGCACGTAACTCCCTTCGTAGGTAAGGCTTATTCTAGATTCCTATTCACAGGTCGTATTTTGAGGAATCGCAATGCTCATACAAATGAAATTGAGTACAAAACTCTAGTGCGTCCATATTTGGATTACTGTTGTGGAGTTTGGGATTCGCTTGATTAGTGACTGCTTGCTATAGACCTTATGAAAGCGTCATAGAATCTATACTAATATTATAAATACGAAAGTAACTCTGTTTGTTACGTTTCTTGGGCTAAACGGGTAATCCGATCGTGATGAAATTTGACAAGGAGATGCTATTTGACATTAGGATGGTCATACGTAGGATACTATTTTCTGTATAGATAATACATATTGTCATTGAACTATAAAAACTGTCTGAACTGTGACAAACAGGCGCATAATATCGATACGTCTCTGTAATGTGAAGCGACAGAGAGAACTGGCAGCGCGGTGGGTAAGGTGCTTGCTCCTTCAGAAGTTCCCCGTCTGGTTTCGGGTTCAAACCCCGCTGGGAGCAAAATTTTTTTAAGAATTGTTTTTCATAGTTTGAGCCAAACGTGGGATTATTTTAGTAAGGATACCATATTGAAATGTAGGTCCCATAAATTCAGGACTGGAATCCGTGGCAAATCGTAGGCGGCAGAACTGTGCCTTATGTGTTTAGTTTATTCACGGTATACTGGTTGTGTGTGATCTAAACTAATAATGTTATATATGCGAAAGTAAGTTTCCGTCTTTTTGTTACGTTTTGACGACTTTATGTGTATACCGACGACAAGGAAATACCTGGTATCTCCAGGAAGTAAATAGGATACTTTTTTCCGATATGAATAACAGTTTTAATAATGAAACAGGTTCGACGGTTGAATGGTATATCGATGGCGTTCACGTCATATTATGCGGGCTTGGTGTTGTTTGGGACATATCTTGGGTAACTTTCAGCTTTGCATATTCAAATTCTAAGTCCTCGCGTACAAAGTTACGGGTAACAACTAGTTGGTACATAAATTCGGCTGGGATTGTTTGGCAGACAGACGACGTCGTTTTCGTTTGAATTTATTGTAGAACTAGCAGAGTTCCCGGCGTTGCACGGTCTAGTCGGCGTTGATTTACCCACACACTATTTTTATTCACACAATGAGAGACGTGTACAAAGTTTGATACAATTCGCGCCATCCATTTCTGGAATTAAAGCAAACGTAGATTCACCCGTAACCTATTGAAAAAGGAGTTGGTTGAAGTTGATTTAACCGTACACTATTTTTATTTGTCTGAAAAGATTCGTGGGCACCAAGCTAAATTGATTTCGTACCTGCCATTTCCGATACTAAACGGTTCTAAGAATTAGGGGGGGGGGGAGGGGTAGGATGCTTTGATACAGGATGTCAGTTTTCATTTTAGTCCAGATTAAATTTCAATCTAACTACATCTGCTGCTCTAAAATCCAAACCTGGACCGTACGCGCGCTAATACATACCACATACATAAAAATGTACTTGGAATATGTCTGTTCGTTACATCACACAGAAAATACAGATTTTGAACGGATTTTTAGAATTTGAAAGCTTGGGGTCAAAGTTAAAACTAAATTTATATCTTAAGAAGTTACGACAAATTTATTTTGCGAATGAACTAGCATCACCTAAAAACCGCTGAATCCATTTGACCGAGTTTTCACTGAATCAAACATTGGATATATCTTTTATTATGCTGACTAATCTGCAGCTGGAGTTGAAAAAGTTTTAATTAAGCTACTTCATCTGTCACTGGAACCCAACATTAAAATATATTCCTTACCTGTTCACTTGAATAGCAGGTATTTAGAATTGTATATCAGTATTCGGAACTAAGCGAGATATATAAAAAAAAAGTTTACTTTCGATTTGTTGCAGGGAATGACAAAAGAACATTTCAAGTTTTACTAAGTGTGCAAAATAGTTTTAATTGTAAATTGCTTTTATTGCTTTCATTAAAGGCTATGGTCAGCATTGTTTAGTGCCAGGTATGCAACATCTAGACGTTCCAATCTTTGGTATTTGCCACCATACGTTCAGAATTTTATTTAATGCTCCGGTGTTATGTAACGTTGAAACATAAGACATACCAAACAAATTAGTTGAAATTCTGAGCTCTGAAACGATGAAAACCCCATCTGAATCGTCTCCGTAGTTTCTGAATTATTCTTGCACAAACGTATCTGGTTTTCGTTTTATAGATAGATAGATACGCGAAATTCTTTGATTTACCAGTGCAATGAAATAATTTTTCCGCCATCCTATTTAGGTCGCAGTGACAGGAGGGATAAGATTAGAGAAATAAGATACCGTACTGATGCTTTTATGAATTCTTTCGTTCCTCACGCTAATCGGGATTGGATGCACAGAATTAGGATTGATGAATGTATATTTAGGTGTGTGTGTTTTTTGAAAAAAGATTTTGTCCGAAATATTGTGTTTTTGTGTTATTTTTTATTGCTGCTGCCCTCCTCCCTTCAACTTTGGTAAGTGTGCCAACATACGACATTGTTATATACCTATTATCTTACCTAAACCGTTCAGCAAGAGCCGTGTTACATATAATGCACAGCGAATAACTTTTATAACCACGTTCTATGGTAAAGCACTTTTAATATCAGAACATAACCTTGTTTTATGTCCATTATGTCGTTAAAACTATTTAGAAGGGGGTAAATCTTATATAATTGTATAGTAAAGAACTTAACAAGAAAGCACTTTTTAAATCAATACTAAAACATTTTTGTAAAAGACATAAGATTCAAATAAGGTTGTTTTCAGTCATAATGAATTTTGTTGCATTCATTTCCATTAAGATATCGGAGAATGACGATCATGTTAAGGTGTATTTTGTATGCTTTTAAAATTTATCTGAGAAGATATTGTAAAAATGAGGAATTGGAACCTTTTTTAGATAAAAGAGCTAAGAAGATAAAAGTAGGCTCAATTGAGAGAGAAAAATTCAGTTAATAACAAAAATATAACAGTTCAGAGGTAACTTGAAATTTAAAGTAAGAAAAACTAAGTTTTAGTGTTGACATGTGATAGCATCACCATGCGTGACCTTCATAAATTAATAACACTTAAACGAAAATAATTGCAAGAAAAGTTGTCATGACCAAAAAAATTGAGAGTAAATTAAACTATAACATATTAAAATTTCGGGAAAATCCGAGTAAAATTAGTGTTCCACAGGATTGGGGGCTTTTTCTAATTCACTAAAGAATAGTGTTTCCCCGCGGGAATACATCGGTGTTCCATGGTGATTCAGCAATAGATAAGCCCAGGCTATAAAAAGCCGACCAGCGCAAGCAGTCTGGGATAGTCTTCAAACAGTTTTACGGCGCAGGCAGTCGGGGATAGTTTCCAAACAGTTTTCTGGGAGGTAGTTTCGAAGTAGCAGTACACCTTGCTCCGCGAGGGTAAATTTCAAAATGTAACTACTGAAAGTTCAACTATCTCGCCTGAACAAGTTCGTGGACTTTCTCATTCACTTTAAGGAAACTTTAAGCTAAACTCGCTGAAAGAACTTTTTTACGTTAGTTTAAGAAGTCACCAGAAGCAGTGTTTGATAACTATCTTGAAGCGTCACTCTAATTTTGGGGTTGCAAATAGAAACTATGTTTGGAAGAGTGAATGCTTCATCAGTGTTGTGGCTTGAAGGATAGTCTGCATCTTCTTATGTGATTTAGAAGTTCGATATTGCCTTAAATGTTTTCAATAGTGTAATCTGATACCAGAGTAAACTTCAGCAAACTTTCTTTTTTTTTTTTAACTGCTTAACGTCTCCTAACAGCGAGATCTTTAGAGACGGGAAAGGATGGGGGAAGGAATGGGAAGGAATTCGGCCATGGCCTTTTGTAGGAAGCATCCCGGAATTTGCCTGCAGTGATTTGGGAAACCATGGAAAACCCAAATCTGGATGCCCGGATGGGGATTCGAACCGGCGTCCTCCCGAATGCGAGGCCAGAACGCTAACCGTTACACCACCACGCTCGATAGCAAGCTTCCAGAATATATTTTAAATTCGTAACTACAAGTGACTTTCTTCATTTATGTATGACCTGTTAGCTGTAACAGGGTAAACTAATAGCTTGGCGACCGGTTTAAACAACTACAGCATCTTCGAGAAAAGGTATCAGCTATACAGGCAACACGATCAAGCTAATGCGAATGCTGCATAACCCCAAGCAACGTTTAGTTATTACAACACCTTTTCGAAATTTGTGGCAATGACGCTGGAAATGCGCCGACTGAGCGTGCGAAGTCCGGTCTCACCTCTGATTACACGTAATTAGAGCCCCAGCGCTACCTGCTGACTCGTCCAGGAAACAGCCACGCTCAGCCTCGCTCAACACGAGCTGTCTCACATATTAAACGCGTATTACTTACGCTAAAAATCGCATTTGCGCTCTTCTCATTTTTCCGATATAGCAGAATCGCTGCAGAATGTTAGGCTGCTCTGTGGAGCGTATTGAATATTTCGAAAACATTGTCAATAATAATAATAATAATAAATAACCGAGCGTGGTGTGTAAACGGTTAACGTTATGGCCTCGCATTCGGGAGGACGCTGGTTGGAATCCCCGTCCGGGCATCTAGATTTGGGTTTTCCATGGTTTCCCCAAATCATCCAGGCGAATGCCGGGATGCTCCCTTCAAAAAAGCCATGGCCGAATTCCTTCCCGTTCCTTGTCCCCAGTCCTATCCCGCCTCTAATGACCTTAGTCGTCGACGAGGCGTAAAGCCATACGAAAAAAAATCAAATATTTTAAAAATCACGTTCCCCTTTTCTTTTCGCTGCTCGAATTAAGTTTTCAATTCCGCCTTCCAACTGCGACTAAGTCCGCCTACCACTATGAATGACTGTGGAAGGTTTGAATCTGGATAATATTATGATATAGGATCAAAAGTGTAAAAAGACTGTGAACGGCTGGATTAGTTTCCCCAAATCACTCCAGGCCATTGATGGGATGCTTCCTTCAAAAGGCCATTCCCGAATTCCTTCCCGTTCCTCGTCTCCAGTCCCATTCCGCCTCTAATGACCTAGACGTCGACGAGGCGTAAAGCCATAAGCAAAAGAAAATCCAATCAATGTTTACTCTGTTGATTCAAAGTCAAAAGAAATACGCCAAATGAACCAAACAAAAATACATGAAAAGTATCAGTAATTCAACCAAGAAGTACCTTCTCGTCCCCACAGCTGGGCAGAAATCCGTTAATCCGTTAATCGTTGATTGACGAAGTTAATAAAATTGCATACATTTAACTTTTAAGTTAGCCTAAAAAATAGTTAAGGTATTTTTAACTTCCGTTAAAATGAACTACCGGTAACTTTAGTCAGTTACATTGGTGGTTGATGTATTTGGTTTGTTTGAATTACGCGCCGTTCGGCGAGTCGTATGGCGAACGGACTAGGTAACACGAAGTGCGAGTGAGGACGCATATAAAACAGTTATGCTAGGCACGGCGTGGGTGTGAGCAGGGAAGCTAGAGTTTTGGAGCGTTCATGTTTTAAGTCTGCAAAACCGTCTAATTCAATCGGGGATTGATTTTAATATTTTTTTAATCAATTTTTTTACTGCCAGGAAAATGTCACTCTTTAGTTGATATTGGTTTGGTGTTAGTGAAACAAATTAAACTGACGATTGTTTCATGATTACGTCTTGGAAACTGAACTCTCGAATCCGTTAGTGAAAGCAGCAACGCTAGCAATAGCAACGAGAATATTAAAAATTCTTGCCCACATTTATGCTATATGTTGCGTTTAAATCACGACTGGGAGAACAATTTATACACGACTGCAAACTGTGTTTGCCGAAACTTTCTACAATCGAGGCTCACGTGTCTAGCCTTCATAATCTTAAACAACATGAAGAGGATGCTTACATCCAAATATGAACAGTTTGAATACAAAGTAAAAGCAGGACCAACTCGTGGGGAAAAAAGAAAAATAATTCAAAGCCTTCTTTAAGCGCTGTGGCTTCTTCTGATGTTGGTAGCAGCAGAATTGATTTGATTTCACTTTCATCTGCTAATAAAAGTTTTCGACAATAAAACATTTGGCTTCGTAGCTACCGGCACCGTCGTATTCCAAGCAGGTGTCGACCGATGTATCGTAAACCTTTTCGTTGCCAACATGATTCCATTAAATGTTGAAGACTCCGATGCGTTTGAGAAACTGGTTAAAACGTTGAAGTAAAAACTCAATTGCCAGATGGACATTGGGTAGACGTATTATTGATTCACATCACGGTACATAGGACTTTGGTACTACTTCCAGTAATACCTACTGTAAAATATAAACATCAGTTCCACTTTTGGGTGGTTAACTTTTAAAGGGGAAACTTTAACTTGCTTTAAATTTGCAAAAATATAACGCTTTAACGATTGTTAAGTTAATTTTGTAAGTAGCGGATTAACGAAGTTAACTTTTCGTTCAACTGTACCCACCTATGCTCGTCCCTATCCAGTTGACTTCATGTAGCGTAATCTGGAGTTACAGAGTAATAAAACAAATTATATTAAACGATGAGCACATACAGTGACTCTTAACTCGACAGGAAAATACCGTAATCTTATGATCTTTTTTATCTACATGTGGCTTGTGTTTTGTGTGTCGGGGGCCAGAGTGTTTTAGGGTAACGCAGTAGAGCTGTGGTGTTTAACACATCACAGACAAACAGTTGGAGCTTTCACCGGTAGCTTCGCGTACGAAAGCATATTTTTAAGCGTCGACACTAACCTAACATCACTTTCTTTTAGACTGTAAGTTTGGATCTTACTACGCTCGTTGCGTTGCAGTCAACCAACTGCTTATCACTTATGGTCGCCACGTGCTTTAAATAACAAGAACATTAACCAATTAGAACTTGAGATGCATAATTATGGAAAATGATATTAATTAAATAGTGGCAATGGGACCGTTATACTAAAAGTTCATTTTCTCTTGTATAATTTTAACAGCACATCTGAGCTTTATTAGTTACATTTAATTTAATTTCCAGTAAGTATGACATCTCTTTGTTTCAGGTAAGGACTCTACCATCTCAGACATCCTAACTAGCGTTCACCAACTGGTAAGCATTTTATCTGATTTTCTGTCTCTTTCATAATTTGAAACGTAATTACTTTTGACTGCACAGTCCAAAAAATGTACGGAATTCTGTCTTTGATTCTCTCTCTAATAAGATTTTAACGTGTATATTAAAGCCTTCGAGGCACATTAAGATTGGTGCAATGCACCCTCCGCCACCTACTTTTAGTGAATCGCGGAGTAATAATATTAATAAAAAAATAAAAAGGCACATTTTAGATTACGCACGACCTATCGTTTTATGTGTAGGGTAGCTGACTGTCGGGACTTTGTCCAGTGTCACCATGGGTCAAAAACAGGATCGGAACAAGATACGGGAAATGCGCCGATTCAATCTATATACTATGCTGGGGCAAACCAGATGTCATCTTAGAAAAATGCGAGCAAGTTACACACGAAAGGACAAAAATGACTTCTTGAATACAACCAACCAATCTTTCGCGTACACAAAAATCTTTAATATCCACTTGTAAATTAGACTACTATTTGTAGAGAGAGACAAAGATCTATCTTTCGTCCTTGTAGTATTATTAGAACGCATTTTGGGTTCATATAAATGTAAGTTAACCCTCTTACGGGCTGATTTGTTTCTTTTGTCGTGACGGCGTTTTGTGTTATTTTAAGGAGCGAACAGCTCTTTCCGCCACCGGAAACCGGGGATTGCAGCACTGATAAGGTCCGTCATGCCAACCATAAGGAGAAATGTTGCGTGTTCTCTCGCACATGACGACTTAGTGCCAGGAGTCTTAAATTACAAGTACCTACTCTAAAGCCGATAAGTAAGGTAAATGTGGATAGTGTTTTTAACCGGTTTCTGACATGTCTCACTCAGTTTACCTTAAATCACGTTGTTTGTTCAGAATTTGAGTTAAAAGTAGGTCCAAGGGCGGCTGGGACACATTTTTATCTCACTGTGGACACAACCCGCCGTGCACAAGTTGCTTTGGTAGTATCAGCTTTAGGGGTTAGCGATAGACCAGATTATTCAGTTCCTATATAAAATAATTTTGAATCAGATACCGACAGTCTCAAAAAAATTCAAGACGATTGCATTCTGACATTAAGTATTGTACACAAAAAAGTATTGTAACTAATAAAATACGTTCACAATAATGAAGTCTCTCCTATTAACTGTTTCATTCAACAACCCAACACAAAACTGAATATTTTTTTGGGGAAGAGGGTGGGGGGGGGGGGGAGAGAAGGTGACAGGTTGAATTTGCGAATTGTTTCGTACGAGTTTAGCCTAACATTTAATATGTGGAAAATACCGGAAAACAAGTTTCTTTGCGAGATCAAATTGACTAGTTTAAAGGCCAGAAATTTAAAACCAAAATCAACAGTACTACCGACTCTGGATAGGACAGCTTCTGCCAAATCCAAAGATAACCTCCATGCCACAGCGAAACTAAAGCCTACGGAGAGTAGGTAAGGTGCTAAAGAACCCAAATAATAAGTAATAACAGAGAATACTTTATAAAAATCGCAGGACGGAGATATGAAGCACTCTGGTACAGACTATGCGGCTACGTGTACGGACATACCGCTGCAAGATTTTCCTGTTTTTCCCCTCGTTTTTTGGAGCTACTAATACCTTCTTAACAATACCGACGTCGTCCGACGTCTTTTTTATGTTCCGGCAGCCTACACTAATTTCCTGAAGAGCCACTAGGCGGCAGCTCAGGTTACCACAACAGGAAGCGCCTGTTGCCTGTCTGCGTGGGTTAAACTTTCCTGCTGTCAGTTTGTTGGACTGTATCGTATTGAAGCAGTACACGACGAAGGTTTATTTCAATCTTAGACATTACTTTCAACAATTATTGTTAACAAAAGGAAACTAAATGCTCGTTAAGAATGCAGAGTTAATGACATTTTCCATCCATGATTATGAGGTATGGAGTATGTCTCTTTATAGGACAGAGACATGGACGCTGAGGCCAGAAGTTGACAAACGGTTTAAAGCTGTTGAGATGTGATTGAGGAGGTTAATGGAGAGGATAAACTGGATGGTTAAAGTAAGTAATTTTGAAGTGCTGGATAGGGTTGAGCAAAGGAGAAAACTACTGCAAGTCATAAAAGAGAGAAAGAAGAACTGGATGGGACACTTCCTGATAGGGGAGTGCTTGCTAAAAGACGCCTTGGGAGCATTGGTTTGTGGGAGGAAAATGAGAGGATGACAGAGTTGCAAGATTACAGACAACATCGGAGAAAATGGCAACTACAGGGACACGAAGAGAAGGGTAGATGACAGGAGAGCATGAAGAGCAGACATGTGGAAACCTGCCTTAGGGCACAACACTAATGATGATAAACAGGAAGGGAATTCCAGGCGTATACTGGTGATGAAGCTTAGAAAGATGAACATAACCACAAGCACTGGTACTCGATTTAAAGCGTAAAGGAGTGGAATTTTTATTATTATTATTATTTGTGTGGTTGAGGGAGCCAGTGATTGGAACAAGTTACCAAATCAGGAATAATTTACCAAAAAACACCGAAAGAATTTCAAAGTAAAATACATAGAGGGCAAACGTAGGCGGATACAAGAAAGAGGGATAGTGAGTAGTTAGTGAAACTGGCACCGGTGCGTACGCTCGGTCGAAATTAAATTACTTTGAACCATCCGAAGGATGGAACGATTGTGCTGCCATCTGCTCACGAAACTTGTAAGTTGTGTTCTGTCTCATAAGTGTATTTATTATTATTAATAATTTAATTGCGTTGGAGCTAACGTTCCGTTGGCAATTCCCTAATCATTATTTACCCCATTTTATATTTTTTTAAATTTTCTTTTATACTTGCAGTGTCAAATTCCTCCCCCATTCACTTTTCCGATTTACAAATTTTAATTTTAAATTCCTTAAGCGTTTTTGGTAAATTATTCATCACTTCACTCGGTAATTTGTTCCAATCCTTGACACCCTTACCAACAAAAGAAAGTTTTCTTACTCCCTTATGTATAAAATCAACCGCCAGCTTGTGGTCACGGTCGCCTTTCCCCTTCCATGCACTATTCTTACTTCTTTGATCAATATCCTTCCAAGCCCCTTCATCACCATATGCCCTGTATATTCCCAGCACTCTCTTCACCCCCCTCCTTTCCTCCAATCACTACCAATCCAGCTCCTTTATATCATATCAGTTACTGACTGGGTCCTCCGATAATTCGCACAAACAAATCTAGCTGCTCTTCTTCGCACACTCTCCAACTCCCATATTTGATAGCCAAAATGTGGGTCCCAAACTACACCACCATATTCAACTAATGGTCCGACCAAGGTTTTGTTACCCAATTTCCTAACTTCTCTGGTACATCCTGTCATCACCCTCTCCAGTAAATAAAGAATTTTGTAACATTTTCCTTCCACCTGTCCAATGTGCTCTGCCCAGCTGAGTTTGTTATCAAACGTTATGCCAAGATACACATCGAGCCTCCAACATGCAATTCTGACCCCACCCTGTGATCATAATTAACCTTCAGTCTTTTATCTGTGTACCTAATAAGCTGACTCTTCCTGCCATTTATCTTCATTCCAAGCTGACCTACCCATTTAGATATTCTATCCAGGTCTCCCTGCAGCTGTCCAGTCTTCACCTGTTTTGATCCTATTGTATACCATTATATCATCTGAAAAAATTTATTTAATGTTTGTGAAATGTGTAATTTAAGAGACGAGGATAGGGATCGTCGCAACATTTTCCTAAGTGATTGCAGACAGCAACGAGGAGTGGAATCTCGTCCCGGTGCACCTCGGCACACTGGCGGGTGCCTGTATCTACTTTGTTATCCTTTGGGACATATTGCATTGTATCCCTTTTTATACGTGAACGTTCTTGAGGCCTCAAACACAACGAATTTTAGTTTCTTTTTTTAGCTCTCCACTTTTCAAGGACGTTGGGATTTTGTAGACTATTTTCTTTCAGATGACATGAGATTTGCCAACCCGCTCCCCCCCCCCCTCTCCCTCTAAGTGAGATTTCGCAGGAACCCCCCCCCCCCCTCTCCCCTGTTTCACCTCAAGTAATTAATGGGCGCCCTATTATCTCAACGTTTCTCTTTTAGTCCTGTATCATTGTTTCTCTTGAGGTGCAAGACATTAAGTTTCCATTTTGCGTCTGTGTTTTCGACTAACTTTAATTTTTGGATGTTCTGCATAGCGGCAGTGGCAGCACATTCATGGTCTACTCCACTATCCACAATCTCACCTTCCATGTTTATCTTCTCCTTTCGTTCATCAACCATTCTTAATCCCTTCTCAGGAACCACTTTATTCCTTTACTCCACCAAATGCAGTGCGTCTTTTTCTTTCGATCTTAGCTGAAGTTGTTCTTTCTTCATTACTCCCGTTCCTGTGTATAATCTTTGCTGAATTGCGTGCAATTTCCACTCGCCGTTCTTTTCCAGGCGAATATCAGGATGTTTCATCCCAAAGCCCATAACCAAATTCCTTCCCGTTTCTTGCTCCTATCCTGTCCAGGCCCTAATTACTTCCACGTCGACGAGCCGTAAGCAAGAGCAAAAATGTTTTTCTTGGACTTCGTGTACCAAAACTATTAAATACAGAAGCAGGTAAGGATAAGTGGAGCACAATGCAAAGCAGTTGAATTCGGCGCTTACACTTTGCCTAAGGATAGAGCGTACTACACAAATTTCTATCACTCGTAGGAACCTAATTATTTTTAGAAAAATAGAAACTTATTAACCATTGACCATATTCTACATCTACATCTATACTCTGCAATTCACAAATACTGTGCTAAGCACCAATCCTAATTCAGTGCATACCAATCCCGAACAGAACGAGGAAAGAAGGAATACATAAATAATATCAGTACGGCAGCTTATTTCTCGAATCTTATCCCTTCTGTAATTACATAAATGTACAAAGAAAGGACGTTGTTGTTACAAAGTAACTCTGAAGATAGGCAGAAGTTGCTGACCGTAATAGTCATGTGGAAGTTATGGTTTAGTGGCATGCAGGTACATGAGAAATACTTGTTTGTGTGCGCGGTGGGCAGGTGTCCAGCCACATAGACGCTCTCCGGTTGTGATGTGCACTATGTATGAGCATACGTCGGGTATACCGAAGTGGCGCAGTTTGTAATGCGACGGTCACGGGGACAGATGGGTGGCAGAGGGCAGTTGGTTACTGTGTCTTGTTGGCGAGCCACGCTGCCAGCCGAATGTGTTCGAATGAGCAGACGCGCGACAGACAGAAATGGGAGCGCAGCCAAAGTCGCCTCTAGTTATACCCGCTCCAGACGTCGTAAGGCGCTGGCTGCTTTGTTTTGTCCGGCTGCAGTGAGGGAGCAACGGCCCTTACTGCAGTTTACAACTGTGTGCGTTTGGACGTACATTGTTCCCTTATCTAGACTATAATTAACCGTTATCTTTAATCTCTGAATTATATTTTCTAACTAACCGTTGCCCGCAGTTCGTTAGGGGGCGTCCATTAATTACATGAGGTGAATTGGAGGGGTAAAAAAAAAAGTCTAAAAATGACGCGAATTTAGGGGGAGGGGCATTTCGTCAAAAAAAGATCTCAAAAAGTTACGAGGTCGATTAGTAGGGGGGGGGGGGGTTCTCTGTCAAAATCTCACGTCATTTTAGAGGGCGGGAGGTTTCCGAACATATATCACGAAGTCTCACCAGAGAAAGGGGGGGGGGATCTGGAATTCCGGTAAAACCCCTCACGTAATTAATGCACGCCCCCTTAACGCATATTATTAATGACAGTTAACATAGCACTAGTGAGGGGGGAAAAAACTTCAAGTGGCACATCGTGTACCTCTTTTTATTTACGATTTTAAGAAGCAGATTTGATTATAGTCCGTTCAGTTAATAGAGGCGGCTCAAGGTCAGTTTGCTCTATCCGCTGACAAATTTACTTCTGTCTTGCCTGGACACAGCGGTCTGCTGAGAGCAGTAAGCAACGTGAAGGGGTGGTGAGGTGAGGTTGGTTTCTTTCTTCTTCTTTTTTCTTTTTTCTCTCCTTCTTTCTTCTTTTTTATTTCTTCTTCTTTTTTTCTCTCTTATTTTTTCTCCCTTCTTCCTTCTTCTTTTTTCTTCTTTTTTCTTTCTTCTTTCTTCCTTCCTTCTTCCTTCTTCTTTTTTCTTTTTTCTTTCTTCTTCCCTCTTCTTTCTTCTTTTTTCTTTCTTCTTCTTTCTTTCTTCTTCCTTCTTCCTTCTTCTTCCTTCTTCCTTCTTCTTTCTTCTTTTTTCTTTTTTCTTTTTCTTTTTCTTTTTTCTTCTTTTTCTTTCTTCTTTTGCGGGTCATCCTGCACATCCTCCCCTCCTCCATCGTCATAACATGTCCAAACCACTGCAGTCTTTCCCTCCTCAGCATTATTGTTGATATTGTGTATTAATTTCTGTTGTATCTTGTTTTTGATTCTGAACCCTATGTTTATTTTGTGCGATCTAAACACATTTGCAATATTTTGAGATGATATGCCGACATAAGGAATGCTAGTAATTTTTTTTGTAATCTGTTTGCCATCGAGTTTAGTAAGTTTCTTATTTATTTTCTTTTTTAAATTTTGTCAGTCATTTGGCTAGGATATTGTTTTGCTAATGCTACATGTTTTATTATATCTCGTTCATGATCGTCTTTGCTTAAGGGTATAACATTTCTCGAAACGCGTCACAATTGTCGTAAATAAATTAACAAAATTAACTGTATTAATCTGGTGACAGGCCATATTTTTGCAGTTGATGAACAATAATTTTATAAATAATTCCGTCAAAAACAACTGTTTTGGCAAATTTTGCACACACACTATATATATATATATATATATATATATATATATATGTGTGTGTGTGTGTGTGTGTGTGTGTGTGTGTGTGTGTGTGTGTGTGTGTTAGGGCATCTTCAGTGGCTGTAAAACTGAAGATGCCCTACACCACAAGGACGAAACGCGTCTGGGGACTCAAATAAAAACAAAATTCATCAAAATTGTTTTTGACTGAATTATTTATAAAATTAAAAGTAACCATGTTGCAGAGCAATTATTTGCTATCCTTTCATTTGTATTTAAGATATTGTCACAAAACTATACAGTCGTATAGAAAAACTCGTACTTTTTTTATATATATTACGAGTGCTCTGTATGCGTCCTCTTACTGATTCTGCAGATTAAGTCGATAATCGATTTCTTGCGACACTCCGTGCAACGGGTCCTTAATCTGTATTGCCCGAACCCATGTGATTAATGTTGTGTGTGTGGTTATTCGAAATATTCAGTGGCTAAGCCTCCTCTACCAATAAAAAACTACCAGAACTGCGATCTGACATTAACATTGCTTTTGAGCAGAGGGGATATGGACCTGTTGCACCGTGTATTCCAAGAACATGACTATCGACTCTGTCTGCAGAATCAGTAAGCGGGCAGATGTAAAGCACTTGTGATATCTCGAAAGAAATATTTTTGAGCGTTTCTATATTTGCGTAAAGTTTTGTGGCGATGTTTCAAGTAATATATAGTAGTTACAGTAAACTTGTGGAATCGCTTCAATGTTTTATTATAACCATGTGTTTTCTAACAACCAACATTTAAAGAAATAACTGATATGCTAAGCAACATAGAACATTAAAAATAAAACTACTGCCAAAATATTGTGAGTTAACGCAATGTATTACACAAAGTACATCAACACTTAAAAAAAAATTTCGACCGTAAAGTTTGTTTCTCGCTGGCATCCTTTAAAGCAGTGTTCCACAAAGTGGGGTAAGTGAATCCCTAGGGTTTGACGATTTGATCGTCGGCGGTTCGCTACAAGATTTACATTTTGTCGGCTGAGTAGCTGTCTCGAGTTTACAACATGCACAATGGTGAATTAAGATTGAGCATGCTCCTAAAATCGACTCGACCTGCTGCAGGAAACAAACCCATCAATCACTTTAATAAATAACATTGTGTTCTCTGTGACTGCATTACTTTTTTAAAATAAAAATCCTTATATATATATAAAAAAAAAACATTTTTTAAAGGGTGTTCCCCCTTGTCTGGGAAATTTTAAAGGGGTGCGTGGGGCTATAAGTTTGAGAATCCCTGTTTTTTTAAAAAAGGTTTCAGTTTTACAAAAGCTACTGTTTCGGCTTCAGCGCTTTTACTCAGCACAAAAAAGAAACAAAAAATAAACAATTTATTATTCTCTCGACTGGTTTGATACAATCCTCAATCTCTTCCCTTCCTGCGCTAACCTTTACATCACCCACGTCCTCAATTATTTGCTTCATATACTTTAATCTGTCTTCCACTACAATTCTTTCCTTCGTCTGTTCCCTGCACTAACGAATTAATCAATCCCGCATGTATTTGAATATGCTCCATCATCCTGTTTTTTCTTTCTGTTAGACTCTTCTACAAACTTCTCTCCTCACCTATCATTTCCAAAACACGTTCGTTTCCTACTTTATCTGCCCACTTAATTTTCAGCATCCTTCTAGAGTGTTGTGCTCCACACAAAGAGATTTAAAATGTTATTTCTTAGTCCTAGATTATCTGACACTAAAAGATTTCTCTTCTTCATGAAAACTCTTTTCGCTAGTGCTATTCTGCTTTTAACATCAGTCCTACTTTGGCCATGAGTTGTCATTTTACTTCCCAAGTAAAAAAGTCACCTCTCCTATCACACCTGATCCTACATAATCTATTATTATTGCCGTTATTTCTGCTGCGTGCCTTCATTTTTGTCTCGCTTTGGTTTATGTTTGGTCGATATTTCTTGTATTCTTCTCACTGTTTTGTGGCCGTGAGAGAAGTTGCTGACCTCACTGAAGCCGATGCCTCTCTGACACAGCACTTGCCGACTGGTCGACTTCTTCCCACAGGTGGCCGTCTTTCTGACGTAGATTTTTCACTGAGATGCAGTAATACGGCCGCGGTGTATAACAGCGTGTCGGGTGTACTGAGACATTGAAATTGCGAACAGAGAGTGGCGGGTGAGCGGTAACGCTCTGGCCTTGCATTCGGGAAGATGCGGGTTCGAATCCCCGTCCGGGCATCCGGATTTGCATTTTTCATGGTTTCCTCAAATCATTCCAGGCGACTGGTGGGATAGCCGAAGTCCTTCCCGTTCCCTGCCCCCAGTGCTGTTCCACCTCTAATGACGTCGACGAGTCGTAAAGCCATCAGTTAAAAAAAAAAAAATCGCCCGAGGGTGATGTTTGTTCGTACCGACGTAGTGTTGCAAATTGAAAAAAAAAATGTTTTTTTTCAGATTTGTGAAAAAAAACTAGCACACTGGCTTTTTTTCTAATTTTTTTTTTTCAGAAAACAATATATTTGATAAATTATAGTTTTATTTACGGAAGTTACATTTTAGATGTGTCTTTTAAATCTTACTAAATCATACAATGTCTTACATAATTATTCATAAATGTATCTATATAGGTAACATAATTTTTTATCCATCCTCTTGGTCAGTACCACATTCACTAGTATCAGTACTACCAACACTAGTGCGGTCGGAGTAGGAATTTTCTGTTTCTTCTTCTGTCTCCTCTAGATCCATAACTTCAGAAGTAGTTACAATTTCTTTTACTGGTTGTATTGTACACAAAAGATTTTGAGATTGAAATTTTAAATTGTGAGCAAAGTACGCACTGTGCATGAGGACTGCGCCGATAGTTCTGTATTACGGTCTTTTAAGTTTGAATTTAAATCTATTATCATACAAAATAGGAACTTTATTTCTTTTCAATCGTTGGTTTATGCCAACGGTTGCGAGGAAATGATTCATAATAACTGACAATTTAATGACTCAGTATCATTATATGCTGCGAGTTTAACAAGTATACGAATATAAGGAAAGCACAATAAGTAATAAAAAGAGGCAAAAACACGTTGATAAATTTAAAATTTCTAATTTTTTTGAAAAGATCCGTAGATCTACTGATAAATTTGTAGGGCTGGCAGCACTACTTCAAATAGTGAGTATCAATCCAAACAACGGGGATTCCTTCTCGTGCAACCTAGCTCATTCGGGAAATCCCCGTTCGTAAAAGAATACTTCAGTCAATGTTGCCAATATTTTTGTATTTTCTTTCTACTGAACCAGAAAAATATAGTAGATTTCAAAATTAAGATAAGTACTTAGTATAAACTCTAAAACAACGTTTTTTACACTATACCGACGTGATACTAGGATGTTCAGCAGAGAGGATGTGGTGGCTCAGTGTTTAAGGAGTCTGACAGTAAATCGAAATAATATTGCTTTGTAATGTGGAGTACACTGTAACACTTCCTTGGTTCCGATTGCACGTTAGATTGTAGGTCCCCTATACAGGGAAGTGTTAATGGATTAGGTTAAGGTGGCTTCGACAATGGCGGATTGCGGAACCAACAACCCCTGTCGCCAGCTCGCCTCGAGCCTTTACCAGGTGGTAGCTTTGTTTTTTTTTGACCAGACATAGCCGTTACACTAATGTTTCTTTCAAATAAAGTACAGATCATTGTTTTCTGTCAAAGCTCGTCGGGAGGACGACTTTTTTAAAAATATTTTTCTCGGGTAAATCCCTTACTTAGAGGGAACCGATGAATAGGACAGTGCTGGAAATTCGTTTATAAATCCAGGCGTATTTGTTACTCCTAACTTTCAGACACGGGCGTAAAATGAAAATTTTCAGGCGTAATTATAATTATGAAAATACAGATTTTGTAGCTTACAGTCTACTCCAACACAATTTAAAACTGTAAATAGGTCTAAAGTGTCAATATATTATATACCATAATTGCGAAATAGGTTAATATAATTCTTGATTTTACTGTATTTATTACAATAACTTTTGAATTTTACACAATGATCTTCATCTTCAGTAGGCACAGTAGCTGATGATGTTTTTGATCGTTTACTTGCTTGCTGACCCCCCTGCATTGCGTGAAGTAGGAGCAGGCCTAGTAGCTGAAGAGCCTGATGATTTGTCAGCAGCTGATGGTTTTTCATTTTCAGGCATTCTTCGTTTACCGGTGCTCGTAATACTTTCATCACCACTACTTGTCTTTACAAATGGTATGAAGTTAGTCAGTAATTTTACGAGACAACCTCACTTCCTTTGTTACACGAAAAACGCACAAACTAGAATTGTCTTTTACTTCGCGGTTCTTCCCCTGCACTGTTGCTACATCTTCTAAAGTTCAGAAACGTATTATTTGAACCTCTGAAACAGATCAACAATGTGACAGGATTTATAATTGAAATTAATTATTAGAATTAAACTTTGAACATGCAAAACTGAAAACGAAGTACTGAAATGTATTTTTTTTTTTTAATTTTGATGCTTAGGCGTATTTTCTACGCCTTTGACGGAGATTGTAGGCGTAAAATGAAAAGACTGAGGCGTAATTACGCGTAACGCCCGGTCAATGTCGAGCCCTGGAATAGGACCGGTAACCAGGGAACCAGCAATCGCTATTAATAAAAGGCCAAGCTTGGTCACTGTTGGCGGGCTGCTTCGGCCAGAGATGTTGCATCCAACTTGATTCATGCGCGATGGTCGCAAAACATTGAAATTAAAATATGTATTGCGTTTTAACTGACATAATTATTGTTAGTTGATTTTCGTTTATATGTAGATGTTTTCCTCAATTTTTGTCCCCCATACATATGTAAGGTGAAAGATTTGATTTTGGAGCAGCATTGTTAGCGGAAGTTTTGATTAGACTGAAATTCAGCCCCAGTCAGACGTAAGAGATTACAGCAGAGGGCGTGGATAATTTAAGTTTTTTAAACAAATAATGAAAGTTTTTTGATGAGCGTCATATTACAGATTATAATGCTGATTATAGTAGATTCAAATTTATGCTGCCTGAACCAGCATTAAAACTAATATTACATGGCATAACATAATTTTTTAAATTTTGTTTGCTACGGCGGTATTACTGTGGTCATTATTTTAGCCGCATGGAGTAGTTTAAACTGTGTCAGCCGTTGAAGCGTTGTAATATCGATGCGAATGGTGGATATCGGAAATGAAAGGTGTAAGCATTGGGGACGATTGAGGGTCAAGATTAATTGCGTTGCATAATATCACTAACATGCGATACACCGAATGTATTAATTCGCGTGTGTTTGAAACTTTGATTTTCTAGCTTTAGTAATTGCGGAGTTAGTGGTTGGGATGAAATGCAACGTGGACCAGGATGACAACTGAGCTTTTTGCTATAGCGTAAGGCACGAGGAATTTTACAACAATTCTATTCAGTTAGGAAATAACTTGTCACAACACTTCGTTCAACCAGTAATTTTTTAAGGGCTCCCAGGCTATGATGATTTTTTTTCTTATGGCTTTGCACCTCGCCGACGTCAAGGTCATTAGAGGCGAGAAAGCGCTGGAGGCACGGAAGGGGAAGGAATTCGGCAATGGCCTGTCTAAAGGCCCGTTCCCACGATCCCTTGTAACGAAGGCGAGACGGGTCGGGACGGGACGAATACTCGATCACACGTCATGGGAACAGGGCCGCCTCGCAGCTACCCACTCTGAGTCGGTAAACATCACAGGCATGTGTAGCGGTGCGCTGTCGCCATCGGTTTGCAGCAGCGGTACGCACCCCTTGTGTTGCTGTAAAGTGCTCTGTGCCAAACGACACTAGGCAACGTGTGCGGAGGTGGCGACGGGGTAAGCTGGGACTAACCTGCGGCCCGCGGTCGTCCCTACACTTCGGCTAATGAGGTCCCCTCTCGTCTCGCCTTCGTTACAAGGGATCGTGGGAATGCGCCTTAAGCAACTATCCCGGCAAACACGGAAAGCCCAAATGTGAAAGGCCGGACGAGGATTCCAACCTGCATATTCCCGAATGTGAGGCCGCCCAAAATAAGCCAGTAATCTTTCGGATAGTGGGGACCTACAGTTTAACGTGGAATCCGAACCACGGAGGCGTTCTGGCGTACTTTATAGTACACAGTAAGCTCTGCCAGAGGTGAACGTCGGGTTAAGGGCCTCTAAAAATCCCAGCTGAGATCGGGATTTGAACCGGAGACCTTAACAGCAGGCTGTTCAGCTATAGAAGTTGGACAGCTAGAAACTATTCAGTACGGTTAGACAGGGTGAACTAGCCCGGAGGCTATAGATTTGTAGAACGGGGTTTCAACCGTCATCGCAGGCAGCCATTCCCAGCTCTTTGGTATATCGTAGAAGATCAAGAAGCGGTTAGTTCCAAGAGTGGCCAAGTTAGTAGCCTGCTGGAATCAGATTTACAAGATTTGAATACACCAGTGAGTGCGAGAACTGCACGACAGTAATTTACCATAGTTGGTAGAAATTTTTCTTATCGTGAAGGATCTGCATCTCATTGAATTTACCGGTGTTACAATTTTGTGTCGTAGAACTACAGTAGGAGGCTGCTTCCGACCACCGGAAGCCATGCGACACCTGATGAAAACAGTTTTCCGGCGGGACACCGTATAACAGTAGCTACCTTTTGTCTTAATCCTGGCAGTGGTAGCCACATGTAACATGCTCCCTAGTCGCGCTTCTCACAGACTGTCTGTCCTCTATCTGTACCGAACGTATAACCAGAAAGTTACCATTCAATACTGTTCTCATCATCAAATTCCAATGTTGGGCACTACTATTGTTAGAAATAATACGAAAATCCACTTAATTCCATTTATTACATAGCTTGTCGCAGGACAATTAAAAATCACAAATCTTCATAAGATTTTTTATTGCTTTGAAGTCAGATACTCAATCTTTCAAAAACTGTCATACTAATGGGAGGCTTGTGCCCCAGCACCCTACAAACCTATGCCATGTATATTCACTCTGCGTGTAACGACCAACTCCCGCGGACTGAGCTGTACTGTAGCTATGTGAGGACTGCACTGTCAGGGTTACCAACTCAAAACATTTTTACCCCTAAAGCTAAGGTCGAAAACCCCTAAAATCGCCAAAATTAAGTGGTAAAACCCCTAAAAAATATTTTGCTTAGTAATTTTCTTTATTTATAAATTATGCAATATTTTGAACATTATTTCGTTTTGTTCTTGTGGTACAGAGTGTTTGAGATCATACGTTCTAACATTAAACAAACTTAACACTTTAGTAGGAGGATTAAATGTTTTGCAACATCCACCATTTCGTCGCAAGGTGACGGAACTTATGTTTAACAATATTATAGACCGAAAAGGTGCAGTCGAAATTGGAATCGAGATTAATTCTAGGCCAAACTCTGAAATGTTTTCAAAATGTTAAAGCCAGCTGCGTCACAATCATCTGAATAAAAATCAGCTGAGGTGGAAGAGTTATTCCACCATGTTTTATTACTCAATTGGTACTACTCAGACTCAACATTTTTTTGTTTTTTGTTTTTTTGTTTTTTGTTTTTTTGTTTTTGTTTGTTTGTTGCCAAAAATATGAGTACTTTGTATGTTGGATTTGACTTGTACCAACCTTTTGGTGCAAATTAGAAATCATTTTGAATGTTAATAATCACCAAATGGCATGTTGACACACAACAGTACAGATAATTCGACCAGAAATTTGTAAACAACAACGGCAACATTGTTGCACGCTGCTGCTATACATACCGCAGGTAACCGAAACAAGTCTACGTCATTGGTGAACACTAAACCCTGAGTCTATGGTGACTTTTTTTAAAATATGAATCGGAACATAGATGTTTTACTTTGTGATAAAAAAAATTTAGCCATAGTGGGTCTGAATTCTTAGTAACAAGGTATTGTACCTGATGCTATTTTAATGCTCAACAAATTCAACATAATAAATCAAAAGTCTCTTAAAAAAAATACCCTAAAAACTCCCCTAAAATTATAAAACCTCTGAAAAAGTCCATTCCGCGTGGAGTCCCCCAAATTTAGGGGGAAATCCCCCAACTTGGCACCCATGTGCAATGTGCGGTAGGTAAGTAGCGAGCCTTTCCCGCTACGCAACAACAATGAGTTCTCTAGTGCCAGAAACAAGGCTTCATTATCACTACTTGAATACCTAGTATCAGAAAACCAAAAGTTTATGAATTAACTTTGAAGCAAAACATCTGCAATTTGAAAATAATATGGATCGGGGTGGGCTGGTTGTGCGGCATGTATGTCATAACCGGTGAAGGTTGCATTCTTGCTGTACGCGGTGAAACTATCCTCCCACACATGTAGTAAAAGCAATCATCAGATTGTTAGTGGAGTGGTGACGTCTCCTACCAGCTCAGCCATCAATCCACCATAAATAAAAACGAATGCAAGAAATATAATTTAAAACAAAACAAAATTAACTGTTGGATTGCTGCACTAATAACATATTCTTTCTTAATCCCTACCCCTTCACCACCTATTATTTGTAATTACTTTGCGGGTATGTATATCTACATCTACATCCATACTCCGCAATTTACAAATATTGTGGTCGGCAGAGGGTGCTTTGCACCGAAACTAACTATGGGCATTCCAATCTCCAATAGCCCGAGGAAAGAAAGAATACATGTAAGCATCAGTATGGCATCTTATTTCTCTAATCTTATCTCTCCTGTCATTATAACCTAAATAAGTTGGTGGATCAAGTATTTCATTGCACTCGTAAATGAAAGAAGAATTTCGCATATTCGCCAATAAATCAGATGAAAAGAATGTTATTTTTCTGCCAAACAATCCCAGCCCAACTCAGGAATTAATTCTGTGACGCTTTCTTAGAGACTGTAACTAGCAGTCACGAATCGAGCGGCTCTCCTTTGTACTTTCTCTAAAGCGTCAGTCAATCTCTTGCGATAAGCAGACTTCGGTAGCGTGGGGGCTAGAGCACTAGCTCCACGTGCCGAAGGTCGCCGGTTCGAGTCCGGCCGCGGGCATGGGTGTTCAAGTGTTGTGTCTGGGAAAGTCATGTCCGCCCTCTGGTATGTCTAAATAGCTGGAAAAATTCATCATGCTGACTGTATGGCCTAAACCACGTAGCTCCATGTTGGTCTCCTGTGAACCCCCTCCCCCCCCCCACATGTAGCCCGACGTGGCTTTTGTCTCTACTCCCCCCCCCCCTCCACCCGCGTAGCACGTCGCTTTTTTTCATATTGATTCCAGAAGACGTTTTTGTACTGTTATCTCTAGTCAGACTATCGTAAATTACGTACGGGGATAATTAAATGACGGAAATAAATATTTACATGCTTCTGTGTGTTCTGTATCTCATTTTAACTGTGACCCCACGTAGCCCAGCATAGATTTCCAGCCAACCCCTCCCCTCCCCCTATACCGAGCCACGTAGTTTGTGCACAATCCCTAAGAAGCCTAAAGCCATAGCAAAAAAAAAAAAAAATCTCTTGCGATAAGGATCTAAAAAATCCACAACAACAATACAAACGGGGTAAGCTAATTCTGAGTTATGTGCGGGTCCTATTTCATGTTGCTTTGTACAATTAAGCCGAAATACTTCACAGAATCAACCGTGTCGACAATTGAGCTGTTCACGTGAGTGAGTGGATTCTTTTTGTTAGTTATGCACATTGCTATGCACTTTTCGCAGTTTAGTGTAAGTTGCCACTTGCAGCACCATTCCGAAATAACACCCACTTCGCGCTGAATTTTGTACTGTTTTCCTCCTGTCAGACTATTGTAAATTACATACGGAGATAATTAATTGAGGGAAATATTCACATGCTGTTGTGTGTTCTGTTCCTTACTTTGGCTGTGAAAAATTTCATGAAAGGGAAGCTACGTGGTCTGACTCGGAACCCCCCCCCCTCCTCCAACGTAGCTTAGCCTTCCAGCCAAACCCCCTCCTCCCCCTCCCCTCTGGACCGAACGTTTACTCAGAACTCGTTATCTGTGTTCGCTTCACTACACGATGGCAGAGGTGCGGAACGCAGAGTCCTGTGACGTCACACTCTGACGAGAAGATTGACCGTCTACTGAGGCACAACAAATTCCTGCCACCGACTGAGGAAGATGCCATCTTAGGTCGAAACCACGCCTGGCAGATGCGAATCAGATCGTTGGATACGGGGAGTGCCTTGTTCAACTACTCCTAAGATAGTGCTTTCTATTGGTTTAAGAAGGTTGTTTATAGGTTCTCACTATCACCAGTAGGTTAACACTTCATCCAAAGAACGTAAATTACTGAGTCTCCCAATACTATCACTCGATGGGTATTTAAATAACCACATCGTCGATAAACTTTTGACTTGACATTTATTTCGTAGAAAACATTTCAGCAAAACATATACAAACAAGATATTGGACTTCTCTCAGAAGATTTAAATCGCATTACAGTATTAAATGCCGTAGCGTTCCTTTTAGCACAGTTCCTGTAACCACAATCTTAAACTTAATTACACATTATACAATGTTTCAGCGAACATTAAGCGCAAGGGTTAACGCGTTTGAAGCGCTGTCAATTGCTCCATGAAAAGTAACCGTATAAAATCAATTAAAACTCGCACAAAATTAATCAAAATGTAGGAAAACACATGTAAATAATATTACGAAATGTTTAAAAGTACTTAAACACAAAACAGACAAAATTAAACAATTCGGAACAACCAAAATCCCATTGAAAACATAATAGCTCACACAACATTCCTAAAGTCTTCTGATTAATAATCCAGGTACTGTACTGCTTCAAATATAGTTACAGCAATCATTTAGACAGTTTTCATCGATCAAAACACCATGCGTTCATAGAAAAAATATAAAAATTTTATAAATATCAATGCACATCTCTAGAACACAAATATAATAAACTTACAGGATTGCTGTTAGTAGGAAACTGTGTCTTAGGGCTGTTAGTTTCCCGGAATGATGTGGTTAACGCTCTGGCCTCGCATTCCGGAGTACGCGGGTTCGAATCCCCGTTCGGCCTTCCAAATTCGGTTTTCCATGGTTACCCCCAAATCGCTACAGCCGAATGCTGAGATAGTTTCTACAAAATTCCATTTTCGAATTTTTTCCGTACCTTTTCTTCTAATGACCACTACGTCTACGAGCCGTAAAGATAGATAGATAGAGAGAGAGAGAGAAAGCTGTAGGTAGTTGTAATCAGTAGGGTCGGATCTTAAGGATAAATCATATTTTTTCCCCGCCTTCTTTTTGAGCTGAAATGCTGAATTAAACACTGATTAAACGTTTCTGATTGTATTTTAATGCATATTCAGGCCATTTTTGCAGTTTTGGTCATATTGCGATAGTATTTATGGTCATATGGTCATATTTTAAGGTAAAAGCGGGTATTTTTTTTAAAAAATAGACCTATGAATTAACTGGAAGTTATAGATGAGAAAAAATTAAGATAATGATTCACAAAACTGTGCTTCTATTATACATTGGACGAAAAAATGAAAGTAATTGTCTGTGTCAAGCCGCGTTAATCAATTGTCGCCAATACTTTTGAAAATAATCCGCATTCAGTGTTTAAACTGCAGTGGATCAGTGAGTACCGCCATACCGAAAACAATTTTTTTTTTTGAAAGTATGAATTTATAGAATTATGAAAAGGAATTGGGAAAGGAGTATTTTAGTACAGGCGAAAGAGTTATTTTCCGTAAATTATGTGAAATTAAAGTGACTTCAACAAATCGATTTAAAATGTAATTTCCCAATGGTGCAGTGAGTGCACGGAAGCAAAAAATGCTGTCCACGTGAAAGCGACACTACTAGATAAAATAAATGATGTATAACTGAGCATGTTTTGCTGTGTACTAAATCTAAATGACTGGTCATGTTTTGTTATTTTTAGGTCATATTTGCCCGTTTTTAAGTTCGTATTTTCATGCATATATTCTCTATTTTTTTTTTTTTTTTTTGTCAGTATTGTGGAAGCGCCTGATGGGTTAGAATTAATTACTTTGGTCCTTACTTCTGGATTACAGTTCCGTTGGTAATCATTCAGTTTGGATGGATGTTTTATGTAGGTTTTCCGGTTCGTTGGCTCGCTGGAAATGGGACTTGTCGAGGCGTGGTTGGCAGCTCAACTCGAACATTTAACCCGGCAGCCCTGTTTAGCAGAGACAATGACGCAATTCAGTAGCCCAGGGGCAGCGAGGAGCTCACGAGGTCAGTTGTCTCTGCAACTAACAAGTTGTATGGTCAGGTTAAGTGCTGCCATCATTCTCAAGGCTTAAACAATTTAATGTTTGTTCCGTCTTCACACAATCTGTTGTGACCATCTATCTTTAACTCCACGTATCTTACTTCTTCCCTCTTTTGCTTAATAATTTAGAGATACCTTTCGTGATCTCGATTCTTCCATACGTGTTGCATGTTGCATCCATTTCTTCCTATATATATTTCCTCATTTAGATTCTTCTTACAGACAGTATTCAAAATATGTTACAAATTGTAGTCATTCGCATAGATTAATGCTTAAGGAAGCTATTTTTGTTAAATTTGAAAAAAAAGATGGATTGTTTTTAATTAAAAAAAGCGAAATAAAAAGCAAATTTTTCTTGCCTCTTGTCACGTGACCGAAAACGCTCTGGGATTGGAGATCGCTTTAGTGACGTCACATGCCGGTAGGCGCTACAGCTGCGTATGGATTGTTTCCCGCTATCCAAGTTTTCAAATATTTGTTGCTGGTTATCTCTTGTTAATAATGAGATTTTGCGTTGAATATAAAGTGAATAACAATTTGTAGAAGCCTACAGCGGAAAAATACTGTAAATTATTTGCCGGACTAGTTATAGAAACAACCACTGACTTTTATTCTGCGGAGCTTGAGAATGTAATAACTTCAATTCAAGAATCATTTATATTTAAACTGGAAGTTAGAGATTAACAGAAATCCTTCATGAGAATGTCTAAAATTTTAAATTAAATTACTTGTTTTAGCAGATATTTACGAGAAAAATGCAAGTGCAGTATATGGTAAGGACAACCGTTAAATAACTGGATGTTATGGACAATAATTCTTAAGTGCGGATAAATAATTATAGATAAATAATATTTTTTTCAACGAAACTGAATTTATTCTTCATTTATTTACCGACCGCGTTCACTTCAACGCACGCAGAAACTGTGATGTTTCAGTGTTCACTGTTATCGAGAAGAAAAGTAACGATGCCATGGTGTCCAGGTAGCTGCTGGGTTAAAGAATGCTATACGAATTTGAAGATCCTTTATTCGAACCTTGATTAGGATAATATTTTTTTCGTGTATACATTTTTTTTCCTGTTTGCGGTTTATTGCTTTACAGAATCTTGTTTTTATTAGAAGTATAAAACGTCATGCAACCGTTTGAAACATATATTGCTGTCATACAAGAAAACATTTGTAAAAAGATAACCTCCTGCTTTTAAGTTTGAAACATATCAGAGATACATCATCGTTGCAACAAAACGCAAGTACTCGGCGGTGAATTTATTTTAACAATAACAAAGCGGTATTTACTTTTAATGCGCAAGTAATTTTAAGTTTTTTTAAAAACTTTTTATCGGTGTGCAGGTAACGTCCAGTTTCAGTTTTGAAGTTTTTTGTTATGTCTCAAGGGTTTATAATACTCTTGCCATCCAAAAATTTGTGAAACATTCGGAAAAAAATTATTGCGTTTGTGGATTTTAGAAAAAGAATATGCGGTGCTACCAACAGCAACTAATATCTAAAGAAAACGCTCACAAATAGCAAAACATATTCCAAAGCGAGGATCGAACTTAAGAACCCTAACTTTACTGATACTCGTCTTAAACATCGTACTACATTATCTCAAAAAAAAAAATTATGGTGCAAATTATATTTACAGTAAATGATTTGAGACTTAGTCGCAATGTCGTCTGGGTTTCTATGAGCAAGTTGCAGCGACCTTTTTTCCTATTTCAGCTAATGCAGGAACACTTATGTTTATTTGGAGAGTTTTTATTGTTGTGGTTGTAGATTGATGTACTATACACTATTTACAAACCATATTTCCAACAATTTATACACAAATTCAGAGAAACAAACCAAACGTTCCTTACGTAGAGTGAGCGCCTGCTGGCGTGTGACGTCACGAGTGTCTTTGGCCCGCGCCAGGCAGCACACGAGCGTTTTGGCGGGCTTTCAAATCCTCTACATTTTAACGTTGAATTTTACGTAAAATAGGCACTTTTGTCAAAAAATAATTAGTACTCGGTAGATAAAGTGTATCAATAAACTATTTAAAACCATTTCCAAAAAATAGTCTAATAGCCAATTCCGGAATTCCGGGCGCAGCCATTTCCCATGAAGGCTAATCCGAAGCCCCCCCCCCCTCCTCCTTCCCAGATGAACTGTGGTGGTTTCCTTCCCCTGTGTGTGTTTTCAATACAGTGTTTGTGTTGTGCATGCGAGACAGAGGGTGAAACCCAGTGGTGGCGCATTCAGACGATCGCCAGGATTCGTCCGACCGACTGTTCGGCCGAATATGACCGACTAATCCGGAGACAGGTAAAGGCATTGTCACGCGTCCACTGGACACGCCTGCTCGGCCGAATACAGCCGAATGCGGCCGAGTGACGGACCGATCCCATTGTAATAGGATTAGTGGGACGTAGTCGGCAACAGCTTCTTGTGTTCCTAATAAACAAGTCTTCACTTTTCATGTTTTATTTGATCTTCATTTGTATTTTTTCAAACTGTATCATACAATGTGGCAGTACGCAGTCGCTACAATTATTTTAATAAAAATATTTACAAAAAGGACAATTATTGCAAGTGCGACTACGCAGTTATAATTATTGGTTTATTAAAATTTTGTACAGTAAAGTATTTGAATTTCGTGATGGAATATTCTCAAACGATTATGAGACATCACTCTTGTCAGGACCACATTTAGGCGTAGGCTATATAGGCTGCTGCCTGCAAGTCCGTCTCAGAAATACAAAATTTGCTTGTTTCTTAAAATTCTTCTTTATCTATGTTCATTTATTTTTAAAATTGAAATATTGACTTTTGCGAAATTGGCAACACGGACATAACTCTCAACTCCGCATTCTTCTTCTTCTATAATTGTTCAGAGTGATGTCTACAGATTGTATTAACTATCTTAATGATTTTCAATCGTTTCTATCTCAACAATTCTATATTCTTCTAGATACGATATAGTAAAATATTCTACAGTTAAATAATAAATTTCAAATGTTTATTTTTAGAATTTTGGTTAGAAAATAACTATAAAATGCGAGGTTGTAATTTCAAAATATTTGCGGGACAGGGCGCGCATCACAGGTTCAGCCCAAGGGTCTACACATCCTAAATACGACCCTGACTTCGTAATATTCCGCGAGGGCAAAGTAAAGTCTGTTTCTACGAAATGTAAGTCACTATACTTTTTATATAAAAAAACACCCCGTTCGCTTTGTGTTGAAGCAACTGATGGATAATACAACCCATCATCACACCACAATAGATCAACTCCAGATAATACACCACATACACCACAAAATAGAAAGAAATGGCATGTGATGACATACATCAACAAAGACACATACAAAAGTGTAAATATATTAAAAAAACGGGGACTAAAAATAGCATTCAGAACAGATAACACAATACATAAAAACATTAGAAATAACACACATTCCAATAAATATCACAATTCAGGAATATACAGGCTAACATGCAATGAATGCGAAGCACAGTACATAGGACAAACATGCAGAAAATTCGAAACCAGGTACAAGGAACATATTAGAGCTCTAAAATATAACATTTGCAGAACACTTACAAGAACGCAACCACCACCCAACAAATATTGACTCAGACATGCAAATACTCACCATAAACAACAACAAACCACAAATACTAACATTCCAAGAAAACTACCACATACAAAAAGCACTAACATAGGAAAACGAATAATAAATGAATACACAAAACTCACACACCCAACACTATACAAAACACTGAAGCTAAAATAAAATAGAAACATCGACACATAAAAACAACAGTAAATAAGGACATACAAAACCACAACTACTGAAATCATTTATATTTTAAAAAACCGCCAAATAATGGAAGACTGAAAAAAACAAAACAGCACCGCATAACTACACAAACTCGTTGCTTAGTAAACAAAACAGAACTACCATTCGCAAGTAAAAACACACAGTGCAGTGCAATAAAGTGTAGTGTTTGTGAATCTGAATAATGAAGACACTTCCCACCAAAAATGCAAAAGCACTGATGCTGAGAATGGAGCTAAAAGAAATACAATAGACCACAAAATGTAAGTAGATTATAAGTTAGATAATAATTCATTCCACTGTACCAAACACAACATAACCTGCTTACAACTTTTGTATATAATTAACAGAAAAAAAACCCGCTGAAGATGCTTCTGCAAAAGAAGTGAAACGCGTACGGGAGACCAATAAATAAAAAATTCAATTGCTTTGGCATAATTTATTTATTCATATTATCAGCGATTGGGGAAAAAAAGATCCACAACATCCAGATACAGGTAGAAATGTAATAGGGGTTGGACAATGTACACCCCATGACATTAGTGGTAGACTAAGGTATATTTCGCTAAGATGAATGTGTCCACACATTTAGTGTCGATCTGAAGACGTGATAATTATCAAATTTTCGTATCGTGATTTTTCAGCCTACCAGCTGCATCGTGTTTTTTCTGATCAACTAAGTCGCAATGTGGTTTTTTTTAACCGCTACCTGTGTTGACGGTGACGTAATCGATTTAAGATCTTGGTCCTATGTCAACAGCTTACGTCAACGCAGTTGAGGACAACAGCCGGTTATATAAAGAATACAAGGATGTGAACTGAATGAAAAATAAAATCATTCACATATGGAATCAATATATTAATCGGGAAATAGTATTGTCTGAAAGGATATAGTCTCTTATAGTCTTGCTTTTGTATGTAAGATAACTTAGAGAAATAACATACAAATATTTCATATAAATTTACGCAGCCCGAGAGTCGTCCACTGACTGAACCTGTGTTTTATTTGATAATACAAACAAATCTGTTTACAATTTTCCAACACACATTATTTAAATTACTTCCACTTCTATTCGAAGATTTCCGATTTCCGTTGAAAAACGTCCTCTTCTCCCACTGCAATCCTTCGACCAGAATATTGTCAACTGCTGCAAAAATGTTAATCAAAGATTCCACATACCGCTACTAGTTGAAACTCCAAATCCAGTCCACGGTCTCAATTTTACAAGGATGTACTTCGCTTTCCTGCAGCCCTTATTGCATTTGGACACAACACCAAAACGACTTACGTTAGCTTCCTTCCTTTAATAATTCATCTGCATCGTATTAATCAACATTTTTCAGTTTAAAGCAAAATTAACTTCACTAAATCGTTTACAATGAAACTTCTTATTGATTGAGAAAGAAATCTTCATCCTTCATACTGGACTTTTCAATTTACGTATTATTTCCATAACGACCAACATAAACATTTCTGATATTAAACTCGGCGATAATCTTTTTTACTGCGATATTTGTCACGGGTTAGGCAACCTCATTTTACAATTTACCAGCTCTGTGGTTGTTATCGTACATGTTGCTGAGGGGAAATAATGATAAATACTTAAAACTTGTGAATGTAGAGTATACGTCGGGAAGAAAGATTAGGGCAACGAATGGTATCGTGCACGGCACTGAGACTAATAGCAACGGTCTGTATTGTGTCGTTTTTCTATTGCTTTCATGATTTGTTCTACTGGTTTCGGACTGTTAGAAGTCGTGGACCCTGGAGCGTGTTTATACACCTGTTGCCCCAGCTGGCAGAGTGCCCAGCCACTTAATGGATATTCTCTCTCTCACGTTGGTTGCACGCTTGTGCTACTTACTGAATGGACTGCAAATAAATCACCGTACTCACATTGCATTAATAGTAACAGTAATAACTGATAAAATTGCGATGGATCGCCCGCTCTGGTGGCACTATCCCTACACACCCATCCTTCTCCCTTCTTCCTCCAGCACACTTTTGCCCTCAACAAATTTTTACTTTAAGTTCTTTTAGTGTTTTCGGTAAATTATTCATCACTACTCTTCACAATTTGTTCCAATCCCTTACCCCTTTTCCTATAAAAGAAAATTTTCCCACACCCTTATGCCTGAAATCAAGAGCCAGCTTGTGGTCATAGTCATTTTTACCCTTCCAAGCACCTCTTTTAATTTTCCCACCAATATCTTTCCACGCTTCATCATCAATATAGGCATTGTATATTCCCACGACTCTCTTCAACTTCCTCCTATCCTCCAGTGAATCCCACTCCAGCTCCTTTATCATATTAGTTACCGATTGTGTTCTGCGGTAATTTCTAAAGACAAATCTGGCAGCCCTCCTCTGCACCCCCTCCAACTCCTGCATTTGATATCCAAAATGTGGTTACCATACTACACCACCATATTCCAACTGTGTTGTGACTAGAAATTTGTACCCCAATTCCCTTACTTCTCTAGTGCATCCCCTCATCACTCTTTCCAACAGGTGAAGGATTTTGAACCCTTTCCATACTACCTGTCCAATTTGTCCTTCCCAGTTAAGTCTATTAAATGTTATGCCGAAGTACTATTTACATTTCGAGTCTTCAATAAGAAGCTCCTTCCCCACCTTACAATCATAATCGACCTTTAGCTTTTTATCTGTGTACCTAATAAGCTGGCTCTTCTTTGCATTTATCATCATTCCATGCAGGCTCACACAGCTAGTTATCGTATCTAGATCACCCTGCAGCTGTTACATTGTAATATAAAGTATGAACATACCATATAACGTTACCATATATTGCTTGCCGATGGTCCGATTGTCCGACTGATGTGCTTCCGTCAGCTGTAATGTAATGACCTTATCGTAGACCAAATCTAAGCCATTTAAATGTTAAATCGGCGTTTTTGGCACCTGTGATTTCAAAAAATTGTATCTGACATTTTGAAAAAAATGCCAATATAGTGACATCAGTGCTCTTGGTGAACTACAAGTTAATGTTTGGACGGTTAACCGACTAATGTTTTGATCGGTTAATGTTTGACCGCTTTACATCTAACCGTTTAAGGTTTCATAAGTTAACGTTTGACTAGTTTACCTTTGAACCTCTAACGATTGACCGGTTAGGCTTAAACTAGTTAAATACATCACGAATCCCTTTTAAATGGCATAGAATTTTGGGCGAATACCAATTTAAAAAATGGCTCTGATGAATGCAGCGGAAATGAAATATCTGTGGACAGAGAGAGAACTGGAACTGCAAAGAAGATAGACAAATATTTTGGATATTACTTATAAAATAACTACACCTGTATCTGCTAATAGGCTGCTGGATTGAAGAAGTAATGCTCTTAACAAATGTTGTTTTATTCATTAAATGTTCAGACGCGTTTCGCCCTTATGGACTGGAGCATCATCAGTGAGATTTTCGATACAATCACGTGTTGGTTGGGAACGCGGCTGAACTTATAGGAATAAAATAACAGCTGTTAAGAGACTGTATTTTCTTTAACAAATCTTTAACAAACTGCTGCGGAAGAATGTCCAGCAATCGGTTGAAGTGTTGGCAGATTTATTCCAACTATCGCAGCAAGTAGAGGTGTGGTCGCCACTGAGTTTCGTAGAGACAGCAGACCTCGTGGTTCCCTGCGAGGAGAGCCACGCTGGTGAAACCTGAGCAGCTCTCGCTGTTACGCAACTCTCCACGCCACTGCACACTACTCTCTGTACAGTGCCAAAGGTCGCCATATGAACGTTTCCTTCAAACTCTCTGACCTGCCGCGCGGTGACGTAAAAGAATTTACCGGCGGAAGTAATCTCATCGTAATAACGACCGTCAATGCACCGTCGACTCACTTGTATCGATCAGATGGTTTCACTGAAGGGGAACGTTCATAAACCACGTAGCTCCATTTTGGCCTCCTGTGAACTTCCTTCCCCCACGTAGCTCAACATGGATTTTGCCTCTACCTCCACCCGCCCCCCCCCCCACCTTCCCTAGATGAAGCACGTTGCTTTTTTCCCTTTTGATTCCAGAAGACATTTCGTACTGTTTTCTCTCGTCAGACTATTACATAAGCAGGTAATTAAATGAAGAAAATAAATATTAACATGCTGTTGTGTTTTCTGTACCTCATTTTAATTGTGGAAAATTATATGAATGGAAAGCTACGTGGCCTGGCTCGGAACCCCCCCCCCCCCCTCACGTAGCGCAACGTAGCCTCCCAGCCAACCCCTCCCCCTTTTTTAGATGAATCCACGTAGTTTATGGACGCTCCCAATGTTACTTACAAATACGATCGGAGCATCCCTGTAAAAAGTCACAATGTTCTTAGAGCCTAAGATCCGGTTGCATGATTTTTACGTCCATCTGTTATTTGATCGAAAAGAAATTTGTGCGTGTAATTATTATTATTACAAGTGTAAGATTCTACCTGGTTGCCTATCAAAATATGGCTGCAAGTATTTTTAATTAAAATTTTCAAACAAAGAAATTTCAAAAAAAAATCGTTCACTGTTTTTTAAATGAATTACAATTCATTTCAAAGAGAGACGTGAAAGGAATACAAAATTTGACATTTTTGAATATTTAGGCAGTTCTGCTTAGCTGCTATACTAATACTGCGTTTTCTTATCCGTCTACTGCAGCTACGAAGTGAAACTTCGTTTCGGCATACGCGCTTCTGTTGATTATACCATCATCGGTGCCAGTGTTTGTATATTACATTACAGTTTGGAACTGGCACCAATGATGGTATAGTAAATAATGTTCTGACCTCGCATTCGAAACGACGCGGCTTCGCATCCCCGTCCGGGCATCCAGGTTTGGGTTTTCCATGGTTTCCCCAAATCACTGCAGGCGAATGCCGGGATGCTTCCTTCAAAAAGAGCATGGCCGAATTCCTTCCCCTTCCTTGTCCCCAGTTACATCCCGCCTCTAATGACGTTAGCCGTCGACGAGGCGTAAATCAGTAAGTAATATATATATATATATATATATATATGCCAAAACGAAGTTTTACTTTGTAGCTGCAGTAGACGGATAAGGAAACGCATTATAAAAACTTTGGGTTGCGTATGTAAAAGTAGCCGCGAGAGAGTTAGCGCACCGCACCGTCCGACAGACGGCCACTTTTACACAGGCAACACAAACTTATTACGTTCTTTAAATATCTCTCTTTGAAATGAATTGTAATTTATCTAAAAAACAAGTGAACAAAATTTTTTCAAATTAATTTTTGAAAATTTAATTGACAAGTACTAGCGGTCATATTTTGATACGCAAACCCTGCAGAATCGTGTTCTGCTACTAATAGTTATGCATAAAAATTGATTTTCAATTAGATAATAGATGGACTATTACTTCTGACGTCCCACGACACACAATATTCTTCGTTTTCGCCTTTTCGTCTTACACCGTTTTCAATTCAAGCGAGATACTGTTCCGTGTACCATGTTGAAACGACGTCAAGATCGCGTTGAACACTCCGAGCTACCGGCGCGGCGGGAAGCTTTACTTCTACATTCTTCTCCTTGTGAACGCCTTGTGCCCGTGGTTACCGTAGGGGATGTTACCCTCCATGCGAACATTCTTCGGAAGATGAGCAGGGGTGGTTTTCGGTTGCCTTCCCCAGTGTGAATATGTTCGTAAGCGTCGTTTCCGTTTGGATGACTCTAATAGTTGGCATGTTCAGTGTAGAGTGTTGTGTTGCCGACGAGAGGTGAAAGAAGGGAGAGAGTGAAATCACGTGCCGGTCCGTTCAGGCCTACTCTTCCGAAATACATCTAGCCTGCCGCCAAGCTTATCGTCCCCATACGAGGACGAATAATCAGCAGTATCACTCCATACGCAATGCGGAGAGCTTGGGGATTAAACCCAGGACAATCAGGTGACTAAGCGACGACTACATCCCCTACCAAATCCTTATGATGAAAATTTCTTCTGTCAGGACTCAAAGCAGACTACCGAGCGTGGTGGGTGAGAGGGTAACGTTCTGGCCTCGCATTCGGGAGGGCGCCGGTTCGAATCCCCGTCCAGGCATCCAGGTTTGGGTATTCCATGGTTTCCCCAAATGACTCCAGGCGAATGCCGGGAGGCTTCCTTCAAAAAGGCCATGGCCGAATCCCCTCTCGTGGCTTGTGCCCACTCCCATGCAGCCTCTAATGACCTCGACGTCGACGAGGCGTAAAACCATAAGTTAATAAAAAGTCAAACCAGCTAAACCCGTGTCATTGCCTGACACCATCACGGCGCCACCAAGGGGGTGAGCAATAAATCGTGAGCCTTTATTTTTGTAGTTATCCGTTGGAATCGAGTGACAAGTATTTTTATTTGGTGCACAATCTGCCGTTTCAGCTGTTTATTTTCTGCGAGGGGCAAGCCAACTTCAGTGAGTGTTATCAGAATCCGAGACTGGTTGCATTTACTGATAAGATCTGCTCATTAACATCAATAGGGGGAGTTCATTAATTACGTGTGGTGAAATTGCGGTAAGGGGTCCGGTGAAATCTCCCCGTAGTGGGTGGGAAGGGGGGTTGACGGACGACTCGAAAACCGACTTTAGGGGAGGTCGTAAGGTCTACGAACGGCGCGGATATCGAGTTTATGGAGGTATATCCGCCCTCGGAAGCAGAAGAGCTATAAAAGAAAAAAAAGTCTCATAAAACTACGAGGTCAATCAGCAGGTGAGGGGGGGGGGAACCCATCGAAATCTCACGTCATCTTAGAGGGGGGCTGTCCGTCCAGATCTCACCAAATCTCACCACAAAAGGGGGAGGGTCTGGAATTCCGGAGAAACATTTCGCGTAATTAATGGAAGCCCCCATTTCGTTTCAATTGGCGACCCGTTGCCAGGACAAGAAATAAATCCCCCTTAAAAACTGATATTCTGAATGTTGGAATCATGTGTGAATTTCGCAGCCTTGGAGATCTCCTTGGCTCCAGTAATTCTAAACAGAAAATCCGCGTATGAAGTAAGCGTGGAGCATTGTGGCGCCGACGGAAGATGGCAGAGCCGTTTACGACCGTCACACAGAGGCTGTGAGCCGCTGTGATTATGATGGAGCCTCTTACGTAAGGCAGCCGCCGTTATCTGTGTTGACTCACAGCCAGCGGGTGACATAATTCGCATCTCGCCGCGCCTACCTCGCAGTGTTTTTTCTCTACAGCTCGCGGCCTGTGAATGCTGCATAGCTGTTGCCACACGGGAGCGTCCATAAACCACGTAGCTCCATTTTGGCCTCCTGTGATTTCCCCCCCCCCTTCCCCCACGTAGCCCGACGTGCGACGTGTCTTTTGCCTCTACACCCCGTCCCTCCTCCCCCACGTGGCACGTAGCTTTTTTCCCCTATTGATTCCAGAAAACTCTCGTCTATTAAATTACGTATGGAGATAACTAAATGACGGAAATAAATATTCACATGCTATGAGAGTGGAGACTTACCTGGCGTATTGATGCAGTGAAATAATATATCTAAAGTAGACCTGTTGAAGACAACCGAGCACTATCCGGCTGCACTCCCGGGAAGATTTCACTGTATTTACATGCTGTTGTGTGTTCGCTACCTTACTTTAACTGTGACAAATAACATCAATGAAAAGCTACGTGACTTGCCTCAAAATCCTCCCCTCCCTCCACGTAGCCCAACGTAGCTTTCCAGCCAACTCCTCCCCCACCCTAGCCCAAGCCACTTAGTTTATATACTCTCCCTTTGCATCATCTCTCAAAAGACGTAGTAACAAGGACCCATAATCTATTAGAATCTTCTCCCCTGTTTACTGCTATCGGTTTTCCGTAAATTCTTTTATGATCTCCCTTAAAAGGAGTAGGTCAAAGTTGACACAACACCAGAGAGAGAAAAAGAAAAGAAAAGATACTGGTGCCTGGATCAGTGTGTACAGCGCAAGAAGTGAAACTTCTATCCATTTTTCTGTTTATTTTTCCTGTATATTTTTTTTGTTTCTCTCGCACTTAAGAGGACGAACGATGATACTATATTGCATTGGCACAGTAAATAAGATCTTTGTCAGACTTATTCTCGTAAGCAAACCCAGATTTGAGTTTTCCAAGGTATCCCCAAATCACTCCGCATTGCCAGATGTATTCTTGTGTAAGCCTAAAGACAATCTTTCTTGCAAGTACTTTGAACGATAACCCAGGTTTTGAACCTTTGTGTCAAATTGATACTTTTAATAATGGGACAGGTGAACTTTTTCCAGAAACAGTTACTACTAACACAGTACCCAATTTCAAATAGTGCCCAGTTACATCGCTGAATGTGGATCGGTCCATATCTATAATATAAAAATGAATTGCAAAATGTGTTGGTAAGCGCATAACTCAACAACGCCTGGACCAATTCGGCTAATTCTTTTTTTTATATTTTCGTTAAGGCACAAGGAAGGTTCTTATGGAGAGAAAAAACGCAAAAACTGGAAGGAAAATAGTAAAAACAACTCTTTTCTTTTCCCTCAATCAAAACAAAACAAAGGCGCGTTAGGATTATCTTTGGTATGACTTCAAGTTGATTAGGCTCTATGGATATTAATCTATGCCTGCGGGTGATCAGCGAAAATAATATCAGTGACGTACGTGTTATCATTATTTCCTCCGTGCGTGGCATTTTCTTGGTTGCTTTTAAATTTTCGTTCTCTCGAAAACCATTTGTGTGTTTACATTTATACCCATGCCGCCTACCACGAAAGTTTCGACTATGAAAATAGAATGCATCAGTTTAGAAGGATGCAATATTAAGAATACCTAAAAAGCAAAATCGATTACTGGTATTTCAGTTGAGAAGCGATATGCATTATCGTCTGACGATCGAGCCACACTTATCCTATTATTTTAAGAATGCAATGTTCTGGTAAGGCTTGTGGCGATGGGTTCCATTCGTTTTAAACTATGTTCGGGTAGAATTCATGGTGATTGAATTGGTTGCGACTAATAATACTTTCTAACTTTTAAAATCTTCTATATAAATAAAAATGAATCGCCAAATGTGTTGCTAAGTGCAAAACTCGAGAACGGCTCGACCAATTCGGCAAATTATTTTATCCTTCATATTTTCCTTAATCCACAAGGAAGGTTCTTATCGAGAGAAAAAACGTAAAAATTGCGAGGAAAATAGTAAAATCAACACCTTTCTTTTCCCATACAAACCAGCCAATCAAAATAAAACAAAGGCGTGTTAGGATTAGCTCTGGTATGCCTTCAAGTTGATTAGACTGTATGGATATTAATCTATGCCTGCCCAAAATAAAGTTCGAAGGAAAAAAAAGGTTTGCGTGTCATCAACGAAAATAATATTACTGCCAGTCAATCAAAACAAAACAAAGGCGCTTTATGATTATCTTTGGAATTGCAAAATGATTGATCCGAATAAATGGTTTCAAAACAACTCATTGGCATTGGTAATGACAAAATCCCTGTAAACGTTTTGAGTGGCTGCATTACATTTCCTGTCAATTTTTTGGTTGAACGACCGAACTATATTACAGAGACAAAAACACGGACGTTAATTAAATAAATTTCGAAATTCAAAATGAAATTTCCGGTGAATTAAGGATATACAAATCAGTTGATTGCGCAACTAACCAAGATGATGTCGTCAACTATCCACCAGAATTCTTTAACTCACTGGATTTGCCAGGATTGCTGCTTCATAATCTTATATATATATATATAAAAATAGACGTGTGTTTTCATATATTTCACTTTTCAACCACCACTACCAAACACAGATCACCGGTCTTTGTGTGTGGAAGTAACATGGAGTTTCCTGTCGTGCACAACGTTGGCCGAATGACGATAGCTGTGGGGATGTGGGAGATATGATGATTAAAGTTGGCCAATGCATGGCGTTTTCATATTTCGATCAAAAATTTGTGTCTTCTTATACTTCTCTTTCCTGCCACAACTACATAGCATAGACCATTGGTGTTTGTGTGTGGTAGTAGAATCGTGTCTCCTGTCATGCACTATGGTTGTTAGATGTCGGTAGCTATGGGGGTGTGGGAGATATGGGGGTTGAAAGTGGTCGACCTGCGGCAATTTCATATTTCTGCCAAAGACGCATGTGTCATGGTGTATCACTTTTCAGCTAAAACTATCTATCGCAGATCACTGGCGTTTGTGTGTGGTAGTAACACAGAGTCGCCTTTCGATCACAAAATCGGCCGAATTTCAGTAACTGTGGTAGTGTGGGAGATATGGTGGTTGAAAGTGGCCGGTCAAGGATATTTTCGTATTTCGACGAAAGACATGTGCCTCCGCAAATGTCACTTTTCTGCCAAAACTACATAACATAGAGCATTGGTGTTTGTGTATGGTAGTAGAATCGTATCTCCTGTCGTGCACTATGGTTGTTAGATGTCGGTAGCTGTCAATACAAATTCTTTACAAACACGAACGAAGTCGTGGGTACCAGCTAGTCCACTTATAAAATTATTTTGAGAGGTCGAGAAAACAATCTTACTATTGAATATTTGGAACAGTATCCGATTGTTCACGGTTACAAAAGTAAAAGAATGTTAAATAATTGTTAATTATCGAATTTATAAATATGTTATTCAACTACTTACTAATTACATGCTGATTTTGAAATAAAATTCTAAAAATTACTATATTTATGTTATATAATGTTGCATATTTTGACACTTTTTAACACTTTTCATGCATCTGGATATTGTGGGCCGTTACCTCAATTGCGATAGAATCAATTTTATGAATAATTGTAAAGCCAATGCAATTGCAATTGGCGTTACAACTTTTCATGCATGTTTTAAGCATTTTCCATGCGTATTTCTAGCTTTTTGTGTTGCATATAATCCGGTCTCTACTTACTACCACGGTTCGGATCTTTAGGACAACTCATATTTTTTTCCTACCTTCTTTTTGAGCTGAAATGTTGAATTAAACACTGATTAAATAGTTCTGATTGTATTTAAAGGTATTTTATGTAGCACATAAATGCGTTTTCAGACCATTTTATTAGTTTTGGTCATTTTTCGATATTATTTATGGTCATATTTTGAGGAGAAATCTGGTAGTTTTTTTAATAGTAGGCCTACCAGGAATTCACCAGATACAGTAGAGAAGAAATTAAGATAATTATTCACAGAACTATACTTCTGCAATACAGGCGGGGGAAGAAAAACTAATTTTTACTGTGATCAGAATTCACCAATCAATAATTAAAGTTATACATTATTGTCACTCTCTAAATGTAATGTTCCGCCCGCGTTTTAATCTCGACAATACAGCAGAAGCACGCCTGTGTCGATCCGCGTCAATCAATATCTCAATGAAACATCCTCAATCACCGTTAAATCTGCAGTGAGTAGACCTACCGCTATACCGAAAATAAAATTTTCTCAAGTGCGAATTTACTTTAAGAGAATTTAGAGAGGAGTATTTTTAGTACAGATGAAAGAGTTCTATTCTGTAAATTATCTGAAATTAAAGTGACTTCAACCAAACGATTTAAAATTTAATTTACCAGTGGTGGGGTGGGTGCACGGAAGAAAATTATGCTGTATTCATGAAAGCGACACTACTAGATAACAAAAATGATGTTCGTATAATTGTATACTAAATTAAAGTGTTTGGTCATATTTTGTCATTTTTACGTCATATTTATCTGTTTTTAAGGTCATATTTTTCTTCTGGTCCTGCAATAGAAGCTACAATAAACTGAACGGTGTTGTTGCTTAAGCGACGAATTACAAGTTTGAACTTGCCTGTAGAGTAAAGCGGCCCATTCACAGTCCAGCATGTAGGACCTCCCTATAAGACTACCGTTGGATGCGCACGCCTTTCATGTTGCTACTGTGGGTCCAGCAAGATGTTCCGCACGTGCGGATGTGGAGCTCCGTTACATCCCATCTGCGGAACTTCCGCGCGAAATCCTAATTGCGCATCCGTAACTTTTAATGCCTTTCTGTAACGGAGGTTTTGTTTATATTATAATATATATAATCTTTTCTCTTTATACGAGACTCTGCCTCTAATCGCTTAGCCAACAAAAACGTGTTTTTTTTCTGTCTTATGATCTGGAATAAAAGTGATAATGAACCGAACTGTGTTGTTACCTAAGCGATGAATTTAGGCTTGGACTTGCATACCTATTCACGGTCCAAATTGTAGGACCTCTGCGTAGAAGTACTTTAGGATGTATTCACGCTCCCCGCAGGGGCCTGGTACGCAAGTGCCAGGTATGGGTTTGGCAAACCACGGTGCCCGAGCTGGAAACTTGTGAGCGCCGCAAGTTTCCCACACCGTAAGCTCCTACCATGCTTCAACGACCACCGTAAGGCGTGTCGGTGGAACGTTGTGTGCCCAGGAGAACGGGGATCTTGGCTTCATCGCCCGGATTGCGACCTCTATAAAAAAAACCTCAACCTCAACCTCAAGGTCAGACACATGCCGAGGAGGCGAATGTGTGATGAGGGAAATCACTCATTAACGTGCAACCTCAGGGGCACCTGCGCACCCCTGTTGTATTAGCATTTTCTTCTATATTGCTTTTACTCGTGGGACCAAAATTTAAACCTCACAATAAAAACAAAAAACCCTGCAGTACGGGTGTGCCGCAGAATAATCTAAATACACCCAGTTCTAAGAAGAGGGCGAGGGTTGATAGCCCCCCCCCCCTCTTCTGAAAGTAATAGTAACAGAAAAGTTTGTTCGCTTGCGAATGCTTTTATAGTTATGCAACGAGTGGAAGGATCTTTAGAAAAAGTTTCACCTTTTTATATTTCTAAGGGTTTAGAGGGTCTGGTAGGGATCCTAAATACCGTAAAAAAGCTGAGGAACGGGACGCTGCTGCTGGAAACAACTTCCAGTAGGCAAGCTACCCAACTCCTGAACTGTGAGAAGCTCGGGGAGTTCGCCGTTACCTGCGAACTCCACAAATCCCTAAACAGCAGCAAAGGCGTTGTCACCTGCCGTGACTTAGTTGACATAGGGACCGAGAAACTCGTTGAGGAGTGGAAGGAACAGAAAGTGGTCGAGGTACGTCAGATCACTCGAAGGGTAAATGGAAGTCTTGAAAAGACTGCCACCTTCGTCCTGACGTTTGACACTCCAGTACTGCCAAAGAACATCAAAGCAGGGTACATTAATTTGAACGTCCGTCCGTATGTTCCGGACCCGATGCGCTGTTTCCAGTGTCAGCGTTTCGGACATACGACGGCGTCATGTAAAGGAAAACCAACCTGTGGTAATTGCGGGAAGGGCGCACTTGAGCCGGGTGTTAGTTGCACGCTCCCACAGGTGTGCGTCAACTGCTCCGGGTCGCACCCTGCCTGGAGTAGGGAGTGTCAAGTGTATCTTGAAGAGCTGAAGACCAAAGAGCGGATTCCCTATGGGGAAGCTAAAAAGAAGGCCAAGTCACTCGCCGCTCCAGTTTTTGGAACTAGTTTTGCTAAGATGGCTTCAGCTCCCGTAAGGAAGCAGAGTGTTGCTACCAAGACGTCAGTTGCAGACATGAGCACTAGCACCATGTGCTCATGTCAGTGCAAGTGCGGTGCAAAATCCGCTAAGGTCGTTACATCTAAGACTGCGAACGTTGGTAGCAGCACGTCTGCGACCTCGACCACATCAGCAGCAATAGTGAAGGTTCCACCAGCATTACCAGTTAAAGTGACTGCACCTCCAATTCCACCACGTGCAGTGAAAGGAGTAGTAACATCTTCTGCTACCAATACTAATGAAGGCGATCAGAAGGTCCGGGGCCCGAAGTTCAGGCAGACGGACCCGACTCAGTTTGTGAAATCCCCCTCTTCGTCCCCTCCCACGTTACCTGGTAGTAGGGTAAACAAGGGGAAGAGTGCGAGGAAGAATAAAGCCAAAGAGGTGTTTGGTGAGTTTGCTGAGTCGGAGATGTCTGTCTCTTCGGAGCCAGAAGAAACCGAAATGCTGGTGGACGAGCCCGGTCTCGTTCCTCAGCAGACAGCGACTGAAGACCCACCCCGTACGGGGCGGGTGAAACTAAATCGGTAGGATGATGCATGGGTGGCCTCTTTACAGCCACCCATCCACATGCGTTGTTTTTAATTTTTTCACTGTTATAATTCATGTCTTGCTGGCCACTATACCTCCAGGGAGACATTTAGTGCTTTAATCCTTTTGTGAACCTGTCTGGCCCCTTTGGAGCTATCCAGGTGTTGTACTGTCAAATCCTGGTGGCTCCTATAAGCCACGTCAGATTTTATGATTTATTTTATTTGCTGTCTGTATGGCCGACCCCTTTACAGTCGACCATGCAGATGGTATTTTAGAATATTTTTTGTTTTTTTAGCGAAATTAGTACGTGGTCATTGTTAGTGCGCTATTGACTTTACCTTCGACGTGCCCTAATGCCAAAAAACAACAATACTGAGGGGGATGAGTGGCCATTATACAACCACTCAACCATGTACATAGTTTATAGTTTCTTTTATTGTTGTAGTATTAGTTGTAAGCCTTTATATCTGGCTGGCCTCTTTACAGCCAACCAGACATGGTTTTTGATGTTCTTATTTTTAATGGCTCCTTTACAGCCAACATTTTAGTATTTTATTTATATTTTCCGTCTGTGTGGCCGACCCCCATACAGTCGGCCATACATACGGTAATACTATGAATTTTGAGCCACATTGCTTAGTCGGATATTGTTTGGGCGCTAATGACCCCGTCGTCGACGCGCCCTTAAGCAGCAGCAGCAGCAGCAACAACAACAACAACAACAACAACAACAATGTATTCACGCTACTTGAAGGGGTCCGACAAGATGTTCCAAGCAATCCTTTCCTCTCGTTATTCCTCCCACACTTGTATGATGTTTCCACCAATCATTAACCCACGTCATAGCTTGCTGGACGGCAGCGACCAGTGTTGGATATTATTGGATTCCCAGACAACCAACACGTCCTGCAGGTAGTTATGCAACCCCTTTCACGGCCCAACAAGCCATTGAAAAATCGGATCATCGCAGGTCCTACAAGTTGGACTGTGAACCGGCGGGAAAGGCGGGTGCCCGCCACGGAGATGTGGCCTTGTGCTCGTCACTCAACTTAGTCACCGCGAACTCCGCAATGTTCAAATGACAAAGATTGTTTTAATGACGTGTGCATAGTTATGTAAATAATTTAAGTCACTTGTCAAATCATCCCACGATTTTTGTTAAAAGATTAGGCAAAAAAATTAATCAGTATGGCAGTATTATATGGAAATAAATTAAGCTTATTCAAAATATAGAATTTGTGAAAAACATTTATTTTGATTTTAAGTTTATTTTTGATAAAACATTAAAATCTAAATAATCATAAATTTTTTGTCATCTCTGCAGCAGCTTCCACTAAACATCTGCTTCCGCTAAACATCTGCTTCCGCTAAACATCTGCTTCCGCTAAACATCTGCTTCCGTTAAACATCTGCTTCCGTTAAACATCTGCTTCCGTTAAACATCTACTTCCGTTAAACATCTACTTCCGTTAAACATCTACTTCCGTTAAACATCTACTTCCGTTAAACATCTACTTCCGTTAAAAATCTGCTTCCGTTAAACATCCTCTTACTTTAAATATCCGTTTCCGCAAAACTATACGTTTCCGCAAAACCATCCGCTTCCGCAAAACTATCCGCGTCCGCAAAATATCCGCTTCTGCAAAATATGCGTTTACCAAAAACATCCGTACCTGGGGATGCCTATCACTGAACATTTGCATCTGCATCCTCATCCGCAAAGATTACCTCCGTTACAACCGTAGGTCCAACCAGTCCTCTTCACTCGTACTTTGTCGCGGCACACCATTGTCTTCATGGCACACTTGTAGGACGATTCCCCTCGCCGCGATCGAACTCGGTAGGATGATGGACTCGAGAAACCTGTATTGGCTGATATGGGACTCAGACCACATCAGACACGTCCTGTATGTAGTCCTACAACCCCGTTGATGGTACAAGTTGAATCTTTCTTCGGAAAATTAGACCATGATAGGTCCTGCTGGTTAGACTTTGAAAGGGGCGTTATACCAGTGGACAGGCCGTGTCGGTAGCGGAGGCGTGGTCTTGTGATTGTCACTCGAATTTGTTGATTTACAAACTCCACAAAGTTTAGTTGACAAATTGTTTTATTGCAGCGTGCATAGCAAGGAATCTTAATTCAGTTGAGAAATTAAGATGCGTTTCTTTGCTGTTGAAAGATGGGGAGAAGGGGAGCAGAAGGGAAATAATTTTGAAATTTTTGTATGAACCTAGACGAAGGATAAGCAAAATTTAAAATTTCTGATAAAAATATAATTCTATTGATTTTATTTTTAGTAACATTAAATAATAAATCTATATTTGCACCTACGCTTCCGCTAATGCTACGCTTCCGCTAATGCTACGCTTCCGCTAATGCTACGCTTCCGCTAATGCTACGCTTGCGCTAATACTACGCTTGCGCTAATACTACGCTTGCGCTAATACTACGCTTGCGCTAACACACTACGCTTGCGCTAATACTACGCTTCCGCTAATATTACTCTTCGGCTAATACTACGCTTTCGCCGATACTACGCTTTCGCCGATACTACGCTTTCGCCGATACTACGCTTCCGATAATTCTCCGCTTCCGATTCAATTTCTGCGGTGGTTAAGCACCAAACCTCCTCATCCGCAAAGATGACTTCCGTTACAACCTTACTTCTCGCCTTAACTCGGACGCCGCTTACGCTGAGTAGCACTGGGATAGGAAGTTTCGCTTACTGCGTGCCGATTCTGAATCAGACCTTGTATTTCCCGTTGGGCGACAGAGTGGAGTAGAGTCTTCGCTCGCTGTGGTGTAGCGACTCCAGCGTGTCCCGCCACTGTGGGCGGCTCCTATTAATACCCGCGCCGTCCAGGCCGCGGGGACACCTGTTGCGCGCTGGACGGACGCCACAGCCCAGCACGCGTAACGCGTCACCTCCCTGTACGCGCCACAGTGCTAACGGTACAACCGAATCACTACACCCTGTGCGCACATACAGATTTCGATTTCCAACATTTACCCGAAATTACTCCAGAGGATATCCTTCAAAAGGCCATCGCTGAATTCCTTCCCTTTTCTTACCTTCCAAATCGTCTTCCGCCTCTAACAAATTCGACATCGACGACGAAGCGTAAAACCATAAGAAAAACAATCTAAGGCAAACAATTGTGCGTAATATTTTTTTTTTTATCTTGCATCCATACAGCTTCATATTTAAATACTAAATTAGGCCCTGTTACATTCGTTTGTTTATTATTGATTAAACGTTCCGCCATTGTGTGTTGTTGGTTAGTTTATCTGGCCTCTCAGCTTTGCGGATAGCCTCCACAGTCTCCCGTCCCAGCGAGGAGGCAGGCCAAACCTACATTCTAGCGGAACCATCTTAACAATTCACAATCTACAGTGTAAGAAAGTTCTGTGTAAGGAATTAGCATATTATTCCACTTCACTTAGTTAATTTGTAAGTGTTATATAATGCTAAATTATTAAATATATTAAAACTATACAGATAGTAGTCGGTTAGTAGATGTATAACAATATATACATTAGTAGTTATCTGACGAATACGATGCGAGCTTACAGTTGTTAGTTCGTTAGTGAATGCACTGCATGATTACATTAACTTTCTTTTAGTGAATACGTTACAAAATTGCGCTACCCTCTACGTACTAAAGTTAAATAAAGTTGAATTGCAATGAGCTTCTAAACGACAATTTTTTAAACATACACACACACACTTGTATATATATAATATCGTGGATTTGAACTTTTAGTACATTGTGAACGTCTACTGGGTTTTACAAACTTTATTATGCTTCAGCTCCTTAAAATACTTGACAATTGTATCATGCTTGAACATGTACATTACAGGGATTACTATTTCGACTTCTAGTCCAATTTCAACATGCATACGTTAGTATTTCCTGCTTTGTTTCCATAGCCTTGATCCAGCTCGTCCGTTATCGAAGTTTTGTTACTATTAATTTGAAACATGTTTTTAAACGGTGTATTTCGTTTTACTATACATTGAGGGAATAATAATATTCCATACCGTTTCTTGATGCCGTTGGGCAATTTTATGTGTGTGGAAGAAAGTACGCACGTCTTTCTAACAGACGTTCAAAACGCTTGTTTGTGAATGAGGTCTAAGGGTTCACTGTTATTCAGACGTCTCCAGTAGACTCGGTGTTTCCGCTTAAGTGTCGAAAATCTTGTCTCTAGAAAATAGATACTATCTAGTGATCTTTGTTGCATCGATATTCACTTGTATTTCTCACCAAATTACGTGACACTTTGAGATGGTACGAAGTTTTTTCCGCCGAATGTACTCAAAGTAAAATTAGAAGTAGACTGTTTCAGTTGGTATTTCTAGCAAACATAGATCAGGATCACAGCTTAGCGATCTGAGTGTTGCTGGTCACACGAAATCGCGGCGCCCTGTAACGTAATACCAAGTTGCGGTGTAGTCCTCAAGTGTTTGCAGCCGGATGGTGTTACAAAAACGTTTCGACGGTAGGTGCTATCGCCTTCATCAGATATTTATCTGCCGGCGCTAAACTTTTTGCGCTCCGGTATGCGGATTTGTAGCGCCGGACTCCACGCATCACTCGAATTAATACTGTTTTCACTAAGTGGTATTTCGACAGTTCCTTTGGAGGAAAATTTCCCAAAAATAAGGTGTCCGGGCCAGCACCTTCATCTTTTCAGTCTGTTTTACTGTGATCCCTGTCAGTGATGTATTCTGCCACCTGTAGACTTCTCCAGTAGCTGGGATGGTCTGCATTAACACGGCAGGTAAATTTCTGTTAAAATTACTAGCGTAGTCTTTTTATGGCGGTGCCTGGATTACTGGAGAAACGCTCTGTTCAGCAGTATGCGATTTCTGCTTTCAGATTTGAGGTTTTCATGTGAATACGCCAACATTACGTTAACTTTCTTTTAACCTCTGTTTCAATTTCGTTCAGTTTCGCCATAACTACTCAACGTTGTTTTAATGAGGATGTCGATAGTTCTTGCCGAGAGCTGTTCATTGCGTTAACAGCTGGAGTAACTGAGTTACTTCGGGAGTCTTGCGAGCAGAGTAACTCAATTACTGTGCTCACAAGATTCCCTAGGCGGCGGAGTGACGCACAAAGGCCACGTACCTCCCCCCCCCTCCCCCCGAGCGTGAAACAAAATGGTTGCCATACGGTGTCGGAAGTTCTTTTGTACTCTGATTTTCCAGTGGCGAACGCTAATTTAAATACGTATTCACGTCAAACGAAAATAGATGCAAGGATAGGTTGACTGAAATGTGACCTTGAGGCCCTACACTATGCCAACTCCTGTGCTTCATTCGGGGAAGGGAAAGGGTGAGAGTGACGCATTGTAACTAAAACAAATACCTTCGTTTCCGCATCGAGATGGGCAGTGATTTGGGGGTGAAACGATAGATGCGTTAAACTTTTCGATTTTTCTGGAATTAATTAAGTTGTTTGTCTGACATCATATGTGGGGACTGGGACGTGTTTAAGGTAAACGGATAAAAATCTTAACTCCGCGTTGTAGATACAGCATTCTCCTCTGTGGCCATTGCAGCGAACACAGCAGCCACGGGCGTTAAGTGCGTAACTCCTGGCGCTATGCAACCGAATCAACACAGCAGTCGGGTGGTGGCATAACACGCAGGCGCTAACTCCTAAATATTTAATTTTCTTTACGGACTTGATTTCAGCCTTCTCCTGCGTATTTCTCAAATAATAAATGAAATTATTTCATATAAACTCCAGGATGGTCGAATTAAGAAGAAAAGTTCTCGTCCTGTCTGAACTTTTCCGTAGGCTGAACTACTTTATTACCATACTTCCTCCTGAATCGATTGAAAAAACTGATTGCAGGTAACTTTCGTGCTCGGCAGTCGAGGTAGTGGAAGTTCGAGCTCCATAAAGGCCAAGGGTATACAACCTTCTTTAAATACCGCCAACTTCTGTATCTCTGTTAGCAGTAAAATTTTCTAACCTCCCACCTATTGTGATTCATAAAGTAGGGATGTGTCAAATTTGTAAAGTTAATTTACAGGATGTTAAAGCAAATAATAATGTTTACATACCAAATACTTTCACTGCATTTGATTAACAGCACATTAATCCCGATTACATGAGATATGAGATGGGGATCGATATCAATTAACTCAATATCATTTCCCACATATTTAGATGTAAGACAGGCATTTTTTTTTATTATTTTGCAACAGATTTTCGTATCCACCGCTATCGAATTTATATTTACTTTTGCATCATATCCAGTTTCTAAGAGTTCTTCTTGGTAAGTTGTATCGGTAAGAGGATTTTTCGTCCAGTCATACACTCTCAATTTCAAAATTTCTTCTTATCGTTTTCCCACGTCAAATTTAAGTTCGTTGAGGTGGCCAGTAAGTGTGTCAGTATCCTCTGTAGTTATATTACCTTCAATAGAAATTCAGGAAAATGAGGAAATTCTGTTTTTAGTAAACTATAACGAATTAGTTGATAAAATAATGGCAAAATACTTTGGCAACCTATAAGAGTTTTATTAGCTTCTTGAAGCTGCAAATTCACGGAATTAAATCTCTTGAATGTTGTTTTTTTTTTTTTTTTTTTTAAAAAAAACAATTAAATAAACAAAAGTGTTTCAGTATCGGACAAAACCTTTACCGCCCACCATGAGAGCTGGAATGCCCTCTAGTGCGCGGTAGAAACCAGGTTGACTGCTACTGATGTCGGCCAACATGGTTTCAGACTTCAACTGTTTTTGGAAGTTAACGCAGGAAAATACAAGGATGGTCAATACAAAAGCCTATAACGAAACCACTTGCCGTTCGTTGCTCACTATCCTGTTCCGTATCTGATAACGTCGACGAGTGGCAGAGCAGAAAAATCTGTGTTACTGGAAGCATGACGCTCTGTAATAACAGCAAATTTACGATGTAGTCAGCGACATTAGAGAGCAACGGTGTTGGACAGCAGAGGCGCCACCAGCGCTCCACTGTGGCGGCCTCTGACGTGAGGAACAAATTGGTTCACTTTCCAACCACCGCGAGAAGGATAGCAGGGCACGCTCTCTCAGCGCACAGTAGACTGCCAGGTGAAGTCGTTGTGTCCACTGCAATAGGCGGAAGAGAACTGTCATTCTTCCTGCAGCGACTACAGGAGACTTCTCATCCGGCCAGGCAGCATGATACTATCCAGCAATAAATGCATGGCACATTGGAAACAACGCCTGTGAAGCGAGTCAGGCTGACCGGGTATCAGCCAGTATTGGAAGTTGACGGTATGACAGGCGTGTGCATACCATAATTGATGGTATCACGTCAGTTCAGGAATCATCCTTAAAAAGGCATAACACTTGAAGTGTCAACCCGATGATACAACGCCTTTCTACCCGTTTCTATCCTTGGTCCACCAATGTGTCCATCGCACTATTGTGACAACTTTGTTTCACTATGCGAGATAACTCTTGGTCCGAGCTCTGATCTATTAGAGTCCTGTTCAACTACCGCCATGTAGGACCAAAAAAAAACGGAATTATTTTTTAAAAGCTATATATTTTACATTTTTTTTTTTACAAAATAACCTTATCCGCTTCAAAATACTCTGCATTACAACTAATACATTTGTCCCTCCAGTGCTTCCACTGTTCAAAACATTTTCTGTAGTCATCTTCAGAAATGGCTGACAGCTCCTCCCTTTTTTTTTATGACCTCTTCAGTGTTGTGAAATTGGTGTCATGCCCCCTTTTCCTGCGTGGAAATGAGAAAAAGTCGCACGGAGCCAGTCAGCTATTTTCTAAAATTATTCTATTGTAATGATTTGTACGATGTTTGTCCCATAAAGAGAGGCGTGTAAACATTGCAGTTAACGTTATTTCATTGCGGGGAACAAAACCGTTCTGTACAACACGAAACCAGAACTGCAAAATAGTGTGGAAGCTGGATCACGTGACCCAGCTCAGCAAGTACCGCGCTAGGCCGCGAGACTCGAAGATTTATAGCCGGTTTGAATCCCGGTCACGGCTGGAATTTTTACTAGCCTTAAAACTGACCTTCACCTCGAGCAACTAAGTACTGTGGTACGCGAGTACCATTGTCGGCCATTGCTCACGTTTCACAGCAGCGTGCGTGTCTCGTAGCATTGTACGGCTCGTACACATTATACTACAGTGACTGCTCTCCCATCACAGTAAACGTTCTGTATAACTTCACAACACAAAGTACGCGGAATTTTTTTTAAAAAAAATTCACAACTATTTCCATCAGTGTGGCTCTCGATATTTCAGTCGTTTCAATACATAAACAATAATTTTTTTATCTGCTTAACGTCTCTCTAACAGCGAGGTCTTTAAAGGCGGGAAAGGATGGGAGGGCAAGGAATGGGAAGGAATTCGGCCATGCCCTTTTGAAGGAAGCATCCCGGCATTTGCCTGGAGTGATTTGGGGAAACCATGGAAAACCCAAATCTGGATGCCCGGACGGGGATTTGAACCGCCGTCCTCCCGAATGCGAGGCCAGAACGCTAGCCTTTACACCACCACCCTCGGTATAAACAATAATAAATGGAAAATGGTACGCAGTTTATTAATTTATTTCTCTCTCTCTCTCTCTCTCACACACACACACACATACACACACACACACACACACACACACACACACACACACACATTACACGTTATAAAGCAAAGCAAAGGTGACAGAAAAATTGCAATTTCGATAAAACGGGAAGCTTGAGGTAGCATATGACAGGATGTAGCACTATCCCGCTCTATTGAAACTGGTCTCCTCATGCCGAAAAGTCATTTTTTTCATTCAGGAATTACGCATTGTTGACATCATTAAGGTCGTGAGTGAAGAGCGTGGTCGGGGGGGGGGGAAGGGGGAAAGGGAAGGAATTAAGCCTTTTGAAGGAACCATCCCGGTATTCTCCTGGAGTAATTTCGGGAAACCATGGAAAACCGAAATTTGTATGGCCGGACGGGGATTCGAGCCCGCGACTTTCCGCTAACCACCACGCTCGGTAATTATGACGGAATGCAAAACCCGGTAGCGATGTATCTGGAAGCCTACTATTGAATTTTACTAATTTTGATCTTATATCACTTCGCTGTTTCAGATAAATTGTTAACTGGGTAATTTATTCGTCTCCTCGACACACTTACGTACAAAAGAAATTTTTCATCTCCCTTATGTCTGAGATCAGGCGCCAGCTAGTGGTCGTGGGGATGTTTATGTTCGCGCGTAGTGTTGTCTGCTCCTCTCACGCTAATGTTTCTGTTGCAGGTTCGTACTCTGCTGTGGCTGTGTTGTGATTGGCTGTCGTTCTTCTGGTTCGTTGCCGTCTCCGAGGTGGTAAGTGCTTTGTCGGCTCCGCCAGGCTGATAATCCTAACAGCTGTCCATGTGAATGTATGCCTTGATACCGTTGCTGCTAGGCGTTTCAGAAAAGTCTAAAATAATTGTACGTGTTGATAAAATTGAGTTACTGAATGTCGTGAACGAAATTCTGAAGGAAGATTTTGGACTAAATATAAACCATTGTAATCATGGATGAAATAATGCAGAAGGTGGCAGCGAGGATGGGAGAGGAAAACATGAAGGTGATGGCTTTTGCGGACGATCTGATGATCTGGTGAGGTGATGAAGAGGATGTTCAGCGGCAGTTGGATGTATGGACAGACAGTGTGGAGGAATATGGCCTGAAATTTAATGTAAAGAAATGTGAGTACATGGTAACAACCAGCAAAAAGAATAGGGTAGCCCAGGGAATTGTGATGGTAGGGCAACAACTAAAGAAGGTAAACAGGTTCAAATACTTGGGGAGTGTATTAGAGGAATGTGGAGGAAATGATGGTGAAATAAAGAGGAAGACAAGCAGAGGCGTTCCTAAGGAGCATTAGAAGCCTGATATGGAATAAAGATGTGCCACAGAGAAGCAAGAGAGTAATCTATCATACGTACTATGTGCCTATCTTAACTTATGCTGCTGAAACGTGCACAATGAAAAAGCGGGACATCAGCAGAGTACAAGCAAGTGAAATGAAGTTTTTAAGAGGTAGAATGGGAGTCACTAAAATGGAAAGAATAAAGAATGAAGTGATTAGACGCACCATTAAAGAGGAACTCCTACAGGAAAGGGTAGAGAGGACCAGACCGAGATGGTATGGACATGTAAAGAGAATGGAGGCTCAGAGAATCCCGAGAAAGATCCATGAAATTAAGATGCAAGGTAAACGACCCAGAGGAAGACCAAGAGATGGATGGCTGAAAGGAGTGGAGGAGGGTGTACGGAAGAGAGGAGAGGACTGGAACAAGGTGGTGACAGAGAGGTGGTGGGAAGAAAGAAGGAAATTGAGAGGCTTGTGCATAATGCAGACCCTGCCAGAGGCTGGAAACTGTTGAGGATGATGATGATGATAAACCAAAGCAAGATAAAAGTGATGAAATATAGAAGAAATGATGGTAGATTAAATATAAAAATAGGGTTGGATGCGATACAAGTTAGTGAATTTACCTACTTAGGAAGTAAAATTACGACCTATGTCTGAAGCAGGAATGATGTTAAATGCAGAACAATATTAGCAAAAAGAGCTTACATGAAAAGGAGAAACCTAGGAAAGAACTTTTTAAAACTCTATGTCTGGAGCACGGCATTTTATGGCAGTGATGCATGCACTTTAGGAATACCAGAAAGAAGTAAAATTTGGGATTTTTAAACGTGGTCCTATCGAAGGATGCTGAAAATTAAGTGGACAAATAAAGCAGGAAATGGGCGAGTTTTGGGTGAGGAAACAAGTCTTACAGAAACAAGAGGTAGTATGGTAGGTCATATTACAGAGATTAGAATATATGAAGCAGATAATTGAGGAGGTGTGTTGTATGGGGTATGTTGAGATGAAAATGTTAGAGCAAGATAGGAAGGGATGGAGGATTGCATCAAACCAGTCGAGAGCCTGACGACAGAAAAAAAATAAAAAATAAAATAAAAATGTTTTAGGCGTTATGAAATCTCGACGTTTTAATTAAGCTCACATCAGCTTCAAAATGCACGCTGAAAACTTCTTAAAAGTTTGGGTGTCCATTTCTGAAACGTGTACTTCATTACTTAAAGCTGTTAAGTTTCATTCTTGACACGGTTTCAGCAGAAATGTCTGTCACGCGGTTCGAGTTGTCTAGGTTTGCCAGCCTGCCTATTGTCGTGTATGTCAGCCATAAAACTTGATGGTGTTGGAAAACATAACTTTAACGAAAAAAATTTCTGTGATTTAACGGTATAATCCAGGTAACATTCTAATTTTCATAATCAACAAAACGGACTGATTGAAAAAAAGACATATCTTTATAAAACTAGTGTTCATTACAAGAAATATGATTATACTGTAATTGTATCGGATTCACGAAAATAACAGCGGTTGTAACTCTACATCTTGTCGGAAGATCAGATTTGGAGAGTCCAGAAAGTATAAGGCACTTGACTTCGTAATGATGTCAGAAATTAAACTTGTAATACGGCCGCCTGTCTGTTGACCTTCGTAATTTACTTTGGTTGTTTCTACGAAGAAATAACCATTATGATACCTTTGTAAAGCCCTCTAATGAATCAGTTAAATGAGCTTATCTCTGACCACCGACCGTATTTCTACGCCCTTTCATAGGTTTAATCCGAAGATGTAGTGCTCGAAAAAAGTAAATTAAACTCTTCATTTCTCACAATATCTTAAAATCTCCAAAAATTCACTTCTCTCCCGAATCCCGAGGCTATAGATGTTTAAACCTAACGTCAATTTTATCCGACTAAAAAGAATGTTTTACTTTTATCCTCAATATTCTCGTATAGCTGGAATTGAATAGGCTTTAATTCATTTTCTGTCCCTGAATATTTTTTACATGGAAGAGTTTTCCTTTATTTCTTACTTCCTTAATTAACTTCAGTTAATACCGTGTCTCCTTCAGACTTTCACATTTCAGCTCCCTCTCTTCTCTCTAACTAATATCACCGAGCGTGGAGGGTGAGTGGTTAACGCTGTGGCCTCGCATTCGGGAGGACGTGGGTTCAAATCCCCATCCGGGCATCCAGATTTGGGTTTTCCATGGTTTCCCCAAATCTCTCAAGGTAAATTCTGGGATGCTTCCTTCAAAATGTCATGGCCGAATTCCTTGCAGTTCCTTGACCCCAATCCTTTCCCGCCTCTAATGACGTCGACGTCGACGGGGCGTAAAGCTATAAGCATATATATGTAGACAGGAATTCTTCACGGGTCTTCTGCCGGATAAGATCTTTTAAACACGACGTTTCGGCAGTCACCTCCGCTGCCTTCATCTGGTGAGCTGTCATCGCGAAGTAGCTGCCGCGACGGTTTGACACCGAATGAAGGCAGCGGAGGTGACTGTCGAAACGTCGTGTTTAAAAGATCTTATCCGGCAGAAGACCCGTGAAGAATTCCTGTCTACCATACGCCGGGAAAAACTTAATTGTCACATATATATGTATATTAATTTCACTACTACTAAGACTTAACCCAAAAATATGTAATCATTGTTAATTGATAAAATGCATATTTTTATTAAAGAAAATATGTGCAAAATAAAAAAAGGCTTTTTTTGTATTTGATGTTTAAACTAGTAGACTATAAATACTTAATGTCAACAGAAATCGGATGTCAAACTGATCGCAATGAGAGTAGTAAACTTTAGTTATCAAGAAATTACAAGAGATGCAGGGAACGTAATTTATTTTGTAAAACCTTTTCCGTCTTTGAGGGGGGGGGGGGGGGGGGGGGAAATCGAGTAAATTAGTATCAAACGTATAGCTCGTTCGTTGCAGTGTAGGCAACTTGTGTTGCGCCTTGATTCTCGCCTCCAAGTTAGCTGTTGCGTGTCGCGGGTTGTGGAGTGCCCAGTGTGTTATGGTGGCTACTCGCCTTGATGTTTGCTTCCCACATGGCTGTTGTGTGTTGCTAGTTGTCTAGGCAGCCTTATCGTGGCCGCACGTAGAGGCGAGGCGGAAAATCGTAGCATTTGATGTGCGATACTACAAAACAATGTCGAAAATTGTGTGGGTGGATAAAGTAGAAAAATGATCATATTGAAATGACTGGCAGGGCCAGCTGAAAAAAAAAAAAAAGATTTGTGATTGACCTGGACATGGAATCGAACTCGCGTCTTTCCGCATGCCGCCTACTAGACTAAATGCAACGGTACTGAAACTAGTACTGCAAGTGTGCGTCAAAATAAGACAACATTAATATAAGATATGAATATGTAAATCCTGTCACGGATATGACCATACCGAGCGTGGTGGGTGAGCGGTTAACGCTCTGGCCTCGCATTCGGGAGGACGGCGGATCGAATCCCCGTCCGGGCATCCAGATTTGGGTTTTCCATGGTTTCCCAAATCACTCCAGGCAAATGCCGGGATGCTTCCTTCGAAAGGCCATGGGTGAATTCCTTCCCGTTCCTTGTCACCAGTCCTTTCCTGCATCTAATGATCTCGACAGGCGTAAAGTCATAAATAAAAAAAAGTCCCGACCATATCGAAAGAGGATTTGTGTGTGTTTGAATTAATATACGTAATTCCAACATGCAGTCACGGAAGCCATGTCAAGTTTTTTTATTCACGTCAGCATTTAATATAAATCTCATAACACTTCATTTATTCGTTTGAACTCATGGTTAAAATGTATCGCCACTTGACCATCTATCGAAGATTAATCTGTCCTCTTTGAGAATGCAAATAGCTGTTAAACACAACCGGGAAACCTCAAACAATTCCACAAAGTCTTGAATAGGCTTCTAATCGGTATTTGGATTAATTCCCAATATTACAAATGTTCTGTAAGAGTTCAGCCTTCTTGCCATTAACAATAACCAAACGACCATTTTTATTACAGTTGTTCCTCTTTTTTTCTCTCCAAAGATTGCTATAGTCTACGACCTCTCACATAAATCCTACTGTATGCTTTTCTCCGTTCTTTTATTTTTTTCCAGACATGCTTGTATTAAAATGAGGTTAGTTTTCCTTTTATCCAAACTAAAAAAGATATTTTATTATAAAAGTAGTACTCTTCAAACTAGCCGTATGAATGCTTGTAATTCGACATATGGGAGTGAAACATTCCAGTTTTTGACTCTGAGATTGCCCCTAACTGTTTCGAGATACTGAAAATATTCTGGATATTTTAAACTTCCGTCATAAAACAAAAATCGCCAAAAATTTTTTACTTGGAAAATTGTCGCGTATTCAAAAATGTTGAAAAATGCCACGTTAGGCGACGATTAATGTGGATCCTCCCGTAATATTTTAAATCAATAGTTCTTCCTTTCAAGTGGAAGGGAAAATTATGCTCCACCTTTCTTTCTCTCGTCTACACAAAGAGTTTCATCAGCATTCATTTTATTTAAAAAAAAAAAAAAAAGTCACTTCGTTTTACTTGACTACACATGTATTGTGCAACCTCACACATTATATTGCACTTATCTTTTTATACAGCTATCTCTCTCTTCCTGGCCGCTGCTGTAGCACTCTGTATACAGTTTGTCATTGTGACAAATTTAAGTCCATCTACTCGTAGGCCTATATAACATCTTTTGCATGCCATCTCTTGTCGCTTCCATTACATCTTTCCCCCCTTGCTCATCTCTTGTTATATACAACTATCCTTGTCATTGGGTCTACTGTGGCCCTATTTATTCCTTGCTGTCAGTACTATTATAATTGGTAATGATGACAGTTAATACACATAATTAAGTAGATTAAATAGATTTACATACATACTTCGGTATGTACTTTACAAGCTATGAACGTTCAAATACAAGTAGGTATTGGTTGGCTTACGATTAACAGTGTATTGCGTTGGTTAGTTTTTGAAGTGAAAACTTCTATAGGCGGGCTGTAGGCTGGGGGTAAATCAACGAATTCGCGTCACCGACATGCGATCAAGTGTGTGATATGCGCGTTGGACGCTTTTTCGAACAGTTTTTATCCGACTTTAATGGAACTTCGCATACGCATACTTTAAAATAAATAGAAAAATACTATTTACGTTTGATTTACAAAAACTTAAACCCTCTCCTACATTCCCCCTTCACCTTAATTTGTGTCAGCGTTGTTCATACAAACTCAGTATTTAATCCGATTTTCATAGTAGTTAGCACACGTGTGTTTCAAAACAAGGCGGTCTGGTAGCTCATCGGTTAAGGCGCTTACTTCCGAAAGTTTCTCTCTCCGGTCGCGGGTTCGAATCCCAGGGCGAGCAGGAATGTTTAAGAGTTGTATTTGATCCTATGAACTACGTCGGGACGTTCCGTGGTTCTGATTCCACGATAAACTTCAGGCCTCTGAAGAAAGGTATTGGCCTTCTTGGCTCTGGCAAAATACCTTGTTACATCTCATTTGGGAAGATCCGACCAACCTTCGCGTTGTGAACTAAGTTTTTTTGAAGTGAAAATTTCACGTTGAGTGATTTCGCGTCACCGACATGCTAATGTTAACAGTGTATCTGTTGCGGTCTGGTGGCTCAGTGGTTAAGGTGTCTGACTGGGGAACGAAAGGTCCCTAGTTCGAATCCCAGTCTCGGCGGGGATTTTCATAGCCCATTAACTCAACTTTTACCTCTGGCACAGCTTGCTGTATAATTTGAATTACGCCAGAATGCTTCCAATGCAACGGATTCCACGTTGAACTGTAGGTCCCCTGTACCTGGTAGCACTGCAGGGTTAGGTTAAGGCGGCAGGAGTGGAATGCGCAGCCAATAGAAACCCTGTAACAAGTTTCTTAGCAGCACACTGGACTATTCTTTAGTATATCTGTAGCTATAAGTATTACGTGTTGCGCGTCTGAATTCTTAGTTTTAAGTTTTCACTTCTGTTGGCAGTCCACAATCAGTGCCCATTTTTTGACCAACACATTGAGACATTATAATAGGTTAGCGACCTCCTATTAAAGTGTATCTGTGTGCATGTATCGATAGTAGACCGATCGAGAGGCGCATCGTTGAGCTAGCCTCACTGTACGACAGTCATGTTTTGGAACTCGCAGACGCGGGAATTTTGTGATGGTGGCTCTGTGTTTGAGTGTTGTGCTATGAAGATTTCCCGGGTCCATTTGGATACGTAATTCGCGCTGCCGCGACGGGAAAGAAATATTGGCTTTCGCGTCCGCAACGTCAGACATGTAAGGTGATATAAAACTGTATAAATACGTCCTTGAAGAGTATTCAATGTGTGATAGTGGATTAGTGTTGTTGTGCAGGTGTTAACTGTACTACTTACTGAACAGACTTTCTCTAAATTGAACTTCTCACTCGGAAGAACTTTCACTCTTCGGATAAGTACTATTTAATTTCGGTGGGCGGTCGGCGTATTAATGTTCATCAAAAACTGTTAGAATAAAAATATACGTCAGCATGCATTTACTGTGTGTGTATTTTATGTTGCAATCCTGTGAAATGGTGGATACTTGAAATTGCATGCAAATACGTTTACCATCCCACCGTGGCTACCGCATTAATATATAATAATTTACGAAGACACGTTACATCCATTAGGTTGGTCGAAATACAGCATTGTAGTGACTTTCAATTACTCTCCTGTAAACAGTTGTTTTACAACATCTACTATTACTATTATTATTAGTCCGCGATTAAGTGAAATAACTAATTATAATCGTTTATCAGTTTATCCATCGTAACTGATAAACGGGATATGGCAGGGAACCGCCTTCAGACTCCATGGTAAATTGATAATTCCGATGGATCGATTTCAGTTGTGCCAGAAATTGGTCCAGGCTGTTTCTGCCATGTGGCCATATCACAAAAGTGTCTACACTTGTTGTTAAGGTGTTCGGAACTTGGTGGTTTTGGTGGTTTTATTGGTTTAGTCAGGTCGCCAGGGTGTTTACGCTTACTCCCTTGTATGCTACTTAGTATGTTGATACTATTAAAGTACAACAGTGTCGATAAGCTTTCGACTTTTATTTGGAAGTAAACAGCTCAGCAAAACAAACAGAAACAACACATCGAACTTCTTTCCGAAGATTTGAAGCTCATTACAGTGACGAATGAACTGGCATTCCTCCTAGCACACGCGTCGTAGAATGTTCCAGAGAACATTAAAAGCCCCGACAGACACTTCTGGAGCACTGACAATAAAAATTTTACAAAAGCAATTAAAACTTATACAAAATTACCTTAAATGGTAAGGAAACACTCTTAAATAAATTAAAAGATATTTGCAAACATTTAACAACATATTAACCACATTAAACATTTGAAACAGTCAAAAATTAAACTTGAAACGCTATGGCTTACCCAAAATTCGTAATTTCAGATAATGTACTGCTTTTAATCAAATTACAGTTCATGTAAACCTTCTCATCCATCAGTTAACAGGAAAAATCTACAAATTTAAAATTAACTACAGCATATCTCTGTTATACAAATAAGTTAAAAGCTATTGTATTGGATTTAAAAGTTTCTAGCTGGGTAGATGAATTCTGTAAAGCCAGAAAGAAAAGTGTTAGAGTAGGAAATTTATCATCAAAAGAGATGGAAATAAATATCGGAGTACAACAGCGTAGTGTATTGGGACCGATGCTGTTCATTATTCTAATGAATGATTGTTTTGATGGTTTACGGTCAGAATTTAGGTTGTTTCCAGATGACATAATGGTATACAATAGGATCAAAACAGGTGAAGACTATGAACAGCTGCTGGGTGACCTGGATAGAATATCTGAGTGGGTTGGTAAGCATGGAATGGAGATTAATGCCAATACAGATATATTGTTACTTTGTCTCTCTATTAAAACGTTACTTGAGGTAGAATGCAACGTTTTGCATGGAAATAACACACACCACTGTTTCGTTTATGATCGTTTGTTATTCTAAGCATGTTTTCGTGCGGTTCCGAGCGTTCGAGGTCGAAGATGTCCCTAGTAAGCTAAATCGTTATTTCTATGTCTGCGCCACTGCTGGGCCGTGAATCATAGCGATTGGTAGCTCTAACCCGCTGCAAGATGTCTCTGGTCGTTAGACACCTGCTGGTCAGCCGTGCCGTGCCGTGTTGTTGTGGTTACTCTAACTGCGCGTCAATGTTGGAAACGGACAAAGGTCGATTGCCTGTTCCAGTGGCTGCCCTCTCGAGATATGCGAGCCGATAACACCGCCACCTGCGTTGTGATAATCTGGTGTTCACTGCACCTGCTACCGTGCTCGGTACTTTACAACTGTAATCGTACTGTTTTTTTTGCCACCTGTGCTGGTAATTAGTATTTTCATTAAGTGCCTTAACGGTGATTAATGTTACGAATGATTACTCTGGAAGCAGAAACATGAGTGTTGGGCGCAAATTGAAAGTTAGAAGTTTGAAATATTCCACTTATACCAAAGATCACTTATTTCAGCGTGCTGACGTGTGTAATAAACATTCAGTATCTTGATACCACACGTAATTTGCTACGCTAATATTTTCTTCTATATCGTTCTGCTTGGGTGAATCCCAGCTGCTTGGGTCTTTGAAGCATATTTTTTTAAAAAAATTGGGGTTCTACGCTACACCGGGGTCATTACAGGCGGTATGGGACTGGGGACAAGGAACAGGAATGAATTCGGCCATGGACTTTATGAAGGAAACATCCCGGCATTCATCTGGACCGATTTGAGGAAACAATGGAAAACCCAAATCCGAATGCCAGGACGGGGATTCGAACCCGCGTCCTGCCGAATGTGAAGCCAGAACGTTAACCGCTCACCCACCACGCTTGGTTTGGGAATCCTGTGTAGCGGGAGGTATTGGGACAAGGAACGGGAAGACATTCTGCCATTGCTTTGTGAAAAAAACCATCCAACCATCCCAGCATTTGTCTCAGTGCTGCCAATTTAGCATTTTATGACTAAATTTAACATATTTCCAAGAGATTTAGCATGAAAAAATTAAATTTAGCATGTAGTATATAATATATATATTTTAGTTTTTCAACGATTTTCTTGGAATCATAAAGTTTGAGTACAGTTTTATTACAATAATCTGTCATTACAAATTGTTATTAATTATTGTTAATTTTAAGTTTATTTCTTGACAAATTTTAAAACTGTATAGCAAGCACCTCCATAAAACAATATAACAATGAAAAATTTTTGGCCGATTTAAATCATTCAGTTGTTATAAAACATTAAATTTGTATTGTTTATTCTTATTTTTAACAAAATTTTATTTCAGATAATTTTCAAGATATAATTTAAATATCACGATGTCTTACCAACGCAAGCTGATTAATATTTCCTGCTCTTCTCATTACGTGATACATACACAAGAGAGGTTTTTCGGGCAGAATTAAATTCTAGTAGAGTCGTTCTTTTGGTAGTGTTAGAAAATGGCAAAGTTACCTTAAGTTAGGTTTTTTGTGTAAAGATGTTTGGGTGCATAGAATTACTTTATTAAAGATGTAGTTTGGTAGGTTTAAGAGTTGCTTGACATGTTAATGGCAGCCTTATGATTTTTAGAAGGTAAAAGTGATAGAAATATATGGTATATATTGCGTTTTGTAGACATTCCGGTGGTAGAGACATTTATGGTAGAGTTCCCGTGCGTAGGGTTCGTAAATAGTAGAGATGTTACGAGAAAGAAATAACATTTGGTAGACTTGTTTATAATTAGGTCTATAGTTATTTTTAGTAGGATTTCGTTTTGATAGAACAGTAGGGCGGTACTGATATTTATGATGGATTTGTTAATAGCAGAGTTTACTTTGGTTAGAGATTTTTCTGGTAGACCCTTTAATTATGTTGGCATTTTTCCAGCATTTCCCGAAACTTTTTGCATGGTTTTGGCATTTTACAACTTAGATTTAGCATAAAATACTCTTTAGAATTGGCAGCAATGATTCGTCTGGAGTGCAGAAACAATGTAATATTGATATTTGGACTACGGGGCGAAATTTGACCGCATGTATTCCGGAATTCCATGTCACATTAATATCGCTCATCCACCTAACACTTCCTTGGGCGTATTCAGGAACAGATTTTTTTGGGGGGTGGGGTGGGGGAGGGGGGAACTCGTATTGGTTTCGAGGAAGCGGGGTGGGGGACTGAAACATAACGATTTCTTACAAAATGAAACTCAAACCTATTGAGGAAACTATAACATAGTAATCCAGCCATTCTGTTATGGTTTCTTTATGTAAACATAAACGTCACCCACAATTTTGTGAATTGCAGAGTATATATGTAGATGTATATATATATATATATATATAGATGTCTCGGATTCTCAGAAATTTTTTCAATAACTTTGTTTGTCTCTTTCAGGAAACTTCGATGCATACTGATCAGGCATAATTTTCCTCTCCCATAGTGCTCCTGAGACAGATATTTGTTCGTCGAAGCATACTGAAGGCAACTTGATTTTTCTTCTGGGGGGTGGGGGGGAGGCAGCAGCCCCCTCTACCCATCGATGGATACGATCATGCCTAAGGGGGCAACGAACGGAAAGGAGATCGGCCATCACCTTTTAAATAGAACCTCTGGGAATTCGCCTGGAGGGATTTCGGGAAACTATGGTCCTACAGGGTTTCGAGCCCACATCCGACCGAATGCAAGCAAGATCGCAGCGAAATCTCTCTTCCGCGTAAATCGGTGTCGTGGTATCAACTTATTTTACAGGTTTCATTCTGGGATACGGACTGCTGTAGGGTCTATCCCCTGTCCCCCTAGGTTAGCTATCCGACACCTCATGAAGATAGCGGAGCCAGCTGTCGAAACTTTGTGGTTATACACAGTGCTGCCAGCCTCTTGGCTTTAAATATCCGCAGATGGCCGCTAAAATTTCCGTAGATTAGGTACAAAAATCCGGAGACACTCTAACTGAAAGACTGAAACAATAATTATTGAATAGAGAGTCAAAATTAAGAATTTTTATTTACATGCCTTTAAAATTCGAAATACAAAATAATATTGTACACTGAAAGTAATCAATATCTCTGAACATGTTTATACATCGTCACTTTCATCACTGCTACTGCTGTGCCTACTTTTTTGGGGGGGGGGGGGGTGAGGGACTATATATTATTTATTTTATTTGTTGACATTAAATTTAGCATAGCTTCGGTAACAGGAAATGTTAAATACTGCGAACACTTTGACTCTCGGATATTCGTTAAGACTTCTCTAAGGCACTGCTTTGTAAGCAGTGTCAACGAGCGTTTCACCGTGCATAAAGAGTGCGCCGATAGTTCTGTATTATGGTCTTTTAAGGTCTATAAAATCAATAATCAAACAAAATATGAGCTTTATTTCAATCGATGGTTCACATGAGAGATCGCAAGGAAACGATTAACAATTATTGACAATTCTGTAATGCATTAACTCTATACGAAAACACCTATATAAGGAAAAATCAACAAATAGTAAAAAATAGCAAAAATCCGTAGATATTTTAATAATATCCGAAAATCCTAACTTTTTATAAAAAGCCGTAGATCTACGGATAAATCCGTAGAAATGGCGGCACTGGTTATACACCACCATCCGGCTGAACAGCCGAGCAGGTCTTACTGCATACACCGAGCGTGGTGGGTGAGCGGTTAACGCTCTGGCCTCGCATTCTGGAGGACGGCGGTTCGAATCCCCGTCCGGGCATCCAGATTCGGGTTTTCCATGATTTCCCAAATCACTCCAGGCGAAATGGGGGATGCTTCCTTCAAAAGGCCATCGCCGAATTCCTTCCCGTTCCTTGTCCCTACCTTCCTCTAACGACCTCGACGTCGACGAGGCTCAAAGCTATAAGTTAAAAAAAAAAGTTCGATTGCATCTCCCACGGCAATCGAGCACGCCTGGTCACGGGCAAGACGTCCATAGAACAAGAAATAATGACGAAAAAAATTAAGTTGTTTCGCCTGAAGGAAATAGGATGGAATGATGAAAGGAATTTTAGAACGAGAGCCGCCGGAACGGAGGTAGATAAATTGACCAATAACGAACTGTATTTCACATTAAGCAAGTGCTGGCAATATAGATCTCCTTCGTTTTAACTTTGCCTTGCGGATGAACTCCTCTCTGCTTAGGATGGACGATTTCGCACAATTCCTGCTCGACCTTATACCAGTCCACTCAGACTCAGCCCTTGTATAAAATTGTATTTGAAGAATTATGTATAGCAAGCTGGGAGTGGATTAATTAGGGATTTATATATTTTTTTGATTAACTGTGAATTTGTGTATATTTTTCATGTAAATGAACATTGCTATATGGAGAGAAACTATCTAAATGCTATGTCAAGTGATTATGTATGAATCATTAATTAAAAGTTTTTATTCGTAAATGTTGATGTCGGTTACGATGTTAGAAGGACAGTTTGCGACGGTTTGGACAGCGTTATGTTGATAATTTTGTGTGTAAATGCATGTAAACCGCATTAACTAGGATTCCAAAATGTTTTATAATGAATGTGAGTAATTTTGTACAATTTTTAATTATTTTTGTATGGATTTGATTGTTAAAGTGTTGTTATAATTCGAGAATCGTCGGTGGGAACTGTTTGAATTATTCTGGATGTTTCTGTAACGTCTATATAAACAAGCGGGAGAGACGAGTTAGTCAGTTGAGCAGATAGTTATTGAAGGTTAGAATCGCTGGAATACTGTGTATGTTTGTACTTAGTATCTTTGGATCGACACGACGCCTTGTTCTACATCTACATCTATACTCTGCAAATCACAAACATTGTGGGTGGCAGAGGATGCTAAGCACCAATCCTAAACCCGCCCATTCCAATCCCGAATAGTGCGAGGAAAGAAGGAATACATATAAGTATCAGTACGGCATCTTATTTCTCTAATCTTATCCCTCCGGTCATTTGACCTAAATAGGTTGGCGGAAGAAGTATTTCATTGCACTCGAAATTTGAATGAATTTTTTTCGCATATTCTCCAATAAATTCGAACGCAAGCTACGTCGTCTGTCTTCCAAACTATCCCAGCCCAATCTATGTATCAATTCTGTGACGCTTTCATAAGGGCTGTAACAAGTCACGAATCTAGCGGCTCTCCTCTGCACCCTCTCAACTGAGTCAATCAGAACCTTGCGATACGGATCCCAAACCCCACAACAGTAATCCAGATGCGGACGCACTAATGTTTTATACGCTATCTCCTTTGTTTGAGAATTACAATTCCTCAAAATACGACCTATGAATCGTAATTTAGAATTTGCCTTGCCTGCGACGGAAGATATGTGCATGTTCCAATTCATGTTGCTTTGTACTATCACCCCCAGATACTTCACGGAATCAACCGTGTCAACAGGTGAATTGTTTATTTTGTACTCGTGAACAACCTGATTTTTCTTGTTACTTATCCGCATTGCCTTGCACTTTTTGCAATTAAGTGTAAGCTGCCATTTACGGCACCAATCGAAAATAGCATCCAAATCACGCTGAATTTCTAAGCAGTCGTCGGAGCACCTTATTTCCCTATAGATAATCGCATCGTCGGCAAACAATCGCAACCAGCATCTGACGTTGTCACCTAGATCGTTTATAAATATTAAGAAAAGAAGTGGACCTATTACACTTCCCTGAGGAACGCTCGAAGTAACATTTATCTTAGAAGAGGCTTCCCCGTCAACAACGACATATTGTGATCGACCAGTTAGAAAATGACGTATCCACTCGCAAATCTGAGCCGAAATACCGTAAGCTCGAATCTTCGCTAAAAGTCGGTTGTGTGGCACAGAATCAAAAGCTTTCTGAAAATCCAAAAAAACCGCATCAACTTGCGAACATGCATCGATAACTTTCATTATGTCGTGGGAAAATAGGGCCAATTGTGTTTCACACGATCGCTTCTTCCGAAATCCGTGTTGACATGGTGTAAGTAACTCGTTCTCATCTAGAAACTTCATTATGTTCGAGCATATGACATGTTCCAGAATTCTGCTGCCGACCGATGTTAGAGATATGGGTCGATAATTCCTAGGATCACTCCGATCTCCTTTCTTAAAAACGGGTATTACCTGGGCTATTTTCAGCTAGAAGGTACTTTTCTCTCTTCTAGTGATTTACGGAATATATTTGACAGAAATGGTTCAATATCCTCCGCGTATTCAGAAAATACTCTTACCGGTATACCATCGGGACCCGGCGCTTTACCCCACTTCAGGAGTTTTAATTGCTTTACAATTCCTACGCTATCAATTTCTATCGGATCCATCTCTAATTCCACACGATGTGGTAAAGTGGGGATGTTTTCCAAGTTTTCTTGCGTGAATGAATTTTTGAATTCGGTGTTAAATAAGGTAGCCTTGTCGCGGCTGTCTTCAACCTCCCGTCCGTCTTTTATTAGAACTGGCTTATTGTTCCCACTACATCTTTTTTTACATACGACCAAAATTTCTTAGGGTTTTCAGTGAGGCTCTTAGAGAGAGAATTTTCACGAAAGTTATTAAATGCCTCACGCATCGCATTCTTAACACGTCCCCTTATCTCCTCTAACTTATCTAAATCAGTCCGATGCATCGTCCTTTTTGATCGTGCATGTATCTTCCTTTGCTTCTTGAGTAACCTTTTAACCTCCCGTGTGTACCATGGGGGATCGTTCTCTTCCCTGATTGTCCGTTTCGGTATATGCAAGTTCATACCTTCCCCGAGTATATGTAGGAATCGATGCCACCTCTCTTCAACGGTGCCTCCTGCTACCAAGAAGGTGTGGTAATTATGCCTCAAATACGCTCTAAAACGCTCTTTGAAGCCTTTCGAATCTGTAAACGATCCTCTCTTTTCCTGTTTCTGCGCGTGGTTGTTAGATTTACTGTAGCTATTACAGCTTTGTGATCACTTATTCCTGGGGTGGTAGAAATATCCGTGAATAGTTCGGGCCTATTTGTAACAACTATATCTAAAATATTTTCGTTACCGTTGAGGCATCGCGTTGGTTCAGTTACGAGCTGTTCAAGATGGTGATCTGAGAAGAGGTATAGAATGATTTCACAAGCTGCTTTATCCCTGCCCCCAGTAACGTGAACGTAATTAGTCCAGTCGATATCTGGCAAGTTAAAGTCACCTCCTAGCATTATTTTATGGTCCGGAAATTGCCGTGCTATATTATTTACATTATTTCTCAAGGCCTCGGCAATATTTACGCTTGCATCGGGTGGACGATAGAACGAGCCTATCACAAGTTTTGTCCTAGCTACGTTGAGCTTGATCCATATGATTTCGCAGACAGTATGGACATCTATTTCGCTACATGGGAGGTACTTACTAACAGCTATAAATACACCACCTCCTTGGGAATGCAACCTATCCTTACGGAAAATGTTCATGTTACTATTAAAAATTTCGGCGGAACTTATATCCGGTTTTAACCAACTTTCTGTGCCTATTACGATATCCGCATCTGCACTACGAATAACGTTTTCGAGTTCAGGCTGTTTATTACAAACACTTCTGCAGTTAACTACTAGAACTTTTAATGTTCGGGATTCTTTTAATCTACCCCTAACACGCGGTGCTGAATTTATCTTGGCTGTCTGCAACTTAATTTCCTCCTCAGGGTCATCCTCCCTCAGCCTAAAAAACCCCCAATGCACTCCACACGGCCCCTGCCACCCGTGTAGCCGATTCCCGTGTGTAGTGCACCCCTGATCTATCCAAGGGATTCCTACAAGACTCAACCCTAAGGCGAAGATCAAGGAATCTGCAGCCATGACTATCACAGAAGCGCCGTAATCTCTGGTTCAGCCCCTCAACACGGCTCTGAACCAGAGGTCCACAGTCAGTCCTATTGACAATGCTGCAGATGGATAGCTCAGCCGAAATCTTGCGGCCAATGGCCACAGAGTTCACCCTTTCTGCAAGTCGCCCAAAGGACGAGAGGATAACCTCCGACCCTAGGCGGCAAGCATCATTGTTGTGCAATGTTAGTGTAGAGCGCACGGGAAAATAAACATAAGTGGAAAGCGATTCATCGGAGTAGTTACTTCAAGCAACCGAAAGCTTATGGTGATCTCCGCGACAGGACTGAACATCAAGCAATAGTCATTAACCAATGAACCCGTCCGGTGGCATTTCGACCGTCGACCTGGCCGGCCGCGAGATATCGATTGCGGGCGGCGGGGCGCGGCGCCACCGTAGAGGACGAGGCGCGACGCCCTGGCGCCACAGACATCAGATACGCAGGCCTCATCCAGTCTCACTCCGCAATGCACGTACAAACACCTTGCCAGAGTAACGAGTATTACCTCTACGAACACTGGTGGGCCAGAACTAGGGATTCCAATCCAGCTAAGCGGGATGCCGCACAAAATTAAGCGGATCCGCAATCCGCAAAATCCGGCGGAAACGCGTGTCAGTCTGCGTGACTCGCTGCCCCACTCGGTCTCTGTCGAATATTTTGCACTGATTGCCTGTACCCTTCCAGTTGGCATTTGACTCATGTGAACAAGCGTTTGTTTTTGTCAACCTACGTCATTCGTAAGTAAATAAGTACACTTTTACGTATTCATCAAAACTTACGTTTGTTTCGAGTACACATTTATGTAATTTGAGTTATGGTGTGTATTTAGTGCGATTTTCTAACTATATAATTATTTTTTAAGTGTCGTACACGTTATCTGAACTACACGGTTACAGCTTTTTATTCACGGTTTCATTATTCCAATTTTCTGTATTTGCAGATAAAGTAATTGTGACAATTTCCTTATTTGCGACTGAAAATTTGATTATTCGTTGATATGAAACTAATGTTATCGTAATTTTAACGATCGCGTACCTATTTATTCAGCAGATATCAAAAGGAAATTGTATATCCTTTGACTTATTGTTGTTTTGGCCGCTGCCTCTATGCGTTTCTTTGACGAAAGCCGCCTGCTTACATGTGCCGCTCAGGCTTTCGATTAATCCTTCTTCTCCTTGTTAATATTTCGACTATAGGTAAAAAAAGTTATAGTGAAATTTTCACGGGTGTATCGACGAATTGTGTTGTAGGAACACCAAACTTCAACAGCTGCCTCCGCCGTCTTCCTCACGTGTGTAATTTCGTGTGTTTGCAATGAAATCCGGAGATACAACCTATGAGGACTTCACTGCAATCATTCGCCGAGAAAGTATCCTTTCTTAGTAAAAAATAATAATTTCCACTCTAAAAACTTCGTTACGCCACATAAGTAAAACTGAAATACTTGACAGTTTACGTGTTGGTGAATAGTTTCTTTTAATAACATAGAATCAACTGTAAGATCAATCAAGGAATCAGGAGATATAATAATGAATCACGCAAAAACAATTCTTGTTTCACTTTGTGAAATGGAATGGTTTTCTCGGTGTTAGGGAACGTTTATTTAGATTTTTTTAAAAAAACTCTGGTAACTTGGCCATTAAGCAAACCATATTTTTAAACTTATGTGATGTATTGCAAGGCACACAATGTGACCTAAGACTCAATATTTTCCATTTTTATTGTTTATTTAAAAATTGGTTTACATTAAAAAACAAAAATGTAAAACCTCGAAATACACTTAAGACATACTAAAAAGTTTTAATGTCATTTTGCTAATCAATATATTGTTAAGTGTTAATTTTTATCATTTAATATTAAAAATTATTTATTAATTTAATTATTATTTAATTTATTAATGTTTTAAATAACTTTGTTTAAAATAGCTATATGCGTTAAAAAACTGTTTGTACCAATTCCGCACGGATCCCGCGGGATTGAAAACACTGCGGGATTGCAATCTTTAGCCAGAACATTATAACCACTGCCCACCGCGAGAATGAATGTAGTCTCACTTACGTCATGCGGTAAGGAAAATGGAGCAGAGACGCATGGAAAATAATTCTAACGACGATACGCAATCAGGAAAATCCACTGACATAAGTGACTGAGCATCTGTGAAGAGTGGATGAAGGACGGTGAAACCATTACAAGGTGGCAGATGTCTGGTTTCACCACAGACTTGCCCCCTCTGTAAAACAGGATAGTGGGCGGACTGTGGCAGACATAGCGGTAGAGGACAATGCTGGTGCAGGGATAAGTGTTTAGGAGCACACCGCAAATCGTATGCTCCGATTTCTAGGTCGTAATTTAAAACAATGCACTCCGGATGTTAAATCGATTGCATATAAGTCACTAGTGCGTCCTCACTTGGAATATTGTTGTTCTGTATGGGGTCCCCATCAAAAGGGGTTGATGGAGGCATTAGAGAGGGTCCAGAGAGGGGCCGCCCGATTCGTGACAGGTGTATATAGTTGGAGGGAAAGCGTAAGTGCGATGTTGAAGGAGTTAGGTTGGGAAGACCTAGAACATCGAAGGCGTTGCTCTCGACGGAAGCTAATTGAAAAATTCACGACTGACGTATTTCAGAATGACAGCAAAGAAATATTGCTACCAGCAACATTCGTATCTCTGAATGACCGTGAAAATAAGATAAGAGAAATCGGGGCCAGAACCGATTCCTTTCTGTTTTCATTTTTTCCACGAGCGATTAGGGAATGGAATAGAAAGGATTTACCGGGCGAGTAAACTTAAAATCCGTCAGTAGTAGCTTTCGATAAAGCTCTCCTGCCATTCTGATCTGGGTTTTCCATAGTTTTCCCGGATCACTCCATGCGAATACTGGGATGCTTCCTCACAATAGCCCATGGGCGCTTCCTGCCATATCCCGTATATCCCTTCCAAACTATTACCCTTTCGGATAGGTGCAATGCACCCTCTGCCACACACTTTTAGTGAATCGCAGAGTAATAGTAATAGTTCACTGCACATTGATGAACGTGGTGTTCTCCGAAGCAGACTGCCTCTACGTGTTGCCACGTTCACTTAACGACATCATTTACTAATGGCGTGGGCACGAGATGATAGAGGTTGGACCACGGGTCGGGTGAACCAGGTCGATGGCGACCGCATGCGCCCTCTTCCATGCGAACAACTACTCGGAACATGCACCGCGCCGCGTGTGCAGGCCGGTGAGGGAAGAATTAAGCACTGGAGGACGTTTCAAATTTCCTGTACCATTCTTTTCTTCACTTCGTACCACTAATATGTCATGTACTGCTGCACAGGTTATTGTAATTCGTAGTTTGTCCACTAGTTGTGCTAGTCTGTGTAAGGTTACCCGGGGTGCATCACTAAAGACCCATTCACACTAGCAATCAGCTCAGGTCAAAAATCCCTATACACGTAATCCATTGGGAGCATTCACACAACGCGGTCCGCTCAGGTCAGGGCAAGGCAGGTCAAACCCAAGATCGCGCCGCCACTGATCAATAACGGTCAAGACCTGACCTGAGCTGAGCTGACCGCTAGTGTCAACGAGCAACGGTCAGGTCAGGTCAGATCAAATGGGCTGCGAACGTCTGAAAACTATGCTCGTAAGCAATAAAAAAAGAGTAATAAATAAAAAATAAATGTTTTAACTGTATGTTATTTCTGTTTATTATAAAGTCGCAAAACTTTAATATAAATACAAATATTATTATTATTATTACACATTTTAGTTCTTCCAAGATACAGATCCTGTTTCCGAATTTAAAAAAAAAAAAATATTGTGGATTTATTTTTTGAATCAAATGCTTCTGTACCAGCGTTAGCACACAAACAAAGAATATTTTTAAAGCAGGGTTTCTCTCGCTCATCCTGAAATTAACTTTTTACATGACATGAAATTTTATCCTTCCGTAAGTAATTGTGCAAAATACATGTTATTAAAATTATGTTATCAATTAATCCTGGAGCAGAATTAATTTTTCTAAAATAAATTTGAAATATTTCAGCCCTGAAATATCAAAAGCATTTCCCATCACTCGTCTCTCACGGCATATCCGGTAGTTAGCATTAATTTCTCTCTTGATCTGTTTGCGCTTGAAATTCTGGATGCACCCAGAACCATCCTCTTTTTGATCTTGACCTATTTTTAGGCTCTTGGTCCAAAATCGTTGCGGTTTAATTGACGTTGGGGTAGAAAACTGCATTGTTCACTATGAGCGACTGAAATGAAATGGCCTCGTCTACTACTTGATCTGGCCTGACCTGACCTGAGCTGAGCTGAGCTGACCGCTAGTGTGAATGCTATCCTGGATTGTGAGCTGACCTGAGCTGACCTGACCTGACCTGACCTGACCTGACCTGACCTGACCTGACCTGACCTGACCTGACCTGACCTGACATGATCTGACCTGACCGCTAGTGTGAATGGGCCTTAAGAGGCGAACTGACACTGCAATTACATATCTGCCTATAATATTCGCGGTTATTTCTTTTCTAACAATTATTGTGTGATGTATTGTTTAGCTAAATAAAGGAACTGCTGTATGAGACGCGGCAGAGTGGCTGTGGGAGTAGAGGCTCCACCATACAGGGTGCGAGTCCTGCTCCCTGCGCACCGGTCAATATGATTGCAGTTTTCAGCCGGTTTTCCGCAATCATCTAGGCCAGCTATTCGCAATCTATGGGTCGCGACCCACTGGTGGGTCGCGGCGTGTGTTGCGTTGGGTCGCGGAACAATCGAGGTCTTTGCCACAAAAACATATCTTTTCCTAATTCATCTATTTAAAAAAATATAACACGATATTTTACAAGTGCAATAATCGTGAAATCCTTAATTTCCTTCTGGATGAATGTACTAGCAGAGTATCCAGAAATCTTTAAATTAGCTGTGAAGTTCTTGATGCCTTTCAACACGACATACTTGTGTGAACAAGCTTTTTCTACTTTATTGTTTTTGAAAAACAAATACAGAAATAACCTATGTGTAGAAAGTAACTTAAGGTTAAAATTAACCAGTGTTTCCCTTATATCGATGCCCTCATTAGTAAACACCTGTGCCAGAAACCTCACTGATTGTAAAAGTGTGTTTTTATAATAATTGAACATATTTTTCATTATCTTTGTAATAAAGCAGACAGCGGCTGCACAAAGCATCTCCTCATCGAGTTGACGGCTGAAGTAGTAAAAACCACTTTTTTTTCCCTTGCTGTCGTCAGTCTTTCGACTGGTTTGATGCAATCCTCCATCCTTTCCTATCCTGTGCTAACCTCTTCATTTCTACATACTCCTTACAGCCCACGTCCTCAGTTATCTGCTTCATATATTCTAATCTCTGTCTTCCTCTACAGTTCTTACCTTCGACTGTTCCCTCCACTAACAAATTAACCAATCCTGCATGTCTCAAAATATGACCTACCAGCCTGTCTCTTCTTTCTGTAAGCTTCTTCCACAAACTTCTTTTCTCACCCACCATTTCCAAAACTCGTTCATTTCTTACTTTGTCTGTCCACTTAATTTTCAGCATTCTTCTGTAGCACCACATTTCAAATGCTTCAATTTTCTTTATTTCCGGTTTTCCTAAAGTCCATGTTTCGCTACCATAAAGTGCTGTGCACCACACATAGAGTTTTAAAAAGTTCTTTCTAATTCCTAGATCAATATTTGAAACTAAAAGGTTTCTCTTTTTCATGAAGGCTCTTTTTGATGATGCTATTCTGCTTTTAACATCATTCCTGCTTCGGCCATCGGTTGTAATTTAACTTCCCGAGTAAGAGAACTCACTTACTTCTCCTATTGCATCAGATCCTATTTTTATATTTAATCCACTAGTATTGGTATCATTTCTGCTACATTTCATCACTTTTGTCTTGCTTTTACCCTATTTGAAAATTAAAATGCCACCTACATATCCCATTTTAATGGTTGACTGGTAAGTTTACAATTGTGTCTTCCATATTTTCATACATTTGATAAACCTATCAATCAACCACTAAAATCGGGTCTGCAGGTGGTTTCCACCAAAAAGCGACATGGCAGACCAGTTGCATTTTAATATGCTGATCGAGTTACTTCTAATCGTGGAAAATCAGCAGTCAACTTGTTGAGGTGATGGTCTGTGCAGCCGCCTCCCGGTCTATAATATGTTTTATGTATTATGAATTACCAGTTCTTGTTTGTGTTGATAGTATATCCTTTGTATGAAAATAAAATTTTCATTTTCGTAGGATAGGATAGTCGATAGCTTATCGATGTCATACAACAGTTCCCATTCTGATATTAGATAGACTCTCGTATTAGGTGGGTCGCGAAAAATTTGTTTACCTTAAAAGTGGATCGTGTACCAATAAAGGTTGGGAACCGCTGGTCTAGCTGAATGATGGGATGGCCCCCAGTCTGGGCCTCATGAAATACACGTTACAGAAGTATACTTATCACACAGAACACGCGAAAAATAAAAAATTAAATCCCCCCACATAGGTTCGTCGACTGTTTTCCTTATATGTCCTTGTTCAATTTATTTCATCCCATGATACTCTCGCAATTTCGCTTCTATGATTTTTTTCGTTGTCCTTACTACGAAAAAATACGTCGATGTAGGCAGATAGCACGTTTTATTTCTCAAAAACGAGCGTAATATAATTGGTTCCGTTGGCTCTACCATTCTGGAGTCATTTTCTCAGACATTCACACCAAAACCCGTCCGTGTGCTGTACAATAACAGGATCGTTAGCTGCGTAAAGTAGTCACTTTACGTTTGCAATCCAGTCTTCAAGACTGATGATGTAGACTGAAACGTTTTTAGCGATGTTTGGCCGCTTCTTGTTTCTCTTGGCTCGTACCACCCGCTGGTATGAATGAGGGAACCTGTTGCTCTCAGCTGTTGGCTCACTCGCCTGCGCCACTGCATCAGTCACTCGGGATTCCTCTAAAACAGGTGACTTGTGACGGCCAGAGTCGAAGATCAAACAAAAGTATCAAAGCAGAACGACTAACTGTGCTAATTAATCATCTATCTATACAAAAGGCTACTCTGGCCACTGTGCTATCGTGTCCGTGGAGCGCCCGGAGTAACTGCGCTCAGCGATATTACTGATAGATCGAGGTTCTGGGCGTTATATAATAATCTATCTAATTAAACAATCGAGGAAATAGGAATCGTCACGCTCTCCAAAAAAAAGTGTATTGCGTTTGAATTAACACATTATTAGTTGGTTTCTGTTTATTAATATTTAGTGGATGTAGATGTTTCCTTACACTCCCTGTCCAGAGATATCGCTGTTGCAGAAAATCAGGAAATATGCAGTAAACTACATATTTTACAGTCTTATGAATGTTTTAATTGATTGTATTTAATTAACTGCAAGGAGATGAAGTGCCACAATACTGCGTTCAGTCCGTTATTTTTGCCGGGATTTCGAGGTATTTATATTCTATGTAGATGTTTACGCTATATCCGAATTTAAGTCACTGTTGCAGTAAATTCGAACAAATGAACTGTCATGTGTACTACCAGTCTTATTATATATATATATATATATATATTTGGTGGGCTAGAAGTTAGATTCATAGTGAGAATGCAGTCAAATCCCCATATCCTGGATATAACCATATAATGGCTTTTAAAAAGTTTTTCTTTGGTAGATAGCTTATACTCGTTTCTTGACACGGTATCACATTTTATGTGCACCATTTTTTAGTAATTTTTAAAAATAATTTAAATTGCTTTCATGAGCGTCATCTTATTGAAATCATTACTTCGTTTGAATGATAAAAGTTCTACATTGATCGCAGTGCCTTTGACCACGATTAAGACTGATATTGCGCTGCATAACGTCACTTGTTAAGATTTATTTTTAATGTCCTTTGCTTTCACTATCTCCATATTGCTGAGGTCAATATTTTAATTTGCGGTTGGGTTGAAATGTAACTTGACCAGAATGACAGCTAGAACCTTTTGTTAAAACTGTAGGCACGATGATCTGCATTGAACGTTGTTTCATAAAAATCCTATGTAGCTATTTAACTGCGACGAAATGAACTGCAGAACACTTCATTCAGTCATTATTTTCGTCGTGCTTAGAGGCTTGTAACAATAGCATTAGTGAGGTATCTGTGACGCAAGAGTGAGTGAACAACTGCAACGTAAGTAATTTATTCCTCTACATTATTGTTATTGCAGAAGGTGGAAGTAATGTTTGTTTCGTTACTGTAGTTTAGTTTAGTCTGACATCACGATGTCACGTATTCCAGGAACTGACTTCAGTTTCTGGCAGTGTAACGTTTGCTTCTGACTACGAGGAATTGTCATCACTAATAAGCTGTTACCCGCAACTTGGTGCGCGGGAGCTATAATTTTATTGCTAGAGTTGGATATGGAAAGCTGTAAGTTATGTAAAAAGAGTCCCCAAAGTCACGGAGTTGGGATACAAAAGCCATAAACATATTTTATTACCGAACCTGTCTCATGAAGAGAATCAATTTGGAATATGTTTAAAAATAGCAACAAATTAAAAAAAATGGGGCGAGTGCATTTATAATTTATAGGTTAACCGAGAACCGATGGCTATAATACAACCATCGCAAGTATTAAATTCTGTATATACAGCAATGTATCGTGTGCACACACACACACAGGCTGCCGCGCCCTTGCTCCCCCGTAGCACTGCTCCCTAGGTCAAACGCCGACGTTTCGACCGACTAGCTTGCTCCTTCTTCCGGAGCGTAACTTCTCTGTGTTGCTTTTCACACCCTCTACTAAACACTGCTAACTCCCTATCTGCAACGTTCGGTTTTCTGAGGGAAAAATACTTGTTGAAAGATACCAAGGCGCTTAAAAGAGGCGCTATTTCCGTTTTCACCCGTACACTGCGAGGCTTAATAAGGAAACATCTGCATTTGCTGCCTCCAAGAGGCATATCACACGATATCCTAACGCCATCTCGTCTACAGGTGTCAGATAATGTGTCTCCAAAATCACATAGAATGTCGTAATTCAGCAAGATGGCAGCCGACTGAGTGAAGCGAAGTTATCTAGGACAGTAATGATGCAGCAGGAATATATATGAAATTACAAGACTACGAAAAAATTGATATGATGAAAAGTGTGAGGTAATCGTGAAGGAGAAGAAGCAAGACATATATAGTAACTTAGTTGTTAGCCATGTTCCGCAGTTGTTGCATAAATGTTTATGAATAAAAATCCGTCTTCTAACAACTGTTATTATTATTAATTTTCATCTATCAGACGCGTTTCGCCCTTCTGGAGTGGGGCATCGTCAGTGGTAAAAATTGTGGCGGCTAGCACATGTCAGTTCCGGAACAGCACCTTGCGCTTTTCTCTGGACCGTTGTTTCTTCCTAGGAAGAAACAACGGTCCAGAGAAAAGCAGGAAGAAACAACGGCCCAGAGAAAAGCGCAAGGTGCTGTTCCGGAACTGACATGTGCTAGCCGCCACAATTTTTACCACTGACGATGCCCCACTCCAGAAGGGCGAAACGCGTCTGATAGATGAAAATTAATAAAATTAATAATAAAAACAGTTGTTAGAAGACGGATTTTTATTCATAAACATTTATGCAACAACTGCGGAACATGGCTAACAACTAAGTTACTATATATGTCTTGCTTCTTCTCCTTCACGATTACCTCACACTTTTCATCATATCAATTTTTTCGTAGTCTTGTAATTTCATATATATTCCTGCTGCATCATTACTGTCCTAGATAACTTCGCTTCACTCAGTCGGCTGCCATCTTGCTGAATTACGACATTCTATGTGATTTTGGAGACACATTATCTGACACCTGTAGACGAGATGGCGTTAGGATATCGTGTGATATGCCTCTTGGAGGCAGCAAATGCAGATGTTTCCTTATTAAGCCTCGCAGTGTACGGGTGAAAACGGAAAATGTAGAAAAGTTAATTAACGTGTGACGCGGCCATTTTGTTGTGTTGCAGATGGGTGCGACATCTGTGGCCCAGCAGGCGGCCGGGGACGCTGACCACTTCGCCGAGCTGCCGCCAGACAGCAGCACCGGCGACGCGCCGATCAAGGTGGACTACAAGCCGCGCATCCGCTGGCTGGACCTCTTCGTGCAGCTATTCCTGCACCTGGGCTGTCTCTACGGCCTCTTCCTGGTGCTCACCTCTGCCAAGCTGGCCACCACAGTCTGGGGTCAGTAAGCTACATATTTTTCATATATCATATCAAGAGACTATTAGTTGAGAGGAACTCCTACAGTCGGCAGCGCTTCCTGAACTATGCCTGTGGCTGCATCTTCGCGGCTGTATCACTAACTACTGGCTACAGCACTGGGCAGCAACCGATCGCCGCTCCATCTTTGTTCTGTAACACAGTATTCGCATATCTTTGGATGAAGATGAGCTTTTAAACCCAAATCAACATGGATTCAGAAAAGGCCGATGCTGCGAAACGCTACTTGCACTTTTAATTCACGACTCATGTCTTATTATAGATGGTCAATCCCAGGTTGATATAGTTCTATTAGATTTTAAAAAAGCTTTCGAAACTGTGCCTCACACTAGGTTACTTAGGAAACTTCGTGGCTACGGCATATCTACACAAATAGGCGACTGGGTTGCAGAATTTCTGAAGGGCAAAACACAGTGTGTAGTTCTCGACGGTGACAGTTCATCATTTACCGAGGTGAGGTCCGGAGTTCCCCAGGGAAGCGTGATAGGGCCTCTGTTGTTTCTCATATACATTAATGATTTGTGTGACGTAATAAGGGGGATGAGAAGATTATTTGCCCATGATGCTATTATTCATCGTGAAATCACAACCCAGGAAGACAGCGCTTTGTTACAATACGATATTATGAAAATAATTGCGTGGTGTAAAGACTGGCAGTAGGAGTTAAACGCTAAAACATGCCAAGTAATGCATGTAAGTAAAAAGGTGACACCATTTAGCTCTGAATATACAATTAATGGTACTGTCCTTAGAACTGTAGATTCCGCTAAATACCTAGGGGTAACAATTCGTAATAATTTGTCGTGGAATGAACATATCGAGAATGTAATTGGGAAATGCTCCGATTTCTAGGTTGTAATTTAAAACAATGCACTCCGGATGTTAAATCGATTGCATGTAAGTCACTAGTGTGTCCTCACTTGGAATATTGTTGTTCTGTATGGGGTCCCCATCAAAAGGGGTTAATGGAGGCATTAGAGAGGGTCCTGAGAAGGGCCGCCCGATTCGTGACAGGTATATATAGTTGGAGGGAAAGCGTAAGTGCGATGTTGAAGGAGTTAGGTTGGGAAGACCTGGAACACCGAAGGCGTTGCTCTCGACGGAAGCTAATTGAAAAATTCACGACTGACATATTTCAGAATGACAGCAAAGAAATATTTCTACCAGCAACATTCGTATCTCGGAATGACCGTGAAAATAAGATAAGAGAAATCAGGGCCATAACCGATTCTTTTCTGTATTCATTTTTTCCAAGAGCGATTAGGGAAAGGAATAGAAAGGATTTACCGGGCGAGTAAACTTAAAATCCGACAGGAGTAGCTTTCGATAAAGCTCTCCGACCATCCTGATCTGGGTTTTCCTTGGTTTTTCCAGATCACTCCACGCGAATACTGGGATGCTTCCTCACAATAGCCCTTGGGCGCCTGCTGCCATATCCCGTATATCCCTTCCAAACTATTACCCTTTCGGATAGGTGCAATGCACCCTCTGCCACACACTTTTAGTGAATCGCAGATTAATAGTAATAGTAAGTAGAGTAGCAACAGCCAACTTGCTTGCGTGTCATTCCCCAGCTTCTCGATTCATCTATGCTGCAGCTTTGACCTTGGTGCTCACGCTTAGTTTCGAAATCTGTAATTAGGGCTTAAGGGCGCGTCGACGACGGGATCATTAGCGTGGAACTCTGTAATATTGGACAGTAGTGTCCACTAGCGGAGAATGGAAAAGATGTCTTCCGGTGTTCTTTAGAGATTCTAAATTGCAATGGAGGTGGCAATTCCCTTAGTTATCTAAATACCCCCTTTTTATTTTTTTATTATCTTATATAATTTGAATATTGAATTCCTCCCCCATCTACTTTGACGATTTATAAGTTTTAATTTTAAATTCGATCATCTTTTTTTTTTGTAAATTATTCATCACTTCACTTGGTAATTTGTACCAATCCTTGATATCCTTATATACAAAAGAAAATTTTATGAATGAAACCGAGTACCAGCTTGTGGTCATGGTAGTCTTTCCCCTTCCATGCACTATTCCTAATTCTTTGATCAATATCCCTCCAAACACAATCACCAACGTATGACCTGTACATTCCCAGCACTCTCTTCACCCTCCTCCTGTCCTCCAATGGCACCCAATCCAGCTCCTTTATCATATAAGTTACTGACTGAGTCCTGTGATAATTTCCACAAATCTAGCTGCACTTCTTTGCACGCCCTCCAACTGCTCTATTTGATACCCAAAATGTGGTTAGCAAACTACACCACCATGTTCAATCAATGGTCTGACCAAAGTTTTGTAACCCAACTCTCCAACTTCTCTGGTACATCCTCTCATCATCCTCTCCAGTAAATGTAGAAATCCGAGGATTGGGAGAGAAGATCCTTTGTTCTTAATGTTATAAATAAGTACAATAAAAATAAAAACGTGCTACAATATGAAGAGCTGACACTTTCCTCGGCAAGTGTCCTAATGAGGAATTCAAGTGAGCTGAGATAAGAGTCAGGCTCCGTATCCTTGGGCTTGCGGAGAATTCATCACGTATAGTGAGTATTTCTCTTTGAACTTAACCCCTTGTTTTAAACTCTCTCTTCTGTCCTGTATTTCATAACTGTGCTGTGTACACAAAAACTACTACTACTATGCGGAACATGAGGAAACGAACTGTGTTTGATGGAACCTCCTTCACTTAGCTATAGTGTGCATCAACCCCCTCACTAAAACATCGACGTCACGAAATTAAATGACAATTTAGTAGAAGTACTATAGGAGAATGAGTAAGGTGTCAAAATTAAAAGCGGGTTACATTGAAACATAAGTGAACTACAGCGTAAATTATAAAAGTGGTCATAGGTCGAATATTGAAAAATTGTAACGAACAAACAAAGGAGACAGCGTAAAAATCTCTTGTGCGTCCACATTTGGACTATTGTTGTGCCATTTTGAATCCGATTCGTAAGGGGTTGATCGAAAGTATAGAGAAAGTACAGAGAAGAGCCGCTCGATTCGTGACCGATTGCTACAGTCCTTATGAAAGCGTCACAGAACTGATTAGTATACTAGGCTGGGAGTGTCTGGTAGATAGACGACGCACGATTCGTTTAAACTTATTGGTAAACATGTGTACTTCCACTTTCACTCACGAGTGTAGTGAAATACTTCGTCCACCAACCTATTTGAGCCGGAATGACAGGAAAGATAATATTAGAGAAATAAGGTGCCGCAATTATTCTTATATGAATTCTTTTTTCCCTCGTACCATTAGGGATTGGAATGCACAACAAAGAGATTAGCTTTGGTGCTGAGCACCCTCTGCCACCCACAATTTTGTGAATTGCAGAGTATATATGTAGATGTAGATGTAGATAGATGTTAATTTCCGAAGTTACGAGCCGACGTCTCACATGTCTTATTTAAGGACCAGTCATCTTGTAATTTTGAGCAGTCTTTTACAAGTTTTCCTCGAGGTTAGTCAATGACAGGTTGCTCCGTGATGTAGGAGGAAACAATATCTTAAATAGTGATGCTCGACCGGTGTTAGTTAAAGATTTCATTCAGCATGCACTTATAATAAATTCCACATCTTAGTTGGGTAGTTTAGGATGAAAGTTTACCTGCCGTGAGTGTGCCTAATCTGCAGTCTTCATTTGGATCCGATTGTTCGATGCCTTAATCAAAAATATCTGGTACCGGAAAAGTGTTATAGAACGTTTATGTGAATACAAACCTTAAAATTGCAACAAGTGTACTGTCTAATCATTCGGAATCCCTCTAAATATCGGGATAGTAATAAGGGCCTTGTGGTACCAGGTACGGGCATAGCTTAGATGGAGCAATGTTCGCAAGCTTAATCCCGAGCATCACACTAGTTCGACATAAGGAAGTTAAGGATTGAAATAAAATACCAACGTTAGTGATGAACAGTTTATCAGAAACACTGAAATAATTTAAAATTAAAGTCATAAAATGCAAAAGTGCGTGCTTGGGGAAATAGGAATCAAAAAAAATTGAAGATTGGAACTCAACAAAGCAGTAGTGTACGGAAGTTGCCATCGGAGCATATGCATGTGCAGGAGACGGCGTGAAGTGTGAAGTGGTCGACAGAGTGAAGGGCAACTGATCACTGTCTCTAGTACAGTGATCGGCATTGCTGCCTTTGAATCAAGTGGCTTCAGAAGCTATCACTTCACTCTGTTTTACTTCCAATTGCGATAGACTGAAATCTTCGGCGATAATTTCCGAGCCCACCCATTTTTCACACATTCTCATACGAGACTACTTTTGCTTGTCACCAATTTTAATTTTAAACTCGTTCAATGTTTTTGGTAAATTATACATAATTTCCCTCGGTAATTTGTTCCCATCTATGACTCCCTTATCCACAAAAGAAATACTAGAAATAGAGCTCCAACTTGTGGTCATGGTCATCATTTCTTTCCATGCACTACTTTTAATTCTTATGCCAATATCTTTCCACGCCTCATCACCAATATACGCCTTTTACATTCCAATGAACGTCTTCACCCTCCTCCTGCGTTCTAATCAATCCCATTCCAACTCTTTTATCATATCTGTTACTGATTTCATTCTTGCGTTAATTTTCCGGAAACAAATCTAGCAGTCCTTTTTTTGCACCTTCTCCAACTCCTTGTGGCATAACCGATAGTAATAACATCCTTGAGGTAGGCGTTCCTTGCCACGGGCCAGTTAGTACTCTTAAGGAAGTTTCCATAACAACGGGAAATACACGAGAGACTAAGAGATTGATTAGAGCAGCAGCAGCTAAGGAGAGCTTGTTAGGAAAAGTTCGATAATGTATTTAATGAATGTATTTAATGAATGTATTTAATTTAAAATAAAAGTTGTGATTTATATTGTGAAGAAAAGTACTAACAAATTAATTATTTGATTAAACTGCACAAAAGATATCTTCCGAAATAATATAAATAGAAGCACATTCTTAAATACAACACGGCATATTTCTTAATGAATAAGCAACCAACTGCTATTTAAAGAAATACGACATGGCGACCGTGACAGGACGTTGGGATTTTGTTTTGGTTCTGTGTGCTATCAGTTATATATAACCTCATGTAAAGTTTACCATAATTTTTTACTTTTAAATATATGGTAAAGTTGGGAGGGGTTGTGGCATAACCGATAGTAATAACATCCTTGAGGTAGGCGTTCCTTGCCACGGGCCAGTTAGTACTCTTAAGGAAGTTTCCATAACAACGGGAAATACACATGAGACTAAGAGATTGATTAGAGCAGCAGCAGCTAAGGAGAGCTTGTTAGGAAAAGTTCGATAATGTATTTAATGAATGTATTTAATTTAAAATAAAAGTTGTGATTTATATTGTGAAGAAAAGTACTAACAAATTAATTATTTGATTAAACTGCACAAAAGATATCTTCCGAAATAATATAAATAGTAGCACATTCTTAAATACAACACGGCATATTTCTTAATGAATAAGCAACCAACTGCTATTTAAAAGAAATACGACATGGCGACCGTGACAGGACGTTGGGATTTTGTTTTGGTTCTGTGTGCTATCAGTTATATATAACCTCATATAAAGTTTACCATAATTTTTTACTTTTAAATATATGGTAAACTTGGGAGGGGTTGTGGCATAACCGATAGTAATAACATCCTTGAGGTAGGCGTTCCTTGCCACGGGCCAGTTAGTACTCTTAAGGAAGTTTCCATAACAACGGGAAATACACAGAGAGACTAAGAGATTGATTAGAGCAGCAGCAGCTAAGGAGAGCTTGTTAGGAAAAGTTCGATAATGTATTTAATGAATGTATTTAATTTAAAATAAAAGTTGTGATTTATATTGTGAAGAAAAGTACTAACAAATTAATTATTTGATTAAACTGCACAAAAGATATCTTCCGAAATAATATAAATAGAAGCACACTCTTAAATACAACACGGCATATTTCTTAATGAATAAGCAACCAACTGCTATTTAAAGAAATACGACATCCTGTATTTGATACGCAAAATGTGGGTCCCATACTACACTACCATATTCGAGCAATGGTCTGACCAAAGTTTTGTTGTTTACTTCTCTCGTACATCCCCTCATCACTCTCTCCAACAAGTGCAGAATTTTGAAACCTTTCCCAACTACCCGACCATTGTGTCCTGCCCAGTCAAGCTTGTTATCAAATATGATGCCAAGATATTTACATTTCAAGTCTTCAACAGACAATTCTTTTCCCACCTTATATTCATAATCAACCTTTAGTTTTTATCTGTGTATCCAATAAGCTGACTCCTCTTTGCATTTATCTTCATTCCATGTCTACCAACCCAATTGGATAGCCTATACTGTCCAGATCACCCTGCAGCTATTCACAGTCCTCTAACATTTTGATCCTTTCGGTTTTTAAGATATTTAGCAAGTGTTTGATACAATACTATTACAAATATCAGTGTGTTTAACGCCTCAACTTAAGTATCACTGTTTGTGTCTACACTCGTTGATCAGTCTAAGAATGCTCTATTTGGCTGTCGTATGAACTTGTGTGTGGCAGTATCATCGATGTGCGCCGGAATAGTGACACGAAAGGCAAGGAATATGGCGGTTCATACAGTAAGTTAATAATGGACAATACTGGCTCTCAGTGAACGTGAGCGCTCGACTTCACACGTTCCGAACGCTTTGACGAGCGCCGGGCTGTTGCATAATACATCACAGCGCCCAACGGGCTGAAAGCAACAGGTGGTCGTCCCAGGCAGCTGCTTCTCTTGATACCCACAATTAGAATTTACCAATTTGTATTGCAGAAGAATCCTGCTTCTTAGCAGCAAAACCACTTGGAGCCTTCTGAAAATGTTTCTTAATCTATTGGAGAGTGTAATGACGTAATGAACCAAAGAAGTGACGCAACTGAGCTATGAATCTTTGACCAGACCATTTGCTTGAACAGGCAGAGTAGAGCAGTAAAAGTAACGAGAAACTGAGTATGCGTAGGTACTTTATTAAACCAATCAGTACCCTCTACTATCGTATCGTTAGTCGTTACTTTTGTACATTCGTGCACCAGTATGATGAAGCATCGCATAGTCGCATCGTGTAAGGCTTAGGGGGCATCCACAAATTACGTGAGGTGTTTTTCCGGATTTCTGGACCCCCCTCTCCCCCCTGGTGAGATTTCGTGAGATCTGGCCGGACCCCCCCCCCCTCTGGTGAGATCTGGTCCGTGAGAACCCCCCCTAGAAATCGCCCTGGAAACTTTTGTAGACTTTTTTTTTTTAGGTCACACCCTAACCGAAATACCCTTCTAAAATCGACTTTGCCGCAAATTGTAGACTTTTTTTTTTTTTTTTTTTTTTTGTTCTATTGTCCCCAAATTTTTCGCAATATCTCACGTGAGATTTCCGTAGACCCCCCCCTCCCCCTTGGTGAGATCTGGTGAGATTGCGCCGGACCCCCCCTCCCCTATTTCACCTCACGTAATTTATGGATGCCCCCTTACGGGATGACAGCGTACTTCGTAAAGTTTAAGTAAAAAGTTCATTTAGTAAAATTACTTCAGGTAAAATTTGCACCATAAAATTAAACAGAAGTTAGGATATCGTATTTTAGAATAAACGCATTCCATAAATGTTTGAAATCAATAAAATCTCACTAAGGTATGATCAATAAAAAAAAATATTAACTATCTAAAATTATCTATCCAAATATTCTATTTACAAATTATGCTCTGCAAATTTTAATGTCAAACAAAGGCAAAACTACTAAATAACTCTTTGTTGTCAGAATTACTTACATCGTTAAAAATATCAATACTTAACAGTAAGTAATATTAGTTATCTATATGTATAAAGATGAGTGTTTGTTTTTCATACAAATGCACAGCTTTCATCCGGTATCGATGAAACTTCGCACACTTATCCTTTGAAACATGGAGAAAAATGCAGTCTACATTTGGGTGAAAAATTTCCCGTCATATTGTCATGTAATTTTGAAAAATTACCGAAACGAATATAGACCGACGTTTAGGATTTGGAAGACTGTGGTTCCATACACTATTATTGGCTGGTGGCCCATTGGGTAACGCGCTTGCTTACTAATGTATATACCGCCGGATCATATCCCAATGGAAGCAAAGATTTTTAAATATATTTTTTGATCGTATGAGCCAAGCCTGGACGGTCAGTTTTACGGATTCCACATTAAGCAGTAGACCCCACAAGTTTTGTGGTGAAATGCTTGGCAAATTGTACGCGGTCTAACAATTCTGTATGTACAATTTTATTTCTCTCGAAGTCAGTGTGTATGTTATTTGCTCTAATATATATATATATATATATATATATATATATATATATATATATATATATATATATATATATATAAAGATGAATGTATGTATGTTTGTTTGTTGGTTTGTTTATTCTCCATACAAATCCACACTTTTCATCCGATTTCGATGAAAGTTTGCACATTTATCGTTTGAAACAAGGAGAAAAGTACTGTCTATATTTGGTTGAATTTTTTTTTAATATATGAATAATACATGTTGTCTTATAATTTCGAAAAATTACTGAACGGTGATAGACAGACACGTTGGATGTGTAGGTCTCTGTACTGTCTTTCCATATAGCTCAGTGCTTAAAGCGCTTGCTTACTGCTGTTTGGATCGTGGTCTCCGTTTCAAATCTCCGTGTAAACAAAAAAATTTAAAAATTGTTTTTGATCGTAAGGGTCACATCTGGACCGTCGGTTATTTAGATTGAATGTTAAACTGTAGATATCGCAAATTTAGGGGTTCAATGCGAAGCGAATCGTAGGTATTCTTGCAATGCTGTAGGTGTACACTTTTTTATGTTATAATGATCCCTCAGGGATTGTTAGCAGTAAGAGAGAGAGAGTGATCTGCAGTAATAATACTATAAATGCGGATGTAAGTCTCCGTCTTTTTGTTACGTTTTGACGACTAAATGGCTATACCGATATTAATGGAATTTGACAAGAAAATCTGTAGCAAGGGAACAGAACATTTTTTCCGGTATGATTAACAGTTGTAGTCACGAAATTTTTAGAATGGTGACAGAAAATTGTTGGAAATTGATTCTCTTCAAGAGACAGGATCGACGGTAGAATGATATGGTGATGGCTTTCCGGTCATATTATGCCGATTCGGTGTTGTTTGGGACCAATCCTTCGTTACCAACAACTTTCTGTATTCAATTCAGCAAAGAAATTCTTAATCCACGCGAACGAAGTCGCGGGTATCAGCTAGTATTAAAATAATGTACGCGCAACATGTTTGTGCTTGCACATTTCCCTTTGTAACGAAACGAATTCAAATCAAAATTCCCAGGAGCACGCGACGCACGAGAATCAGACGTTCATTCTCTCATTCGGATTCATTTAGTCGCTGGGAGAATCATTGCAGTTCCCGCATGATGCGTCGTATTTGTTGGTTTATCGAATCAAACTGACATCCATACGACAAAAGCGAGTAACGAAATGAATTTGCGAGTAACGTTTCGATACTTCGAGTCTGGCGATGTACTCGTTACTCAGTAACGAATGCATACGGTTTGTTACATCTCTAGTGGCTACTGACAAAATAAATTAGAATTTATCGATTTGTAACGCAAAAGAATCCCCCAACTCACAGACGTGCCTCCTCAGTAGCAAACCTACATAGCCATTCTAAAAATCATTGTGTAGGTGGTAGGAAAATGTTTCAAAATCCATAATCAATTTTAGAGAGTGAGAGGGCGTTAACCAAAGGGAACCGAGCTACAAAACACCGGTCAGATCGTTGCTTAAATATGGAGCAGCAGTGCAAGACCCACATTTTGGGTATCATATATCATACGGGTGCAAACAAGGGCTGCTAGATTTGTTTGTGGAAATTACTGCAGAACACAATCAGTAATGGATATGATAAAGGAACTGGAACAGGATTCACATTGGAAGACGGGAGGAAGGTGAAGAGGGTCATGGAAGTGTACAAGGCGTATATTGATGGAAAGATACTGGTGGAAAAATTCAGAATGTTGCATGGAAGGGGAAGAATGACCATGTGCAGAAGCTGGCCTTCAATATCAGGCAAGAGGGCGTGGGAAAGTTTTGTTTTGTAGGTAATGGAATTGCGGATTCAAATAAATTGGCAAGGAAGTGATGAATAATTTACCAAAATCGCTGAAAGAATTTAAAGGTAGAATGAGGACAAAAGTAGGAGATTACAAGAGGGAGAAATGTGTGTGTAGGGAAATGGCTTGTACTTATTTTTTTTACTTAGGGCTTTACGCCTCGTCGACGGCAAAGCTCATTAGAGGCGGGGTGGAACTGGGGACTAGGAACGGGAACCTTTTTGAAGGAAGCATCCCGGCATTCGCCTGGAGTGATTTGGGGAAAATCCAAATCTGGATGCTCGGACGGGGATTCGAACCCGCGTCCTCCCGAATGCGAGGCCAGAACGTTAACCGTTCACCCACCACGCTTGGTTTGTACATTCCGCAGTAAGTTTGGTATCGTTGCTGTGCAGGTTGCATTTAACCTTACCACAAACTGTTCTAATATTGCCGTTAGGAAATTAAAGCTTCATTCATTATGGCGCGTAATATAGGGTTTAATCGTGGGCCAGGCTGCGTGTTTCACGATCGACGTGGAATTACTTTCATTCAAATGGAGCAATGATATCACATCATGTTAGCTCTTGAAAGCTTTCAGTGTTTCGTCAGTTAATTTCTATGTAATTGATTATCTCAATAGAAGTTTTATTTAGTAAAGCTCATATCCTCGGTTTTGCAGAAACATCTATGGCCGTAGTTGGCTCAGCAGTTACGGCAGCACGGTGGACACAGTGACCAGGCTCAGAGATTTATTGGTACTGATACCTCTGTAATTTGTCAACATCCCTTTTTCTCAGCTAGTTTAAAACCTACGGCGATAAATAAGTTATCAATGGATAGATTTATTTAATGGGGTTCTAACACAGAATACTCAAGAAGACATAGTTTAAAGTGTCTGAGGAATGCAGGACACGGTTCACCTGGCCACAGTGCCTGCGCAACCCGTCGCGCACAGCAGTCTCCTGGGTAGCGGCAGCTTCAGGGGTTACAGCAGCCGGAAAACCTGTGTGGACTCTGTCAACATGTCTCAGGGTCAAACTCTTTTTATAAAGCTGCATTTATACTTACAAATACTATATTTACTCATGGACGAGTCTGTCGAGCCTTTTCAAAGAATTATTAAATTTAATAATAGTTTTGTATCAACTACTTAAAATAAACAAAAAATATGAACTTGACATTCTCACATGCATATCAAATATCATATATAAAAAGGTATTGCAAATACGCTCAAAATAATAACCTCTGCTATTTTGCGAGCACACTCAATTGGTTATTTAGTTTCAAGAAACCAACAGATGATTGAATCATTTTTTTATTTTATTTTATTTTTGATGGGCGTTGAAGGAAGAAATAATCGGATATGTGAACTAGTAAGACATCGGCTTGGAGTGATAGTCGACCTGGGGTACTGAGCAGTCGAGACTCGGACAGACAGGTGTTTACTCGGTGGGTCACCCGCCACCAGCAGGCGCCACCGTCGCCAGTGGGCCGCCTGGTGGACGCCGCCGTCGCGGCGCCTTCCGACGTGGACGCCGGCGCATTGATCGGACCACAGGCTAAGTAGTCCCAGCGCCACTCCCGCCTGGCCGACGGCTTCCTCTTTCCTCTTGCGAGGATAGGCTGAAAATAAATGCGCACAAACACGAATATAAACAAATAGCAAGATCGGGCAGCAAGTAAATTAAAGTACAATTCTTAAGCTTCAAAATCATATATTTATTTTTCAACGCACTCGCCAATAAAGCTGACGCATTTCTTCCAACCTGTAACAAGTTCTTTTTTATTTCATCACTAAAATATTCTTTCCACTTTCCTTGCATTCACGATTTGACAGCTGCCTTCACCTCATCGTCCGAGATGCAATGATTACCCTTTTAAGTCTCTCTTGAGTGGAGGATAAAGATCGGAGGAGTAAGGAAGGTGCGGAATCTGTTCAAGTTTCAGGTGGGTTTCGCAGAGCCTCTACAGTTGCGCCCGGGGTATATGGACGAGAGTTATGTTGCAGGAGTATTGGCGCCAGACTTCCCATAACACGTATTAGAGTCTTGTGTTTACTTGAAAGAATTTACCGTTGCCCGTCGTTCCAGAAAATTGGTCTCGCAAACACTGTGAGCATTCCAAACCACAGCCTAAAGAATTTTTTTGCGGATGTTTGTGTTTTGAACTTTTTCGCCTGAGGAGAAGACGGATGTCGGTATCCAGCGTGTTAGATGTCTCGTGGTTTAATTAATATAATAAATAACTATTCCATGATCCAGTTTCAAATTTTAACTTGTTTTATTGCTAGTAAGACATCGGACTTCAAGACACCGTTCACATATAAACACAAAACTCCAACGATTACATTCGACACTTCTTCCAAAGACAATACTACTAAAACTGTTCGTTCAACACTGTCCTTGGCCGGCGTAAACTTTGTCCAAAATACTCTCTCTGAGTCTCTGCTCTGTATAGGTTTCACCGAAAGTTCTAGAACACTACAAAGACTTCCGACAGATATTTCTCGAACATTAACAATACTTAAACAATTGAAAACATATTAAAAACAATCAGAATTAATACATAATCATTTACAATCATTACAAAATGCTTATAAATGAAAATTAAAGATACTTAAACACAAAATTATCCACATAAATCATTTTTAACTGTGGTGAATCGTCCTTTAAACATCGTAGCTCTTGTAAATAGTTGGAATTACAAACGTTTAAGCAATTCTCTTGCATATTTCTGTTCTTAAACATTTTAAATTGTATTTATATATTTTTTTTCATAAAACAAAATCCATTTACACTGATTTACAGTAAATTGCCACACAAATATACGCAATCACATTCGATCGAAACTCTAGTTTACTACAAATGCTTCATAAAACACAATTTCATTTAAAGTTTAGGTTCGAGGGCTGTTGCAGCGCTCTGTCTTTTCTCTTCCGGGTCGTAATGATGGACCCATGACCCCTCCCCCTACCTCCCCCTACATTAAAAACAAATTCGTCTCCTTCGTCACGATAGGGCTAAGAACGTTGCTCGCAGCAATCCAGTCGACGCTGTTTGTTCTCGTCTGTGACACTGCGTGGTACCCATTGTGCACAGATTTTACGGTAGCACAGTTGTTCAATAATGAAGCCGATTCGTTCTTTGGACATTCCAATATGGTTTGCGATACGCTTTTGAGTGATCCGCCGGTCATTTTGAATCAAATCGTCGACGAGTTTGCGATGTTTATCGCCTGTGGCAGTGGTCGGACTTTCCCTGAGTTTTTGATCAACAATTATGGTTTCTACTGGCTCGCAGTCACGGAATTTTACCGCCCATCTATTTACAGTAGATTTATGAACTGCATCGTCAACATAAACAGCCTTCAAACGACGACGAATGTCAGTAGGAGCCACTTTTTCAGCAGTTAAAAATTCGATATCACCACGCTGTTCAACTCGCGCTGACAGCGCTAGAACACGTCTCCACACTTCCGCTCCTCAAAATACACTCGATGGATTCAACGACTTCAAAACTGCGCATGCGTACGGTGGGGGAATGTTAATTCTAAATGCCACAGGCCGCGATTCTGAAGGTAATTTCGTTCGCGATCTATAAGCTTGTATGCATTTCTTCAGTCTACCCTCGCACCTATTCACCACAAATAATTTGTTAAACCTAATACAGTGAGTCTTGTGTGAGTGGACTCTGCTGTCGAAACGTTGTGTTTTTACACCACCATCCGGCTGGACACCCGAGAAGATTTTGTTGCACAGTGAGTCTTGTATTTAGAGGCACAATCGCATAAAAAGTCCATCCACTCTTTCTGCGGAGAGGTAGAGAGAGGGGCCATAATATAATGGAATTTAAACATTTGCTAGGCCTAGTGTTAGAATAACGTACCACAGTTAATTTTTGGTCGGTATGTTTATCGTAACCTTAAGTAGTCCTGAAATACTTTATTTGTTTAAAATAAACAATTTACCGAAGGGAATGCTTAATAATAAACGATGATGGATCAAATATAAACAAGGCATATTTTTTTAAAAAAAGAAAACAAATGAACCAAGTACAAACTATTTCACAACATAATCTCCTGTTTTAGAAATACACTTTACCCAGCGTATGTGAAGCTTTTTGATGCCGTCATAATTAAAGAAAGGGAATTGTCTCCGTAGTTCTCTCCGTAGTTCTCTACCGCGTTGTCGTCTTCATATCGTCGGCTCGCAGTGCTCTAAAGTGGTATAACGTGATGAAAATCACAGGGCGACAGGTTATGGCTGTACGGAGCATGTTCAAGTGATTTCCAGTCCATTATCTCCAATTTTCCTTGAGTGAGAGCTACAGTGGGGTGCCAAGCGTTGTTATGGAGAAGAATCACATTTCGTATCCCTTTTTTCGGCTATAAGCAATCTCAACCTCACCCAGAAGGTTCTAGTACGCTGCATTGATGGTGTGACGTGCATGCAAAAAATCAATGTGCAAAATTCTACGATGGAAAAAAGGGAAATTTCAAGCACCTTGCCAGCTAATCGACGAGTATCGACCGTAACTGGGACTGCCCCATTCTACTTTCGCCACTCTATACTCGCTTGCTTTGACTCAGGTGTACAGCGATGCACCCAGGTATCATCACACGTTATGATGCAAATAAAAAATGCGTCCCCTGATTCAGCAAACCGCGCCGAGAGTCGTTCACAGATCCACAGTGACAAGGCGGAGGCACCCATCCGGCAGACACTCTGGAACCCTAGGTTCTTTGTGATGATGGCTTGAGTACTGCAGTTTGTTTACTAATGGCTTTACGCCTCGTCGAAGTCATTAGAGGCGGGATGCGTCTGGATACAAGGAACTCGCAGGAATTAGATCATGGCCTTTGAAGGAAGCATCCCGGCAATTCGCCTGGAGTGATTTGAGGAATCTATGGAAAATCCAAGTCTGGGTACCGCACGGGGATTCGAAGCCGCGCCCTCCCCGAATGCTAGGCCAGAGCGTTAACCACTCACCTACCACGCTCGGTGGTAATGGCGTAACTTATTCTGACCTCACAAATTTCGGAAACCATCAAACGTCAGTCGCTCTCATTAAAGGCACGAATTGTGCTAATATTCTGCTGTGTAACGCTCGCCGTGGTTCTCATTTTTGACCTCTTCACGACCTCTCAAATTTCTAATTCCAGGCACACACAATAGCCTTTGACAGTGTACGATCCCAGTTCTGTGCCTTTTAACCTCCGCAGAATTTTGATTAATTTCTCGCCTTCACAAGTAAGGAATTTTAGTGCAATCGAATTTTCCTGGCAGTAAAAAAGATTGATTTTAATATTTTTTTATAATATTTCACCGATCGAATTAGGAACGAGTAGTGAGCGCGTGTTTGAAGACATAAAATAGAAACGCTCGAAAACTCTAGCCTCCCTGCTCACACCCACGCCATGCCTAGTGTAACAGTTGTTTATGCAAAGCACCCGCACTTTACCAATTAATCCGTTCGCCATTCGACTCGCCGAAAGTACGAGCGTGGCATGGCGCGCAATTCAAAACATTCCAAACGTCGTCAACTACCAATGTAACGGACTAAAGTTAACGGTAGTTAAATTTAACGGAAGTTAAGAAGACCGTTAACCATATTATTAGGTTAACTTAAAAGCTATTTTTTTGCAATTTGGTTGACTTATTAAATAACAATTAACGGATTAAGGATTTTATGTGCAGCTGCGCTGACAGGTGAAGCAGCTAATTAACCACACTGATTAAGGAAAGCTCGCTGGCTGGATGATCTCCAGCAACAGTTGGTTTACGCCGCCCGCCCGTCGCAGTGGCAGCCAGTAAAGTGCCCTGCAGCTCTGCCGAGGCGTGTGTGTTCAAAACATAAAGGGGCTGGTGTAGATAATATCACTACAGATATCTTAAAGATAGGCGGATGTGACATTGTATCTCATCTTGAAATATTATTTAAATTGAGTCTGTATACTTGCTGCTTACCACAGGACTGGAAAAGTGCAATAGTAGTACCGGTACATAAAGGAGGGGTGAGAAATAGAGTTGAGAAGTACAGGTCAATCAGTTTGACATCAGTGGTCATTAGAGTCATATGTAACCACATCAGAAACATATGTGAGGAACGAAAGTGGTTTTCAAACAGGCAACATGGGTTCAGGCAAGGATATTCATGCGAATCTCAGTTGGTGGGATATATGCAAGATATTTCAGATGAAATGGACAAGGGAGGCCAAATTGATAGTGTAGCACTAGATCTTTCAAAGGCGTTTGACAGAGTAAGCCATAAAATGGTAGTAAATAAGGTAAAAACCATTGGAGTGGATAAGAAAGTCATTTGTTGGGTAGAAGAATTTTTAAAAGGTAGAAAACAGAAAGTTAGGGTAGGAAATGTAGTATCAAAAGAAGTGAAAGTAAAAATGGGTGTGCCACAGGGTAGCGTATTGGGACCATTGCTATTCATTATTCTAATGAATAATTGTGTTGATTGTTTACTATCTGAAAATAGACAGTTGCAGGGTGATCTGGACAGGATATCTAATTGGGTTGGCAAACATGGAATGAAGATAAATGCAAAGAAGAGTCAGCTTATTAGATACACAAATAAAAAACAAAAGGTTAATTATGAATATAAGGTGGGGAAAGAATTGCTTGCTGAAGACTTGAAATGTAAATATCTTGGCATTGCGTATGATAACAAGCTTAACTGGCCAGGACACATTGGACAGGTGGTAGGGAAATGTTTCAAAATTCTGCACTTGTTGGAGAGAGTGATGAGGGGATGTACGAGAGAAGCGAGGGACTTTGGTTACAAAACTTTGGTCAGGCCATTGCTCGAATATGGTAGTGTAGTATGGGACCCTCATTTTACGTATCAAATACAGGAATTGGAGAGGGTGCAAAGAGGGCTGCTAGATTTGTTTCTGGAAATTATCGCAGAATGCAGTCAGTGACGGATATGATAAACGAGCTGAAATGGAAGACAGGATGATGAGGAGGGTCATGGGAGTGTACAAGGCGTATACTGGTGATGAGGCATGTAAAGATATTGGAGGAGGTATGAAGAGTAGTTAATGGAAGGAAAAAGATGACCATGACTACAAGCTGGCGCTCGATTTCAGGCACAAGGTTGTGGGAGGATTCTCTTTTTTAGGAAAGGATGTCTGGGATTGGAATGAGTTACGAAGAGAAATGATGAATAATTTACCGAAAACGTTGAAAGAATTTAAAGATAAAATTTGTAGAGGGCAAATGTAGGTGGCTGCAGGATAGGGGAAAGATGGTGGTGTAAGGATATTGTCACCGGAGCCTGTGCTCCATTGCAATTAAATTAAATAAAACATTGCTGCTTTCACTAACGGAGTGAAGAGTTTGTTTTCATAGCGTAAGCACGTAACGAATGTCAGATTAACGAATACCAAACCAAACTACTTTATGATTATGAACTCTCTAAAATAATTACGTGTTATCCCTAAGCTAACTTAATCTTCTAATCATAAATTATTGATCAAAAACATATATCAACGTTTCTATAAAAGAAAGTTTATCTATTTTCTACGTCACCCCAAAGAAATAAATCTTATATTTGAATAAAAATTAACTAATAAATCAAACAATAATTATAAACCAGTACCAATTAAAAAGTGAAATTTTCCTGGAAATAAAAAATATTGATTTTAATATTTTTATAGTATATCACAGATCGAATTAGAAACCAGTAGTGAGCGCGTGTTTGAAGACACAAAATAGAAACGCTTCAAAACTGTAGCTTCCCTGCTCTCACCCACGCCATGCCTAGCATAACAATTGTATATGCACCACACTCGCACTTTGGATTACCTATTATTCTTTCGTCATCCGACTCGTTGATAGTACGAGCTTGCCATGGCGCGCAATTCTAAACATACCAAACGTCATCAACTACCAATGTAACGCACTAAAGTTAATGGTAGTTCAATTTAGAGAAAGTTAAGAAGACCGTTAAAGATTTTTTTAGGTTAACTTAAAAGATATATTTTTTTTTTTTTTGCAATTTGGTTACCTAACGATTAACGGATTAACGATTTTTTGCCCAGATGTGCCGTCAGGTAACCTAGCGATTGACGTCGGCTAAGGGCAGTATTTAGGGTATGTAGGTCCCTAGGCTACACTTGTGGTGCGGGCCCTTTAGGATCTGTGGGCCCCTCGGCTATAAACCTGTGGTGCTGGCCCTTTATATATATATAAACCAATACCGATTACTTATTATTAAATTAATAAACCTTTTATTGCAAAAACTTGAATAATGTAATGATAGTAAAATTATACGAGAGTAACTTAATGAAGAATCGAAATTTCGAAACGTGCTTTCGTCATCGTTCCCATGACTGAAATGAACGATGTTAGCAAGTGATGTCCGCACGTTCAACTTGTTGACTGATGATCGATACATAAGGTGCTGCCTATTTTAGTGCTATTGTTACAACCAAACACTCTCAGCAAAAGCCCACAAAATTACAAACTGATATGTTTTAGTAACAATATGAAACAGTAGGCGAACATATTAAATAAAACAAACGATAAAAGATGATTAACATCACCAAAGGAGGCAACAGAGCAAGTTGAAAGGCACGATGGCACGATATTGGTTATTCACAACGCATGTCAACAGGATGACAACCATTAACATATTTTTATTTTTTCATTTGGTGTGGGCCCCTAGGCTACAGCTTTTTTATTTTATCTGTCATCAGTCTTTCGACTGGTTTGATACAATCCTCCATCCCTTCCTATCTACCTTGTGTTATCCTTTTCATCGCTACATACCCCCTTACAGCCCACGTCCTCAATTATCTGCTTCATGTATTCTAATCCCTGTCTTCCTTTGCAGTTCTTACCTTCGACTGTTCCCTCCACCAGCAAATTAACCAATCCAGCAAGTCTCAAAATATGACCTACCAGCCTGTCTCTTCTTTCTGTGAGCTGCTTCCACAAACGTCTTTCCTCACCCATCATTTACAAAACTCGTTCATTTCGTACTTTGTCTGTCCACTTAATTTTCAGCATTCTTCTGTAGCACCACATTTCAAATGCTTCAATTTTCTTTCTTTCTGGGATTCCTAAAGTCCATGTTTCGCTACCATAAGGTGCTGTGCTCCACACGTACAGTTTTAAAAAGTTCTTTCTAATTCCTAGATCAATGTTTGAAACTAAAAGATTTCTCTTTTTCATGAAGGCTCTTTTTGCTAGTGCTGCTTTTAACATCACTCTTGCTTCGGTCATCGGTTGTAATTGTGCTTCGCAAGTAGCAGAATTCATTTCTCCTATTGCATCCGATACTATTTTTATTTTTAATCTACTGTGATTGGTATCATTTCTGTTACATTTAATCACTTTTGCCTTGTTTTGATTTATATTCAGTCCAAAATCTTCCTTTTAGTATTTTGTTCATGCCATTCAGTAATTTCTCAATATCGTCAGCCCTTTCTGCTAACAAGACAACGTCATCAGCAAATCGTAGCATACTGATTTTTTCTACCCGAACACTTAAGCCACATGGAAATTTTTCTTTATTGCTTCCTCTACATACAAGTTGAATATTAACGGGGATAGACTACAACCTTGTCTCAGACCCTTTTTAACTGATGCACGTCTCTCGTGATTCTCTACTTTTATTATAGCCAGGTAGCCTATGCCTAAATGCGGCCCTGCGCCACCTAATTAACCGCACTGATTAAGGAGAGCTCGCTGGGTGGCTGATCTCCAGCAACAGTTGGTTTACGCCGCGTGTGCTGATCACGTGTAGTGCAGGTTAGGCGGGCAGTCTGTGTATCGAGCGGAAGGGCTCGGCTGACCGACGCGCCCATCGATCGCCCCCGCCTGCCGTCCGGCTGATTGGGCTCGGCTAATGGACAAATAGCACCTCCCCCCTCCCTCCCCACCCCTACCACGCACGGCGCATCCACGAATTACAGACACCGACGTCGCTTTCATTACATCCTAAACGTGTGACCTCGTGGCCCTAAAATAAGTAGCTACCTTCAGAATTCTTACTTACTACATTCTCATTTAAAAACAGCGTTAATCTATTTAAATTACTGGATACTTTGTGCCTTTTTGCGTGATTGCTGATAATCATATATATTATTTCTATCAGGTATTTTTTTGTCACAAGCCTGTATCTTCTTTCATACTTAACCGAAATCAATGAATGAGGTGTCATTTTAAAGCTTATGGTCTCCACTTTGGTCACATCATATTTTAAGAAATGAAGTTTTCGGAATTCGACCCTTAAAGGGCAAAAATGTCAATCTTTCTAAAATGCTGATTTCTGTGTTACGAGTCATTTATCTCCCTGGATACATATATGAAATCGTTTAATGTAGTATCATTTTAAAGATTAAGATCTCCGCTTTAGTGCCGTCATATATTAAGACAAATATTTTTCGGAATTCGACCCTTAAAGGGCAAAAGTATCAATATTTTTGCAATGCGTAATTGTGTCACGAGCGATTTATCTCTCTTAATATCTAACCGATATAGATAAATGAGGTATCATATTATAGATCGAGGTCTCCGCCGTGGTAACATTATATTTCAATAAAAGAATTTTTCGTTTTTCTACCCTTAAAGGGCAAAAATGTCGATTTTTCTAAAATGCGTTTTTTTTGTATCTCGAGCCATTTATCTCCCTGGATATCTAACCAAACTCAATGAATGAAGTAGGAATATGAAGAGTAATGTCTCAGCTTTGTGACATGATATATTAAGAAAGAATGTTTTTGGAATTCAACCCTTAAAGGGAAAAAGTATAAATTTTTTAATAACGCATTTTTGTGTCACGAGTGATTTATCTCCCTTAATATCTAACCGATATAGATAAATGAGGTATCATATTAAAGAATAAGGTTTCCGCCGTGGTAACATTATATTTTAAGAATGGAATTGTTCGTAATTGGACCCTTAAAGGGCAAAAATGTCAACTTTTCTAAAATTCGTTTTTTATGTCTTGAGCAATTTGTCTCCCTGGATATCTAACCAAAATCTATAAATGAAGTAGGATTATGAGGAGTAATGTCTCAGCTTTGTGACATCATATTTTAAGAAAGAATGTTTTTGGAATCCAACCATTAAAGGGAAAAAGTATAAATTTTTTTCTATAATGCTTTTTTTTTGTGTCACGCGCCATTTATCTCCCTTGATTTCTAACCGATATAGATAAATGAGATATCATATTAAAGACTAAGGTCTCCGCCGTGGTAACATTATATTCTAAGAAAGGAAAATTTTCGTTTTTCGGCCCTTAAAGGGCAAAAATGGCGATTTTTCTAAAATGCGTTTTTTTTTTGTATCTCGAGCCATTTATCTCCCTGGATATCTAACCAAAAACGATAAATGTAGTAGGATTATGAGGAGTAATGTCTCAGCTTAGTGACATAACATTTTAAGAAATAATGTTTTTGGAATTCAACCCTTAAAGGGAAAAAGTTTAAATTTTTCAATAACTTATTTTTTGTGTCACGAGCGATTTATCTCCCTTAATATCTAACCTATATAGATAAATGTGGTATCATATTAACGAATAAGGTTTCCGCCGTGGTAACATTATATTTTAAGAAAGGAATTGTTCGTAATTGGGCCCTTAAAGGGCAAAAAATGTCAATTTTTAAAAAAAATCGTTTTTTTTTATGTCTTGATCTATTTATCTCCCTGGGACCGAGCGTGGTGGTGTAACGGATAACGTTCTGGCCTCGCATTCTGGAGGACGGCGGTTCGAATCCCCGTCCGGGCATCCAGATTTGGGTTTTCCATGGTTTCCCCAAATCACTCCAGGTGAATGCCGGGATGCTTCCTTCAAAAAGGCCATGGCCGAATTCCTTCCCATTCCGTGCCCCCATCCTTTCCCGTCTCTAAAGACCACGTTGTTAAAAAGGGACGTTAAACTGTTTAAAAAAAAAAAAAAATCTCCCTGGATATCTAACCAAAATCCATAAATCAAGTAGGGGTATGGGGATTAATGTCTCAGCTTTGTGTCATCATATTTTAAGAAAGAATATTTTTGGAATTCAACCATTAAAGGGAAAAGTATAAATTTTTCTATAATGCATTTTTTTGTCACGAGCCATTTATCTCCCTTGATACATAACCGATGTAGATAAATGAGGTATCATTGTAAAGATTAAGGTCTCCGCCATAGTCACATTATATTTTAAGAAAGAATTTTTCCTTATTTGACCCTTAAAGGGCATAAATATCAGTATTTCTAAAATGCGTTTTTTGTGTCTCAAGTCATTTACCTCCGTTGACAATTAAACAAAATTGATAAACGAGGTATCATTTAAAAGATTAAGGTCTTCGTAAAGTCTTCGGTTCCGTTACCACATTTTAAGTAGAAATTTTTAAAAATTCTAACCTTAGAGGGCAAAAGTATTAATATTTTTACAACGTATTTTTCTGTCATGAGCTATTTATTTCCCTTGATATCTAATCGAAATCAATAAATGACGTATCGATTTAAATATTAAATTATTCACTATCGTCACATCATATTTTAAGAAAAAAACTTTCTCCAAATTAAACCCTTAAGGGGCAAAAATAACATCATTTCTCAAAACTTTTTTCTTTTACCTTACTTGATAACTAACCGAAATCGATAAATGAGGTATCATTTTAAAGACCAAGGTGGCTGCTTTGGTCTCACCATATTTTATAAAAGAAATTTTTTGTAATTCGACCCTTAAAGGGCAAAAGTATCAATATTAGTTATAGAACGTGTTGATTTTTTAAATTTTTGTTTTTATTATATGCCATTTATCTTCTTCGATACCTAGCTGAAATCGATAAATGACATATCGTTTTAAAAATTAAGGTCTCCAGCTAGGTAAAATCATAAATTAAGAAAAAAATGTTCAGAATTTGGTGCTAAAAGTGGTAGCGCGTATGAGACTGTTCAGAGCCAAGTCCCCAGATTTCAGCAGCGGATATCACAGAGAAATCAAAAAACTTTTTTTTTTTATTCAATAAGTAGTTTTTCGTATATATTTTTTTCTTTTACGGAAACACTGTCGTTTTGCTATACAAATCCAATGTAATCATTTTATTCGCTCAGTAACAAATATCACAGAGATGTTGATATTTGTGTGCAGTTTGTTAAGGTTGGTTTTATTCTACCAAGATCAGTGACAGTTTGTCATAAATAAAGTGTGTTTTAAATTTTCCTAACTGTTTCATAATATGTTGTGAGTATTTTGCTGTGTACCTATTACACTAAAAAAAAAATATTTGCTACAAAACTACGGTTCTACTATTCATTATATTACAAGCATTCAACCTCACTATTCGTCGTATTTTATTCGCGAAATTTTCGCACGGGTCGTCTAGTCTATTCTAATAAAAGGCTAAGCTTGGTTACTCTCATAGTGTCCGTTATGCTGACATAACGTGTCTAATTGCGGCCGGCAATGTTACTGCAAACTTGAGGTTTTGGACATCATTTAATAACAGTTTTATTTAGCTTAGCAACAATGAAGATATGAATTGATAGAACAGTGAAAAAAGTAGGTAGTTCGTTTGAATCAACATATTCATTATTAGTAGCTTTTTATTTATTTATATGTTGATGTATATTTTTCTTTAAATTCTTTGTCAATAAATATGTAAGATAAAAGCTTTAATTTTCAGACAGCGGAAGTTTTGATTACATTGAAGTTTAGGTTGGGTTAGAGCAGTGTTTTCCAACCAGTGCTGCCAGCCACTTGGCTTCGAATATCCATAGATGGCCGCTAAAATTTCCATAGATTGGGTACAAAAATCTCTAACTGAGAGACTGAAACAATATTTATTGAATAGAGAGTCAAAATTAAGAGCACTTTTTATTTCCAGCGCTTTAAAATAATATTCTACATTGAAAGTAAGAAATATTTCTGAACTTATTTTATTCAGCGTCACTTCCATTACTTCATCACTGCTGCTGCTGTGCCCACAACTTTTTTTTTCCTAATTTAGACACCATTCATTTTCTTTGTTGACATTAAATTTAGCATATCTTCTGTGAGAGGAAACGTTAAAAACATCTACCCCTTTGATGCTCGGATATTGGTTAAGTATCTTGGAAGGTATTGCTTAATAAGCTGTGCCAACGAGCGTGTCACCGTGCATGAAGAGTGCGCCGATAGTTTTGTACAGTCTTTTAAGATCTATAAAATCTATAATAAAACAAAATATGAGCATTATTTCAATCGTTGATTCACACGAGCGGTTGCAAGCAAACTATTCACAATTATTGACAATTCTGTAATGCATTAACACTATACGCTCAAAGTTTAACAATAGGCCCCTACATCAATATAAGGAATAATCAACAAATATTAAAAAGTACAAAAATCCGTTGATATTGTAACAAAATCAAAAAATGCTAACTTTTTATAAAAATCCGTAGATCTAAGGATAAATCCGTAGAATTGGCAGCACTGCAGCCTTGCTAAACTCTCGATCCCCTTTACAAGTTAATGAAAAAAATGGCGACCACCAGGTACGTAACAAAACTTTGGCCAATCCTCAGATTCATAATAAAACTGTCGGCGATTTCAAAAACAAAGATGTGTACCTACTGATGGAGAACTCGGTGTGCTGTGCGACGTGGTTGCAGTCGCTCAGCTGGCAGTGATATAATCTATGAGTGCTGGCGGGAACGCCGCATAGGAACAGTTTGCTTTTCTTCAGTGCAATAAATCGTCAGAGTACGCCAGCGAGTACGGACGCAGATGATTTGATCATGAAGACGAAAGAACTTAGCTGCTGACGGAATGCTTAAAATGGAATTTAATTCGTAAACGACTGACATCTTCTGAATGAAGAAAAAAAGACGAATGTCCAGAGCTGGAAAGGGAAGCTTTAAAATGATTAGTGCCATTCGCCATTTCATACCTGTGTGAACTAACGTTGTCTTCAGTGGTGAACATAAAAAGAATAGAGAGAGGCTCCAATTAGAAAATTATTTGGTTATTTGCGTCTCAAAAAATACAACCAAGATTCGACAATTTACTAAAAGGGGACATCCATAAATTACGTGAGGTGTTTTTCGGATTTCCGAACAACCCCCCCCCCCCCTCCGCCCCCTTGGTGAGATTTGGTGAGATTTCGCCGGACCCCCCACCCTATTTCACCTCACGTAACTTATGGATGCTCCCTAACATAAACAGCCACAGTCTTTTCAATGAAAAATGTGTTTTTATTGTAATGCAAGACCTACAACCCTTGCTTTTTTACATTTACCTGGCTTGCGACGCGATCCCCCGGGCAAGACTTGGCGACCCCTGGTTGAAAAACACTGGGTTAGTGACAACTGGCATTTGACGTTACAGCTGAGGGCATAAGTAATTTAACGGCAAAACGTAAGTTGTTTATCTGTTTTTAATTTTCTTTGTTTGAATGACGTCATCATGCAAGTAGTTCTGTGTCAGCCGTTAAAACGTTGTCATGTGGATCTGAATCAGAAAATAAGGAAGATGTAAGAACTCTTGAAGATCTTGGGTCATGTTTATATCATGATGTCACCAACGTGCGATGCGGTGAATATTTTAATGAACCTCTGACAGCAGCTTTTATTTTCTAGCGGCTGTATTAGAGGAGTTTTTGGTTTGGTTGAAGTGTTTACCTGTAAAAGGATGACAACAAACTTTTTGCTGGAGTGTAAAATACAACGAATTTCATCGTGAGTATTTTATAACGATTCTATTTAATTAATGAAATCGGAAGAAATGATTTGCCTGAATACTCCAACCTGTCGTTTATGACGGGTCTTGAGACTACACTTGGTCATTGTGTCTGTAATGCTGTTCGGCTTTCTTCGAACGGTCAGCAATGGGCAGAGATAGTATTGTTCAGTGTCCATAGATAACGCTCTTATAACAACCAGCGAACGAAGCTTACACTTCCTTGTGTCTGTAATGGTCCAATGTGTTTTAAATTGAAAAACCAACCGTAATGAAAAGTACTGGTATGTATTTCGTTTAAATCTACTTATTTTTCATTAGTTGCTTTTTCTTTGTTTGTATTTGTAGACGTTTTGGTTGTATTCTCTGTCCACACAAGAGGCTGTTACAGCCATGGAGGAAGGAAATATATGGAGGAGAAGTGACGTTAAATCGGTGAAGCAGGCTCGCGCATGCGCAGTGGCGGCAGCGGCGATATTGCGCTTCCAAACAATTGCGATGTTCACATTGTGTTAGATGTAGTGATTATTTCATTTTGTAATGTGTATAAGTGTTTTATAATGCCATCTTGTGTTGCGTACGGTTGCACAAATAGGCCAGACAGGAAAGAACCTGGAATATCATTTCACAAGTAAGTTGAATTCTAATTATCGTTGTTGAAGTGAGCTGTAGAAGTTGCAAACTTCGCTGCCTGTCTATAAATATTTAGTCATAGCTCTCAATGGGATGACTTTGTTCTCAAATTTTTATTGGTGTAGTGTAGAAAATCAGCATACCTTGCTCTTTTGCACATAATAGAATAGCATTACTTTTTAACGAGTGTTGAAAATGAGATTTAAGGGTGTGTGTTTTATATCGCGATTCAGTGAATTTAGTATTGCGCTTTCTTTCGTCACGTTGCAGTTTATACTGTATGATGAAATGAAATGTGTTAAATTATGCTATGCAATCTAGGAATCTTGATGAAGCAAACGATTTGTTACTGCAAATACAGTTTGCGATTCAAATACGCGTGTGTGGGTATGTCTACATAGTTTGATTCTGTAGCGACAATTTAATGGAGGTTGTGGTTAGGTCTAAATGCAGTCTGTACCAGAATGGTTTTGTTGTTCCATGAGGGACAAAGAATTTATCTATTACTGTTAGTAATTTCATGAGAACCAAGTTAGTGACAAAACGTATATCGCGATGGAAACTACTTCCAGCCATTTCCAATTAAGCTTACGATGTATGTTAACAAGATAACTGTTTTTATTCTGGTCTAGACCGCATTTCAACCTAACCACAAGTGGTAGTAAAAAAAACTGAAATATCCATTCTGCATGTAATTCATTGCAGCTATGACAGTATTAATTTTTGGTCCAGGCCGCATATCAACCCAATCCCAGTATATCCCGAAAACTAATCAAGATATCGAAAAACTTTATTCTTTATTTTCGATTTGTCTCGTCGTGTTACATAAGAATCGATCATTAAATTTGACTTTTGCGAAATTTTTCTTCTCCATTTCAAATCAAGACACCTCACTTTTGATACAGTATATCTCCAGAACTAGGTGAGATATCGAAAATTTTATTCTTTTATTTTTCATTTTTCTCGTCTTTTTAAATAAGAATCCATCATCAAATTTGACTTTGACCAATTTTTTCCTCTGAATTTCAACCAAAACCATTTCACATTTGGGACAGAACATCTCGAAAACTAAGCAGGATATCAAAAACTTTTATTCTTCATTTTTTATTTGTCATATCGAGTTACATAATAATCCATCACCAGATTGCGGCGTCACGTTTATCATAGAGTCCCCTTGAGGTTTTTGTACATATTCCCCGTGTCTGTATGGAAGCGGCCATGCCCCCTCCACTCCGACCATGCCCCATCCCCCCCCCCACTCCTCCTCCGCCCTGCTTCACTTCAATGCGTGGCGAAGGTCTCTTGCGTCGTCTCCATATATTTCATTCCTCCATGGTTACAGCAAGCAAAGAATTTAGGGTATCTATGATGTTTTTGTAGTAGTATATTTTTTACTTTTAAATTAAGATTTGACTCCAACCACAGATATCTATTTTTTTATTCTACGTATTAATTATGAAGCAGATAGTGCAGTTAAACGAGGTGGAGCAGAAATATGTATAATATTACATTACTGTAAAAACAAGGTTAATGAGCGGTGAGTAATTCACGTCGCGAAACATTACGTCAAACGTGACATAGTCCTTATGAAAGTTGCTTAAATAACTGATAAATAAATTCCTCGTGCAGTTTGCTGTGAGACTAAGGTAGAGATTTCATTCTGGTCCAGGCTGAATTTCCACTTAGCCACAATCTCCGCTAAAGGGAAAAGATGATCATGACCACAAGCTGGCACTCGATTTCAGGCGCAAAGGTGTAGGAAGATTCTATTTTTTAGGTAAGGGTGTTAGGGATTAGAATAAGTTACCAGGAGAAATGATGAATAATTTACCAAAAACAATGAAAGAATTTAAAGTTAAAATTTGTAGAGGGCAAATGTAGGTGGGTGCAGGAAAGGGGGAAGGTGAGTGTGTGGGGAAATTGCCACCGGAGCGAGCGGTGCATTGCAATTTAATTACATATTATTCAGTTCGGAGCACTTGTAAGGATTCGGGAGTACTCTGCAAATTCCTTCGCATTTTGTAGAGTGCTGTAAACATACGATGGGTAGGACATTGGGAGACCAGAAGGTTGTTCAAGCGGTTATATTGGCTAAGCGCATGTAAGTGGGTCCTCCTCGGAGACTCCACTTTCTGAGAGGACTAAAAAAGTTTTAGAACACAGGAATAACTCCGAACTTGAAGTCGATTTTCGTAGTGGGTGCAGTGACCACACTTTGCGTTTATAAACCACAGGGAAGAAAATCACGTCGAGTGTTACGACGTGAGGATTGGTGGTAGCGGTGCCAATGTGAGAAAACTACTTTCCTGACGCTGGACAGCAGTTCTGCTGAGCATACAATCATACTTTTGTGTCTTCTCCTTCCATCAACGTTACATCATAACTTTGATCTAGTTCTCTCCTCTTTTCTGCAGTCTTTTAGTCCTCCCTTCCACTTGGCCAGCCATCCACTGGTATACCCCTGAGCCTTTAATATAGTATGTCCATTTTAATATAGTATGTCCCCACCAGGGGAGCATCAGGGAAAATGAAGTGGGGTGGTTTCCCGTTGCCTTACCCAGTGTGACTATTTGTTAGGGGGCGTCCATAAACCACGTAGCTCCATTTTGGTCTCCTATGACTCCCCCCCCATTCCCCCCACGTGGCTTTTTCCTCTACCCCCTCCCACGTAACATGTAGATTTTTCCCCTATTGATTCCAGAAGACATTTTCTACTGTTTTTTTTTTTGGACTATCGTAAATTACATATGGAGATAATTAAATGACTGAAATAGATATTCACATGTTATTGTGTTTTGTATTTCATTTTAACTGTGACAAATAAAATGAATGGAAAGCTACGTGGCCCATCTCGGAAACTCCCTCCCGTCTCCCACGTATCCCAGCGTAGCTTTCCAGCCAACCCCTCCTCCCCTAGACCGAGCCAAGTAGTTTATGGACGCTCCCTTTGTGGCGTTGAAGGTGAGGATGACAAATAGTATGTCCAACGTAGAGTAGTGTGTAGGTAGTGGGTGAAAGAGGAAAGAAGGGAGAGAGTGAAACTCGGTTCTGGTCCATTCAGGTTTACTGTTTCTAAAGACAGTGTCCAAGCAACAGATGTTAAGAGCGTGTTATGTGTTGTGTGTTTCAGCTCTGGTGGTGGTTTACTCGAGTGGAGTTGGTATCACTGCGGGCGCTCACAGGCTGTGGTCTCACCGCGCCTACAAGGCCAAGTGGCCTCTCAGGCTGATCCTGGTCTTCCTCTTCACCATCGCAGGACAGGTAAGTGACCAGCAGTCTCCTTACTCTTCCGGAGAAAGTGAGTAAATCCGTTAAAAAATCTAGAGACACCATTTTGACACTATTCAACATGGGATGGGCTGACCGGGTGCAGGATGAGAGGCCAACGTTTCAGCCATCACGCTGCGGCCGTCTGAATAGACTGAAGTGCTTGCGATATCAACCCGTTTCTACTTGGATTATATTTGGTTCAGTTGTGGTTGGTTGTTAAACGACCAGTTCAAGTAAGTCTTCTTGAAGAGAAAGTATAATAAACTCATTTGAAACATTTGATATCAACTATTACACCATTTTTAATTGAACTGCTGCCCCCCAACTTTCCATCTGCAATGAGAGTTTTTACTTTTACTTCATTCACGTAAGTTCGGTTAGTGGTATACTTGCAAGATGTTTCCGATAAAATTTGCAAGAGTGTCCAGACTGATAGTACAGCGAAAGTACAGCAATGTCTCTCTCTCTCAAGCGCATCTGACAGAGTAAACCGTAGAACTGTTGTAAATAACGAAAAAAAAAAGAAGAAAAAACAAACACTGCGCACGATGACAAATGGACATGCTGGTTGGAGGATTCATTAAAGGCAACAGTGTAGGAGGATGTCGAATGGCTGCTATTATATTTAATATTCAATAGAGATCACTTGCAATGGAGGATTGGGGGGGGGGGAGGCTATCTAAGATATTATTCTATTAATTTATATCAGTTCTGACACCAGGCAATTATTTTATCAAGCAGAAATTACCAAACTGCGATAAAGCTTCATTGAACATACTCGAAGACATTTAGTAGTAATATCGCTTACCTCAGGAAGCATTATCTTTTTCACTGTTCTTCTTTAAGATGGTACTTCCGTTACAAGAAATACTAAACTAACAATATTATTCTAAAACCACAATATAATAGTGGGATGTGGGCCGTGGATTCTTTAGTCTATGAGTGTTAAGACACAAACACTTACGAATTATGTTACAAACCACTTAATATAAAAAGCCTATCATACATTCTGTCCGTCCTCCAACTAACTGATACCGAAGAGAAAATGACACGTCTTTGCATTAATAACTGAATTTTAACTGCTTAAAGGTTGACACATAATCACTGGCTTTACTCCGCTGGAATGCTTCATATACTCAAATCCTTATTACTTTTCAAATGATAACAACAAATAGGCCGGACTCTGCACACATACTCAAATAACCACTGAAATGCGACGACGATTAATTCTTACCACTGGCGGCCACATCTAACAACAAATGCTACGGGGAAGCTTAGTCAATGGAACAAGTTACACTGAGGACAGTTTGAACTACTTGCGACATGTTAATTATCATGAAGGCAAACCGAATACTTTAGAAATAACTATGACAAGGACTGAATGCTTTTAGAGACAAACTATTTTGGAGACCAAACCAAGGCTTAGTGCGCCTACCTGCTTTATGCGACTACATGATCACTGGACGGCTGCTGGAAGAAGATGAAGGTGACACATAGCGTCTACTCGAGTTTTGTTAAGACAAAGCGTGATAGCATCTTGCCACTGCGCTGGGGCCAATGGGAATAACGGAACTACCTGACGTCACACTACCTCTGCCTTGGGTGGGGCTACATGTAGCGTCTCTCAAGTAGTTTCTATGCTAGGACTGCTGAATTGCAAGCTCATCATCCCACGCCACTGCTATCTGAAACTACATTCGGCGTCACCTGGAGCTAACTCCGAAGCAAACTGGTGTTCGCAACATACAACCACGATATTATACGTAAAAATTAATTTCCGTTACCTATCTTCTATGTCCCCTTACATCAGTATCAAAAGACATTGAAGTGAAAATGCAATGCATTGGGACCGTTGCTATTCGTTATTCTAATGATTGTGTGAGACCATTTATTGTCAAGAGTCAGGTTGTTAGCAGGTTATATAATGGTGAATAATACGATCAAAACGGGAGACTACTGAACAGATGCAGGTTAACCTGTACAAGATATCTGGCTGGGTAGGACAACCTGGAATGAGGAAAAATAGCAAGATGGTCAGCTTATCAGAAAAACAATTTTTTTTTTTTTTTTTTTTTTTTTTTTTTTTTTTTTTTTTTTTTTTTTTATGGCCATAGGGTGGGAAAGGAATCTCTTTTTGAATACGCTAAGTGCAAATATCTTAGCATAACATTTTATAGTAAACTCAGTTGGGTAAATCGTAAGAAGGGGTTTCAAAATCCTTCATTTATTATAGAGGGTGATGGGGTGGGGGATGTAGTAAAGAGAAGGAATTTGTTTAAAAAACTTTGCTCAAGCCAGTGCTTGAATATGGTAGTGTAATATGGAACCCACGTTGTGAGTACCAAATACAGGAGTTGGAGCGGATGCAAAGGATGGCAGCTAGAGGTGTTTGTGGAAACTACTCCAGAACACAATAATTAATCGATATGATAAAAGGAGCTAAAATTGGAGTCAATGGAAGACAGGAGGAAGGTGAAGATGTTTCTTGGAGTGTGCATGGCGTATATTGGTGACAAGGCTTAAAAAAAGAATTAATAATAGTATGTGGGAAGGAAGGGAACAACGAGAGATCGGCGGGCTGTTCCATATGGATCTGTAAGCTTGAATCTAGACGCTAAGAGATCTCGCAGAAACAATTCTTGCCAAAACAGGCAATGCCTTTTCGTAGATTAGTGATAAACTGTTAAGAGATCTTGTTCTGAGCCAAGTCTACGCTTTACAGTGTGTATTCACTTAAATTTCTGAACGAAATGGTTTCTCTCGGAGTTATACATCGTTGATTTAAAATCAAGAAGTTCTGACGACTTAGCCATAGTCTTTACTGAAATGAAAGGCATGATATATAGTGTTGTCAAACTCGAAACACGTGCAATGAAAATCTTGGTTTTTATGTACTTTTATGCTTGATACAGAAACAAATTTAAGGTATTTATATAGATTTAATAAAACATGACGTATATTGTCCTTAGCTACCATGTATAAAAAATTTCAAACATTGCGTACAGTTGCCAAAAAAAGTCGTTAGTTATTTATAATTTCCGGATTCCGTGTTGCCCATTGTTTTTTTCGTTCAATATGAATCTCTCCTCGATCTTCATAAAAATACTTGTTTGCTCGAGGTCTCAAAATTAGCATCACAGGAATTATCTCACAATGTCGCTTCAAGTTTTAACTATAAGCAATATAGCAAATTGTAAAATTCCTTCCAGCAATCAGAAACAACACATTAAACGCCGTCTACTGTTATTCGCTGCTCGTTACCGGATTAATCGAAAAAATTCGGAAATCGATATATCGTTCAATAAACTGGTCGCCTGGGGGTCATCAAATCGATTGATAATGCGACTACCAGACTGTCATAAATTATGTATTAGTGTTTTGTTCCGGGCCATCGACTACAGTAATCGACTTCGGAGGGTCGCCAGTCTGTAGTGCACACGTTTGGCGTGCGACATATCGATTAGCTACGCTCGGCCAGCCGACAGGTAGGCAACACCGCGTAGCTCGGACCTCAAAGTCGCCCACACTAGCTGGAGATAAGAGCTCACAAAAATGAGATTCTCTCGTTACACTAATTATTAAAAAAAAAAAACCTATGACAGCAAATGCTTTTCACTCCTCCAAAGATCTGGTTTGGGATTTTTTAAAAAAAAAAAAAAAAAAAAAAAAGCTCAATACGCTTAATCTTGTTAATGTAACTTTTACGATTTTTTCTTTTGTTCCATATAAAGTAAGAGGATATTATGAAAACCAGGGGCGGATCCAGGATTTTGTTTTGGGTGGGGGGCTTGAACGAACTTTGGTTTGGTGGGGGGGGGGCGGGCTTGGCTTGAGTGAATTTTGGTTCAGAGGGCTTGCGTTCAGTGGATTTTGGTTTTGGGGGGGGGGGGCTTGAGTCGGGAAAAAGGTAGTATTTATAGCCTCCTCGGGCCTCAAATCCGTAGAGCTTAAAAAAAAAAGTCTCAAAACTACTAGATACGTCTGGGGGGGGGGAGGGCTTGAGCCCCCTAGCCCCCCCCCCCCTGGATCCGCCCCTGATGAAAACTAAGAGTCAACCTTGCAAACCTGAGTAATCGTATTTGACTTTTTTTTTTTTTTTTTTAACCGGTCTTAAATTTTTATAGAATGGAATATTTTTTCTCTATTATACAAAGAAGTTTACTGGTGGTCTCTTTTAATTTACACCTAAAAAGGTTTTCCCACAGATAGTTTGTGGTTATTGTAACACATTAAAAACAGACACTGAAATCGGCTGGGGCATAAAACACATCTATGGTATGTTTGAACGAACGATTTGTACATTAATTATCCTCAAAATTCGATTTTCTGAAAAATTTGAAAATTTTTAATCTTTTTTTGTTTCCAAGATTTATCATGGGAATTTGTAAAATGAATGGGGGAGGAGGAAAGAGAGGGAACGTTCATCATCTGAAAACTCATTAACCATGTTATGAAAATTTTATCATCCTCATTCATGAGAAAATTTTTTCTATTTATTCCATCGAATTTGTGTGTGTGTGTGTGTGTGTGTGTGTGTGTGTGTGTGTGTGATAGAGAGAGAGAACCATAAAATTTAATTGGAATTTGCCTAAACCATAAAGTGCATAAGAAGGAATGCTGTGGAGAAATCGATTGGGATGGTTTCCTGTGTTGCTTTTCCCAGTGTGACACTGTTCGTAAGTGTTAGGCCTACTGTAAGTACGATTGCTGTAATAGTATTTGTGTTCAGTGTAGGGTTTGTGTTGTGCATGAGGGAAGAAAGAAGAGAGGGAGTGAAATTCAGAGCACACATTTCATGCCTATTCTTCCAAAATACACCAAGTTTTACTTCCCTGTTTGTCAGACAAATCACTGTTAACAGTGTTGTATGTCCTCACTTGATACACACTGGAGAGGTTTAGAATTTAACCCAGAGCTTTATTGTGCAATCTGATGATTAGGAATTGTCCATCACCACCTCTCTGGGCAAGTCCAGATAGTGAAAATTTCTTCTTCCACCAGGAATCAAACCATTTAACGCTTTTGTCAGACAGTGGGCGCCACCATAGTACTGGAATGGCCTGAACAAATGGGGCAGGTTTTTCCTTTCACATTAGTAATAGTTTGTGAAAGGGAAGGGACAACCATGGCAAGAAACCATCTTCTCAATTTCATACATAAAGGAGTGGGTAAGTTCTCATTGTACGAGAGTAAGGAAATGTGGCACTACAGTAAATCACCGTAGGAAGTTGTGAACGATTTGCCTCAAACATTGATGGAAATGAAAGTGAAAATTCATAACAGTCCAATATGATGAGTGGATTATTTTTTAAGTTTTACATGTGGATTTAGCTAGTCAAACAACAACAACAACAAAAAGAGAGAGAGAGAAGTTAAATTCTTGTTATAGAATTAGATTGTGTTTGGTAGCTACGCCTTTTTATACTCAGTTTCAGATCTTTATAAATAATGTTAAGAATAATCCAACTGGATCAGGCACCACTGTGATCTTGAAAGCAGAATACAGTTCAACTTGTTTTCTGTTTTGGATTACCTCACATTTAAAGCTGTTGTTGAATTTGTCATAGTTATGATTCAGATTAAAAATCTGAAGAATAGAGATTAATATTGTAGTAATTTTTAGTAACGCCAAATAAAGACAAACATAATATGACCATTATTGAGTATTGTTTATAATGTGAGAATTATACTATGTATGTAGTATTTCAAATGTCTGACTGGTATGTTACAGAGACACGTATGGGCATGGGCCCTGGACCACCGAGTGCACCACAAGTTCAGCGAAACTGACGCTGACCCTCATGATGCGCGGCGAGGATTCCTCTTTGCACACGTGGGCTGGCTGGTGGTCACGCCACATCCCGCCGTGGAGGAGAAGAGAGCCAAAGTGGACATGAGTGACCTCCAAGCAGACCCCATAGTAATGTGGCAGAAGAGGTAAGAGGCACTGACCGAGGCTACCGTACGATTCCCTTCTTGCAAAAACGAGATACAAATGCTTCATTTGATCTCTTTGAAATGTTTTCACTAGGAGTGCAAGGCTTAAAGTAAACATCCATAGCTTCCTGGGTTACATCATCCCTATAGAAATTAGGCAATTTCATCTCTAGTTTAACCTATGCATTTATTGAATTCAGGCTCTAGTTTGAATTCAGTATTTCTGCTAAAAATATTTGCTACAAGTCCTGCTAATGTAATTGGATCAAAATATATTGACTGCTGTTAAAATATTTTGGTACTAAACCTTATTCATAGATTAGACACATGTTTGGGGGTCTAATGTATACACACGGTGAGCTGTAGTATTTTTATGTTCAATACACTTAACACATATCACATCTACGCATGTTTTAATGCATATTTTTTTTAAAAAAAATTATTGACATTATCTCTGGTAAGAGTTGGATCTCCTTTACCTCTCCCTTACTTTTTCATTGCCAAATAGCATAATTTTCTCTCTCATTATTGTAATATTGAACATTAGTCACATTTGTCTATCCCATTATGCCCTCAGAGCTTTATCACGAGCCAAGTAACTGCACTCTCAGCATATCTATGATCTAATGTCTCCCAGATAGTCAAGTCTTGCATACCATATGTTGGTAACGTCATACGTGTGCCGGTGACTTTTTTAGACACATTAGTGCATTCCATGACTTGCCCTATGTTTCTTCAATATGGTTGCAAAAGTTCAAACATATGGTGGTGATCTGATGTCATTCTTTCTCTCTTCATGTAGAATTCTTTATTCAACAATAGAATTTAGCAACTGGTTATAGTGTTGATTTACTGTATTCTTCTACTTTGGAGAGGGGTGAAACTAGTATCTCTTTAGAGATGTTTAGTATCAATGATTCCAAAGTTTTTACTCTCACGCCTTAATACATGTCCCGATAATTGTGAGAGTTTTTTTGTCTGATTGGGATTTTAGTGCTCAATTTTCAGTTTTTGATCAAAGGGAACATTACATTTTCTGTCTGTTTGCAGTATTCCATAACCTCCACAACCATCCACATTTAAAATTTATGAATTATGATTTGTATGTTGGATATTAACTTCATCAGCTTGGTAAAATCTGAAGCTCCAATCCCTGAATCGGACACTGCTTTCAGTCTCTGACATCTGTAATGTTTGCTTAGTTCGTGTGTGCCAAACTGGATGGAACTTGCCTATTGACAGTTGGTGGAGCATTTTACTCCTGTATGAGCTGCCATAATTCCTAGAGAATGATTTATCTTGTATGAAATGGCAAATACATTCCATATCTTCCAATGATTGTTAACAAACATCTCTAACCTACTAGGACTGAGAAAACACACAAAATTGTAGCTAGAGCATTGCATTTTGTGCATGCCTGAGTTTGTAAGCATGAGAACATAACATTTAAACACACCGATATAGCATGAAGGTTTTTTTTTTTAATCTTTATTTGGTCCCATATATCAATTACATACAATAAATTGCATAGTGAATTAGGACAAGTTAAAACTATATTGTGTGCTATACTACCAAGTAGATGCCATCTTGCTTTACAGTTTAATGCCTTAAGTATAAAACTATCATTCTCTACTGATCCGTTTTTATAGGGTGAGTCAATAATGACTTTACAACTTAGGAATGATATGGAAATTTATTGAGATAACTTACAGAATTGGTAGATGTCACTTTGTTACAAACAACCCTAAGTTTCACATAAAAGTGTTGACTGTCAATCGGTTCGATGTGACTAACATTTGTCAAGTGAAAACATCCCACCGATAGCAAATTTCTGTGGGCATAGCTCTCCCTAACATGTTTGACGTAAGCAACACGCAGGCAACCTGGTGATTCAGTTTCATGTCGCAGTGAACAACCCGTCTCAACGAAGTTCTTATGCAAAGAGTAAATTGTAGGCCTGCTTGGAGGGTCTTTTGCGTATTCAGTGCGAAATTTACGCCGAACAGTTGTTGCAGATTTAGTTTCATAAAACCAAAACACACAGCGAGATTGCATTGCACCAGTGAAAGTAGCCATTTTAACTGTGCACTACACTGGCGCTCCTGGAGGTGAATAGCGTACTGATGCACTACATACATCAGACTTGAGGTTGTTTGCTAAAAAATGATACATCTACAGAATCTGCAAGTTATCTCACCAAATTTCTATATCATTCCAAAGTTGTAAAGTCCTTTTTGACTCACTCTGTAGTTTGATAGATACTTTTCATTCATTTGTATTATAGAGTTACTTCATTTTTACCTTATTATACACATCATTGACAAATATATTTGCTAAGATATCATATATAATTATACACTATTAATCCAAGCAATTATACACTGTTAATTCAAGCAATTATTTATTCATGCCATTATTTCCCTTGTTCCCTCATCTCAATACTCTTTGACTGAGTAGAAGGCTTAATCACATAGATTCTCTTTAAGCTTGTGTTTGAATTGCTCTCTATTGTTACAGATTAATCTTAAATCTGAAGGAAGATGGATGGGGAGGTAAGGGGGGACAGTCTGCAAAAAAAAAAAAAAAAAAAAAAAAAGACAAATAATTTACTCTTACAAAAGGCGAAATTAGAATATGCCTCAAATTCCAAAACATATGAGGTTGAGTAATTTGTACAGTTAAAGAACTGCAGAGCAATACATAGACCAGAGGTACATAAAAAAAAACTGAAAGTTGGTTTGTGGGCTGTCATGTTTGTCTAGAGGTGAAAACCCAAACTAAAACATGTTAAAAAGAGAATAAAGGTTGCATCAAACCAATCAAGAGGCAGATGTTGGAGGACTTCAGAAGTATTTGGTAGTAACTTGGCTTATTAATGAGTATGTTACTGTTTTGAACAAGTTCTATACCAGTATAAAATTTCTTTCACATGTAACCTGCATAAATGAAATCTATGAAAGGTTTTCTTAAAATAGAAAACAGATCATTGTTAATTGTTTTAATGGATACAGTAATGCACTGAAGATGTAAATGGAGTAGTGACTAAAACCATTTACCAGCAGTTCTTGATCTGGGACTGTGCTTCATAATCTTGTGAAGTCTGTGGAGCATGCAAGACCTGTGTCATAAGAGTTGTCATCCATCTTCTCTGCTTCAATTCTCTATTCCAGTGCTTCTCATTGCCCCAGTTGTTAATTTCTTATAATTTTCCCTCATTATTGAATAGTTTAATTTTAATTGTGATGGAGCACATGCTCCAGTTACAATTTCCATACACATACACATACACATTTCCCCCTTTCCTGTACCCACCTACTTTTGCTCTCTACAAATTTCAACCTTAAATTGTTTCAATATTATTGGAAAATTGTTCATCAATTCTCTTGGTAACTTATTCCAATCCCTGACACCCTTACCTACGAAAGAAAATCTTCCCACACCCTTGTGTCTGGAATCAAGTGCCAGCTTGTGGTCATGGTCATGTTTTCCCTTCCATACATTATTCATACACAAAAATCTTTCCATGCTTCACCACCAGTATGTGACTTATATATGGTAAATTGGCCATCCTTCCACAGTTGCTTGTTATACAATTGTAAATCATAATATGTGACTTGTACACTCCCATGACACTATTCACCCTCCTCCTGTCTTCAAATGAATCCCACTCCAGCTCTTTTATCATATCGGTTTGAGATGGTGTTCTACAGTAATTTCCAGAGACAAATCTAGCAGCCCTTCTTTGCACCCCCTCCAGCTCCTGTATTTGATACCAAAAATGTAAGTCCCAAGCTACACCATCATATTCAAGCAAAGGTCTGTCCAAAGTTTTGTAACCCAATTCTTTTACTTCTCTTGTACATCCTCCCATCACTCTCTTCAACAAGTGAACGATTTTGAAGCCTTTTCCTACCACCTGTCCAATGAGTCCTGCCTGGTTGAGCTTATCAAATGTTATGGAAAGATACAGGGCGTTCGCCGGGAAACGCAACCCACTGTTAGCGCTACAAGGAAAAAACTGCTCCCGGCGAGCGAGCGGTCAGCTTCCGGCATTGTTCGACCGTCGGCCGCGGACTATTTCATAATAATTACGCTTCATAAACTTCATAAACTTGTATGTGCTAAGCATTTAAATGTGACGTAATTCATTAGCTTACCTTATAAAAGATGCTGGAAGTGTTGACCCTCTTGTGTAATGCACATTTCACATCTTCTGAACATATTTCGAGACACACGCTGCCCTAACTGACTTAATGATTTTTGGGTGACTGTTCTAGTCGAATAGCGATATCGTCAATTTCTCCTCTGTGAGAATACGGTTGACCGACAGTCTCTTTTTGTTAAAAAATTAACCCGTTTCTCTTACTTTTTTAACCAGACGCAGAATTGTTGATTTAGCTGGCAGTAAAGCGCCAGGAAATTCGCGACGAAATTTACTGCGACACTTTTTAAATGACTTCTTCTTCACATATGTATCGTAGAGAAATATTCTTTGTTGCAAACTGTAACGTACTATAATTTTACTCACACTCAAACACGGTACAGATTAGTAAGTGTATGAAGCCCCAAACCAGCCAAACCGCAAAGAAACGTTTATTCACCACACTGATTAATAAGAGACTGAATTCACAAACTAGCTACCGTTCTTAACAATGTAAGGGTCCCATTATACTGCGTCACTGCACTGTTGGGGCAGCGGAGGTGTTAAACAGTGCGGTGATTTACGGTGCCGTGTGGCGGGAGTTGCTGGCTCCACTGACCGAGCAAGTTGCCGACGGCAACAGACTGGGAGGGTAGCGTTTTCCGGCGAACGCCCTGTATTTACATTTCAAGTCTTCAACAAGCAATTCTTTTGCCACCTTGTAGCTATTATTAACCATTAGTTTTTTTTATCTGTATATCAAATAAGCTGACTCTTCTTCACATTTATCTTCATCCCATGTTTACCAAAGCATCTAGATATCCTGTCCAGATCAGCCTATAGCTGTTTACAGTCTTCTGCCATTTTCATCCTTTTATGTAGCATGTCATCTGCAAACAACCTAACTTGTTATAGTAAACCACTTCTATGTCTTTTGATACTGCTTTTCCTACCCTAACTTTTTGCTTTCTACCTTTTATAAATTCCTTTACCCAACATATCTTTCTCATCAACTCCAATAGTTTTTACTTCATTTATCACTATTTTATGGCTCACTCTGTCAAAATCCTTTGAAATGTTAAGCTCAACACCATTTGGCCTCTCTTCTCCATTTCATTTGAAATATCCTGTATATAGCCTACTAACTGAGATTCACATGAATATCTTTGCCTATAGCATGTTGCCAATAAGAAAACCACTTGCACTCCTCACATACATTTCTGATGTGGTTGCATATCAATCTCAACATTAATTTACCTACCACTGATGTCAAACTAATTGACCTATAATTTTTTTAATCCGTTTCACACCCCTCGTTTATATACCAGTACTACTATCACACTTTTCTAGTCCTCTGGTGAGCAGCAAATATCAAGACTCAGTTTAAGTAATATTTCAATATAATGTACTATATCACATCCTGCTACCTTTAATACATTTTTAATGATATTATTTACACCGGCCCCTTTAAATATTTTTTTTTTATGTGCATTCTTAGTTCCTTCGTTATATTCTCAGAATGAATTTCAAATTTTTTGGTGTGCTCATTTCTAATTGTGTTGTTAAGTTCATTGTCCAATTTACACCCTCCCATTTCTGATTCTTGTCCCTAATGGTATCATTAAATTTACTTAAAATCTCTGCCTTTTTTAAATCCTCAGTAACTTCTTCTCCTTCCTTACCTATAATTGTCTCAAAACCTACTACTCCCCTCAGCTGTCCAACATCTTACCATAGATATTTCTAGATGCATCAGTCAGTAGTCATCCTTTGCCGATAATACTCTTCATAAACCCATTTTTAGCCATGTTATTTCATTATTAATTAAGGACAGATAGGAATGCATTTACAGTGTAGATAAACCATCTTCAGCATAGATTAATACCAGAAGCATCATGCTAGTAATGATGGGCAAATATTGCAAATAATATAAAAAAAGTGTTTTTACAGGCTGTAACAGTGAAAATAAATAAGTAGCTTTTAATTACATAAAATGTTCATGTAGAATAACCATATATGTACCAGCTACTTTTCAGTATTTTTATGGTGTTTTTATTATTGTATGCTATGTTTTAATACTTACTTTCTCGAGTGATTTATATTTTTAATATATAGATTATGCCTTTGATTTTATTGCTTATGTGTTATTCTTTTAGCTTACTTTGTTAGTCACATTAATATAAATGTAATCACCAAGGATTGTCTAGCTTCATATCACTTGCCTATGGTTCTTTTTTGTCTATCATTAATATTTTCTTAGTGCGTTGCTGCATTGAAATCTTTAATGGTGGAGGCAAAGAAAGAATTTATACAGTCATTAACACTAAAAATAGTTTTCCTTTTGCTTTACTCATATGACTTAAAATTTTTCAGTTAAATATTCTCACATTTCAGGTTGTATGTGCCTCTGTTTGCACTACTCACCATAGCTTTCCCAGTCTGGGTGCCTTGGTACTTCTGGGATGAGTCCCTCTGGAAATCCTTCTTCGTCCTTTTCAACTTCCGGTTCTGTATCACCCTCAACATTGCATTCCTCATCAACAGTGTGGCACACATGTGGGGCAACAGGCCGTATGACAGGTGAGTGTGTTTTGACCAATATATATGTGAGTGTTACTTGCAAGTTTCAAATGTTTATGTAGTCAAGACAGTTTGTCAGGATGCAAGTAGTATCCGTATGCTTTTGAGAAAGCAATAGTCTCAGGAAAACACGTACTCAATGATCATATAAACTTAACGAACCAAACTTTATTCAAGCTAATAAACACCGAAATTGACACATAACAGCATTAAACACTCAAATTTCACCACAACAGTAATGTAACACCACATTTCATTCCCCCATCCATAAGACATACACATTTTGGCTAAAACAAAGCAAAAAACACACACAAAATGTAAGTACGAAATTTCAAATTCTCCGCTCACGCCACTTCCGACAGAGCACCGCCGGAAAACAGCTGAACAACAACAACAGCGCACACACAAAACTAAAGTTTGACAATGTCATTGGAAAAAACTGTGCTTCAAAGTGTTTTCATAAAAGACCAATTTTGTACAAAATATGTAAATATGCACAATAGTGGAAACAACATGCTGGTTGAGGACACAGGCAACCAACAACCACACCTTAAAATAGAAATGTAAAATGTAAGTGATAATCTGAATCTACCTCATTACATCTATGTAAACAAGACATTCTGCTTGCTAATTTAAAAACAGATATGTAAAAATATATGTCATCTTTACGCTTCCTAGATATAAGAAATTTTCATTATATGTAAAAATAAAACCATTATGTAAAATTTTACAAATTACAGAAAGTGTTGTACGCTGATGATGCCTGGACGAGAGGCGAAACGCGTCCGTCAAATAAATATTATCGAAAACAGTTGTACTGGCGTAATTATTAAAGAATAACTATTAATTACAACTTATTGTTTTGAAACCTTAACGTGTCAGAACATTTCCAATACATCGTTGGTGGCGACCAGGTCAAGCTTGCAGTAATAGAATTAATTAATCAACTGCTTATAAAAACAGACGGTTCATTATTTCTTTTTGATGTTACAACTTGTGTGAGGAAGAAGTTTTCCATACATTATCACTACATTAGGATCAACATTTTTACAGGTTTTAATTTATTGGGATCTTCCGTTATCAGTTCGGGCAGATTTTAATATTTTTATGCAAGAAAGGATGCAGGCTGCTGGCTGGAACATTGGCATTATAGATGGCCTGCTGTAGCAGGGGGGGCTGCATCATAATGCAAAATGTAAATTTTTCAAATCAGATGCTTCTTAAAAAGAAATGTTTGTTTCTTAAATATTATGATCTTACTTAAAAAAAAAAAAAAACTGCTTTACGTCTCTTAACAGTGAGGTCTTTAGAGATGGGAAAGGATGGGGGCAAGGAATGGGAAGGAATTTGGCCATGTCCTTTTGAAGGATGCATCCTGGAATTTGCCTGGAGTGATTTGGGAAACCATGGAAAACCCAAGTCTGTATGCCCGGACGGGGCTTCGAACCGGCATCCTCCTGAATGCAAGGCTAGAACGCTAACCTTTACACCACCATGCTCAGTATGATCTTACTGAAGGCAGAACTGTAGGCATGATTGCTTTTCCTCCTCCTCCTCTTCATGGAGATGACCTTGATTATGAACACTGTACTTTCTGAGGTTATGAAATTTTCCAACCACTTCACAACTTGTATTAAATGATCTTAGTCATTTCCAGCCATATATTCCTTTTGATACTGAGTGAGTGGTAAAGTTTTGAATCCATAACTGTGTGAAAAATAATAATTATAATAAAATAATAATAATAAAGAAGGGAATTTTTTGCAGTTCTTTTGCACATGAAACTCCTTTTTGTTACTAGATAGATGACCTCAAAAATTTTCCACTTTGTTTAGTTTGAGATGAACTGGGAACTCTCAATAGGATGGACAAGAGATGACTGAGAGTAAGTTGTTGATTTTCCAACTCTATTATCTATTATTACTATTAATAAAAATGGCTAACAATGTTCTTCAGATAATAGATTACAGCCTGGATGGAGCTGAGAATGTTCATTGAAAGAGGTTTGTCAGGCACATCTTCTATCACTCAGTCTGCTGTCCAGTGAGAAACGGGGACAACACTGTTCACAGAGATTAAAGTTGGCTACAATGGGGCACTGAACTCGTTACCTCATCCTTAGTGCCACAAGAAGGAGAGGAAAATGAACCACAGCTGGTAACACTTGAAAGACAACGCAGTTACAAACTGCAAATAATAGAAACAAATATGCATAATTAAGACAGATTTAATAGAGGAGTTATACAGTTTCAACCAGCATGAAAGCAATCTGACACTAAATTTAAGCCACTAACTCGAGCACTATTTTTAGGTATTTAATGATATTGAAATGCCTAAAAAACTTAAACATGGTTGGAGTCATTCAAAAAATTAATTACTATAGTAAAATTATAATAATTTAACCGGAACTGCCTGTATAGCCATACTATTTGTCAAAGTATTTCTAATGTATGAAAAATACTACCCATCCGCAATATAGTTGGTCTCATTATGGCATACAGGAAAATGAGAAATCCATTTATGGGCAAGGATCATCTAAGAATGATTGCTGTGGGGAATAGTATAGATAGAAACATGAGTTATACTACAGAGAGTGACCTGAGGAAAGTGGTGAGGGAGGTGCAGTACCAGGGTTGAGCTCGTGCAGGTCCCAAGTCATCACGACCGGCCACAGTAGACTGAATCATGCTGTGAAGTGGGTAAACACAGAAACAGTGGTGCTACTTGGAAGAGGCATTGGTTCTGTCTTGAGGGTTGTGCCTGTGGACATCAGTGGCAGGTGGGGTTCCACTAGGCATGTAAATATAAAGGGCAAATGGTACATTCTGTGTTAGCTAAAGCTGTAAGGGAGCCCATTTCCAGTGATGATGGTGCAACGACTTTATTAGGTTAGGGGCTGTTTTTGAGGGGATGGAGATAGACATTCAAAGGGATACTGATTGTAGATCCACATAAGGTAAAATAAAAAATGCAAAAGATCTGTAAAGCTGGTGAAGAAATAATTGATGGGAACAGAACTGGGAAAACAAAGGTTGATTTTGAAAATATCTGGTCATCACGGTGCGAACACCAGGCCTGAAGACGGCGGCAGAGTTCGTAGCCGAAAGCTCGTCTTTCACCAACACAATCCGGCAGCGAACCCACTAAGATTATATTGCAGCAACACACCAGAAAAGCCTTTGTTTACACATTTAACACCTTGTCAAAGAGAAGCAACAATCAGTGCTGAATATATGATAAAGTCCATTTGGACAGTGCAGTGAAATTTGCTGTTGATGAGACATGGCAGCAGAAGACACAGCACTGCCACTGCTAACAAAATTCCATGAGCTGCAATGTCTCTTGTGGACTTGTGAAATTATTAGTTGGACCGTACATGACTATAACAAAGTTGAATGGCCAGATGAGTCATGATTACAATTAGTAAGGAGTGGACGGTAGGCTTAAAAAGTGGTGCTGGCTCCTCGAGGCTATGGAGCCAGGTTGTCAGGTGCAAGCTGGTCGTGGCTATATACTGGTAGAGGTTTTGTTGATGTGGTAGGGATGACTGACACCTCTGGTCAAACTGAATTAACCATTAACTATAAATATTTATGTTCAGCTACTTGAAGACAATTTTTAGCCATTCATGACCTCCAATTTCAGAAACAACGAAGGACTTTTCCAGGAGAACAGTGTCTTGTGTCACTGGGTCAATATCATTCACAATTGGTTCCAGGAACAGCCTGGTAAATTCCAGCAAATGATTTGACCATGTAGTTTATCAGACACGAATCCAATCAAACAAACTTAGGATATGATCGATAGATCAGATGTTCACAAAGTACTGCACTGGAAAAACTTTTGCAATTATGCAGCCTGTAAAGGAAGCATGACTGAATATCCCTTCAGAGGGCTTCCAGCAACTTTTTGAGTCAATTCCACTGTGGGTTGCTGCACATTGCTGAGCAAAAGAGGGTCTTGCCTGTAATAGGAGGAATTCCATGACTTTTAGAACTTCACCGAGCATGGTGGTTAATGCTCTGGACTCGCATTCGAGAGGATGCTGGTTCAAATCCCCATCGGGCATCCAGATTTCTGTTTTCTATGGTTTCCCCAAATCACTCCTGGCGAATGCGGTGATACTTCCTTCAAAAGGCCATGGCCAAATTCCTACCCATTCCTTGTTCCAAAATCCCATCCCACCTCTAATGACCTTGACATCGATGAGACATAAAACCATAAGTAAAAACAAGGGAAAAAAATTAGAACTTAAATATAGTAAATGGTTGGTGCAATAGAATAATTGGCGGAATTTTAAAAAGCCAAACTTCAACAACTGTCCAAACAGAAATAATAACTTTGCCTTGATTTATAAGTATAATTTATCATAATATGATATGAATTTTGTTAACATAGACAGTTGTAAATTATTAAAGATTGAATATATGTAAATACTTCCTGTACCTCTTAAATTGTTTTAGCCTCTTCCCTCACTGATGAAAACTACCTACAGAATAAATTATCAAGCTTCTCTTGAGATGTAAACTATACTGTGATGAAGGATGCAGAACACACTGTCATACTGACTTGCACATTTCACAAACAGCCCATGCTCGGTTCGTTTTCTTGGAATAATCATACCCAATGACTTAATGCATTGGTAGGATGTTCCAAGAAAGAAAAAAATTAAATAATTACTTTGTTCCTTAATTTTTTAGACTTAAATTCCCACCACCTTTTTAAATTATTATTATTATTTAATGGCTTTTGGCCTTATCAGCCTACATTTTATTTTACAACAATTTACATTCCAGCTTCTTTACGTGTTCTATGTACCTCAGTTTACATTCTTGGTCATATAGTATAATATATCAACATGAAATCATATACGTTGTTAATTTCTTATCCATACAGTACAGAGTTCATTATATAATTAGTAGGATTATTCAGACACTATGATTTTAAATCTATTTTGGTCATTGTAGAGCACTTGTATCCTAACCATTCACGCTGCACATTCATTCTAGTATGATGTCTGTATGACATTTTGTGAGGATATTTTTGATCAGGTAGTAAATGACAGTCAGTGTACCAACTTTGTTCCCAGCATTTTCTATTGGGTTCACTAATTGTGTTATATTTATATTTGAATGTTTCCATCCTTGAAAAAGGACATAGTTATTTATGAGTTTATAGCCATATTTTTGCTTTTTGTGTTCAATATGACTGGTCATTCTTTTCTCTACAAATTTACATGATAGTTTGTACGAAGTCTTGCCTTTTCATTTAGTTTTCTTATGGGATGTGTTAAATTATTGCCTTGTGCTTCTTATGTGCAGGTATATTAGCCCTGTGGAGAATGCGGTTGTCTCGGTGGCTGCTCTGGGTGAGGGCTGGCACAACTACCACCACGTCTTTCCTTGGGACTACAAGGCAGCTGAACTAGGAGCCGGGCTTCTCAACCCGACCACTGCCTTCATCGATCTTTTTTCACGAATCGGATGGGCCTACGACTGCAAAGCTGTCTCTTCAGAACTGGTCCGTAAGAGGGTAGAAAGGTCTGGAGATGGCAGCCACACGCTTTGGGGCTGGGGTGACCAAGATTTGCCCAAAGAAACTTGGGAACAGCTTGAAGAAGATACCTGTAGCAAGGACAAGTAGCTGGTGGTAAGAGAAGGTTTATGGTGTAATATGTTATAGGTTATGTAAATATAATTTCTTCAGGTGGTCCAGTACATACTGAATGCCTTACTTACTAAGTAAAACATATAGTTACATAATTCACTCAGATATCAAGACATGGCCTTTAGTAGCTATCTTAGTGGCTTCATTACATGAAAGCAGCTTGAAATAGATTTCTAAATTAAGCCAATTTACATTATTCCTGAAATTATTTGGGGAGGCTGAGCAGTTAATAATATCCATGGCATTAGTCTAAAACTTCTTTACATTACTTGAGAAAAATGATTTTATTTGCTGCAGCTAATTTCTCAACTTAGATAAATCCACATTCACACTTTGGGACCACAATCTCAGAACTGGACAATTAAAAGCATTACTTATTAATTTTTTTCAAGAAAAGGTTGATACAGTGTAAGGTATCCCTCGTTATATTTGCAATATTTGGTTAGAATCGGGCCGAGTTTTGGGTTAACTGTAGTATCCGGTACCACACCTTAAATCGTGTTGACAACACTTTCCACACACTAAAGTGAATAAATAACCCATAACCAAGGTAAATAACATATAAATTGCATTAAATCAGCGATATTCCAATATAAAATAGGTATTCCCAGGTAAAGGTAAACTTGTAATAGCAGATATTGACATTACTTAACGAGTTATTCTGAGACAATTTAAACGAAGGAAATGATTAAAAATAGTAATACAGCCACTAAATAAACCTTTTATCATGTTTAATACGCATTATTTTGGAGATAAATAAGCAATTTTAATATAAGTAAAATCTAACCCATAAGTTTTGGCATATACCAGTTTTGGTACTTCTGAAGAGATTTTCACACAGTAAAGACAATAAAGAACCAATAATACACAGGCCTAGAACCATTATAAACATAACTTCACATTTAAAGATAGTTTAGTAGGATTTTTAAAGAAATAAACTGGATGATTAAAGAATAGTCTGAAGCAGAATGAAGATATCACATTGTAATGAAACTTGACCATTTTAAAGCTCCAAAAGTAGTCACAATAATCCCTGAGACAGTCTAGTAGATAAATTAACAGATTTCTGATAGTTTACAAGAGGTGAATAACCACAAGAAGTAATTATATAGGATTTTAATACTCATTTTCTTAAACAGTTCACATAAATAATTTTAGGTCTTTTAAGTAATTTCAGGTTTTAAAAAGTAGGAAAACGGGCAGTAAATAAATTAATCTTTCAGTTTTAATAGATTTCAAGTAGTTTTAAACCATAAATACAAGATATTAGGGCAGGACCTGAAGCCGGTAAACCAACTAATTTGTTTGACTTTTCGGAATTAATTCTAGCACTATTAAACCATTTCAAAAGCACAAAGAGCATGTAAATAACAGTTAACACACATAATTAATTTTCTAGACACATTTTAAGGCATTTCACTAACCTGTTGTAGGATAATCCAATCTCAAAGGGACTTTCTACAGACACTGCACACATAAAGTGTTGCTGCACTGATTTTAAACACTGCCATACAATATAAAGTAGAGAATAAATTAAAACAGCTATAAAGAGAAGTAAATTCATCTAAATCAGATAGTTTCCAACGCTCTAAGTATTTTTAAACATTAAATGAACACGTAAAATTGTACACCTAACTTGAGCATTTTTTCATTTAAAAGCCTACTTTAATTCCGGGTTAAATATTAGTCTGCCGTGTCAATCCATTCTTTTAGCTTCCTACATATTAATTTCATGACATTTAAAGCAATAGAACAGATGTTATAGGTTTTGCAAATTCACTTGGCATAAAGCACACGTGCAAGTAACTAAATAATTTATTGTGTCTCAGAGGCAACAGCTACAAAGATAAAATAAACTTTAAAATAAACAGTGAAATTCAGGCTACACTTTGATAATTTTTCCGGCTTGATAATCCATAAAACTTCAGAGTTATACCATGAAAACTAAATAACATTTACAACCGATTGTTAGGAATTACCGGTTTTACCATAACTAAATAGATTTAAACAAAGTAGACATTTTGGGAGAATCTAAAATCGAGAATATTATTTTAAGCCTACTTTCAAGTAAATAATTACAGCCAATTTTAAAAGTAACAAAACTTTGACTAATGCCGTAAGACTTGGGAAAATCAACCATGTCGACAAGTTTTCGGAGAGACGAAATTAACGTGATATTTAGGCATTAAACACTTCAGCTAGTAACACACATCACTTTCCTATTTCCTTGCCGAGATTAAGCTTGTAACAAGAAAGTTATTAGATCAAACAGTAGGGTATGTGTAGGAGCGCGGATGTACACTGTAGAAATACGGCATCACGTGAGCCACTTCTATATAAGCAGGCTGGGCTAGAACGTACGGGGAACCAGTGGTCAGTCTCGAGTATAAAGTGCACGTGTGTGTCCGGCGCGGTTTGGATGAAGGTGGTCATGGGTAATTTACTCATCATGGCGTCGGGTGTGGTCAGAGTACCTTGTTAGGACGCATAGAGTCGGCCATCTTTGAAAGTTTGTTGGACATGTAAAATTCGAAATTTGTTTGTTTCACTTGGGGGAGAAGCGGTTTGTGCTCTGGATTCTCAACTTGTAATTTTTGGTAACGATAATATCCGTTTACCTGGCTAACTGTAAAATGACATTATTTGTTTGAAGATTTTGGAAAATACAACTCGGTGATTTCAACTCGTGACTTTCATTTATACTTTAGTACCCTTCTTGTGGTGGGTTTAAAACTACAAGTGGCGACTGTGGTAAAAATTTAGCAGTTAGCATCAAGGTCTTAACACGGTTACAGAACTTTCTTCTGGACTCAGAATATTTTGGACTACATCTGGTTCAGGTGCATTAGCCGGGTACCAACCCCCACTACCCGCTAGTCCCTGACAACAGTTTGGAATCGCATGAAATGTCATAGAACATTTGGCTGTCAAATCTTACAGATGGAGTATTATTTCATTTCATTCACACTGGTGCAAAACATGCATATTACTTATCTATAAGGAAGTGATAATTGCTTAGAAATTTGGTGCAATTTGTATGCTATTTCTGAATAGTTCCATAAATGGCAGCTTACACTTAACTGCAAAAAGTGCAAGGCAATGCGAATAAGTAACAAAAAGAATAAGTTTGTTCAAAAGTACAAAGTAAACAATTCAGTTGTTGACACGGTGGATTCCCTGAAGTACCTGGGCGTAATAGTAATGAAATGGGACTTGCCCATAACTTTCATCATAAGTAAAGCTAGTTCTAGATTATGATTTGTGGGTCATATTTTGAGGAATTGTAATGCTTGTACAAAGGAAATAGCGTACAAAACTCTAGTGCGTCCACATCTGGATTACTGTTGTGTAGTTTGTGATCATTATCACAAGGGATTGATTGACACAATAGAGAAAGTACCAAGGAGAGCTGCTCAATTCGTGACTGCTTGCTTCAGCCCTTATGAAAGCATCACAGAATTTATACATAGGTTGGGCTGGGTTGTTTGACAGACTGACAACATTGTTTCAATTTGAATTTATTGGAGAATATGGGAAATTCTTTAAGTCACAAGTGCAATGAAATAAGTCTTCCGCCAACCTATTTAGGTTGCAATGACCAGAGGGATAAGATTAGATGCTTTTAAGTATTCTTTCTTTCCTTGTGGTATTTGGGATTTGAATGCACAGAATTGTGATTGGTGCTTAGCACCCTCTGCCACCCACAGTATTTGTGAATTACAAAGTGTGTATGTAGAATTGCGTGTAGCTAATTATTCTATTACTTATGTTCACTGGATCTCAACATTTTATCTTTTACAAGTGGTGCCAAAGCATTTTCTTTTGATGCTGCTGATGCAGTAGTGTGGTGAATAATGTGTAAATTGAAAATGAGGTTTGGATGGACGTTGGACAAAGAATTAAGAGTAATAGGTCGAGAGGAATAATTTTTTTTGAGGCATAAGAGCGTGGGGTAAGTTTTCATTTGTAATTAAGAGAGTTAGAAGCTTGCACAGGTTAGTGCTGAAGGGGTTAAACAGTCTACCTCAGACAGCATAAAAATTTAAAGTAAAAATGCACACAAGTAGATATGTAGTGATATTGCTACTGGGGTATGATCTTAGTTGCAATATAATTTATTGTAATCGGGGTTTATTGATTAAAGCTTCACAACCTTAAGATTTGATGAGATTCCACGACTCTAAGGAGGGCACATTGCTCAACTGAAATTGGCCTGGGCGAAAAAAAATATTTTCAGCCAGATAGAAAAAATTAGTAAACTAAGAACTGTGATGGTACTAATATTGTATAACTAATTTTATGAAAGGATTATGATTCATTTTTAAAGTTTGCTTCACTATACCTTTCTCACATCATTGTTTATTGTTGCAGGAACTGTTCCAATGCCATCACCCAATCAGAAAAAAATTCTTCTGCATTTACCATGGACTGTAGCATGATGATAAATGGTGACATAATTGCAATGCTTTGAGCTTTAGTTCATGTAAGCGGTATATCAAGAAAAATTAGTTTATTTTATTTTTTAAATTGAGAAAATTTTACTCGCTGATTGTGAAGTTGAAATGTACTTCATTTACAATGCAGCCATTTTGTTTAGTAATAATGTAACTACACTTCCATTTAAACAAAATGTCTGTCATGGTATTGTGAATACTTTGAACTTAACACATATTGGTAAAATGTATTGCACAACTTTTTCATCCTAAAGAGCTTTGTATCCTCGAGGATATAATCTGAATCAAGTGCAATTTGAATAAGAGAGAGAGAGAGAGATTGTATGTGTTTTTGTTACCGTTTTCTGAACACTATGAATAAGTTCACACGTTTTGTATGGCTGAAACTATTTCATTTGTTATTTACACTACATTTTTGCATCAAGCACTGCCACCTTAAAGATATCTAACCATTAGGGGAAAACAGCTATGGGGTAAAAAAAGGATGAAATGCAATATTATTAGGGCATTTAAAAAATAAAAGTAAAGTGGACTCACTGACTGGATGTACCATTTAATTTTTATATTGTGATACTGATTGCACAGTTCATCTTATGTTTGCTCTGTAAGAGTTAAACATTTTCAACTTTGGAAAGAGTTTTGGGAGTGTTCTACGATGAAATACAGTCAGTTACAGAACACACAGAAGACAAATTAAAAATAAGACATTTATTCCATCAATATTTTTTTCTAAATGTGGATGCTTTGAGAAGCAATACAAGTGGTCCATTTACTTGCTGTGCTAACCTTCTCTACAATGGTATATACTTTTTTGCTTATGTATTATGATCATGTGTATTTGGAGCACAAGTTTTTCGAAAGCTCTGTGTTAACTTGTTAGAGATTGTATGAGAAATTATTGCTGAGCTGAATTTTAAAATTGTTTTGCATTTTTATAATTTTTTATGGCAAAACCATTTCCGGATAGTGTTTTTGGTACCAAATATAGAGATGTGCTGGAATTTTTACAAATCCTCACTTACTTCATCTTCAGAACTGATTATATATTTGTAAGAACGGATTATATATTTATTTATCATACTACTGTTGTTAACGTCATATACACTACAAATTTATATCATGAAATCTGTGGAAAACAATGACGAGAATTTGTTTATTTATTGGATTTGTGAGTGATTTTAAAAATGGTTTTGATATCACTTCAATGGGAAACATATACTGATTAGCTTGTAATTCAATAATTATTACTATTGTACAACTTAATGTTAGAAGAATACATGTGTTTTGTGGAGAATTATTGCTAAGCTAATATTGTTTCATATTATTTTAATCATCATAACCAAGCTTATCAAATCGCCTACAAGGGGTCCGATATTAAAGTAATTGATATTTAGCTGCTCCGCATTGCTATAAAGGTGTTTGTTACTAATCTGGTTGTTATATACTGCTTCAGTGATAAAAGTACCGAAGAGTTCCATGAAAATGAAAAAGCAACAGTTTTTATGATATTGCATTAATTATGTCCACATTCATGAAGTACCATACAATTCCAGTCACGTTCCTTTGCATCTGTGTCCAATCAGTTTTTTCCCCACATGTTTCACATATTGATTTAATGTTTGATAGATTTAATGTTGCTTTACCACATCTGTAAACTTTAATAATGGTTGTGTAAGGTGGAGGATGCTGACCAGCCCATTTGCTCTTATGTAATAAACATTGATACATTTATTCTTGTATTCATGCTTTGTTGGTAAATGCTGTCATCTATGTTGTGGTATGAATGAAAATGTTATATCTCAATGTTATATACTGAATACTATACATAAATATAAAAATGGAAATGCACAAATGTAGAGTTCATTTCTTCTGCATTCACTTTATCAGTGACTGTGCTACTTGTAGCTTTCAAGTGTCATAGGTCGTGAACTTCAGTTCGTGTATTTCTATAGTGAAAGCCTGTCGGAATAAGTTTGTGTGCTTATAATTGATAATTCTATATATTGTTTATGTGCTATTGTGCTGCATAGGTAATGCAGCATGTAACTCAGGTTTATGTATGATGGTGGTGATTGTGTTAATTATTTTGACAACACTGCCGTATACAGTTTCGTCATAGCGTTCACCAGTGCCTGCATTTGCACCAAGAGAGAAAGAGATTGAGTGGGGGAAAAAAAACATTAAAAGAAAATTTGTGAGCTAGTTTGATATGTGTTGGAAATATTCTCTTCACAAGTGACCTTTCATAAAGTATACATAATACTTTTTGAACACTTAGAGGTAATGAGAGGAATTGCAACAGCAGTTAATTCTCACTCTCTGATAACTATTATAATAGTCATTATGCAAGTTAATTAATTTGTTTCATAAATTGGCAAGAAATATAACCACAAAATTTTAGGAGTGCTGTTGAACTGGTGAAAGATCTTGTCCAACCTTAATCTAGAAAGCACTTGATGTTGTTTTGACATTTGAGTGGACCTAATAGCTTGCGGTACAGTCATTAAAAAGTGAAGACATATTTTGACATTGACTAGATTTACTTCAACAAATGGTGCAGATAATTTAAAGGCTATTAAATGTTAGAATCAAAACTATTTTAGTTTGGTTTATTCTGAAAATATTGTCTGTGAACTTGGAACAGTCTGTGATGTTTTGTTGTGTTCCATATGCTATGAAAGATGTTTGTACAGTTTGTTTCAATTTCTTGTATGCCAGGTAAAGGCATGGAGTTAAATATATATTAGTCTCAAAGCCAGTATTTTCTTACTCTAAGGAAAATAATTTATGGTTTATTTTGTTAAATGTATTTTTGAACAATAATAAAACCACCTGCAGCTACTATTACTGTCTCATTTTGTATTCAAGATCTCACCTGACTATTTCAAATTCTTTTCATGATCCCTGAAATATTTTTATCTGTAACATGCAAATCCTTTATTAGAATGAAGTACTGTAAATAATTCTCATCGGAGGAATGTGGTTTTTGATTTAAAATGCAGGTTTTGGAAGGAGTTTGTAGTCACTAGTGTGAAATGATGCATATAGTTTTGTACTGAAGACTTAATAAGCTCCGTCATTTATATAGCATTTGTAGATAAAACATTTAACAGCTGTGTTATCAACATTCTGCCAAAACTCGACACATGCCAATCTTAATTACATAAAATAAATTTAACTTGTTTTAATTTTTCTATAATTTAAGTGTCCAGACTGGCCACTGTATACGTATTATACTCAGATATTCCGTCCCTCTTTAATATTTAAACTAAGTAAAAAAGGAAATGGCATTTGCAATATAAATTACAAGGAAAGGGAAAAAGGCTCATCACTCACCAAAGTTGAAAGCTGCGACGGGTGAAGAACATGTATGACCAACACAAGAATACACAATATTTCTGTTTTACTCCTTATTCGTGCTGTAGGAAATGAGTCATGTGGTTTGGGAAGTGTGCACACGCTGAAGATTAGTACATGACTAAGTGCATTATCGATATGTCGGGGGAGACTTTTATATATAAATATGTATAGCGCAGATGGCGTTAGAATTAGTAATATATCAAAAGGATATGGAATGTTGAAATAAAAACTAGGCAAATTAAGACACACAAATTTAGAAAAAAATCCTTGTAACTAGTTAAATGACAATATTGATAAAAATAATACTAATAATAATGAGTGATGTGTCAAAAAAAGGAATTTTATTGGTGGTTGAGGCGAGGTGGGTGTCTGGTATCTAGGATATTTTGGTATGCAAGATCCCATCTCCGAAGTTCTGAAGCGGTGGTGATTTCGGGAAAAACTCTGATTGCTCTCACGGTGAAACAGTCATTGAGGTTGTTGACAGTGTGGTAGTTAGCATGTTCTAGATATAAATTGCAGGTGTGGACTGTTTGTGGCCATTCATTCTGGTTGAAAGTTTTTGTGTAGTCAGGCCTTTATAGGAACTAGTGCAATGGCAGCAAGTTAGCTGATATATGATGTGCATTGTGGAGCATGTGGCATGTACAGTGATGGGGAAGGTTTCTCCTGTGACATGGTTGCAACATGTAGTAGTGGGGGGATTCATGTTGCAGGTTTTGCAGCGAGGCCTATTGCAAGGAAAAGATCCATAAGGTGTTTTTGGAGAGTCAGATGGTGGGTATTTGAGAACCAAGATGTTTTTGAGGTTAGGTGGTTTACTGAAACATGTATGGGGGACAGTTGGAAGAATTTTTGGCAAGAGAGTGTGCATTTCTGGAAAGAAGCAGAGGAAGTCATACCCCTGTTGTAGGATTCGATTGACGGATTCAAGGCCAGGTGAGAACTGGGTGACAAAGGTAGGGCTATGGTTGGATTTTGGGGGTACCGGGCGGGAGTGGTTAGGTGGATGGTGGGTGATTTGTTTATTTACAAGATCTGCTGGGTAGGAGTGGGAAATAAGGGCTTGGGATAGATTCTGGGAATACTGGGAGAGGGATTCAGCATCGGTTTTAATTCTAAACTCAAATTATTCAAATTTTACAGAGTGAACACTTTGTCAGATAAATACAGGTCATGTCAGATCATGTGATCAACACCTGTAATCCTAAAATTTCTTTTTTGGTCACAGAATTTTTTTATTTTATTTTTATGTTCTGTGGAATGTATTTTGGGTTTGAATTGACCTTATTCCTTTTTTTATGATACTAAATTCAAACATGGTCAGCTGGTGTTTAACTGGTATTGTATTCCTCAAAACAATGTGCATACTATTTACAGACTTAAAAACTTGTAACGTTTCCATAAAATGTTGCTTACATTTCAGCATCGATAATTGGATAATACTGACAATTGAAAATATGTTAGCCAATGATAAAAAGGAACCATAGGTAAAGCAAAATTGTCACTCACCACAAGTAAATGCAGAAGGGCCACAACAAATACAAACATAAACACACTTTAAAATACATAAAATCAAATTTTCTCTCAACATTGAGAATTAATAGAATGTTCTTGAGTGATCAGCCGAGTGAAGTGTTTACACATGATATTTTGATCACCCGAGAACATTATATTAATTAAACACTTTGCAGTATTTTTGTAAAATCCGTAGGAATATAAAAGGTAAGACATATGGCAAAGGGACCCAGATTTGTACATTCACGACCTACCACATTTGTTTCTGGCCTAGTGGGCTAATGGGGAAGGTACAGCAGATTCATGTATGTATAATCTGAAAGATACATGGCAGAGATCATTGTTGTGGAAGGGCTGGCAGCTGTTTATGTGAGGGTATCACAAAGTTTGGTGAACAGTGGTTTGGTGAGGACTGAGAACTGCAGGCTGATTAGGTTGACATCAATGTTAGGCAATATGATGGAGAGATTGATATGCAACTATATCAGAAATGTCTGTGAGGAAATAAACTGGTTTGATAACTGAGAACATTGCTTTAGGCAAGGATATTCATGTGAATGTCAGATGGTGGGCTAGATATTTTGGATGAATTGGACAAGGGAGACCAAGTTGATACCATAGCATCAGTTCTTGCCAAGACATTTGACAGAGTGAGCTATAAAATCGTATTAAACCAGCTATTGGAGTGGATGAAAAATGACTTTCTGGGTAGAGGAATTCTTAAGTGGCAGAAAGCAAAGTATTAGACTAAGTAATGCAGTATCGAAAGAAGTGGAAGTGAATTAAATTACAATGGAGTGCACGCTCCAGTGGTAATTTCCCTAAACATTTAATTACACGTTTCTTAGTATTTTTTATTTTCTTATATACTATCAGAGTTAAAAATTCCTCCCCCTCCTACTTTTATGATTTACGAGTTTTGATTTTAAATTATTTTAGTGTTTTTGGCAAATTATTCATTACTTCGCTTTGATGCAACTAAGGAAAATGGAAACGGCTTCTAGGTGATATAAATAAGAAAAGAAAGGGAAATTAACCCACCACATACCAAAGTGGACGAATGCGATGAGAGGGAACACTTATGCTGACAAACAACTACACAATATTTCGGCATCTGCCTTGTTCACAAGTAGAAAAACAGGCCATTAGGCTCGGAATGTGTGTACACAACGGACTTTACCTAATTACTTCCCTTTGTAACTTAATCCACTCACTGACATACTTACCTACAAGAGAAAATTTTCCCACTCCCCTATGCATATAGATAGTGTGCCAGCCTATGCCCATGGTCATCTTTTCCCTTCCATGCACTTGTCCAAATTCTTTGACCAATATCCTTCCAAAACCCAAAAGCAATATTCACCTTGTACATTCCCACTCCCTTCACCCTCATCCTGTCTTCCAGTGACTCCCAATCCAGCTCCTTTATTGTATCAGTTACTGACTGAGTCCTGGAGTAATTACCACAAACAAATCTAGCTGCTCTTCTTTCCACACCCTCCAATTCCTGCATCTGTTAACCAAAATGTTGGTCCCAAACTACTCCACTGTATTCAGGCAATTGTCTGACCAAAGTTTTGAAACCCAACTCCTTAACTTCTCCAGTGCATCCTTGCATCACTTCAGGAAATGAAGGATTTTCAAACCTTTTCCTACCATCTACCCAATGTGCTCTGCCCAGTTGAGTTTATTATTGAACATTATGCCATGATATTTACACTTCAAGCCTTCAACAAGCACTTCATTCCCCACCCTATAATCATAAACAACCTTTAGTTTTTTTATATATATATGTCCTAATAAGCTGACTCTTTTTTGGAATTTATCTTCATTCCATGATGACCCATCCATTTAGTTATTCTATCCAGATCACTCTGCAGCCGTTCAGTCTTCTCTTATTTTGATCCTGGTATATACCATTATATCATCTTCAAACAACCTAACTTCAGACTGTAAGCCAGAAAAACGATCATTCATTAGAATGAAGAATACAATACATCCCAATAAACTACCCTGTGGCACTCCCATATTCACTACCATCTGTTCTGATACTGCATTTCCTACTCTAACACTTTGCTTTCTCCCTTTTAAGAATTTCTCTACCAAGAAAGTCACTTTTTCATCCACTCAAATAGCTTTCAACCTATTTAATACCATTTTATGGCTCACTCTGTGAAATACTTTGGAAATATCTAGTGTTACACTCAGGGCCGCATTTAAGCATAGGCTACATAGGCTGTAGCCTAGGAGTCTGCACCACAAAGGGGGGCCCGCACCACAGAGAGGGGGCCCACCCCACAAAGTGGGCTTGCACCACAACCCTGGATCGCCTACCTAGGCAAGTAATAGAGATAAAAAAAGGTCGTCCATAAATCTTTTGGCCGAATTTCGAAAATTTAAGCATCCATAGCCGGAGGCAGCCAGGGCCACTGCCGACAGGGGGGCTTCGCACCACATGTATTGCCTAGGGGCCCACAGAGCCTAAATGCAGTCCTGGTTACACTATCACCTAGCCTTCCCTTGTCAAATTCATCCAAAATATCTCGCCTGTAGCCCACTACCAGGTTTCTTGGGAATATCGCTGCCTAAAGCCATAATGTCGATCTGCAAACAAATTTTCTTCCTCGCAGACATTTCTGCTGTAGTTGCATATCTATCAATCATTTTGCCTATAACTGATGTCAAACTAATTGGCCTGTAGTTCTTAGCCCTATTTGCACCCTTATTTATGAACCAGTACTACTATTGCTTTTTTCCAGTACGCTGGTAAGCAGCGAGACTCTACACTCATTTAAAATAAAATTTCAAGGTATGGTACAATATTGTGGCCCACTATTTTTAGTACATGTTAAGTAATATTATCTACACTGGTCCATTTGTGCTATTTTAGCTTTCAGAGTTCTTTCACAATTTCTTAAGGACCTATTTTGAACTTTGCTGATTTCAACTTGTATGGAGACTCTCCTGTGATTCATTCCCTCCCATCCCAGGATGATAGTCCCTAATAGTTTTATTAAATCAGTCACTCAATACTGCTGCCATTTCCAAATCCCCCATAACTTCTCCATTCTTATCTACAATTGTCTGAATACATTTCCATCCATTCAGTTTCCTAACATAGCAATAGGTTAGTAGTTGCCAGACACTAATATTTTTCACAAACCTCTCTTTAGCTTCCCTCTTTGCTGTTAGTAATTGCTTGTTTAAATGTTTTAAATGTTCTCTACTGCCTTGCTGTCTCTTAACTCAGTAGTGTCCCAGTCTCACTAACATCATTAACCTCAGCATATCCCTGTTGTAGTATGTAGATTATGTACTTTTCTTTACTTTCTGTTTAGGAATTAATATTTTCTCTCATTTTTATTATCTCCTTGATCTCTTCCCACTTCACTTCCACTGTACTTGTGTCAACCTTCCATTCGCTGAACCTTTCCCTAAAATAGCTCTTCAATACTAAAGTCTGTGCCCTTTTATAATTTTACCTATTTTCCCTTTCAATTTTGGCTATTTGTTTACTAAATTCCCTAATATTAATCAGAACCGAATTGGGACCACTTATCCCTTCTATTACCAACAAGATTTTCTTTATAAACGTTTCTCGGGCAACAAACCGAGTAATATTATTGTTAATACACAATATTTCGGCGACTTTATTCTCCGTCGCCATCTTCAGGTGCAGTTGTCAGTGTATTGAAGTCTACCTTGAAGTCAGGCTAAAGGCTGACTTCAAGGTAGACTTCAATACACTGACAACTGCACCTGAAGATGGCGACGGAGAATAAAGTCGCCGAAATATTGTGTATTAACAATAATATTACTCGGTTTGTTGCCCGAGAAACGTTTATAAATAAACAACGCCGAGAGAAATTACATTCATTTATAAGATTTTCTTTATTCCTTCTATTACCAACAAGATTATCTTCAGGTTTTATTAGAAGATATCCAACATATAGTTTTGCTAACCAATATGAATACCCTTCCACCAATTGTTCCTCCATCTTTGTGGTATGCTCCGTAACCATCGGGGAAAAACTCATTCTCTAGTACTCCTTGTTTTAAGCACTAGTGTACCCCTATAATCACTTGTGGTTCATACATCTGTGTTATGTTTTCAAATTCTATTACCTTGTTCATTATACATCTACAGTTCATCAGTAACACTTTTATTGGTATTGATATTTTCAGCATTAACTTAAGTCTTTCCCTCATCTGTTATTATTTCAACACCTTTGTTTTTCTTTAGTGATTTTTTTCCCATTCTGCAATTACAATTGGTATCCCTTAGATCACTTATTTTTATCCCCTCTCCAGCAGCTCCTAACCTCAAAAGTGCACAGTCCTGACCCCATCAAAACTGGAAGTGGGACCCTTACACAGTCCAGCTAACAACATGGAATATATCCCCTTCCACTTCCAATTAGGAGTAGGCCATGCCTAGTGAAACACCACCTATTAATAGTGTCCACAGGCACAACCCCCAAGACAGAAATAACGCCTTTCCCATGAAGTGCTTTGGTCTCCATGTTTACCCAACTCACACCGTGGTTCAACAGAGACTGAGCATAGCCACACAAGACCTGCACGAGTACCACCCTGGAGTATAAGGGAGTACCACAGGATAGTGTATTGGGACCATTGCTATTTATCATTCTAATAAATGATTTTGTTTATGGTTTACGATCAGAATTTAGATTGTTTGCCGGTGATGTAAAGGTATATAGGAGGATCAAAATGAGAGAAGGCTGTGAATAGCTGAAGAATGAGTGGTAACACTCTGGCCTTGTAATTGAGGGAATATGAGCTTGAATCCCAATCTAGCCATAAAATATGTTTCCTTTAATCACTTCAGGTGAATGCGGAATGGTTGCATCAAAAGCCCATGGCTGAATTCCTTCCAATTTCTTCCCCTCAGTCTTTTCCCATCTCTAATGACATTGACTTACATGAGCCGTAAAGCCGAAAGCAAAAAAGGATTAGATGGATCAGCAAGGTGCAGAAAGAGAGACAGAAGGAGTAAATTAGTGGAAAAAGTGTCTTGGAAAGACTGTCAGAGGTGGAAATTTCAAGTAGTGGCGGTGATGGTAATTGCAACACCCCTGTTTAAAGTATTAGTACTTACTTCTGGCAGTTTGAGCCATATGCAACAGTTCTCAAACTGTATACATAAACCTTTTGGTATGCCGACCGATATTTTTTTGAATGCTTAATTTGCATTATGGGAGGTCAGCCCCATTTATGAAATAATTAGGCACTTATCTTCAAAATTACTTTAAAATCAAATAATAACACTTTACTATTCTTAAAGCCTTGATTTAATTTCATCAAATTAAACTACACAACCAAATTCACAACTAACTTCTTAACTGTCCCCAGAGATTCTAGTCTATGTCTTGTTGAATACAATGATATTATTCTATATTTACCAAATTATTGTACAAACTACTGTTTGTGGAAGCCAGTTACAATTAAAGATTTACATCTTTTTTACAAATTATTTATCATTACGAAATTAACACACACACACAAAAGGAAATCAATTGGGAATTATAATTAACTACGGTATCTGCACCGTGTATAACATATATGTTATATGATGGTGATGGTGATGGTGATGATGATAGGGGTTTGAGTGGGTGCACAGGAAGACAGATACATATATACTTACTTACTTACCATGTCCGGACCATCTCAAATAGGAGGACAGATTAATTTATATTAGTGTACAACACACTTTGTAAATTATATGATACAGCAGCCAGGTTGTGACACTGCAAGACAGTAGGCACGTAAATGGTTTTTATGTATACTTTGTCACCAAGACTTGTATGTGTACTGAGAGTAACATGTAGAAGGAAAAATTTTTCAGAACCATAAATTAAAGCTTTTGGAATAAGGTAGTGGAAATTTTCTGAATTGTTGCTGAGAGAGGCAGGGAGTGTAATCAGTAACTGAGATAAGTGTCAAACAGAATACCTCACTGAAATAATTTAAAGTAAAAAACATACAAGGAAATCACAACTGCCACATAAGTTCAATTATATTTAATCTTCTTCTTCTTCTTCTTCTAGTGTCAATGACAGCATCAAATATGAGATAGTTTTTCCGCCAATGTGATGGCTATGTCAGTAGCTGATTGGAGGTCAAATAGGGTTACATTTATTCCAATTTGTGGAAAACAGATGTATAGTGGTTTCTCTCCCCCTGCACGAAAACGTGGTATCTGGCTGATCTCCCAGGTATCCCCATGAGGCAAGAGTATCTTTGGAATGTCGAACTCCAACTTGAAGCCTATTTAGCGACTTCCATATGGGACATGGTTGTTCAGACCCAGGTCTCTTTTGGCTTGATGCACTCGATATCATGTTGCACACTCTTCTCCCAAGCGAATATTCTTTCATTGCTTGGTACTTCATTTAGTGGTGTTGATGTCCACAGGAAGCTTGATGAGGACTTCAGTGTCTATGGTGCTGGTGTATAGCAATGTAGAGGGTATCGGATGTCTTAATTCACTCTAAGCCTTGCCACGCTAGTGGCAACTTCCTGGTGCATGTCTCCATGCGCGATGCTCAGATCTCCACTTTCCCCACAGGCAATGGTCTGAGGCAACTTGTGATGAGCTGGCATGCTCTGTGGAGTGCAACGTCTACTGACTTAGAATGACTTGATTTTTTCCATCAAGGACATACATACGCTACTGAGGAGTAGCATAATGCTAAAGCGGAGGTGTGGATGACGTTTGGGCTGTCTCCCCAGCAAGATCTGTTCAACTCGCTTATGATATTGTTGCGTGATGATACTTTCATCTTAACGTTGTTACAACAGCTTTTAAAAGTGAGACCTCTGTCAAGAGTTACGCTGAGGTAGTTCGGGGTTATATTTAATAATAATAATGGTAGATCACTTTATTGGAGTAGACTGTGTCTGCATTTTTTCTATAGTTTAGTCTCAATGAGTAAAATTTACAAGTCCCAAATACAAATACCTAATCTTGTCAAATGCTATCAAGTTTTCCAAGATTTTTTTCAGGGAGATATACAGTACAATAACATTTTAGCTTCACTTTTATATTATTTATCTTGAAAATACAAATAAAAAGTTTAAACCAACTCAAAAATACATAGAACAGCAATTGAATTAAAGTTAAAGTGTATCAGTAGTTTGCACTATTTAATCTTTAAGAACAGAGACAGAAAAACATTTAAAATCTGTAATTATATTGGGAAGCTGCAAACAAGGATTGTTGAATCATACTTTATTATTTTGATTATAGTAAGAATGAAAATGTTTTTAGGCAAAGAAAATAGGAAGAATAGGGAAAGTAAATCCATAAACTATAGTCTCAGTGTTTTATGTGCAAAACAGCCCTTCTGCCTCCAACTGGGGAGTCATCTTAATGAATGAATAAGGTATTATATCAAAATATTATACACTGAGGTAACAAAAGTCATGGGATAGCAATATGCAAATATATAGATGGCAGTAGTGTTGCTTACAAATTGTATAAATGGTTAGTGCGTGGGCAGGACTTTCATTTGTGGTCAAATGCTCCATGTCAGAAGGTTGATTATGTGATTGTGGCCACACGAGGAGAATAAACGGATTTCAAATGTGGCATGCTAGTTAGAGCTAGATGCATGGGACATTCCATTTCAGAAATCGTTACAGAATTCAACATTCTGAGATCCACAGTGTAAAGAGTGTGCCGAGAATACCTAAATTCAGGCATAACCTCCCATCATGGACAATGCAGTGGTCGACCGCTGGCACTTAATGAGCACGACCAGCGAAGTCTGCGTAGACTTATCAGTGTGAACAGACAAGCAACACTGTGTGAACTAACCACAGGAATGAATGTGGGATGTCCGACAAGCGTGTCTGTTAGGACAGTCTGGCAAAATTTGGCTTTAATGAGCCATGGCAGCAGAAGACCGACTCGGGTGCCATTACTAGTAGCATGACATTGCCAAAAGCAGTGCTCCTGGGCTCGTGACCATCAGTTGGACTGTAGACGACTGGAATAAAGTGGCATGTTCAGATGAGTCATGATTTCAATTGGTAAGAACTGATGGAAGGGTACGAGTTTGGTGCAGACCCCATGAAGCCATGGACCCAAGTTGTCAACAAGGTAGTGTGCAAGCTGGTGGTGGCTCCCTAATGGTGTGGGCTGTGTTTACATGGAATGGACTGGGTCCACTGGTCAAACTGAACTGATTGTTAGCTGGAAATGACTACATTCAGCTACTGGGAGACCACTTGCAACCATCAATGGACATCATACACCCAAACAATTTCCAGGATGACAATGTGCAGTGTCACCGGGCCATAACTGTTCACAATAGTTTTGAAGACCATTCATGACAATTCCAGTGGATGATTTGGCCACTGAGATCACCCGACATGAATCCCATTGAACATTTATGGGACATAATCGAGAGATCAGTTCGTGCACAAAATCCTTCACTAGCAAGATTTTTGGAATTATGGATGTCTATAGAGGCTGCATGGCTCAATATTTCTCCAGAGGACTTCCAACGACCCGTGGGGTCCATGCCACGTCATGTTGCTGCACTTTGCCAGGCAAACGGAGGACTGACACACTATTAGCTGGGTATCCCACGACTTTTGTCACCTCGGTGTAAAGTGTATTAATTTTTGTGTTTGTCAGGGCCCTCCCACCTTCAACTATGATAAGTGATGGGTTTACTTTCTATATACTTCCTTATCTGCATCAAGGAGTCAACAGTGGCACTGCCTACCCTTTTTTCCAAAGCATTCAAGGCAATTTTTAAATCTTATAATCTTGTCTGTTACATGGATCAGATCTCTACTATGCTTAAGTATTGAAAAGCTTACTAAATTTTACATTGTTGCCCTTTCAAAAATTAGAGAAAACTACACTACATCATCAAAATTTCACGCAACTCCATCATGGTCCTAGAAATGGGTAATTTGGTACATATATATTGTTTAACTTCCAAATCATAAGAAAGGTCCAATATGAGTCACTTGCTATGCATTTATCCAATTGCAATTCCAAATGTGAAACATTTCAATGCAAATTTGCTTTCTATGATGCTATGTCTCTTATATTTCTGCTATGCAAATAAATCAGTAAACTTGAAATAAATAATTCTCGGGTTTTCTGCCAGTTAATTGATTTATTTAATTCTCTTAACGACGTTTCGGCAACTGCCATCATTGCCTTCATCAGGTTAACTCTTAAATACAAAGACAAGACTGTGACTGACGCACGAGCCAGTCCTTGTGAGATAACAACCATAGAATTAGTTAACTTGCGTAAGAAATAGATAAAATAATATAATGGGATGTTTAAGTTGGTAACCGTGTATAAGCTATGAATATCTCTGACTGTATCTAGGTTTTGCTTTGTTTTACTCGATATAGTAGACTGGCTTAAGAAATTGTTGGTTTGAGTTTTTCTTGTTAAACTTGTGAAAGTTTTAAAATATTGAGAGTACAATAAAAAGAAAAACTCAAACCGAAGGAGAATTATTTCCAATGACTGATGAATTAATTATTTTTTTTAGAGAAAGGCGAGGCGGCTAACGTTTGACGTTTTTGGATAAAATCAAAAGTGCATAACGGGCCCTAATTAAACAGCAGAAGTAAGTATTAACCTCGCATCCTGGCTCCTATAAATAGTCTGTTGTCTGAGGCCGGTTGCATCGCTGACCAATCAAATAGCAGTGGGAAGTTGCTGAAATGTCGTTAAAAGAATTAAATAAATCAATTAACCGGCAGAAAACCAGAGAATTATTTATTTCAACAATACGCCGGGAAAAACTAAAATGTCTTATCAGTAAACTTATTTTACACATTAAATTTTATTTGGTTTGCAAGTTAATGCTACATTTACTCTGATAACAGCAACAATGCAGATGCATATCTACTGGAAATCTGCACCACTTGCTCAGAACAAATCTGACATGGGCCATATGTTTGAAATGAGTGTCCTGATTGTAGAGGGCAGCATTCAGTATTTTAAAATGTGGTATTCACTGGAATACTGAGAGACGCAAATAACAGGCAGTTGCTAATGTTAAAAAAATTAGACTCGTTGAATAAAGATGACTCGGAATAAGCAATTAACCTACAGAATGGAATCAAATCCCTGAAAGACAATTATTGTAAAAAAGGGCAAAGTCGCATGCCTGCTTACTGATAAGAAGTTGAGAGCTAAGATATGATATTTATTGATCCATTTGGTCAATTTACAGGCACACATTTGACATTGCATAAGTAACTTTGATGTTTAGATGTTCCATATAATTATGAGATGACGGTATTTATACAGATGACTGATAATACAATGACAAAACAATTATACATGAAGAGAATTTAACAATACAATAGTAGATGAAAACAAAATTTCAGAAATCCTAAAACACATTTTTTATGAGTCCATATATTCACTAATAAAGTAAAAACTGTGCCTCACTATAAATGCCTTTAGTTTGATTTTAAATGAGCTACTTCTTCTAGTATTTTATTATAAAGTGTTATTCCTGAATTTATTTGCACTTAGTGAAGTCTGTACTCTATATTGTGTATTCACATCACTTTCTGAAGCAGAATGGTTGTATGGATCATTAATTTTAAAAAAATTAACCAAGTGATTTGGCCATTGTGCATCCCATATAAACTGGACAGTAAAACTTCTCAATGTACAAATACCTAAATTGTCTTGCTTCACCAGTCTTACAGATGCACGAAAGTCAAAATTTCCCCTCGCATGTAACAAGTCTTGAGTAACTCATACACATTGTGTCTTTCTATGTGGAAAGGAAAGACACTCACAAAAGTTGAAGGAAGGAGGCTTGCGCAAGCTCAGCCACATGTTTTTCTACTTGACAAAGGGAAATATTGTGTTTTTATATTATTTTGTGTTGCTGCACTCTCCTCCCTTCAACTTGTGTTGGGCATAATTTCTTTTTCCATTCCAAATAAAAATCGCCTCGCGGCAGTTCTTTCACTCCATTGTTATCGGCATTGTGTCCTTCATTTTAGTAAACATTTTATATGCATAATGGCCAAATCACCAGAGTTTTTTATTTTATTTAATTTTTAAAATAGACAATTCATAACACTGACAGAAACCATTACATTTCAGAAAGTGAATTCACACTGTAGAGTGTACACTTCACTCAGAACAAGATCCTATAACTTTTTATCAGTAAACTTTCAGAGATCATGAAGCACTGATATAATAACACATAGGCCACAAAACTGTGTCAGAAATCTGCATCTTAAAGCTTAAATCGATGGCTGAATTTATCAGTAACTAGCAGTGTTCCCGGTATTGCCCAGTATAGTTGGATATTTTTATTAGCACAATGAGAAACATGTGTACAAAATTTTATAAAATTCGCACCAACCATTTTTTGAATTAAAGCAAACCTAGATTCACCCGCCCCCTACCAAGAAAGGGGTGGGTTGAAGTTTATTTACAGATACACTATCCCTTGTGCTTTTTGTGATGTTTTTCTTCTGATCCAGGCTGTATATCAACCTAACTGCCACAACTGAGAAGAAAACAAAACACCTATTGTGCATGTTCACTGTGTAATTCCTGGTGCAAATATTTTTCTGGTCCAAGCAGCATGTCAACCTAACTACCTCAGTTTTGAGATACAATGTAACGAGAACTAAGAGAGGTATCAAAAAATGGTATTCTTAACTTTTGATTTGTCTCGTCAAGTGACAGAAGAATTCATCAAATATGGTGTTGGTGAAGTTTTTCTGGTCCAGCCATCATATTAACATAACCAACTCAGTTTTGAGATATGATATCTCCAGAACTAAGAGAGGTATAAAAAAAATGGCATTCTTTACTTTGTTTGTCTTGTTGAATTATAGAAGAATTCATGATCATATATGGAGTTTGCAAAATTTTTCCTGGCAGCTTTTCAACCTAACCACCTCAGTTTTGACATATGATATCTTGAGAACTAAATGAGATATCAAACATTTTATTCTTTACTTTCGATTTATCTCAGACATATGTGAATCGAACATAAAATTTATCAACTTTCAGTGGCTTGAATATCATAGAATCCCCCAGATTTTGAATGAATTTTCAGAATTTGAAAGCTTAGGGTTGAAGTTAAAATTTAAGGGATGTCTCAAGATGTTACAACACATTAATTTTTCGAATACTCTAGCATTACCTGGAAATTTCTTTGGTGATTTTGACTGAGTTTTCACAGTATCAACATGAGTGATAAATTGTAACAGCATGGTTAAGAATCTTCATTACTACATTACTAAAAATGCTAGAAAATGTTAGAAACTAACATTTGATTCAAATGCGAAGTTAATAAAACATATTTAATGTTTGAAATGCCAGATATTTTAATTCCGCAAATTCAGCCTTTTATACAAATCAAAAGTCAATCCAGAAAAATAGTATCGTAAATAATGCTGATGGCCAGAAACATTGTAGATCGTGGTTAAAGAAAATCTCTGTTGTTTTTTTTTGTTATTAGTTTCTCGCATTCAATGCGGTCATTTATGTCGTTTAAAAACTAAATCTCCCCAATTAAAGAAAAGAATATTTCATATATAATTCATGTTTGTTTAGCATGGATTATGCATCATAGGTATTACTATTAACTGCTTTTGATACGTTCATTATAGGCTACGGTCAGAAACATTATAGTTGTGGGGCATGTCACATCTAGTGGTTCCATCTTTGGTATGTTTCACTAAACTTTGAGAATTTCATTTAATGATCAGTGTTATGTAAAGTAGAATCATAAGACATACCAAACAACTGAATTCTAAGCTTTAAACTGTGAAAACCCCATTGAAATCTGATCAGTAGTTTCTGAGTTCCAGTTTTAATTTTTGTAGATTTGAAATATTAGTCCCACCATCACGGTAATTTAATTTAATTGCAATGGAGCACATGCTCCAGTAACTATTTCTCTACACACCCATTTTTCACCATTTTATGTACCCACCTACCTTTGCCCTCTACAAATTTCAACTTTAAATAATTTTTCAAAAAATGGTGAAAATTTATTCACCAATTCTCTTGGTAACTTATTCCAATCCCTTATCTTCTTTCACCCGTCGTGGTCATGATCATCTCTTCCCTTCCACATATTAATTTTAATCCTTACACCAATATCTTTCCACAATTTGTCAATAATATATGCATTGTATACTCCCATGACTCTCTTCACCATCCTCCTGTCTTCCAATGAATCCTATTCCAGCTCTCTTATCATATTGGTTACTGAATATGTTCTATGACAATTTCCAAAGACAAATCTAGCAGCCTTTCTTTGCACCTCCTCAAACTCCCCAAACTACCCAAATTGTGGGTCCCAAACTAACCAACATATTCGAGCAATGGCCTGACCAAAGTTGTAACCCAATTCCTTTACTTCTCTCATACATCCCCTCATCACTCTCTCCAACAAGTAAAGGATTTTGAAAACTTCTCCTACTACCTGCCAATGTGTGCTACTCAGTTGAGCTTGTTATCAAATGTTATGCAAGATTATATATTATTAATTATTAATGTCATTAGTAAGGTATGCTTGGACTCAGATTTTTATTTTATTTTATGCTTTCAGGTGTTGAAATTTTCAACTGATTAAAAAATATTATCAGGTATTTTTATTCAAGTGTTTTCTGTGAAACCACTGTTTTCTTAACTCCGTTTCTTTTATTTATACTTCATCGCCAGATCAGAATGTTGTCATAGGAAGCATGTGGTTAAAACAATGCTGGGAAGCATTAATTATGCATCTATTGAGGTCAGGTAGTAGCTAGGGTCATTACTTCCTGCTGGCTAGTATCACACACATCACAGTGCAGTCTTTTGCTGAGGAGTTGTGACAACTGTAACACACTAAACTATTCATTAACAATGGCTACAAAGTAAGTAACTTGTTCCATATTATTATTGATGTTTAACTTTGGCTTATCTTGGAGGATATTTATCATCCATATACAAGGTCATGCTATAGTTCAGTTAAGTGTTTAATCATTAGCGTGATTTACGTTACTCTGTAGTGTAGATTAGCAGAAGTGATATGAGCTAATGAGGAAACTATGCAAATTACAGTTACAATACTTATATTGATCATATCTGAAAGAACTTTATCATAAACTTTCATGTTAATTTTAATCTAAGCTGTATGTTAAATTGTTAATTGAGGTTTACGTAATAAGCTTAAAGAGTGGTATTATTTTGTATTATTATTAATTAATCATTAAACAGCATATGGCTCAGTGGCAAATTTGCCTGTTCATCAACTTTTGAATCAGATGGAATTTCAATTCACATTGTTTCAGTGTTTGTGGCAACTTGTTCAGCATATTGCTCAGTAATTTATTCCATTCTCTGACCCACTAGTGACAAATAAAAAATTTCTAGTTCCTATATGCCTGAAATATGAGGGTAAGGAGAAAAGTGCTTGGTCAGGCAATTTTTATTTTTTGATGTTGATATGCATATCACAATAATGAAAATCAAGTTTCAGTTTAATCTGTTGAATTGTTTTCTAGCATATTGCAACCAGAGTTCCATTGGAATTAATTGAATTAAAGTTGATACATTGTGATTGAGTCATTGAACTGGTATAGTGTGCCTGTAATGTTGTAATTAATGCTCCCAAATCATTAATGTGGTACTATTCAATACCTTTAAACTGTTGAGAACTATGTACAAGTTTAATAATCACTCCACATGTAAATTCAACTTTTTTACCGTGATATATCGTAGTCCGTGATGTACCGGGAAACCAAGTGGATAATGGTGTAAGCAGGTTTTAACACCATTTAAGTAAAATGGCCGTTATCCCAGACTCGATGGAAATTAACGGTTTATCTACTTGGGAAACATACTTTTAATAGGATTTCTGGTTTGTAAATAACTGAAAAGTCACTCCACATAAAGTTACAATGTAGTTTATTGGAAATTCTTAAGCTGGTATCAACACATTTGCTACCACATAATGGACCTCACATCCTAAATTCGACTGCAGATGGGAATTGGTAACAATGTCTCACTCTCCCAGATTATCAGCTGTGTGAAAAATGCTTCTGATTGATGCATTCACCCAGTATTAGGCCCAAAAACTTTTCACATAATGTTTTAATTGCTCACTTCTCTGACAACGCACATTGTAGTACGCAGTTAATAAAAAGCTAGGACTCCTCGACTTCGATTCATCACTCTCTCATGAATTCTGATCGATATAAAAACTAAGTTCGGTGACCACATGGCAACTATTTCTACTACTCATACTAAACACTTCTAACCTACCACTTAATTAACCTACCACTGATGTCAAACTAATTGGCCTGTAATTCTCAACTCTATTTCTCACCCCTCCTTTATGTACCGGTACTACTATTGCACTTTTCTAGTCCTGTGGTAAGCAGCAAGTATCCTTTAAGATATCTGTAGTAATATTATCTACACCAGCCCCTTTGTTTTTTCAGCTTTCTGATTTCCTTCATGAATTCCTCAGGATGAATTTCAAAGTTTTTGGTATCTTCATTTCTAATTGTGTTGTTAAGCTCGTTCTCTGAATTAGACCCTCTTGTTTCTGATTCACTGTCCCTAATGCTCTCACTAAACCAGTTACTTAAAATCTCTGCCTTTTTCAAATCCTTCTCCATTCTTATCTATAAGCATCTCCCTTCCCCTCAGTTTCCTCATATAGCCATAGAAATTTCTAGATGCATCAGTCAATGGTCCTCCTGCACTGACAATACTCTTTGTAAACCCATCTTTAGCCACTTTCTTTGCTGTTATCAAGTCCTTGATTAGTTGTTTTAAATATTCCCTACTACCCTGCTGTCTCTTAACTCTGTTATGTTCTCTTCTTACCAACCTCCTCACTTCCCAATTTTAGTACATAGGTTCTTTACTTCTCTTTATTTTCTGCCTTGGAATAAATTTTTCTTCCCCCATTGTTATTATTTCCTTGAACTCTTCCCACCTTGACTCTGCTGTACTTGTGACTTCCTTCCATTTGCTGAATTGTTCTCTGAAATATCTCTTCAAATTTGAAACCTGTGCCTTTTTATAATTGTACCTATTTCCCTCTTCAATTTTGGCTGCTGGTTTACTGAATCCTCTAATATCCATCAGAACTGCATCATGATCACTGATTCCTTCAGTTACTTGACACCCCACAAGGTATTCATCGGGCTTAATTATAAATATATCCGAAATATTTTGTCCCCAAGTGTTAAGCTTAACCACGGGACTCCCAAGTGGCAAGTTTTTGTGGATATACATCTGATCCCCTTTCCATACATCACCTTCAAACATGATTAATGTTGTTTACAGCATTGTAAATAAATGAACTTTTTTTTGGCATCCAGCTGAATTAAAAAGTCACACTTGTCACATAGATGTCTATGTTTGAAAATGAGGGCTGAGGTAGACGCCTTCGATCAATCCCACAAGTGTTAATTTTTTATTCAGCTGGAAGCCCAAGAACAGTTATTGTGTGTTTGTGTTTAATTGTTTGTTGCACCCCTTATGTCTTCATATCTGGTGAGTGGTGCATTTACTTTCCCTATCTTTCGTTAGTCCTTCAAATATCTCAGGAGCATTGTGAGTGGTAATATGAGTTGCAAGAAGGAGGTGAAAAATACAATTGCAATGGCAAAGGAAGCTTTCATTAGAAAGACACGTTTATTATGCGGAAGGCTAGATAAAAAGCTGACTAAAAAACTAGCTAAATGTTTTGTATGGAGTGTAGGACTATACCGGGGGGAACGATGTTACGCAAAGAAGATCTAAAGAGGTTGTAAGCTTTCGAGATGTGGATATGGAGGAGGATTGAGAAAATAAATTGGAAAGACAAAGTAATCAATGATGAAGTGCTTGAACGAGTAGGAGAGGAAATGTCCCTTATAAAAACAATAAGGAACAGGAAAAGAAACTGGATTGGTCATCTGTTGAGGAATGAGTGCCTGCTTAAAACTGCTCTGGAGGGGAATACAAACTGAGGGAAAAGAAGAGGTCGGCGAAGAATGAAAATGATTGATGACATCATGATAATTGGGAAATATATAGAGACTAAGAGACTGGTGGAACAGAGGAAGGCTTGGAAGACTGTTGCTGTGAATGGACCTGCTGAATAGCAGAAAACCCTTGATGATGATCTTTCTTTATTTTCATTCCCTAACAGCATTTTTACTAGCTCTATTATCTTAAAAGTACTTTATGAATATACTAATTCTACTTCCTCAACACCACCAAATACATATATACATTTCAACATCATTTTTTTTGTCATTTGTAAATATACCTACATTGGCAGAAATTAAAAGTACAACACCCAGACAGAAATGGTGGAATTTTAGGAAACTTTGTAGATATATCCAGGGTCTTACCCAGAAAAAATGATAACAAATTGAAATTTATCAGACTAAGTTTATTACTATTGGGTACAGTTTTCAGTATGAAGTGCATCCACCTTTAGCACCTATACATTCATGGATCCTTGCCTTCATTAAATCAATAAGTGTTTGGATGTCTCTCTACGCCTGCATGTCTTGTGCAGTCAGTTGTTGCAGTTTGTGCTGGGTGACCATGTGATTTAATGAGTCTACTCCTGGCATCTTAGACATACTCTATTGGGGACAAATGTGGGGGCCGTGCAGCCCAAATTGTGATCCTAAACCCTTGCAAGGCTTGTGTTGTGATGGCCGCAGTATGAGAACAAACATGATACTGTTGGAAGATGTGATTTAGTTGGTGGATGTGAAGGGTATCACATTAGGGTGCAGCACCCTGTCCACATAGTGGTGGGCTGTTGTTGTCTTCAACAACAACCAACTTCATGCTGCTGTTGAAACTGAATGTCCCCAATCCATGATACCAATGGCTGAAACTGTGTGAGATTTGAAATGACAGCAGAGTAAGCTGTTTCTCCAATAATACATGTTGTTAATCAACACTTTATCACAGATAGAATTGAGACTCATCTCTAAATACGAATGTATGCCATTCATGTGTCCATTTATGTTATTGCATTATGCCAGGTTAGACAATGCTGGAAATGAAATCAGGATAATGAGCCACATTGCACAGAGGTCATAAAGTGTAAGCAATTGGTTTACAATAGTCCAGTGGAGAAGAGGGAGTGTCTCTCTCTGTAACAACTGCTTGGATCTGGCCTGCAGTCACCCATCTGCCAGCAACAGCCACCCACACAATTTGGCACTCTTCACATGCTGTTGTTCCCCAGCATGGACTTCTGCCTGCTCTGGGAGTACTAGAGCCTTCTTTCCACCACTGTGTAACAAGTCTGAGAACTGGTATTGCACTGTGGCCAATCCTTTGGGAGATTTCATGATATGATGCACCCATTTTAAGCACGCCATTCTCCGAACTCTCTCACATTTAGACATTTGGGTGTAAGTGGGTCATCACTCTTTGTCTTGGCAAACTTGGCCAACAAGAACTAGTGAACAAAAAAAGGGTCATGTTGCACCACTTATACACCAAAAACATAGCAATTTTTCCTAAAAAATAGTCCCATAATTCTCATACTATTGTATGTGAAACTTTTAATTTTTAATCATTTAATACTCTTCATTTGGGGACACTTGGGGCCAAATTTCATTTATTTATCACAACTCCATCTGGGTGTTACACTTTTAATTTCTGCCAGTGTATATTTTAAGATACACTGACACTGATATTACAGTATCAGTTGTATCACTTCAGAATATCACTAGTGCAAAACAAGAAACTTTAGTTTTGTTCTTGTCACAGAGCTGGAGAAAATGGTGTCTATTGCTCTAGATGTGAGAATTGGTCCCACTGGGAGGAATGTAATTATGAAGAAAAAGAGAATGTAAATAAGGCTCTCTCATGGAACTGTCAACTTTGTTAAAGGAAAAGGAATATTTTAGAGAGGGAGAAAACAATCAGAAAGGGGCATAAAATAAGCAATAGCAGAGAAGAAAGATTCAAGTCAAGTGAAGAGGAAGAATGGGACAGGTGTAAGCTTTCAGCATGCTGCACCAGAAACATCAGAATATTCTGAGAGAAATATGTTTGTCCTGTCACCGGGGCCAGGGTGGGAAGAGTGTATTTCTGAGTTGTTAGCAATAGCTACTATGGAGACTGCTTTGAGTTATGATGGTATTAGGACTGAGAATGTTTTAGTTTAGAGGGTGCTGATGAGAAGTTAAAAGAAGTGGTATTAACTATAGCAAAATGAAGATACAAATTACAAACACACAATAGAAGAAATCATAAATATGAGTGAAGCAATTACTGTGGGTGAAACAATAATAGGGGGAGTTACAGCTATGGGGATAATGAGTGGTGACATGAATCTGCTGAAGCCAGTTATAAGACTACAACTAGAGAACTGAAGGACTATAATGAACAAAATAATAGAATTGAGTACCCTAACAGGTATCCTCAGACCACAAATAGTTATAGAGCTAAATAAGGTAGTTTTCTCTACTTCAGAGATTAAAGAGGAATTGGTAGGGAGGTATAATACGGGTTGCTGGGAACTTAAATTTACCAAGTTTGGACTGAAAAGGAAACAAAATTAACAAGCAAAGAAGCAGATATCTCCAAACACCTTAGTGTGGAAAGAACACTTTGTACAAGTAGTGGAGAATAGTACAGGGAGACCAAACATGTTTGATAATTTCATAATGAATCCTTATGATAACTATGAGGGATCTCAAGTTGCAGAAGGTATAAATGACCATGAAACAATTCTGATGGATATTACATAGTTCAATAATACCAGTAACCAAAATTAAAAGCATTTAAAGCTTCAAATATTATAAGGCACCCATTTTAGAATTGAAGAGGTATTTCATGGGAATGTTTATTATGTGAATGGTGGGTACAAATACATGGCAGAAGAAGTGAGAACAGTTCACAAATACAATAAAAATAAGGGAAGAAGTGTTTATTCCAAACAAAAATAAATAAAAACATGGAAACTGTATTCTAAAATCACAACGTGAAAAGGCTCAAGTTTGAAAACTGAGAGCACACTTGAAAAAACTAAACTTCTAATTTATAGGAATGAATATTTCCTTCAAATTAAGTATATGAAGTTCTTCCATTTGTCAACTGTTTCAATATTTGCTGTGACAGAATGAATTAACATCTGAAATAGTTCCATATTTTAATTATTTAGGATGTTCAGTTATCTAAAGCAATTTCTACAAGATATTCTTCTACCAATGTTTTTATTCTTTTGTTCCTTCCATTAAACAATTGTATGAAAACTTCAACAAACACCTTTTTGCCACCACATGCCTCAAAATTATCAGCTAGGATAATTTATGGGGAGAACTAGAGGAAAATGGTAGAGATATTTGATGAAGAGTAATATAATTAATATAAAAAGGATCATCAATAAGAATAGATTCATTATGGCGTTCAAGCTGTTAGTTGATTTTTAAATGAGGTATAACATCTGTCCTATATCTTACAAGTAACAAATGCTTAGATGGTTAAATAGTTCAAATCTCAAGTATGAAAGAGTGAGTGTGTGTGTGTGTGTGTGTGTGTGTGTGTGTGTCTAAGTAACCTTTTAGGATTCAAATTGGCAAAAAGATTTTCATATATTTTTATAATTGATATAAATCCATTTTGTCAGCGATGTGCGTGGTATAGCCATGTTCAGCAATACGCTGCCCGTGGATGTGAAGCCAACTGAAGGTGACAAGAAGCCGGAGAAAACTATCAGAGACAACAGCAATGAGAAAAAGTCAGCAGAGGAAGAGAAGTGGACACCTCGGGAAACGAACTGGCCAAACGTGCTATGGCATATGCACGTCCACTTTGGAGCAGCTGCAGCATTGCTGGTGGTGGCAAAGCATGCTAGCATGCTTACATGGGCCTGGGGTGAGTTTAGTCAAGGAATATTTGCTCAAATTTATTTTTAACTATTTTCACTTATTTACTTGTTTTCCTCAGTTAATTGTACTGTTCCCACACTGTCATCCTTTATCAATAAATATCAGTAACAATGGAGTGATAAAAACTGCTCTGCGGTGATATTTATGTGGAAAGGAAAGATAAATTATACCCAACACTCACCAAAATTGAAGGGAGGAGGGCAGCAGCAACACGAAATAATACACAAACACAAGAAACACAATCTTTCTGGTTAACCCTTTGTCAAATAGAAAAAAACATGTGGCCGAGTCGTGCAAGTCTCACAGTCAACATAGCCACACATAGAATGTACTTGATAGCCATAGGTGCTGGGGGAGCAACGATAATATAATCACAAGAATTACTCACAAGAAAGAAAAATTAGACATATAAAATGAGAAATAATAATAATAATGATAAAAAAATTTAAAATAAATTTTGAAAGGAGGTATTTATTTATCTTGTAGCCATGCACAAAATCAATAATGCAATGTAACATTAAATTATAATTAAAATTCAAAGTCAACATGGTGCAGCCAATCTAGAGCTCCATTTGAAATATTAATAAAGTCTATTGGTGGTCCCCTGAAGGCTCGAAGTGGGCAATCAAAGGTCACATGATGGATGGTTTGTGTTTCCCCACCACAGTCGCAGTTCAGCAAATCTCTCATTCCCCATGTGTACAGAGCTGAAGCAGATCTGCCTTGACCAGACCTAACTCTGTTAAGAGCTGCCTGTTGACTTTCAAACAGGGAGTGCCATTCTGGTGGGGCTGAAGCTATCCACTCCAATCTCCATGCTTTTCTTCCATTAAAATTATCAGATATAAGCTGTTTAGCAGTTTTTAGGCTAAGGAAGGATAGGGAAATATGACCCATCACTTACCACAGAAGAAGGCGACTGGGACGACAAAACACACACAAAAAAAAAAAAAAACACAATAGAAGCACAATTTTTCGCCATACAGCCTTATTCATGCAGAAGGTAGACACCAGACAGAGTCAGATGTGTACACAGAGACCACCGTCTGGTGAATGGCATCGCTGGCGTGGATGGTAGTGTGGGGGGGGGGGGGTGAAGCTCAAATATTGGATCAATAATTGATACTGTTGACAGTGTATTATGATTGAAAGTGGTAGACCAACATAATATCTGAGTGAGGATACATATACAAAAATCAAATTTTGAAAAACCATAAGTCAAAAATAAAATATCAGAAATATAAGAAATGTAAACAGTAGAGATAATGAATGTTGGGTCTGATGGGAGGAGTTTATTGGAGATTTAGGCCAGGAGGATGTCTGGTGTCTAGGTTATTCTGATAGGCTAGATCCCATCTACGTAGGTTCAGAGGAGGTTGTGTTGTCAGGGAAAACTCGGATCGCCCTAACTGAGAAAACAGATGTTCAAATTATTCAGTTTGTGGGAACTGGCATGTTTTGCAGCTGGATGGGCTGTATATACTGTCTGCCTCTGGCCATTCATTCTGATAGCTAGAGGGTTAGTAGTGAGGCCTATATATGATTTGGAGCAATGGAGGCATATAAGTTGAAATACAAGATGTGTTGTCATGCAAGTAGCATGACCATTCACCAGACACATCTAACTCCACCTGGTGTCTCACTTCTGCACAAATAAGGCTACACGCCGAAATATTGCATGTTGCTTGCGTTTTTTTTTTTTTGTGTTCGTCGTCCCAGCCTCCTTCATCTGTGATAAGTGTTGGGTCACATTTCCACATCCTTCCTTAGTTTTATATAAATATATAACAACAATAAGCAGGAAAATGCTTTAAGGCAATAAAACTAAAGAAGGATAGTGAAATATGACCCAAATATGACCCAACACATACCACAGATGAAAGAGGCTGGGAACGACGAACACAAAAAAGAACAAACACAAGCAACGTGCAATATTTCGGGGTGTAGCCTTATTCTTACAAAAGTGAGACACCGGCGGAGACAGATGTGTACACGACGATGGCAGTCTTGTGATTCACCCAGCTGCCTTCGTCTGTGGTAGGTATTGGATCATAATTACCTCTCCTTCCTTATTTTTATATGTACATATATACCTTGTTTCAAAATTTATTATTATTTTCCCTTTTAAATGACCCATTTTTCTTTCTTGTGAGTAATACTTGTGATTATGTTATCATTACACCCCCTCTCCCCACCACCACCACCACCACCACCACCACTACCACCTCTGATGGTCAAGTTCATTCTGCTTGTGGCTGCATTGACCACATGTTTCTTTTTTACTTGACGGAGAGTTAACCAGAAAGGTTGTGTTTTTTGTGTTTATATATTATTTTTTGTTGCTGTTGCCCTCCTCCCTTCAAATTTGGTGAGTGTTGGGTACTATTTATCAATAAATATGTAGAAAAGAACAACAGCCACTAAATTTTTCAAGTTATGTCTGTGACAGGATTCAGACTATCTGTTACCCTGGAATTGACCACATCATGTTATTTGCCCACAGCTCTGCTACTCACACTGTTCTCTCTGCTTGGAGTGACTGCAGGGGCTCACCGCTTGTGGGCACACCGCTCGTACACAGCCACCTGGCCACTGAGACTCTTCCTTGCTGTCTGCCATGCTGCAGCAGGGCAGGTGAATATGAAACATTACAACACACTGAAAAATCATCATATACGAGCTCCATTAGAAAATATCCGACCTTTTTTTTTTTTGGCAAAAAACCTGATGGATTTGAATGAAGTCCACTTGAATGAGCTGACCTTGAACCTTCTTGCAAATGTATTAATTTTTTCCCGCCTGTTAATAGCATCATTTGCTGGTAAACAGCATTTAATTTAATTTAATTTAATTTAATTGCAATGGAGCACAGGCTCCGGTGGCAATTTCCCTACACAGCTATCTTCCCCCTATCCTGCACCCACCTACATTTGCCCTCTACAAATTTTTTCTTTAAATTCCTTCAAAGTTTTCGGTAAATTATTCATCGTTTCTCTTGGTAACTCATTTCAGTGATGTTGTGTGTAGTTCTCTTGTCGGCTTTTAATTGGAAGGAAATGATGGAACGACTGGAGCAGCGCTACTGCATCAAATTTCGCCAGATATTGGGTGACAGCCAGGTGGAAACCATTTGGAAGAATTTTAGCTTTCGGTGGTGATGTAGTTACTAGCTTTTACCCACAGTTTTTCCCATTCGAACACCGAATAGAAATGGTTTCAATACACTACCTTGGGGCACTCCTGATTCCACTTCCACCTCTTTTGATACTGCATTTCTATCCTAACACTTTGCTTCCTAATGTCTGAGAATTTTTCTTTCCAGCAAGTAACTTTTTCATACAATTCTATGAATCCCTCTCTCAAATGCCTTGGAAATATCTAGTTTGGCTCTACCAACTTGGTCTCCCTAGTCAATTTTTTCCAAAATGTCTTCCATATAGTCCACCAACTGAAAATCAAATTAATAACCTTACCCAAGGCTATATTGCCAATGTGAAAACCTTTTTCATTACTCAGAGAAATTTCTCGTGTGGTTACATGTAATACCGTTGATGTCAAGCTGATCAGGTTATACTTTTCAACCCTTTTTGTCACCCCTCCTTTATATTTTGTTACTACTATTAGACTTTTCCAGTCCGCTGGTAAGCAGCAAGTCATCAGACTGAATCTAAATGACATTTTAATGTAACATACAATATCCTATCCTGCTATCTTTAATGCACCTGTAGTAATATTATCAATACCACTCCCTTTATACATTTTTAGCTTTCTTATTTCCTTCATAATATCCTCAGAATGAATTTGAAACATTGTAGTTTGCTCATTTCTACTTACATAGAAAAGCTGCACCTCTGATTTACACTCCACCATGTCATGATGATGGTCCTTAGCAGTCTCATTAAACCAGTTACTTAATATCTCTGTCATTTTCAAGTACTCAGTAACTTACTTTCCATCCTTATCTACAATTGTCGAATACCTTCTCATCCCCTCAGTTTTCAAACACAGCCATAGCAAAATATCTCGTTCAGTTCTAAAATATAAAAATAAGATAGGATAGGGAAAATAAACAGTTACCCGTCACTTACCACAGATGAAGGCAGGAGGGCGAGACACGTAAAAACACAAAAACAAAAGAATTACAATATTTCGACTTTTTAGTCTTCCTCATGTAGGAGGCGAGACATATGGCAGGGGGAAAGATGTGGTCACATCCGAGCCTGCCACATGAATGAAGCACAGGCGGAAAACGCGTGGTAGTGGAAGAATTGCCGGGAGGGGTGGGGGGGGGGGGGGGTAGGGAATAGGCTTGACCAGCGATAAAAGTGAAACAAATGAATATAATGTCTGTGTAGCTTAGTTCAAAAAGTTATAATTGAAAATAAAGGGAGATAGAATAATTTAAAATATATATATATACAAAAAATAAAAATAAAAATAAATAAAGAGGAAAATATATATCTATAAAAAAATAAAAAAAAATAAATAAATATATATAGAAATAACCGACTGTAAAATGAAATGAGAGATAGCAAGTGACAGGTTTAACGTAGGTTTAGGCCAGGGGTGTGTCTGGTGTCAAGGATATGTTGATAGGCTAGTTCCCATCTGCGGAGTTCTGAAGGGGTGGTGGTATTTGGAAAAACTCTAATAGCTCTGACTGTGAAACAGGTGTTGAGGTTGTTGAATTATGGAAGTTCGCATGAATTGCCACGGGATGGTCTGGGTTGGAAGTATAAACTGTTTGCCTGTGGCCATTCATTCTGTAGGAAAGTTGTTGAGTGGTGAGACCAATGTAAGAGGCAGTGCAGTGGATGCAGGTGAGTTGGTAAATAAGGTGAGTGGTAGCACATGTGGCATGTCCAATTATAGGGAAAGATTCGCCTGTGACAGGATTAGAGTAAGTAGTGGTGGCAGGGTGCATGCTGCAAGTTTTACAGCGGGGTCGGTTACACGGGAAAGATCCCTGTGGAGGTCTAGGGGAGTCGGTAGGTAAATACTTGTGAACCAAGATGTTGTACAGATTTGGCGGTCTGCTGAAGCAAGTGCGGGGAGCAGTGGGTAGGATTTTGGGAAGGAGGAGACGCATTTCAGGGAAGGAACGTAAGAAATCATGCCCACGGCGGAGTATCTGGTTGACAGATTCCAGGCCAGGAAAGAACTGGGTGACAAGTGTTGGACCACGGTCAGCTTTAGGAGGTGCAGAACGAGGGTTGTGGGTGATGGCACGGGAAATTTGTTTTTCCACCAGATCATGGGGGTATTGGCGGGAAACAAGGGCTTGGGATAGGTTTTTGGAGTAACTGGAGATTGATTCATGATCAGAACAGATGCGTCTGCCACGGATTGCAAGGCTGTATGGGAGGGAACGTTTAATGTGGAAGGGGTGACAACTGTCAAAGTGTAGGTATTGTTGTAAATTGGTCGGTTTAATGTGTACTGAGGTATGGAGGGTCCCCTGTCGTAGGGTGATATCTACGTCAAGGAAGGTGATACAGGTGTGGGAATATGACCATGTGAAATTGATTGAGTGATTATCATTTAGTGAGTTGAGGAAGTCTAGGAGGTGGTCCTCCCCGTGGGTCCAGATCATAAATATATCATCTATGTATCTGAACCACACGAGGGGACTGAGGGGGAAATTCTTCAGAAAAATATTTTCCAGACGGCCCAGGAAAAGGTTAGCATAGGACGGGGCCATGCGGGTACCCATGGCAGTGCCGCGTATCTGGTGGTAAATCTGGGAGTTGAAGGAGAAATAGTTATTGGAGAGGATAAAGTTGGCAAGGGATATGAGAAAGGATGTTCTGGGAAGACTGTTTGGAGGGCGCATATCCAAGAAGTGCTGAAGGGAGCTGAGGCCTTCAAGGTGGGGAATATTGGTGTACAAGGAGGTTACGTCAATTGAAACAAGGAGGGAGTCTGGTGGTAGAGGACTGGGGACTGTTGACAGACGTTCCAAAAAATGTGGTGTGTCTTTGATGTAAGATGGAAGGTTCTGCACAAAAGGTTGGAGGTGTTGATCCACCAAGGCTGAAATTCGTTCAGTGGGGGAACCATAGGCCGCAACTATAGGTCGTCCCGGATTGCCAGCCTTGTGTATCTTGGGGAGAAGGTACAAAGTAGGTGTGCGGGGATTTTGAGGGGTGAGAAGGGATAAGGATTGTGAAGAAAGACCTTGTAAGGGGCCTAGGAGGTCCAGGAAGGAGCGAATTTCGAGGCAGATGGAAGAGGTGGGATCTGTGGCATGTGGACGATAGGTGTTGGTATCAGAGAGCTGTTTAAGGGCCTCCGCATCGTAGTCACTGCGGTCCATGACCACGGTGGTGGAGCCCTTGTGTGCTGGGAGGATAATGATATTTTTGTTATTGGACAGTTCTCTCATGGCCCGGATTTCAGTAGGGTTGAGGTTATTGGAGTTGGGGATAGAATTGAGGAAAGATTTTGAGGATAAGGTCGATGTGAGGAAGTCTTGGAACAGGAGGAGGGGATGATTTTGGGGAAGTGGAGGAGGGTCAAGTTGGGATGGTGGTTTGAACTGCTCTAAGCTGGACTCAATCTCACCTCGGCGGCTGTCACTCTCCGTTGTGGTAGCAAAGTGATACCGCCAAAATCATCCCCTCCTCCTGTTCCAAGACTTCCTCACATCGACCTTATCCTCAAAATCTTTCCTCAATTCTATCCCCAACTCCAATAACCTCAACCCTACTGAAATCCGGGCCATGAGAGAACTGTCCAATAACAAAAATATCATTATCCTCCCAGCACACAAGGGCTCCACCACCGTGGTCATGGACCGCAGTGACTACGATGCGGAGGCCCTTAAACAGCTCTCTGATACCAACACCTATCGTCCACATGCCACAGATCCCACCTCTTCCATCTGCCTCGAAATTCGCTCCTTCCTGGACCTCCTAGGCCCCTTACAAGGTCTTTCTTCACAATCCTTATCCCTTCTCACCCCTCAAAATCCCCGCACACCTACTTTGTACCTTCTCCCCAAGATACACAAGGCTGGCAATCCGGGACGACCTATAGTTGCGGCCTATGGTTCCCCCACTGAACGAATTTCAGCCTTGGTGGATCAACACCTCCAACCTTTTGTGCAGAACCTTCCATCTTACATCAAAGACACACCACATTTTTTGGAACGTCTGTCAAAAGTCCCCAGTCCTCTACCACCAGACTCCCTCCTTGTTTCAATTGACGTAACCTCCTTGTACACCAATATTCCCCACCTTGAAGGCCTCAGCTCCCTTCAGCACTTCTTGGATATGCGCCCTCCAAACAGTCTTCCCAGAACATCCTTTCTCATATCCCTTGCCAACTTTATCCTCTCCAATAACTATTTCTCCTTCAACTCCCAGATTTACCACCAGATACGCGGCACTGCCATGGGTACCCGCATGGCCCCGTCCTATGCTAACCTTTTCCTGGGCCGTCTGGAAAATATTTTTCTGAAGAATTTCCCCCTCAGTCCCCTCGTGTGGTTCAGATACATAGATGATATATTTATGATCTGGACCCACGGGGAGGACCACCTCCTAGACTTCCTCAACTCACTAAATGATAATCACTCAATCAATTTCACATGGTCATATTCCCACACCTGTATCACCTTCCTTGACGTAGATATCACCCTACGACAGGGGACCCTCCATACCTCAGTACACATTAACCGACCAATTTACAACAATACCTACACTTTGACAGTTGTCACCCCTTCCACATTAAACGTTCCCTCCCATACAGCCTTGCAATCCGTGGCAGACGCATCTGTTCTGATCATGAATCAATCTCCAGTTACTCCAAAAACCTATCCCAAGCCCTTGTTTCCCGCCAATACCCCCATGATCTGGTGGAAAAACAAATTTCCCGTGCCATCACCCACAACCCTCGTTCTGCACCTCCTAAAGCTGACCGTGGTCCAACACTTGTCACCCAGTTCTTTCCTGGCCTGGAATCTGTCAACCAGATACTCCGCCGTGGGCATGATTTCTTACGTTCCTTCCCTGAAATGCGTCTCCTCCTTCCCAAAATCCTACCCACTGCTCCCCGCACTTGCTTCAGCAGACCGCCCAATCTGTACAACATCTTGGTTCACAAGTATTTACCTACCGACTCCCCTAGACCTCCACAGGGATCTTTCCCGTGTAACCGACCCCGCTGTAAAACTTGCAGCATGCACCCTGCCACCACTACTTACTCTAATCCTGTCACAGGCGAATCTTTCCCTATAATTGGACATGCCACATGTGCTACCACTCACCTTATTTACCAACTCACCTGCATCCACTGCACTGCCTCTTACATTGGTCTCACCACTCAACAACTTTCCTACAGAATGAATGGCCACAGGCAAACAGTTTATACTTCCAACCCAGACCATCCCGTGGCAATTCATGCGAACTTCCATAATTCAGACAACCTCAACACCTGTTTCACAGTCAGAGCTATTAGAGTTTTTCCAAATACCACCACCCCTTCAGAACTCCGCAGATGGGAACTAGCCTATCAACATATCCTTGACACCAGACACACCCCTGGCCTAAACCTACGTTAAACCTGTCACTTGCTATCTCTCATTTCATTTTACAGTCGGTTATTTATATATATATTTTTTTTTTATTTTTTTTATTTTTTTATAGATATATATTTTCCTCTTTATTTATTTATTTTTTTTATTTTTTGTATATATATATATTTTAAATTATTCTATCTCCCTTTATTTTCAATTATAACTTTTTGAACTAAGCTACACAGACATTATATTCATTTGTTTCACTTTTATCGCTGGTCAAGCCTATTCCCTCCCCCACCCCTCCCGGCAATTCTTCCACTACCACGCGTTTTCCGCCTGTGCTTCATTCATGTGGCAGGCTCGGATGTGACCACATCTTTCCCCCTGCCATATGTCTCGCCTCCTACATGAGGAAGACTAAAAAGTCGAAATATTGTAATTCTTTTGTTTTTGTGTTTTTACGTGTCTCGCCCTCCTGCCTTCATCTGTGGTAAGTGACGGGTAACTGTTTATTTTCCCTATCCTATCTTATTTTCAGTGCCTTGCGGCAGTTTCTTTGTTTCCTTTATCCAGTTCTAAAATATATACCTTTTTGTAAGAGTACCTGTTAACACCTTCAATTCTAGCCACTGGTTTACTGAATGCTCTAATATCCATTAGATCTGCATCATGATCACTTATTCTTTGTTACTTGAGCTTTCATCAGGCTTTATTAAGAAGATATCCAACATGATGGGTTTCCTTGTGCTCTGCTCTGCCACTTGTTTAAAGTCACCTTACTAAAGTATTTGTAGTTCTCTGTTCCCTTGTATTATTAATCTCATTTCCTACGGACTTGGAAAATGTAAATTTAAATCTTAACTAATATCACTCACCTCTGATTAATTCAGTCCCCCCCCCCCCACCCCCCAAGAACAGGGTATTCATCATTCATTCTTCTACTGTTGTAAACAGCCAAGAGAATATTTCTTTTTTTTTTTCAATTTATTGACCCAGAAACCTTTACTATGTAACTCATGACTATGATCTATGAACACCAGCAAACTTTAGCAATCTTTGCTAACCAATATGAAAATCCTCACCATCACTTGAATACACTCTGTAGCTGACAGAAAAAACCTCATAGTACTTCTTACTTTGACCAAGATTAGACCGCTATAACTACTTGTAATTTGTGTACCTCCGTTAAATTACCAAACTCTATAACTTTGTTCATTATACTGTTACTGTTCAGTAGTAATTGGGTTTTGTGATAATTTCAGTATTATGCTTCACCCTCCCAGTTGTGACACTGTCTTTTACCATTTCATCGTTATTTAGTTTTAGTGATATTTCGCATTGTCATCTGCAATCAATATCCATTTAGTTGCCTATTTTTTATTTCCCCACTCTGCCATCCTTCCAACTTTTGATGTAGTCACTTGGCCTCTGAAAGCATTGCTACAATTAGCTGCATGAATAAGATGAAGAATGTTCAAAATAATTTTAAAAAATCAACTGCAGTGGCAAGTTCTGTAGTCCTTACTTTGAGGTATAAAAAACAATATTGAGCTTGAATCTGATATTTATGAATTCATACTTTTGTCTCACAGTACCCATGTTTCATAATGTTTAACTTTCAACATGGCTTCATCTTGTTTGACAAGGAATACTGTGTTTTGTTTCATTACTTAAAGATAAAAATAATAATTCATTATTGAGGGTGGAGAAATATGTCTCAAAGTTGATAACATTGATTACAGGGTAGTATCTACAGTTGGGTGCTGGAACACCGTGTGCACCACAAGTACCACGGAACAGACCTGGATCCATTTAATTACCGCCGTGGCTTCTTCTTCTCTCAGATGGGCTTCCGGCTGCTCAAGCCACACCCACGCTTCCAGGAGGCAGCGGCGAGTATTAGCATGCAGGACCTTGAGGAAGACTCAGTGGTCATGATGCAGCACAGGTGACAAGAAGTTGTTTGCTTTCAAGTATGCTGTAAATTTGTTTTAAAAAAAAATAACAAAATAAAATCAGTGTTCAGCTGTGAAACAGCTATTAGTGTGGAACAGACACAAACTGCCATGTGTAATTCACTTCTAATATTGTGTTGCTTTAAAAAAAAAAATATGTATCTACTATACCTGTGAGCACCAAGTAGAGTCTGCACGCACCATTTGGTGGTGTTATAGCTGTAAGTGTGACTTGTCCTTTTTATTATTATTTTGATAGTGCAGACAATGAAAGTGCCTCCATCTGTGGTAATTGATGGGTTAATTTAGCTATCCTTCATTGTTTTTATTATTTGTGGCTTATAACCACCACAGCACAAAACTTGAAGTTGCAGAAAAAAATTTGTCTGCTGCTCTTGAAGGCCTATCAAGATATTATAAGGAAAACCACTTAAGACCTAACCCTTCAAAAACTGAAGTGTGTGCCTTTCACCTAAAAAATAGGAAAGCTCAGCGTAAGTTAAAAGTAATGTGGTCAAGTATCGAACTGCAGACATGTAACACCCCAAAATATCTGGGAGTGACACTCGATAGAACCCTCACATATAAGAAGCACTGCATGAATTGCAAAATGAAGATCTCTACAAGAAATAACTTACTGCGCAAATTAGTTGGATCACAGTGGGGCAGTCAACCACAAACTATACGTACATCGGCAATGGCCCTTTGTTATTCTGTTGCAGAATATGCATGCCCAGTTTGGTACTCATCATCTCATACCAAACAGGTGGATGTAGCCCTCAATAACACCTGTAGGCTAGTGGCAGGTTGCTTAAAGCCTACCCCAGTTGATAGGCTTTACCAGCTTTCGGGCATTGCTCCACCCAGTATCCGGAGAGAAGTGGCTGCGAACAAGGAGAGGACCAAAGTAGAACGGGAAAGCGCTCATCCACTGCACGGCCATATACCACCAGCCCAGAGACTCAAATCCAGGAAAAGCTTCCACAGAACATCACGGGAACTAATTGGGTCACCTGAAAAGGCAAGAGTACAGTTATGGAAAATGAGGGTTCCCAACATCTCGGGACCACTGACGGTTGCAGAGCGCTTGCACCTGGTCATGAAGAAGACTGGAACGTCTGGCGGTCTTTAAATCGATTGCGAACAGGAGTGGGCAGGTCCAAGGAAAACCTAATGAGATGATACTACCAGTATTAAATGCGAATGTGGAGAAGACCAAACTATGAATCATATGCTTGAGTGCCCTATGTGCCCATCATCCTGCAAAAATGAAGACCTGTTTCAAGCAACACACAATGCGATTGAGGTTGCGAAGTACTGGGCCAAGAGTGTTTAAAGTTGTTGATTTACAAAATGTAACTGTGTATTTTGATGTTTTTGACACGAGAATAATAATAAAACCACCACAGAAATATATATACAATATGACCTACAAATTCATAAAAATAATAACATTTTTATTACATGGTCACCTTGCATAGAAAGAGTTTGTGATGTAATGGTTACCTTCCGCCAACCCAAAGTAGCACCCGGGTTGATGGGTTATTTTAGCTATCCTTCATCGTTTTTATTATTTGTGGCTTATAACCACCACAGAAATACATATCCAAAAATTTTACACAGATGAATGACCTACAAATTCATAAAAATAATAACATTTTTATTACATGGCCACCTTGCATAGAAAGAGTTTGTGATGTAATGGTTACCTTCCACCAACCCAAAGTAGCACCCGAGTAGCAGAGTGATACGATACATAGTTAGTCAGTCAACATGGAGCAGTCACGCTGTGGTGGCCCAAGGATTTTTTAGTGAATTATTGAGAATTATAGTGACTATTATAGAGTGCTATGAAAGCTAGGTCAGTTGCGACAGATGCTGTAAACAGGTAAGACAGAAAGAATGTATATGCTCGTGGAGAAAATGACCAGCTCAGTAGTATAGGGTAGTCAGCGATTCATGCAATCGATGGCACATGTCAGCAAGAATGATGGCATCAAGATGCTCTGGGATTGGATCCCCTCCTAGGAAAAGGTAGTGGGGAAAGATGAACGAAAACCCCGGGACCAGTGATGAAAGGAGGTCGATCCGAGTGGCCGAGGCCACAGAGCTGTAAGATGGCACCACAGGCAGGGGCTGCAGATGACAAGTGGGGACTGTGTCACTGACAATAGCCACAGAGGACAAAACTTGGCATTCTCACTATAAATACAGCTGGGAATGATCCTGTTTAAGTGCCGATAGCTATTGGAGATGGTGTTGCCTAATGGAAAGTTAAGTAAAAATTGTTAGTTTCTGGCTTTAGTCGCAAGGATAACTGACCTGGCTGTAACAAGCGAATTAGAGAAAGCTAAAAGGATATTACATGGCTGTTATGTACTGTTGTTAATAAATGTAAATATTGAACTCGCATGACATACGGGTTTTACCCACATATTAATGTCCCTCTTGGGGGTGGCAGAGTGAAAGAAACAGCCAGATCACCACAGCACATTTCAGTATTATGTGAGTACGCGAGTGATTGCTTTGGAGGTGAGTACTGTCTGTACAGGGTATTGATGGAGTTATGGTGTAGCAAGAAATGTGTATTAAGTGATGACAATTACAAGCGAACCAAAGAGTATAAATGATTAACTGTGATACATAGTGAAGATGAGAACTGTGCACCACAACTAATGTTATGAGTGATTTTATGTTTCATCAACTTGCAATTATTTTTTTGTAAAGAAACTGCAATCTTTGGACTTTTCACTTTATATTCTTTTAGAGCCTGAGCTAACTTGTTCAGCATGTCTCCCAATACATAGAAATTAATTATTTAATGGTGGTAAATCCGTTCTGCATGTAGCAGTGGGATTAGCAATAAACTTCCATTATCATGTTCTATTTCAACTGGAGGCTTACTTTACTACAATACTCCCACCCCAGAACATACTTTGTTCCACCCCTGGTGACTGTGACAAATAATGAACTATATTAATTTAGAACTGTTTAAAACTAATCAAGTCTGTTCATTAAACAAACCAACTATTTAATTAGCATATATGGCTCTCAATGAGAGGACAAGTGTATAATATCCAGATGAATATCAAGCACATTTTGTAGAGATTGGTGAATGAACTATTAAAGGTAGAAATAAGTGATTATTAACAATGAACAAATAGTAATTAAAGAATCAACCTTAATTAGCTTGCAAATTCATACACCAAGTAACATGAAAAGTCATTCATGATCGAATGTTTTCAAACGACTTGAGAACTCCATTTAATTATATTGAAACACAGAACAAATACAACAATTCCATACTGTTAATAAAAGTTATAATGTAATAATTACAAAAAATGACACATAAGTAATTGAAAATATTAAAAGAAATAAGGAAGGATGAATAAAATAACATTTCACTTGCCATAAATGAAGGCAGGAGGGTCAAATTTAATTTAATTTAATTGCAATGGAGCACACACTCTGGTGGCAATTTTCTTACACATCCCTGACACCCTTACCTACAAAAGAGAATCTTCCCACACCATTGTGCCTGAAATCTAGTGCCAGCTTGTGGTCATGGTCATCTTTTCCCTTCCATGCACTACTTTTCATACCTCCATGGCTCATCACCAGTATACGCCTTGTACACTCCCATGACCCTCTTCATCCTCCTCCTGTCTTGCAATGAATTGCATTCTGCAATAATTTCCAGATACAAATCTAGCAGCCCTTTTTTGCACCCTCTACAACTCCTTTATTTGATACGCAAAATGTGGGTCCCATACCACACTACCAAATTCGAGCAATGGTCTGACCAAAGTTTTGTAACCCAATTCCTTTACTTCTCTCGTACATCCCCTCATCACTCTCTCCAACAGTTGCAGAATTTTGAAACCTTTTCTTACCACCTGTCCAATGTGTCCTGTCTAGTTGAGCTTGTTATCAAATGTAATGCCACGATACTTACGTTTCAAGTCTTCAGCAAGCAATTCTTTCCCAACCATATATTCATAATTAACCTTTTGTTTAATAAACATTTTCCAGTATTTCAGTTTCAGAACCTTTTTCATCTACATCTACATTCATACTCTGCAAATCACAAACATTGTGGGTGGCAGAGGGTGCTAAGCACCAATCCTAAACCCGCCCATTCCAATCCCGAATAGTGCGAGGAAAGAAGGAATACATATAAGTATCAGTATGGCATCTTATTTCTCTAATCTTATCCCTCCGGTCATTGCGACCTAAATAGGTTGGCGGAAGAAGTATTTCATTGCACTCGAAATTTAAATTTTTTCACATATTCTCCAATAAATTCGAACGCAAGCTACGTCGTCTGTCTTCCAAACTATCCCAGCCCAATCTATGTATCAATTTTGTGACGCTTTCATAACGGCTGTAACAACAAGTCATGAATCTAGCGGCTCTCCTCTGCACCCTCTCAACTGAGTCAATCAGAACCTTGCGATACGGATCCCAAACCCCACAACAGTAATCCAGATGCGGACGCACTAGTGTTTTATACGCTATCTCCTTTGTTTGAGCATTACAATTCCTGAAAATATGACCTATGAATCGTAATTTAGAATTTGCCTTGCCTACGACGGAAGTTATGTGCATGTCCCATTTCATGTTGCTTTGTACTATCACCCCCAGATACTTCACAGAATCAACCGTGTCAACAGGTGAATTGTTTATTTTGTAATTGTGAACAAACTGATTCTTCTTGTTACTTATCCGCATTTCCTTGCACTTTTTGCAATTAAGTGTAAGCTGCCATTTACGGCACCAGTCGCAAATAGCATCCAAATCACGCTGAATTTCTAAGCTATCGTCGGAGCACCTTATTTCCCTATAGATAACCGCATCGTCGGCAAACAATCGCAACCAGCATTTGACGTTGTCACCTAGATCGTTTATAAATATTAAGAAAAGAAGTGGACCTATTACACTTCCTTGAGGTACGCCCGAAGTAACATTTATCTTAGAAGAGGCTTCCTCGTCAACAATGACATACTGTGATCGACCAGTTAGAAAATCACGTATCCACTCGCAAATCTGAGCCGAAATACCATAAGCTCGAATCTTCGCTAAGAGTTGGTTGTGTGGCACAGAATCAAAAGCTTTCTGAAAATCCAAAAAAACTGCATCAATTTGCAAACCTGCATCCATAACTTTCATTATGTCGTGGGAAAATAGGGCCAAGTGTGTGTCACACGATCTCTTCTTCCGAAATCCGTGTTGACATGGTGTAAGTAACTCGTTCTCATCTAGAAGCTTCATAATGTTCGAGCATATGACATGTTCCAGAATTCTGCTGCAGACCGATGTTAGAGATATGGGTCGATAATTCCTAGGATCACTCCGATCTCCTTTCTTAAAAACGGGAATTACCTGGGCTATTTTCCAGCTAGAAGGTACTTTTCTCTCTTCTAGTGATTTACGGAATATATCTGAGAGAAATGGTTCAATATCCTCCGCGTATTCAGAAAATACTCTTACCGGTATACCATCAGGACTCGGCACTTTACCCCACTTCAGGAGTTTTAATTGCTTTACAATTCCTACGCTATCAATTTCTATCGGATCCATCTCATGTTTCATGTTTTGTGTTTTCAAGTTTGTTTGGCCCTCCTGTCTTCATCTGTGGTAAGTGACAGGTTACTTTTCTTATACTTGTTTATTTTCATTGTCCATAGGCACATTCATTGTAACAACTATCCTAAAACATTTAAGGAAATAACAAATTATAATTTGTACATTATTAATCATCTGCACAAATTATAAATATTCCCAAAACGGTACCTCTGCTGCTGTAGCTTATTTATTTGAAGTAATAATAGTAACACTAAACAAAAGTCTACAGTATCATTACTCACTTTAAAAAATAATAATGGAAATGCAAAACATGATTTGTCAGGTATGATTGTCTCTAAGATTATGTTTATGTACATGTCTAGCCATTTATTGTACTTTTTTCACAGTGGAGGACTCGGAGGACATGATACATCTTGGGTCTGTTGTTATCATTAATTAATGCTGTGCACACGACAATTGACCTACACATATTCTTTTAAATTAAATGAATTTTCACTTTATATTCTTTTAGAATATATTCTTTTTAGAACCTGAGGTAACTTGTTCAGCTTGTCTCCCAATAATTTAATTACAATCTATGCCTCCTTGTAATGTAATATTCATGGATGTCCAGCGAGAATCGTGTTGTGAAGATACAATATAGAAGCAGGCTTACAATTATTGGAAGACAAGCGACACCTGATGAAGGCGGCAGAGACAGGTGTCAAAACGTTTTGTTCTCATGGGTATTATGCTAGAAGGTTACATTGCAGTATATATGCCAGGAAAGTCTCCACTCACACATCTGACTACCTCATGTTCAAATGAAAATTTTTTCACTTTATTATCACAGAATGGAATGGGTAATTTGTGTTCATAGTCATCACTTCCCTCCCATGTACCACTTCTAATTTTGTTCAAGTATCTACGTGGGCCTCATCACCAATACATGCATTATACAGTTCCAAAGGTATTTTCTCAACTTTGCTTCGGGGCTAAGCAAAACCAAAGTTCCAACTTAAATAATGTTGTTTGACCATTTGCCTCTGGCACTTGCAACATTTCGATAACATAGCTGCCACGTGTTTGAAATACCCTGAAACATGAAAGGGAAAAGTAAAAATGATCACATAATACACAATTCTCAAATTTCAAAAGAGAAATTTTTTTAAAAGTTGTCTTACAAAAGTTCAGTACCAGATTAAATGGATAAGGCAATCTGACTTCATTTCCTTAGAAGATCACAGGTCAAGCACACTCACGAGAGAAAACTCTTGTCATTCCCCCATACTCCGATGAAAGTTGTGGTATGGCATCATTAAAATGTACTGCCACATGGAACTATTTGCTCAGCCAGCAACACCCGAGCCTACCAACTCAGAACTACCGGGCAACTGACTGAGTAGCCGCTAAGTCTACTCTCTAAACATTTAATCCATCGACTTTGTGATGTCAGCAAAACACTTTGAAAATTCATATCTCAAATGGTACTTACTAGCTTGAATCATCACTTTCTAGTATGTCTTTCTAATATCTTATTCCATCTGTTTTAACCTCGTTTAGTCTTCAGAAAGACTTCTATTAAATTAATTCTAAATTCTTTTATGTTATGAGTCTAGGTGCACTTTCTGACAACCATGACAATACATTTCTAAAAATCTCATTTATTTTACAGATGCCTTGAGCTTTCTACAGATATATCATTTTAATCCTCTCAATTTTATTTATCTACTGAACTTAATTTCTGGCTTCTATCATTATTAGTTTAAATTTTGATTTTTTCTTCTAATCAAAAGTCCTAGTTATACTTTGCCTGATTAGTTTATGTTCAAAACATTCTAGATGGTGCTAACTATAACTGGTGATTTCGGTGCACAGCAGTGCATCCGACAAGTCAAGTCAACGGTGACACTGCCTACCTTTTTCTGGAAGCGATTCGGGCCATTTTTGAACCTCAATTTCTTCGGTTGTTTTCATGCTACATGTCTCAAATTTCTGTTATGCACAAATATGAGCAATCTTAGCAAATGTACTAAATTTTATTTTGTTACTGTTCTTAGTTCGGATGTTATTCGGATGCAAACTTCAGCGATTTTGTCACTCACTGATTGACTGGTGATCATCAAAACTATAAGGCACTTCCTGTAGCTGTAGAAAACTTAAATTTGGTACACAGATAAAATTTTACCCACATGTTATAAAAAAAAGTCTGAAACTCGTAAATTTCCAGATACCTACCCCTAACGTGAAATCACTTTCTATACTATTAACTTTATATTCTTCAATTTTTCATCATGGAGTGAGCTTACTATGTTTAACGGGTGTGTTAAATTTTACTTCTTTCCTTTTATTACTTTGGAAGTTATTGAAATTCAAAATTTTATTTTGGTCTGACACTCCAATATCAAAATTCCACTGTACTTCCAGTAATCCTAGAAACAAGTAATGTGGTACACATATGCAGTTTCATCCCTAAATCATAAGGAAATCTACTATTGGAGTTTTTCCCCATATTTATTTAATTGCAATCCCAAACATGAAAAATTCTATACATATTTGCGGCTTAATTGTTTTGCTCCAGATGAAGCTATAAACCTTATATTTCTATATTACATAGACATGAGCAAGTTGAACTAAAGCCTTAAATTTTACTTTGTTCCTATGCTTAGTTTGGAAGTTACTAGTAATTTTGTTTATGGTGGTAGCAAAACTAACGGCAATTGCTCGGCTATGGTGCACCCCCCATTGTTTTCAGAGAGTACATCATTCTTGGTAATGTATATTGATGTCTTAAATTCTGAAATGTTTGTTTTCACCAATTTTCAAATGGAATCATTACATTTGGGCAGCGATTTAGAATAAATGATAAAAATAAATGAGATCCCACAAAAATAATTCTTGTAAAAATAGGCCAAGTCTCATGTTCATGTAGTGACAAAAATTTATGAGATCTTACAGTGTGTATTCAGTTCACTTTGTGAAACAGAATGGTGTCTCTTGGTGTCATAGATCATTTATTTAGGATAAATTTTTTTTTGATGATTTGGCCATTATGCACACCATGTTTTAGTTAACCTATATAAATACCTTAAATTTGTTGCTTTATCAAACTTATAAATATATAAAAGCCAAGATTTCCCTTGCTCTTTTTTGAATTTGACAAGTATTTATTATGCCCTCAATTTAAGTTCAAATTATGACATGCATAATGGCCAAGTCATCAGATTTTTTATCCTAAATAAACGATCTATGATACCGAGAGAAACCATTCTGTTTCATAAAGTGAAGTGAATATACACTGAAAAGTGTAGACTTGGCTCAGAAGAAGATCTCATAAATTTTTGTGACTACACGAACATGAGACTTGGCCTACTTTTACAAGAATTGTTTTTGTGGGATAAAAGCTTTACTGTAATAGATCGTGTTTAGTAGTTATTTCAAATTTTCTGTTTGCTCCCTCCTAATTGCATGGTTTATAGATATCAACAAATCACAATATATCTAAAACTAAATTTTTCTGGGTATGATGAATACACTTTAAAATGATTCTCATCAAAAGTTCTAATAGTGTAAATGAATGCAAGGAAAACTATTATGGTTGAAAAACTACTGTATCTGAATTCCACATGGGCCACCTTGAAATCGAACTACAAAATATGTTACTACTGAGAATAGCTAGTAGAAATGCTTTTCTATACTTGTTCTCTGGTTTACACCTACTCCTCAATGGTTTTAACAAGCTTATGGATATGTTATACTAACTTTTTAACAATTTTATTATACCGTAATTTCTACGTATAAAAATCTAGCTGCCCTGCTTTGCACTTCTTCCAGGTCCTGTTCTTGATATCCATAATGTGGGTCCCATGCTACCCCACCATACAAAGTAAATGTTTTGACAAAATTTTGAATTAATTTCCCTTACCTTCCCGATATACTTGTGGGTGTGTCTATCCCTCTCTCGCACTCAGGTTCTACTGGCCACTGTTCATCGTGTTGTGCTGGTGGTTGCCTGTGCAAACTGCGGTCAGTTTGTGGTCTGAATCACTGCTGCCCGCTCTCGCAGTCGTGGGGCTCCTGCGATTCGTCATCTTGCTTCACACTACTGCCCTCGTCAGCAGCGGTGAGCAGATTTGGTCACTCTCTAATAAGGACGGGTAAGCTATATTTTATTTAGTAGATACACCACTCATGTTTCTGAATCAAAAAGTACTTTAAATTTACTGGAGTCTATGACTCCTTGCTTCGAGTTCTTATTAACTATGAGAAATCAAGATCATTTATCCTTAATTCAACTGTTGTTTTGGTTCTCATTCAAGGATTAGTTATACAAATTTCATTGTGTGACATAACCAGCAATTATAGCCATTTAAATGTTTGTAAATAGTATATTATTTATTTTATTTATTTATTGATCAATCTTGTTTCATGGATCCATGCTGAGGCAGTACACACTTTGACAATAAATTTTATTGTCAAAGTGTGTACCTATGGCATGTGAAACATGTCATGGTTAATACACATACAAACAATATGAGTCATAATCATACTAAAAAACAGTTATATGTTCCAAAGCCAAATAAAGAGAATAATAATAAAAATTAATTTTTACAACTGAATAGAGTAGGAGTTGCCAATAAGATAATCTCTCAGTTTTTTTTTCTTTTTTTTGTTGTTTTTTTTAACATATCTTTATTATCAGCAAACTGTTTTATACTCTTGGTAAGTTTATTAAACAGATGTATATCAGAATAATTAACTCCTCTTTGTACTAATGACATAGATGTTTGTGTTTTGCACAAGTTATTTCTGTTTCTTGTATTGAAATTGTGTACCTGTGAACTAGAAGTAAACAGGTTAAAATGATCTATGACAAAGAATCAAAGAATATTTGATAATTTTGTGGCTTAAAGCCATAAGTAAAATAAATAAATAAATAGATGAAATAGAAAAAATTAAAATAAAAAATTGTCTGCAGCTAACATAAATATCTGGAAAATGCTCAAGAATTATTCACATTTAGTAAAGTCCAGTGTGACTGCATGTTCCAGGTACTCAGTCGACACAAACCTCGTGTTCTTCTTGGAGCGCAGCCACTGGCCACGGTACCACTACCTCTTGCCGTGGGACTACCGCACTGGGGAATTCGGCGGGTACGGCACCGGCTGCACCTCGGCAGCGATACGTGTGTGGGCGGCGCTGGGCTGGGCCTCGGGGTTGCGCACAGTGGGTGAAGACGCAGTGAGGAAGGCACTGGCCGCGTCAGTCAACAGCGGCGCAGACATGGTGGCGGCACTCGAGCAGGAGGGCTGGGCGGTCGCCAAGAGGGCCGCTTTCCTGCAGTGACCACACTGGTGAGTGCAGTACATCGCATAACTAAAGAAAACTCATGTAGTCTTACAATAGAGTTTCAAGTTGCCATGTAATCTGGCTCTATTATGGCTGGAACTAGATTTTTTGTGTGTGTTTGGGGGGGGGGGTGGGAGTGTAATCTGTACTGTGGTGCATCCTAGAATACTTTTTATGAGCAAAGCAATACTTTTCCAGTGAGAAAAGTCTTACTAAGTGTGTAAAATATAAATGACAGGCCCAGAATTCATTCTGCTTATATGTATATATAGTAAACATTTGGATAGGAGAGAAACCAACGCTTACCATGTACATCCATAGAATATATAATTTTTGAGCCTATGGCCCTTCTCCAGTAACAGTGAGATAGCTGCACTACTACTGAAGAAGGGCCAGAGGCTCAAAAATTTTGTTTTATGTGTGTATGTGGTTTTTTTTTTTTTTTTTTTCATGTATCTACACTGCAGGAATCCTACCCTATGGCAAGTGGTGGTTTTTCTCCTATCCAAATATTTAATATATCAGCTTTCAGCGCCTTTGTTTCCTAATAACATACATATATAATGTAATATGCAACTACCTTCCACAACCTTCACCAACCGTGTAAGTGGGGAAAGCTTCCCTGTCATAGGACTCCCACCTTATATATCAACTCACCTGTAACCACTGCACAGCCTCCTACATAGGTGATATGTGTGGTAGCCACTAAGGACTCAGTGGGAAGCATGTGGGAGCATGCTTATAAGGAGCAAGCCTTGTTCAAACATTTTATTGCAAGAATCATGGTCAACGATTGAACTTATAGAGAATATCACAAATAATATAATAGAATACAATACACAAGAAAACTTCGATCTTGCAGATTATGATCTTAATGAATCCTGTAATCACAAATAATATAATACAATATAATACATGAGTCAATGCAATAACAATCATGTTAAGCCATGAGAATATCCCTAATCACAATATCTCCAATGTATTAAACATCCAAACAGAAAATCCTTAAACGATTGGAAACGTAATATAACAGGGCAGGCTCTCACCAATTTACCATCATGTAACAAATCTATAACTAGTATCAAACACAATTTGTACAGAGGAGGCAAATACACCAATTATTTCAAACGAAGAGGAATCAGTTTACCTCAGCGTCCTTCAATTTAACCTTAAGAATCAAGTTCTTACCAAGGTTCTGACCCACTATAGTGTGTGCACACCGGCGCATAAGTCGTTACCACCCACACACACTGATAAGGTGGCGGGAACGATCAGCACCAAATATCGGGGAATTTTGTCCATCCCCGTAACACAATTAACAAGAATGCAGTAAGTGACGCACTTTGCAGTTGGAGTTATCAGGTACTCTATCTCAAATACCCAACAGGGCTAGAAAATGGCAATTTATCGCCTCGAAGTCACCACCAGCCCCGACCACCAGCGTACTCCCGCATCGGCGGAAGACCGCTCATGAACATGGGGCGCAGCAGAGGAATTCCTTCAATTAAAGGGAGCGAGGAACAGTCTCGGTGGAATCACACATCCACCTCAAGTCGTACTTCCGGGCTGCCTGGGCAAATTACGAGAGCTCGCTATACCAGCGGGTCTCTAACGTCGCACTCCTTTGAGGAAAGTATTAGGCCCAACGAACCAAGCCACTGCTGCCGACCGACTCACTTTCCCGGACTCGTGTCCCCGATTATATCAAATCATTCAGCCATTAGAGGGCACCACAGGGCCACAGCGCTCTCTCACGGGTGAAACTAGCACGCGGGCTCAGCATCAGAGGACGATCGCGGGCGGGGAAAATAAACAATGCGAGCCGAGCACGGCTCAATAGGTCTGACAATGAATCAACTGGCCATCAGAATGAACGGACACAGACAATTGGTATTCACCCAGAACACTATTCATGCCACCATTCATGGCAACAACAATTTCAACACATGCTTCTCGGTCCGCGCCATCAGAGTCCTCTCAGACAAAAGCAACATCTCAAAACTAAGAATGTGGGAACTGGCTTATCAGTACCAGTTGGGGACCAGACAACCACCAGGACTAAATTTAAGATATCGCCAATTTTCTTCTCCCCCCTTCCACCGATCTTCCCACCTATACCCACAGAACAATCGCTCACCAGAGCCTACCTTTTAGTAGTTTATAACTTTGAATTATTTTTTTTTTTTAAAGGTCCAAATATTTTTATTTCACAAATCTTTCAGTTTTTGTGTATATACATACATGTTGTAAAAGCCAAGTAGTTGATGTAAATGCTTAATTTTCACACATTTTGTTGCAGATCAACACATGGAATGCATCATTTCTAAAACATATGTGGCTCATAGCTTGCTCATAAAATTCTTTCCAATCAAATCATTCTGTTGAAGAAACTAACAAGTCTTTCTTTGTCATTATTTTCCATTTGTTGTCAAACAAGTGTTCACACTTTTGTAAAAATTGTTGATTCTTGTAATTTTGCATAACTTATGTAGTATTACACAATGTGTCATTTTATATTATATTTTTGTTTACTCCATGTATTAAAGGTCTTTTTACTTTGCTTCTTGTTATTATTTAAAGAAAGAATAATGAGTGAAAATTCAGCCCTCTGAAAACCTGCTGCAGCTTTTCATTTGTGCTTACATAATAAATACTGTGGAGAAAATATTGTATACCAGCAGGGAATGTAGCTACATAAAGGTGAGAAAATTTTATACAATTATAAATAACTAGTTTTTCTTTCTTTCACAATGTAAAAAGAGTACCCAATTTTCTAAATTAATGAGATAAATGGGGTGATGATTTAGCAGCTTCAGAAAGAGAGAATCTACTAAAAAAAATTGTTGTAACATTTACAATACCGGTACACAAATTTCAAATATGTTTTCCCAAGAGAAAATTTTATTTGTTGATATATGATTGAAATAAATGTAAAGTTATTTACACCAGAATACATTTAAAAAGAGTATAGCAATTTCCTCTACTTTTCCTAAACTTAATAGTCACTGGATTATATATATACTAGTGATCACCCCGGGGTCGAAATTTGACCGTAATTCATTATTTAGTTTCTTTTGTGAAAGAGTAATGATAATTATTTTTTTTTACTTTCTATTTACCGATGGTTCATTTGAATTTAGTCCATCTACAATGATTTAAAATATTCATTTTGACTCAAGGCCCATAAAACTGCTTTAGCTTTATGATAACATGAAGTAAATGCATTCCTTCCCCCTGAAGTAACTTCTGATTCGAAATGTTTTACATTTCAAAACCTGCATTGTAAATTCGAAACTATCAAAATTTCTCGGAAAGACATTTATTGCACATTTAAATGTATCCATCAAAATAATTTCATCATTTTGTGTGTTCACTATTTAAATTTGGTCAATTATCATTTTGAATTTCACGCAAATATGTACTCCTCCTTTTTTGTCTCTCTCTTTGTCCGATTTGTCAAGGTTTATATCAATGGTTAATGGAAGAAGGTGTAAATATCTGAATTAAAAAAAAAAAATCGTAATGAATTCAAAAATCAAAAGTCCCTTATCCAACGTTTAACCTATTAAATAATAAAAAAGACCATATAGTATCTGCAGCTTGCCAGTACTGCATTGCTGTGTCCTCTGGATGACATTGATGTCAGATTGTGCAAAATAAGAGTCATAGAATTTTTCAGCGGCGGCCAAATTTATTGTCAAAGAGTGTACATTTTAACTTCATCTCCATATAAACTTTAACTGTGCCAAATCTCACACTGCTCCGTTTTGCTTAGTGTATTAATATATAGATATATAATGTCTATTAATTACAATCTACAGAATAGTTTGTTTCTAGGAAGCTCACTACTTCTTATTAAATACAATACAAACTTTACTGGTGAATATCACTGTGATTACTGTACCTAGGAAATTCTTCCCTTTGGACGCTCTGCTCGGATATCAATGTCTAGGTTAACCGCTAACCATCAAAGAATGTATGTATCCCATTATCTTGAATGGTGATCAGAGGTGTAGTCATATTAGCTTCGATATCTTTACCTGGAACATATTAATTTAACTTCATTGCACTGGAGCACATGCTCTGGTGGCAATTTCCCTACTCACCCATTTTTCCATTTCCTCTACCAGCCTACTTTTTCCTACTATTCTTTTAGCATCTTTCATCAATTCTAATTTATTACAATCTCTGACCCCCTTACCAACAAAAGAAAATGTTCCCACAACCTTATACCTGAAGTTAGGATGCCAGCTTGTGGTCATGGTCATTTCTTTCCCTCCCATACACCTCTCTTAAATCTCCCGCCTATATCTTTGCATGCCTCATCACCAATATATGCCTTATAACCTTCCACGAAATTTGTTTATAAAAATTCCAGCAGAACATAACTAGTCACTCAGGGCTGGCTTATGGAATTTATGGGCTTCCTGCGAAGTTTGATTTCAGAACCCCCTACTTCTTTTCTAGATGTACATTTACCTGCACTTTTAATAATTTTCGTGACTTTACACACACACGCACACATATAATCTGTGTGTAGAGCTCAAACAATGAATTAAGAGACGGACTGAGGTTTATTTAAATCTGTGTACAAGCGGGCCTTCAGTTTAAAGTATTATCTGAACAGGACCAACTACGCTGAGTCTTTGGTGTTTTATCGATGCATCTCTTATGGATCTCCCAACTACTGTCGCTTTCATTTCTGGCTAAGCCCTGCTGACCATTGTGTCAAACGAAATTGTCTTGTATTACATTTATAATACACTTCTTGTATATAACATTTCTTTCCTTGCCTTTCTTTGCTAGTACATATAGGTTTTTGGGGCTGGAGACATGTGAGCAGGCATACATATTTTAATTCAATAACTTTTTATATGAAACGTCAAAAGTTGAATGAGTTTGTGCTAACGAAATTAAATAAATTGCTGAAACAGGTTCAGAGCAATACACACTGTTAAATATACAGGGCTATTGTAATTACATCAGATATGACTTTCTCAAAACGGAAGCTGATAAAGGACTTCTTGTAGAACTCCTCGCCTCGGAACCGCGTATCGTCGCTAGCAAGAATATCCACTGTATGTTGAATAGGTGAGAAAATAAATTATGACTATGTCATAAATAACATTATTAATATGAGTGCTAGATTAAACTCATTTAAATTTTATATTTCTCTCTTTTATTGATTTTAAAATATCGACAATAAACATTACTACTATTTATATGATGAACTAGTATTGAGAAATTTAAGTATTAATTTCAATTTCTAAGTAGTTTTCTTATACCGTAAGTGAATGCCCCACTTCAATACCTTGTACAGGGCCCCATAAAATAACAGCAACCAGCGTTTGTTATAAATATAAAGAAGTGACTGGACAGACGTTCTCAGAGTCGCGAGTTTAATGCCAACTGAAAGGATACAGACAGAAACAGTACAGTTTTTGTTATACCTTGGTTACCAGCATCCAGATCTTGTTATAAATATAAATAAGTGACTGGACAGAAATTCTCAGAGACGTGAGTTTCTTGCCAACTGAAAGGACAGAGGCAAAAAAAGTACAGATTCTGTTATACCTTGGTTAAGAACAACTAGATCTTGTTATAAATATAAATAAGTGACTGGACAGATGTTCTCGGAGCCGCAGGTTAAATGCCAACTGAATGGACAGAGGCAGAAACAGTACAGTATCTGTTATACCTTGGTTAACAGCATCCAGATTTTGTTTTAAATATAAAAAAGTGACTGAACAGACGTTCTCAGAGCCGTGAGTTTCTTGCTAACTGAAAGGACAGAGGCAGAAACAGTACTGGTTCTCATATACCTTGGTTAACAGCATCCAGATCTTGTTATAAAAATAAATAAGTGACTGGACAGACTTTCCCGGCGCCGCTAGTTTTATGCCAACTGAATTAACAGAGGCAGAAACAGTACAGTATCTGTTATACCTTGGTTAACAGCATCCAGATTTTGTTTTAAATATAAAAAAGTGACTGAACAGACGTTCTCAGAGCCGTGAGTTTCTTGCTAACTGAAAGGACAGAGGCAGAAACAGTACTGGTTCTCATATACCTTGGTTAACAGCATCCAGATCTTGTTATAAAAATAAATAAGTGACTGGACAGACGTTCCCGGAGCCGCTAGTTTTATGCCAACTGAATTAACAGAGGCAGAAACAGTAAAGTTTCTGTTATACCTTGGTTACCAGCATCCAGGTATTGTATAAACATAAATAAGTGAATTGACAGACGATCTCGGAGCCACGAGTTTAATACCAACTGAATGTTCAGAGGCAGAAACAGTACAGATTCTGATATACATTGGTTAACAGCATCCAGATTTTGTTATAAACATAAATAAGTGAATTGACAGACGATCTCTGAGCCACGAGTTTAATGCCAACTGAATTTTCGGAGGCAGAAACAGTACAATTTCTTTTATATCTTGGTTAACAGCATCCAGATTTTGTAAGAAATATTAATAAGTTATTGGAAAGACGTTATCAGTGTCTTGAGTTTATCTCCAACAGAATGGACAGAGGCAGAAAGAGTACAGTTTCTGTTATACCTTGGTTAAGAGCATCCAAATTTTGTAAGAAATATAAATAATTGATTGGACAGTGGTTCTCAGTGCCGCTAGTTTAATGCCACCTGAATGGACAGAGGCAGAAACAGTACAGTTTCTGTTATACGTTGGTTAACAGCATCCAAAGTTTGTAAGAAATTAAAATAAGTGACTGGACAGAGGTTCTCAGTGCCTCGAGTTTATCGCCGCTTGAATGGACAGAGGCAGAAACTGTGCAGTTTCTGTTGCACCTTGATGAAGGTCATCCAAATTTTGTAAGAAATATAAATTAGTGATAGGACATAGTCTCTCGGTGCCCAGAGTATAACACCACTTGAAAAACACCTTGCATTAAGTATTCATCACAAATGTACAATAATTTGAAAGAAAGGGCAAAATGTTTCAAAAATTTGTTTACTTTCCAATCTAAACTGAAATTAATTGGGCAAAAATGTTCATTATTTCAAAATACAATCTTCTTATTTATGTTGCATAATCAAAAATTTATTTTTATATTCAATCATTAGTTTATTAAAAATAATACAGGGTATCAGGAAAATATTGTCTTAATACAAGTCATGACTAAGTCAATAAATGCCAGAAATTTGCTAGTCATTACATATTATTTTCATCACTGCCAACACTGAGGTACCTGTCAAATTGATTGTTCTGAATTCCTGGTATTATCTTGCACTTTTCTCACCGCAAAACAAAAAATTTACAAGTTTAAATTATTAGTCTAGAACTAAACTTCCATTATGCATGAATATTCATTTCTTACAAAAAGCAGTAACATATATTTAAAAAATAGACATTGAGAAAAACACCACCACTCATCAGAGGTGACACTAGAAAGTCGTCAACACAAGAATTATATGAATGCACAGGAACCATTCAAATTTTAGGATGGTCCCTTTCTAAACACAAGAGCATGGTGTATCAAGGCAGATAACATGGAAAAATTCACCGTTGTCTTCAATGCACCATGCTCTTGTATTGAGAAAGTATATACACCCAACAATTTCGAAGTCTCTCATGTGTGTATATGTGTGCTGACGCCATCCTTAGTCAATTGTGGAAAGCTGGGATTTATTTCCCTTGCCTTAATTTTATCTTGCTATCAATATATATTTACAGTTTCATAATTAATATCTACATAGTTATCAGCTAAAGTAAACATTTTAACTGCAACATGTAAAAAAAACTGGTTGCAAGAACATCTTCCATGTATCAGTCAGTTTAGAGAGACTAGTTCTTCCCCTGCTGATCTGCTTCACCAATTTTTTTTTCAAGTTCTTCAAACTGCTTCTTGGTCATTATTTCAATTTCATCTTCCACTTGTTCCACTCCCAGCACCTACAGGGAAGAAAAGAAAATTGTATAATGATTATAATTAAAAAAAAAAAAAAAATACGAAAAACTGTCACCTCCAAGCAGAGCACTAACTAATTATACAATACACATACATTCCTTTTCACCACTAATGACCTCGATGTCTTCAATGCATAAAGTCAAAAACAAAACAAAAATTAAGTGTCGCTGTTTTTTTATTCATTTTTTTTCCCCTACAACCCAGTATTGTATGCACGTTCCTAACTTTCCTAAATATATATATATATTAAAAAATAGACACATTTTTCCCCACTCTTACTGTAGCAAACCGAGATTTTTAGGTAATTATCGGTACATAAAGGATTTCACAGAGTATTATGGTAAGCTAGGTCAGTTGCGACAGCAGCTGTAAACATTTGCAGAGAAGGAATGTGTAAGCTCAGAAGGCGATGATCCGCTTTGTAGGACAAGAAAAGCCAACAATTGCATGCAAGTGGCGATGAAATCAGCCCAGAATAATGGCATCAAGAAGCAATGTGATTGGCTAGTCGATGCCCCACCAGGGAAATACAGTGGGGGAAGTGATGAACAAAACTGGACTGCAGCTATCAGAGAGGGTCAGTCTGGCAGAGCGAAATTGGGAGGTCTCCGAGATCGAGCTGGGAGCAGGAGCAACGGTGACAGCAGCAGCCGGGAGATAGACGCAATCTTTGTCAATCGAGGCATCGCAACACCACAATCAACACAGGTGGGAAGGAGCCTGCATAAATGAAGTTAGAATTGGGGATGGTTAAGTCCAGTGAGGTTTAGAGGAAGTCATACTCTGGCATTAGACGCAAGGGTAACTGACCTGACTGGAAAAATGAGATTAGAGAGCAAGAGCATTTATTTACATGGTTATGATGCACCAAAGTCAATAAATGTAAATATTGTACATACGCAACTGGAGTATTATTTACTTAGTTTACTGCTCACATGACATAGGGTCCTACCCACATAAAAATGTTCCTCTCGGGGGTGGTGGAGCAAATAAAATAGAAGCCAGTACACTACATTACGATTTGTTTCAAGTTTTCCCTCACGTTTTCCACTATACTAGTGCCATCCTTCAACATGCTGAACCTTTTCATGAATTACTAGCTGGTACCCACGACTTCGTTCCATAGTGCACGATGAGAGACTCGATGCTATTACCACACACAAATGCCAGTCATCTGCACTATGTAGTTCAGGCAGCAAAGTAAATTATACGGACACACGTCTTTGGTCAAAATTCGAAAATATCCTTGAACGACCAATTTCAACCACCATATCCCCCACACTCTCACTGTTACCGAAATTCGACCAACATTGTGATTGACGGGTGACTTTGTGCTACTACCACACACAAACACCAGTGATCTGCGCTAGATAGTTTTTGCTGAAAAGTGATACACCATGACACATTCGTTTTTGGTAGAAATATGAAAGTGCTACATGTCGACCACTTTCAACCACCATATCTCCCACACCCCCATAACTACCGACATCTAACCACCATAGTACACGATACGAGACATGATACCACTACCACCCACAAACACCATTGGTCTATGCTATGTAGTTGTGGCAGCAGAGTGACATACACGGAGACACATGTATTTTGTCGAAATACGAAAATGCCCTGCATCAACCACTTTAAACCATCATATCTCCCACATCCCCACAGCTATCAACATTTGGCCAACGTTGTGCACAACAGGAATCTCCATGCTACTTGCACACACAAAGTCCTATGTTCTGTGCTAGGTAGTGGTGGCTGAAAAGTGAAATATGGGAAAACACACGTCTATATATATATATAAGATTTCAGTCCGTGAACCCTTTTCTTATAATTGAAATAATAATAACCTTAGTTTAGAAAATTTGTTTACTGAATCTTACTATAACCAACAGAATTGCTTCATGATCTCTTCTATAATTTGCCTACAGTGATTTTGGGAAACCGTGGAAAATTGAAATCTGACTGGCCAGACGGGGATTTGAACCTGCGTCCTCCCAAATGGCACGTGTGAGCGTTACTGTTCACCCATTAAGGTCAGCAGGCTACTGTGATCTGTTTGTCAGGCCTGGCACTAGTTCTCAGGGAATTTGAAATTAAATCACCATATATACTGAAACTATTCTGTGATTCAGTTATACAGGAATAGTGAAACTTCATACCTGAACAAGAAGCATTTTGTAGGCAAAGTTCCACTTTTATTCTATAAAACCAGCTTTTGACCTTCCTGTTCCTTTAACATATGAATTTTCTTTTCTATTTTGGCCATCAAGACTTTAAGGGGCATGCACATTTTCTAATAGTTGAAGACTCTGTGGTCCACAAATGATGCATGAAATGTTAACAAAATGAAGGAGAGAGCAAAACACCACATGGACTATTATGCACAACCCACACCATTTCCCAAGCACACAGTTTGAAAGGTTTCAAGGAACCAAATTGGATGCAGTGGGTTAGGAAAATGTCCATACTACACGTGTTCCGCGACAATGTGTACAAGAATCCCATTTCAAATGTGACCGAACTCAAATATTCTGCTTTGCAACAGTAACAGATGCAGTTGAGGTGGGAATCTTTTGAAGTGACTCAGCGGGAATGGTTCTCCTGGGATGCAGAAATACAACAGTGAGTCACGACAAAGAATAGCAGTGTGTGCTATGCCGTAGTCTTAAACTTTATTTTAATAAATTAACTTGTAACAAATATTTAATACTACAACATTTACATTTGCTTTCCCCCCTCTTGTTTATATCATTAAAATTATCTCAAGACCTTAATTCTAATGGCTTCTAACTAGTGGTAAATAACTACTGAAGGAAACCAGTTGAGGCAAGAAAATGTAGCCTTAAAATTCAAAGTAAGAAGCTCACCTCTGGTATGTAGAACTGCAGCATGTTCTGGACACCGTTACGCAGTGTGACTGATGAGCTGGGGCATCCAGTACATGACCCTTGCATTTTCAGTTTAACAATTCCATCCTCAAAGCCCTGCACATAAAGAGATTTAATTCACAGATGAATAAAAATGTAGAAGGTTAGTTTGGTAACATATGTTAACTCTTTTCTGAATTGAGTACAAAGAGGAAGAAGTATAATCCTATAATAATTGAAAATTAATGTTACATAACATCAAATGCTACAAAACAGAGTATACTGCGGTCACCAAGAATGAAAGCCAATAACTAAATTACTAGCATTTGCCCGCTGCTTCATGCACGTGGACCGTGGTACCTGTAGAAATGTTTTACTCCTTTTATCCGAGCACCAAATATTAAAATCGAAAAGCAAAAAATTTAAATGTCATCTAAAAGTTTTCCCTTCTTTCAGTGATTGCCAGAGATTCAGTTTTCATACTGATGCCAAAGTCTTTTCTTTTTTTTTTTACTTATATTTTAACCCAATATAGAAAACATGAGAAATCAGAGCTACATGAAAAATCCATATTAATACATAGAGATAATTATCATATATTAGTACTATCCTAGCCCATGAAGTATATAATTATATAACTACTCATAATGGCTAGGATTATATCTGCGGTTACAATGAAAAATATTATTTCCATAATAGTTAACAAAAAAATCACATTTGAAAATGCTGATACATATTAGAACAGCAAAATGGTATCAGGTTTTAATACTGATATTGAGCACAAAGTTGTTTACAGTAGATTAAACATCACAATTTCGTAACACTTAAGGAAGTACTTAATGTATTATGTGATGATATGACTAATACCATGCTATTGGGTTTTAAAAGCAACACTAAACATAAATATGTTTTCTGCAAATTAAATGCCACAATTTTTGTAATGATTTTGGTCTCACTACACTACTTAATCCAGTCAGTAGCTTTTCCACTATTAAGTCATACAAAACCTGAACTTTTCTGTCTCTTTTTGTCATTTATCCTCATTCTATGTTCACATATCCACCTATATATCCTCTCTAAAGACCTCTGTAGTTGTTCACAATCTACTTCTTCCTGTGTAAAAGATTTTTGTGGTAAAATAGTGCCACCATCATATTTCTGAGTAAGGACTGTTCTGGAGGAGTCACCAGAACTGATAGAAACACTCTACAAATCAAAAAATGCTACTAGATTTCTGGTAAATAAAATAAATGTATTAAGATGTTTAAAGAAATTAACGTCTCTCCTGATCAAAACTTATCGAAATTAGAAATTCTGACATACCAGTATATACTAATAAAGTAAACAATTTAAATTCATTGAATCAAAGAGTTCAGACCACTATTCTCCATCAAAATATAAGGGGGATATTTAGTAAAACTGATGACATTACCTTATGCCTAGAAGAGATTCAAAATTCCAGAAATTTTGTGTTTTGTGCATGTCTGACACAGAAATATCTCAGCTGTCCATCCCAAATTATAAACTAAGTTCTCATTTCTGTAGATGTAAAATGGAGAAAGGTGGAGTTGCCATTTTTGTTAAAAATAATATTCAATGCAATAGTGTAGCCGTAAGTAAGTATTGTATAGAACAACACTTTGAATACTGTGTTACTAAACTAGAATATGGTAAGGAAGAGCTCATATTAATAGCAATTTACAGGGCCCCCTCAGGAAATTTTAGTCTGTTTTTATCACAGTTAGAATCTTTGTTACTATGTTTCAAAAATAACAAACAAATAGTTTTATGTGGAGATTTTAATGTTGACTTTCTCAATCAAAGCAATGAGAGGCTAGATATGGAAGCCTTGATGTTGTCTTTTAACTTAACGGCACTTGTAAATTTTCCTACTAGAATACAAAATAATAGCAGGACTGCAATTGATAATTTTTTTATGGATATTTCTCAGTACAGTAATTACGACATACTTCCAGTAATAAATGGTATCTCAGATCATGATGCCCAGCTGCTATGTATCAAGTCCAGAAACACTATTAAACAGATAGAGAAAAGCTGGGTTTATAGAAGAAATATTAATGAAAACAATATAAAACATTTCATAGATTCCTTAAATAATAAACAATGGTCAGAAGTGTACAATTCACAGGGTGTTAATGCAAAATTTGATTCCTTTCTCAATATATTTCTAACACTTTTCGAAGGAAGTTTTGAAAAAAGGAAAGTTGTCAATACTCCAAACAATGAACTAGGTAACAGCTGGATAACAAAGGGTATTAGAATATCTTGTAAAACAAAAAGAGACCAGTACTTAAAAGTAAGAGAATCAGATAACTATACACTTAAAGCTCATTATAAACTTTATTCTAAAATACTAAGAAATGTAATAAGAAAGGCCAAGAACAGGTATATATCAAAGAAAATAGAGAATTCAGGCAATAAGATGAAAACTACATGGAATATAATAAAAACTGTAACAGGAAAATCTGTAAATCACTCTAAAGACATAAAAATAGAACAAAATGGATCTGTCCGTAGTGAAGTAGGGGAAGTTTGTGAAATATTTAGCAAACATTTTACTACAGTTGTAGAGAAATTAGGCACAGAAAAGCAGTCCCCAAATAGTGCCCTTAGGCTTCTTCAGACTGCTTACCCAAATAGATTTGTGGAAATGCAATAGCCACCAGTAACAGTCTCAGAAATAAATAAACTCATTAAACAATTAAAACCTAAAAATTCTTCCAGCTATGACAATATTTCAAGTAAATTACTAAAAAGATGTTCAGATTGTATCGATCGTGTACTTGCCCACATTTGTAATGAATCGTTAATTCAAGGTGTGTTTCCAAATAGACTAAAATATGCAGTTGTAAAACCGTTGTTCAAAAAAGGAGAATCAACATGTGTAGATAACTATCGTCCCATTTCATTACTTTTAGGATTCTCAAAGATTTTTGAAAAAGTCATGTATTGTAGACTAACAAAACATGTTATACAAAATAATATCCTCACTAAATCCCAATTTGGGTTCCAAAAAGGATCATCTATAGAAATGGCTATATATTCATTTTTAAATAACACATTTGAGGAACTTAATAATAAAATGAGCCCTGTAGGAATATTTTGTGATCTTGCAAAAGCATTTGACTGTGTAAATCATGAACTACTGTTGAAAAAAAATGGAAAACTATGGTATTTATGGAATCGCAGGTAAATGGTTTAGATCATACATGGAAAGTCGAATGCAAAAGTGTCCATTTTTGATACTAAAATAAACAAAGATGCTTCATCAAACTGGGAAAAATTAAAACATGGAATTCCACAAGGTTCTGTCCCAGGACCCCTCCTCTTTTTGTTGTATGTCAATGACCTTCCTGGAAACTTATCTGACAAAGTTAAGAGTGTTTTATTTGCAGATGACACTAACCTGACTGTGAGAAAAACACCAAACAGCAATCTAGAATTTAATGTAAATGAAGTACTTAGTGAAGTAGCAAATTGGTTTAAGGCAAATTTATTAAAACTAAATTTTGAAAAAACACATTATATTAGGTTTAAAACAAAAAATTATGCACAGCCAGATTTACAAGTAAGCTATAAAAATAACACAATATTAGAAACAAAGAGTATAAAATTCCTTGGTATTAAAATAGATGAGAAACTCTGTTGGCATGAACATATCACTTCACTACTGAAGAAGTTAAGTAGTGCCACCTTTGCAATACGAACACTTTCTCTAACAGCAGATCTAGAATTAACGAAACAGGTTTACTCCTCATATTTTCATTCAGTAATGTCATATGGCATAAGTTTTTGGGGAAACTCTTCACAAAGTAAAAAAGTTTTCATAGCACAGAAAAGAGCTATTAGGATGTTGTGTAGGGTAAAACCAAGAACTTCTTGCAGACAACTTTTTAAAAAACTCAGTGTTCTTACAATGAGTTCTCAGTATATATATTCTCTCATGTGCTTTGTCATAGATCATTGTAACCTGTTTACTTCTAATTCACAGGTACACAATCTCAATACAAGAAGCAGAAATAACTTGCACAAACCACAAACATCTCTGTCATTAGTACAAAGAGGAGTAAATTATTCTGGTATACATCTGTTTAATAAACTTCCCAAGGGTATAAAACAATTTGCAGAAAATAAAGATATATTTAAAGAAAAACTGAGAGATTATCTTATTGGCAATTCCTTCTACTCCATTCAAGAATTTGAACAAAAAATTAATTGTATTCAATATGACTTTTGCAAAACATATTTATAAAAATTTATGTTTATTTTATTGTCTTTATTTTTCTTTGTAACATATAATTGTTTTTTACTATGATTATAGATAGATACATAGATAGACATGTTCACTTTGATCCCATGTGAGAATAATCTCGGGGATGCGGAACAGTACATACACTTATTAGTAATGTCAATATTACTATATAATTGATAATATTATATATTGACAAGAAGTTAGTTATGAACCATTAGTATAACCAATATTTCCTGTAATCTACAAATACAATCCCGAGTTAGTTAATACTTATTATGTGGAACAGTGTATAAACTTGTTACCAGCATCTAACAACCAGTTATTTTCTTACCAACCAGTTACCAACACTCATAAGCAGTCAGTTACTTAAAAACCTGTTAGTATCATAATTTTTTACAGCAGTTTTTGAGTGCATGCTAACCCATGTTAGTTACTATATATGAGTGAAGTTTTGTAAACAGTGTAATTACTTCATTTGTCAAAAGTTTCAACAGAAAGAAAAACCATATATCATTTTAGTAATTGTGGACAACTTTGTCACCTTTCCCTTCCATACACCATATATACTATTTTATCAGTCATTCTTAGTTACCAAATTCCAAGAAGAAAATTCTTTTACAGAGTAAAATTGATTCTGAAGCAGAAACTCTTTCAGTTTGGACTTAAAGTATAAATACAATGATAATACAGAGTATACATACTGTGCTGGCATTGTTAGAACACCCAGGTTTTTAAATAGATTTCTGCACGACGTCTGTGGGCTTGCTCCAAAAATAGTTCTTATAGCACGTTTTTGCAATTTAAATACCCTCTGTGCTTGTGACGAGTTTCCCCAGAATGAGATGCCATAAGTGAGCAGGGAATGAAAATATGCAAAATATACTAACTTTCTGGTTTCTATATTAGCTATTCTAGATATTACCCTAAGTGAAAATGTTGCAGAATTCAGTTTTTTAAGAAGTTGTTGAATATGCTGTTTCCAGTTCAATTTGTTATCTATACATACACCCAGGAATTTTGTGAAATTACTTTCATTGATTGCTTTTCCTTCCGATATCACATTATAGCTGTCCTTTGTTTTATTTTTTGTAACAAACTGAAGTAATTGTGTCTTTTCTACATTAAGTATTAGTTTGTTGGCACTAAACCACCTGTTAATTTTCTTTATAGCATCATTTGCTGTGTTTTCGAGGTTTTGTGCTGATGGGTCTTTCAACGATATGCTGGTATCATCTGCAAAGAGCACCATGTGTTCATTATCACCTAGTATATGTGGGAGATCATTTATATAGATTAAGAACAGCAGAGGGCCAAGAATTGAGCCCTGAGGCACACCACATTTAACTACACCCCATTCTGAGTTTATAACATTTCCTGTATTAGCATCTTTCAGTGATACACATTGCTTTCTATTTTCCAGGTAAGATTTAAACCAAAGTCCTGGCTTACCACTAACTCCATAGTGGTCTAATTTACCTAGTAGAATCTCATGATCAACACAGTCAAAAGCCTTAGCAAGATCACAGAATATACCTAGGGAATTTAATTTTTTATGCATTGATTCCAGTATGTTGTTTACAAAAGCAAAAATTGCTGAATCTGTTGAAACGCCTTGTCTAAAACCAAACTGTACTTTACTGAGTAGGTCATTCTTTTGTAGATGTGCATACACCCTTCTGTACATTGCTTTTTCAAAGATTTTTGAAAATGCTGGTAGAAGTGAAATGGGTCTGTAATTCTCAATTTTTGAGGTATCACCCTTTTTATAAAGCGGTTTGATTATTGACTTCTTGAGTGAGTCAGGGAAAATACCTTCTTCAAAAGAACTATTACAAATATGACTAATAACTCTACTAATGCTGGTGTTACATTGTTTCACTACATGGGTTGAAACCTCATCATAACCAAATGACTTTTTATTTTTGAGGTATTTAATTTTTTCAATTTCATTTTGACTGGTGGGAAATAGAGATATAGGTGCTGTTTTTGGTGACAAGGATTTAAGTATTGCTATAGCATCCATATTCCCATTATATTTTCCTTTTATTTTTTCAGCAACTGTTAAGAAGTAGTTATTGAAAGCACTTCCTACATAAGAGGGGTCATTTACAAGTTTATCATTAACGCTTATAGATATAGGTTTGTGCTCAGGGGATGATACAGTTGTTTCCCTTTTAATAATGTTCCAAACACTTTTTATCTTATTATCTGAACTACTAATCTCATCATTTATGGCCAAACGTTTAGATTCTTTTATTACTTTGGTTAAAATTCTACAGTATGTTTTGTAATGTTGTTTGAGAAGCCTATTATCAGTATTCCTAAATTTTACATATAATTCCCTTTTATGTCTGCAAGATGTTTTAATACCAACTGTAACCCAATTTTTGTTTACTCGTTTTTGACCAATTGGAGCTAGTTTTGTAGGGAGACACCTTTCGTAAATTTCCAAAAACCTTTGGTGAAAGTAATTGAATTTATTATTTACCCCTTTTAATTTATAAACAGTGCTCCAGTCCTCATTGAGAAGTTCATCATTTAATGTTTTTATTGAATTGTTCTTTAATGGCCTAACTCTGACAAATCCTTTCTTTTTGTTATTTTCATTTCCCACAACATCCAAAGTAATTATTTGAGCATTATGGTCTGACAAACCATTTTCCATTGGGATTGTTCCATGTATTTCTAATTTATTGGGCTCTACAAAAATGTTATCAATAATGGTACTACTATTTTTTTGTGTTCTAGTTGGGAAATTTACAGTTTGATAGAGATTGAATGATCTAAGCATTCCTAGAAGATAATCTGTCTGGTTACATTCTACAGCAAAATTTATGTTGAAGTCTCCACAGAGGATAATTTCCCTTTTAGTTCGTGATAAATTTATTAGAACCGCTTCAAGTTTATTACAAAATTTACTGAAGTCTCCTGTGGGAGCCCTATAAACTGTCAGCACTATAAGATATTTGTTTTCTAATTCTAACTGTATTGCACAACATTCAAAATCTTGTTCTATACAGTATTTACTTACATCTAACGATTTTGTCTCAGTATTTTCTCTTACATATATTGCTGCACCACCCATTCTCATCTCTGACCTGCAATAACATGAAGCTAATCTATATCCAATAAAAGGGAGGAAACATATTTCAGAATTCTTTAGATGATGTTCATTAGGTAACGTTCGGTGTGCACACACGTTCCGAGCCTAATGGCCCGTTTTTTCTATTTGTGAGCAAGGCATATGCCGAAATATTGTGTTGTTTATTTGTCAGCATTAGTGTTCTCTCATCGCATCCGTCCACTTTGGTATGTGGTGGGTTAATTTCCCTTTCTTTTCTTATTTAGATGATGTTCTGTCAGACATATGATATTTTTGCTAAGATTCAATGATTTTTGGGTTTCTTCTATAGATATTATCAACTCATCAAGTTTGCTTGCGATACCCCTAATGTTCTGATGGAACAAAGCTATTTTAGACTGACACTCTTTATTTTTGACTGTTATGATTCATATTGTATGTATGTATATTAACCATGACATGTTTCACACCCCAGAGGTGCTTCCTCAGCAGGGATCCATGAAACAAGACTGATAAATAAATAAAAAATAAATAAATATCCTGACACAAGTCAACATGAATTGCAACTCAGAATGAATATTCTTTTAGGTTTAATAAAGCCTAAAATTCGCAGTTAGACAGTCGTCAAGTGATTATTACCACACACTTGAGTAATTAACTTTCTCAATTGTGATCATTAGGTAACTTTGAAGAGAAAGTTGAAGATGCATATTATTTCTCATTTATGAAATTTCAAAATAGGTAGCAGATTCTTTAACAAAAATTACCCAGCTATATTAGATGAAAACATGAGGGTAGCTTCCTTTTAGAAATGTTCTGAGCAACTCTGCTGGCTGCTTGCTTCAAGAGTAATATTTTATAAGGTACAGTGAAAATTCTCAACTTGGTACCAGTTTCCAGGACATCAAACAATAAGTTACCAATAAAATCAATTAAAACTACATGAAATTAAAATAAAATCTTGAATGAAATTATAAAGAATTTAAAAGATTCTTGACATTGTTTTGAAATAAACAAACAATATCAATGTATCAAAAACATATTTATGTCTTTCCGGAGCTGAAATCAATTTAAAACACGAAGTTAAATTGGCAATACAGTGAAAGTACAATGTACTAACAATGAACACGATGTCCCCACCATCTTCCTGCACTGTTGGGCGAATCCTTGTATCCAGTAGTTCTTTGATCATCTGTACAGTCTCATCATCATCTTCATTTATCTCTGTAATGTAAAAATCAATTGTAAAAATGATGAAAATTTGTGATACATTATTGAGGAATACTGTTAACATAACCTGATAAAAGAAAGCACATTGTTGACAAAAACCTATTGCGATTAGTATTATTATTATTTAGATGGATAGGACAGATAAAATACACCCAACACTCACCAAAGTTGAAGGGAGGAGGGCAGCAGCAACACTAAACAACACACAAACAAATAAAATACAATATTTCGGGTAAAAGCCTTTTTTCAAGCCTGTTTTGCTGCTGCCCTCCTCCCTTCAACTTCGGTAAGTGTTGGGTGTATTTTATTTGTCCTTTTCATACAAATATTGATTGCATTGCGGCAGTTCTTTCCTTTCATTGTTACCTATATTATTATTACTAATTACACTGGAGTACAATATTTTCCTTATACTCCTGATTATGTATTATGTTTATTTTTAGTTTAAATTCTTTTACCATTTGAGGTATATTTTCCATAACTTCCCTTGTTAATGTAATCCAATCCTAATTATACTTATTCTCATGCATATATTTCTCATAAATTAGCCTTAACTTATCCATACGACTTTTACATATATACCACTCTCCTTATCCTCCTCCTGTATTAGACTCACAACCAGGGGTGGTGTGAGCGGTGCAACTACACCGGGCACTGCTGTCATATGGGGGATGGAGTGGGGGGAGGGGGGTGGGGTGCCGAAAATGCGGCGCTAGTTTGTCTGTGCAAAAAATGAAAAATAAATTATATAATAACCCAGCTTGCTGGTCACATATTATTTTAACAAAGTAACCATGCAGAAGAGTTTATAAATGTCAGAATTTCACTTTAATGGATGGTCATATGTCATCATAGAATCTAGTAAGCTCGAGTTACTCGAATCAAGAAAATCACAACTCGTCCCATAATCAGTACTCTCCGGTGCCACGCTGCGTCTTCCGCACCTGTTTTCTACCTTTTTGACAATAGTCTTGGAGATCATTCACATGCAGGTGCATGTGCATGGAGCGAGATTCAACCGACTTGTCTATTTCCAACATCCACCACTGCAATTAACATTGGTATCATATATATTTACGAAATATAATGTGTCTTTTAAAGACAAGACATGTCGCTACTAAAAATAAAAATATCTGGCAAACAATACTTAAAAAGAAACCAAAACCAAGGTGAAAACTGAGAAGGCTTCAAAATTGCTTGCAAAGTTTTTAGAGCTTAGAAGTCATCCGAAACTTCATCACCAGAACCAGTTCAACACGCGATTAAGAAAAACCTTATTTAATAGAAATTCTTCAGATCAGGCTCATAAACAGCAGCGTGTGAAGATTTAGGTATGGCTAGAATGTGGTCTGTAGTTCAAAATATTTCAGAATGAGGTATACCAGACATACCATCACCATCGCCTTTTCAAAGTACAAATTATGATGATACTTCAAAATGGTCGTTCATTGACTCTGCAGCCAGAGATAAAATAATTATTCAAACAACGAAAAAATCCAAGTAAAAAGTCATGGATGTCACTTTTCAAATACACATTTTCAATAAGTAATGCCAAAAGGAAAAACTTATAAAATAAAATGCTTGTTTATTCTAAATCTGCAGATAAAGTGTATTGTTTTTACTATTTATTCAACAGAAGGTCTCACTCTTGTTTGGGAAAAGAAAGATTTGATGACTGGAGCTACTAATCAGACAGACCTCAAAACTCACGAAACTTTTGTTGGGGCCAAAGATATAACAATGGATTCAATATGATAGGAAGAAACAAAGGTATCCAAAGCAGAATTCTGAACAATATCTTTGAGCATTTACTCTTGTTGTTTCTCATTCATACCGCTGCTATCCTATACTAATCTTTCTGAGGTTTGATTGTTAGTAATATATAAATACTTCCTTCTTCCCGAGGATTTGCTCGAGTGGAATTCATAATGCACTCATATACGTATTTGTATTCAAATTCCACAGGAACTACTTTTTCGATGAGGGTAAAAGTAGATAGCCAATACATTATTCCAAATTTTGTCCTAATCTGTTCAGCTGTTTCGATGCAAAACCGTAACATCTAAGCAAATAAACTTTTACATTAATAATATTAGTAGGATGTAAAAAGAATGAAATGTGTCTATATGCACACCTTAATAACGAATAAGTGATTGCACATTGGAGGTGGCACAATGAGATCTTGCAAAAATTTAAAAACTTGCTAGGGCCGCCCCTGTCATAACCAAGCTCTTTTGATAAATCAAAAGCTAAAAAAGGCATCACCATATTTTTGAACACGTAAGTTACAAAAAGTGATTAGCTACACAGGAAGGTAAATAATTTTATTGGCATCATTATGCAAAGCATATAGAAGTTATCACAATAATTAGTCAGTTTGGAGACTGTTCACACAGCTATAGCAGTGGAGTCATGCGAACAACCTGCATACTGGCCATGGGTCTTTCCTGAAAATCTTAATTTTTAGTGTCATTTCTTTGTATTACTATATAGAGTGTATTTTATACTTTCTATGATGTTCCTCACCCTGTCTTTAATATAAAAAGACAACATAATATAGCTGTCATCGGATGAGGAGAAAAATTTGTTTCCAAAGCTGTAGACATTATCTTATTATTCTAACATACTGACGTGTGTCTGTGGGAGGCTGGGCATCTGTGAGGATTGGCAGACCACTTGCAAAAAAATCCATGATAGTAGCAAATATCTCTGGTTTCAGCAACTTCCAATCCACAGTGTCATCATCCACCTGTCAAGATATATACAGCACCTTCAGTTATGGAGACTGAAAACAAGGTCTGCAACAAATTTAATTTTGTAGCAGTGAAATGGGGAAAAAATTCAAAACAGCCCTTATAAACTAGTCCGCACAGATAGAATTACTATGATCATAGAGAATATCTGGAAAAGTTAAGATATCAAGTCACCAACGGAAATGATGAATATTTTACCAAAAACGTTGAAAGAATTTAAAGTTAAAATTTGTAAAGGGCAAATGTAGGTGGGTGCAGGAAAGGGGGAAGATGAATGTGTAGGGAAATTGCCATCGGAGCATGTGCTCCATTGCAATTTAATTAAATATTATTATTATTAAGTTATGACATTATAACGAACTGGGGGGCTTTAGTGTCTACTGCCTGATGTACATTAAGATGAAAGTTTGTGTTTAAGAATATGTTAGGTCTAACATAGGCTGGATGGGTGCTGTGATCAGCAGAGCATCTCATGTATTCTATATAAATTATCAATGATGTGTATTGCTATTTATTTTTATCTTGATAGTTGACAAAGGATTGTATAATACAAATGTACTTTCCGAGCTATCAGATAACTTCGACTCCACAAGTCCTCCAGGTTGGCACTGTGGTCATGCAAAGCATTCTGGGTGAGTGATAGAGTTTATTGGAAGAATATTGTGACATACCGAAGGAACAGTCTAATGTGTGAAACGAATACACAGTGGTGCAGGGGAGTTCATTCCAAAATCATTCTTTCTTAAAATATGATGTCACAAAGCTGAGACATTACTCCTCATAATCCTACCACATTTATCGATTTTGGTTAGATATCCAGGGAGATAAATGACTCGAGATACAAAAAAATGCATTTTAGAAAAATTGATATTTTTGCCCTTTACGAAAAATTCCTTTCTTAAAATATAATGTTACCATGGCGGAGACCTTATTCTTTAATATGTTACCTCATTTATCTGTATCGGTTAGATATTAAGGGAGATAAATCGCTCGTGACACAAAAATACATTATAGAAAAATGTATACTTTTCCCCTTTAAGGATTGAATTCCAAAAACATTCTTACTTAAAATATGATGTCACAAATCTGAGTCATTACTCCTCATAATCCTACTCCATTTATCGATTTTGGTTAGATATCCAGGGAGATAAATGGCTCGAGATACAAAAAATGCATTTTAGACAAATTGACGTTTTTGCCCTTTGAGGGTCGAATTACAAAAACTTCATTTCTTAAAATATGATGTGACCAAAGTGGAACCCATATGCTTTAAAATGACATGTCATTCATTGATTTTGGTTAATTATGAAGGAAGATTCAGGCTTGTGACAAAAAAATACCTTATAGAAATAATATATATGATTGTTTGGACATTAAAAAGTGTGATATAAGCCTATCTTAAAGAGAAATAACAAAATTTAATCTTCTAAGACATAGTGTGAGTTTTATCACAGGTTTGACAGATGACTGTTCCAATTTATAGTATTTATGAGATATTTTCAGGTTTTTATCCATCTGAGTGATGATTATGAGAACAATTAAGGATATTCATTAAAGGATGAATGGTAGTCTTCTAAGGACCCTATGACAGAATGGGGACTTTTCTATATACACTAATTTTGGTTCGCTATTCAGTGAATCATTAGTTCAAATGTGCAGAAAATAGTAAGCTCACTTTTTATTTTAATTTTAAAGAGATAGCTTAAATTGTGCTTTTCTTCCCTAGTAAGCAAGATGATAATCACATTGATATGTTAAACATAATGCCTAGGAGAATCAATTTGTGGAAACTCCAAACATATGCAACTGTAAAACTTTAAGAAAGTAATCCCATCCTTCACAACAACTGATAAAAAAACATTAACAAAATCAAACATTTTGGGTGACTTCTTAATTATGCAGAATTTATCAATTCAGTATCCCCCCTCCACCATCACCTTCGTGCACCCTTGCATTTTTCACCATTCACTTGGTGAACCTCAGAATGTGAAAATCTGATTCTCTAGCCATGTGTCTCACCTACTCACGATTTAGGTTACTACAAAAAACTGTAATCTGTGTTAGTCACTGCCCTCCGGCCTTCATCTATTCTAAATGTTGGAGTTACTTTTCCTATTGTTCCCCCCTTTTCATTGCCTAAAAGCATTTCCACATTATTATCATCATCATCATAATCTACATACTTTAATTTGATGATGTTAATTACTTCAACAATTTTGGTTGAAGGAAATCCAGAAAAAATCCAGTAACAGACAAATGCTTCATAACATAGTTGTGCCACACAGCAACCTGAGAGAAATCTGGGTGATTGGTCTGCACTTCCAACTGATCAATGGAACAACAGAATACTTTTTCCCCAACTTGTAAATTTTTGTATTCTGCTATTAACTTTTTTAAAATGGTATAACACAGCAAGAAACGGGCATCCGATGAGGAAATCCATCAGGCATGAAAACTGTACTTTGATAATTCCATTTCTTCCGCTTAAACACTATTTCTATTGCATGAAGTCTTCACGGGTTCTCCGCCCTATGGTGTTGATGAAAAAACAACTGCCACCATCATCAGGTCTGATGTTATGCAGGGAGTACCAGAGCTGCACTGGTGATATCTGGCCCCCCGCGTGCCTTTATAAGGCATGGCCTCTTTCCTCCACTCCCTCAGATGGAGGGAGATCGGCTGTATTCCAGAACTGCCTCATGTCCGTCCTAGGCACCAGCAATGTCTCACACCACTAATCCGCTGCTGTCTAAAGCCCTAAGACCCCTACTACAGCTCCTAGAAATTCCCCTGAATGGGGGGAAATGGAGTGTAATCCTTACACTATACATCACCTTCCTGCAGTGCCTGGACACTCCCCCAGATGGGGGGAGATGGACTGCAATCCCTACATCCCTAAAGCCAGAAATCCAAGCTACCCTACTACAGTTCAAGACCACTCCCCCAGATAGGGGCAGTTGGACTGTAATCCTCTTGTCCGTCCAGAAACCAAACAATGCCTGACAACCCAACTCCTCTGAATACGCATATCCTCTTCTGGAACGCTTGCGGACTGAAAAATAAAAAAGCAGAATTGGTGGCGTTTATGGAGTGGCACGGTCTCCGTATTGCTCTTATAAACGAGACACACCTGGGCGCAAAAGATAACTTCCACATGAGCCAATACCGTGTGCACCGTACTGACAGGAAGAACGGCGCACGGGGTGGAGGCACGGCCATGATCATACACACGGACATAGAGCAATCAAACGTAGTGCTTCCCGAGCTAGAGAGGATCGAAGCCACAGCAGTAAAAATCCGGTTTAACGAAGCATACACTAATCTTATCACAGTCTACAATAGGCCCAATAATATCAGCAAGCGTGATATCAGTAGGCTGCTAAATACCGCACCTAGAGTAATAGTCGCTGGAGATCTAAATGCCAAACATCGTAGTTGGAATTCGCAGCGTCAAAACTCCAACGGCAGGAAACTGTACGAACACTCACTAGAGCACAATTATCTAATACTAGGGCCAAACGAACCGACATTTGTCCCTCATAATCGGAGACAAAATCCAGACGTGTTAGATATAGCCCTCCTCAAGGGTATAACCCGTACAAACGACCTACAGGTTGTGAATGATCTGGATTCAGACCACATGCCACTCATACTTAACACTGAAGGTACACCGCAGAACACTGACAAGCGACGGATGCTAAACTATCGATGCGCCAACTTGACTCTGTTCAAGGAGGTGTTAGATAGTCGCATACCGGACAGACAAGAGATTAGCCAACAACGCATTAATGAGTCTGTTGAAATTCTAACTGTTGCCATACAGGATGCTATGGCGAGTAGCATCCCTGAATCAACCCCACACCAAAGACAAAAGGCGCTACCTGAGGCAATTACGGGGTTAATCACAACTAGGAATAGGCTCAGGAGATACTGGCAACATACTAGGCATCCCATTTATAAAGTGCATATCAACAGACTCAAAGACATAATTAGTCGTAGAATCCAGGAGTACAAAAATCAACAATGGGGGCGTCTGCTCTCGAAGTTGAACACCGACACCTCTGACTGCTCCATGTGGTCTTTAGCTCGTCACTTCACTCGTGAAGCACATCATACACCCACCCTACAGGGGCCTTCCGAGGGCAAGGCGGAGCTGATGGCCACAACACTAGCAGAATCTTTTCGACCAAACGTAGATCCTTCCGATCCTGCGTTTACATTGGAAACGGACCAGATGGTGACACAGCTGTTAGCCCAACCGGTTCGCGAGTATCCGCGTAGGGCAACTTCCGACGAAATCTCGTGGGCTATACAGCACTCGGAAGCTAAAAAAGCACCTGGTCCGGATGGTATTCAGAACCGTGGTCTTAAACAGCTCACGGGGAAAGCGATAGAGTACCTTACAGACATCGCGAATGCCATCTTACACAACCACTATTTCCCCGACCAATGGAAGGAGGCCAAAGTGCTAATGTTCAGAAAGCCGGGGAAAGACCCATCTTCACCCAACAACTACCGGCAGATTAGCCTACTGAACTCCCTTAGCAAAGTTGTTGAAAAAGTCATACTCAGACGCCTTACACAACACATTAAGGACAACAACATTCTGAAGCCGGAGCAATTCGGCTTCAGAAAGCACCACTCCACAACACAACAATTAATGCGTGTTGTTGAGCACGTAACAAGGGGGTATAACCTGTCTGCGTCTACCGGGGCTGTGTACCTGGACATTGAGAAGGTGTTCGATCGTCTTTGGCACAACGACCTCATTCGTAGACTCAGTGACGACGGATTCCCGGACGGACTGGTGCGCCTAATACACTCTTACCTCACTAACTGAACGTTCCACGTCTGCATTGACAACAAGAACTCCACACCTCAGGAGATACAAGCAGGAGTGCCTCAAGGAAGTTTAATAGGCCCTCCGCTCTTCACAGAATACGTCAACAAAGCTCCGACCACAGTCAAAATGATGCAAGATATTTATGCTGATGATACCGCCTATCTTGCACAGTCACAGCAACCATCTCATATAAACAGTAGATTACAACACGCGCTTAACGTAGTAGAACCTTGGCTCACACGATGGTGAATTAAAGTCAACGTAGCTAAATGCGAGGCACTCCTATTTACACGAAGACCTAAGCAAAAACGCATTCACGAACACTGTCGACCGCTAACACTACACAATCAACCTATACATTTCCGGAACGAAGTTAAATATCTTGGAGTCAAATTTGACGCGAAGCTAACATGGAAGCTCCATATAGAACACATGGTTAATAAAGCAAACATTAGACTCAAACAGCTATACCCAATGCTAAACAGACAAAGCACATTACACCGAGGTAATGCCCGAACAATGTACTTAGCACTCATTCGGCCACTCATGACGTATGCAGCTCCAGTCTGGGGGTACGCCGCTAAGTCTCACATTAGGAGACTGCAAATAATTCAAAACAAAGTACTCAGGATCATGCTACTCGGGGAACACGAACAACCAACTTACACCGATATTTCCGACTCGAGCCAATACAGCAAGTAATTAAGAAGCTTGCCATAAACATGTACGGGAAATCCCAAATGTCGCGAAATCCTTTGATACGCACTATAGGCAGTTACGATCACAACCACAGATTTAAACACCCACGGCCGAAAATATTGCTCAACAGATAGGAAAAAACTAATGCATAAACAAGTAAGAAATCTGTCGACTGCATCAAGGGCCACTGGGGTTAGGGTCCCATTCCCTAATCAACCTGAAAAGTGATCACTGGGCTAAGGAAAGTGGTTACAGTGCGATCGCAGGTGCAGAAGGCAGCCACATATAACAAGAAATCAATCCACAAACAGCATTAGTACAGTATCTGAGTGGTAAACACCACGGGGGTGACGGTTGTCGTGACAGGCTAGCGCGATGCATCCTGCTCCAACATTTCCTGGAATGAGCAAGGTGGGGTTGTCTTTCCCGGTGGCAATGACACGTGTTGGCGGGGGTGGTCATGGCGGTGGTGTCCATCATCGTCCTAAAGCCCGGGCAAGTCGGGGGTGGTCATCTAGCAGCACTGTGGCTGTCGCCGTCGGTGAAACCCTTACCGTGTACTCCCGGGATGAGGAAAGGCTCTGCTCGTTGCGGCGATTACGCTCTGGCGCCCTGGCGGTGCGAATCACGTCTCACCAACACTTACAACACCTGTTGCACACAGCTGTTACTAATATAACGATTTGGCATGTTCCAGGACCATCTCAACGGCAGCGACGGCGAGCGGCACCAGCTGACAACCTCAGCGGCGGTGTGTGGACCAGCTGTAGTTATTGCATGATACCATATCCTAACAAAACTAACAAACCCTTCATACATCCAACCTTGTAGCATAGAATCTGTCGCGGTACTGGCAGTATCTTAGCCAGCCGCTCTTATTCCCTACCTAACTATCGCAGAGGTTTTTTTTCCCAGGGGTAAAACCTTGGCACTTTTTTCCCTCTGCCCTGTCTCTTCTTTCAAAAGTTTCTGTCTATCTTATCCGATGGACCCATGTAAACGGGCGGACGCCTGGACGCATGGAATACATCACAAGCCCGTTCCTGTGATCACCTATAGAATTACTAACTTAATGCATGTGCAGAGGCGAGCAGTAGTTAACAGGAAGGCCGCCATGCTTGGAGGAGCGGGTTTTGGGACTTCAGTATGGAGAGTGAGGCGGAAGGGGCATCTCCTCTTCATGGCAAGCAGGCGGAAGAGGCACCATTATACAACATTGGTTCCCAACGGCTGTGAAACCAGAAGAGGTTCCCTAGCCAGACGGACTGGCTAAAAAGGCGCTTCACCTTCTTCTGTGCGTGTTGCGGCAGTCCGTTGCAGTTTTCGGTTCTTGATGCTGCATGTCCCATGCTATATGTGCCGCAGCGGATGGTTCCAAAATCATAGTGTGTGGGTCACTTCCTGACAAGTTGAGATCCACCTTAAACAAAGTCACGCCTGTGGCACTCTCTCTTGCAAGTCCAACGGCGATGGGATAAAGATAACGGTGGCAGGTTTTGAGTGAAACTGGGAGCTGCTAGTCTTGATCTGCACGTTGAAAAATTTTCCTCACCCAGGTAACAGAACTGCAGTATGCAGATGACAACACCTCTCCAGCACATACTCCTCAGCAGATACTATAGTCCGTAAACTACTTCAAGGACGCATATGACCATTTTGGCCTGACCATCAACTGCCGAAAAACTAAAGTGCTAGTGCTACACTCCCAGACTTTGATGTTACCATCTCCGGCACAGCCCTTGAGCAAGTAGATAGCTTCTCCTACCTTGGAAGCATTCTCTCTACACAGTGCACAGCAGAGAAGGATGTAGAAAACAGAATTCGTGCAGCACACATAGCCTTTGGACGACTTACTCGGCGAGTGTTCCTAAACAAAGATCTTAATTTAAGCACCAAGCTGATGGTCTACCAAGCTGTAGTTGTCTCCACGTTGCTGTATGGGTGTGAGACATGGACACTCTACCGGCGAGATATTAAGAAAATGGAGCGATTTCACCAGCTAAAACTTCGCTCTATAATGAACATTAAATGGGACGACTATGTGTCCAACATTAGAGTCTTGGAAAGAGCTCAAATGTATAGCATTGAGGCCCTCATCATCAGCCACCAACTTAGATGGGTTGGACACGTTCAGCATATGAGCAACAGTAGACTCCCTCGCCAACTTTTATACGGTGAGCTCAGCACTGGCAGCAGACCTCGCGGTGCCCCTAAGAAACGCTACAAAGATCAGTTCAAGAAGACCCTGAAGAAAACTAATATAGACCTTATCACCTGGGACAGCCTCACAAAAGACCGCGTTCTATGGCGCAAAACTATCTCCGCAGCACTGGCACGTTTCGAAGAGGAGCGGCGAAGTCTGGCAGCTGAATCCCGTTTAAGGCGGAAAGCCCGACAAACCCTACCGCGCCAGCCACCCACATTTGGGTGCAGTGTGTGCGGACGACTGTTCTATGCAAGAATCGGCCTGATCAGCCACCAGCGCACACACAAATAAACACGCAAGAGAGTAACATAAACTCGGAAACGAGTATGGCCGACGACGATATATATATATATAAAACCTCCACTCACTCCATCCCGCGCCTCCATTATTGCGCTCGTCATCAATTGGCTGGCGGAGCGAATGTCAAAGCCAATCACGACGAGTTGGAAACTACATTTCCCGGCCATGCTTCGTTACCTCTCTGATTGTAATGTGGATGTTAACATCAGACCTGAAGATGGCGGCAGAGCCAGCTGCCAAAAGCTCGTTTTTCTTCAACGCCATATGGCAGAGAACCCATGAAGACTTCATATCATCAATATGCTGTGAAAGACTTCGTTCTGACACTATTTCTATTTGTAATATAATGTTATTATCCGTCAGCATTATTTACAACAGTTTTCTTATCAATCTTCAAGACTTGCAGTTAGTATTCTGTGGCCAAATTATAACTATACAGTGATTATCCTCTATACCTTTTATTCAAATGCATTCTAATACATTTTCTTTATTAATAAGCTCCCCAATGATGGAACATTTTTGGTATTATTTTACGGGGAATTTGTAAATATATTCTGATCTCTAAGTTTGGCCATTTTAAATAATTTCATTCACTATCTATTTTTGCAATGGGTATCCAAGTGGAAATGCAGTCACAATAATAAGAAATTAGTGAAACAATGATTATAATGTAACATTTTAACAGAATGTTATGTCCTCTAATAACACCATGATAAGTTCAGAAGGTGCTTAAAATCGAAGGTACAACAATTTTTGCAGGTGGAGTTTTAAAAATTTTACTTTTCTTTTTGGGTTTGGTGCTTAGGTTGGGACTGAAACATTGACATCATCAGCAAGAAAAACACAGTGCTAAATCTGAAATGAAAATTCCCTACACATTTACTTCAAAGTTTTGTGAATTTTTATTTTAAACTTTTTTAGTGTTTCAGGAAAAAATTTCAGCATCTTCAAAAATGAAAACTTCATTACACTCTCTCTATTGACAATGTATGAAATCAAACTTTCATCTTATTTTATCTGTTAATAGCAGTTAACCACGATTTTGTCTGCTTGAAAGTTTTTCTTACTATTCAGATTACTACCAGCAGAAAATCTCCTTTAGGGTTGAAAATATGGTCAAGTGCTTCCTTGGCTTTTATTCTTCAATGAAAAGTGTACCTCAAAGCCGGGACATAGGTAACAAAAGTGTATCGCACGCCGAAAAATACAGTTACATACAGTACTCACATAGCGGCAGTAGACATCTTGAGCAGATTCTGACGTCATTATAGTCAGAATTCGGCCTACCTTACCACAACCTTCGTTAAGATAGCTCCTTGGAAATCAGAACTTTTTTCAAATTTTTATTTTTCACATATATTGTGACACATATATTATGGACAGAAATACAGCGCGATACCAGAGATGTCACACTATTTCATGTCCGCAACTGAAGACATCTTGTGAACTTACCGACAGTACGACTTTAAAATTTTTTTAGGTTAAGTACACATTTATATTTCCTGCACTGGAACTATTATTATTGATATTTTGATACAATTTAAGTACAATGTGAAACATGTCACTAAATTGGCGCACATGAAAGCAGCTTAAATTACTAACAAAGTTTGAGTTGTCATTATGGTTCAAGCAGTATTTCAACCAAGCCAAAAACTCAGTGTCGTTAGAAAATCAAGGTGACGTCATGAATTGTGATATAAACTGGACCCACAATTTCAGATCGTGATATCAAAGCAAAGGACAGAAGATATGGCAACGGAAACTGTTTAAGATTTGGATCCTTGAATATATGGACATTAACTGGTAAAGTGGAGGAAACTGTGGACATGGAGGGAAGGAAGTTGATATTTTGGGGTTCGGTGAGCAAATGGAAAGGAAAGGATAGGAGGGTACTGAGAAAAGATTTCCAACTGTACTGGAATGGAAATAAGGAAGGGAGAATAAATGGAGTAGGGATAGTTGTGGGAAAGGGACTGAAGGATGTTGTTGTTGTTTTAGGGCGCGTCGACAGCGGGGTCATTAGCGCCCTAACAATTACCAGCCTAAACTGTGGCTTAAGAAAGTACTAAAATACTGTCTGCATGGTCGACTGTAAAGGGGTCGGCCATACAGACAGCAAATAAAATATTTCACCAATATAAAAAGTGGCTTAGAAAGGGGGCCACCAGAACTCAAGACTGTGCACCACCTGAATGGCTGTAAAGGGGCCATACAGGGTCACAAAATAATTAAAAACACTACGTCTCTTGCCGGCTGTATAGTGGCCAGCGAAAAGGAATTTAAAAATATGAAAATTAAAAACGATGGATATGGGTGGGTGGCTGTAAAGAGGCCACCCATCCATCTTAAAACTAGGTCGATCTGCCTAAAATTTTAGGCACTAGACCGGCCAAAACACAAAATTTTAAAACCTTCGCCACGTTGCTGGTCTCATTGTTTAAAATGAGGGACAGATCGTTGGCCAAGCCAACATCTGCCCTCAAGTCTAAAAATAAAACACTTTCGGTTAAAATGTGACGTACCGTCAAAGGTACGCCACATGCATCACACTCCGGAGGGTCCTCTCGGCGGAGAAGGAAAACATGTCAGAGGACAGTGCCCTATACGGAGGCGAGTAAGGAGAACCTCATCCCTCCTCGCCCGCTGGAAGGAGCTGCTCCACGGCTGAACGGTCAGTTTGACCTGCCGGAGCTTGTTATGCTCAACTTCCAGCCACTGCCTCTGCCAAACATCGAGAACAAATCTCTTCGCCACCGAGGCAAGGTCTGACTTTGGGACCGGATCAAAGTCGATTCGGACCTTGTCACAGGCTAACTTGGCAGCTTCATCAGCTGCCTCGTTCCCCGATTCCCACATGGCCTGGTACCCAGCAGAATATGACCTCCTTCCCACAGGACTGGAGGGAAAGGAGGGCATCCTGGAATAGACGGTCTGCTGGGTACATAGTTGCTAATGCCTGAATGCAACTAAGGGAATCACAGCATATGAGGTACTTCTTGTCGCGGCGTGCCTTCATATGCTGGAGCGACTTTAGCAGGGCATAGCACTCCGCAGTGTAAACACTGCACCTGTTATCCATCTTGTATTTGTAAGTCGCTCGAGGGAACACTACTGAACAGCCTACACTGTTAGCCTGCTTAGACCCATCCGTATACACCGGGGTGAAAGTGTGATATTGATTTAAAATATCAGTAAAAATATTAATAAAAACACTGTCAGCGGTTAGCAGTTTGTTATGCCGTGACAGTTCTAAAATTAATCTGGGCCTCTTTAGAAGCCAGGGAGGGATTTACTTCAACCCTGGCGATAAAAAGAGGGAAGCTCGAATCCGTAATGTTCTAAAATAGCCTTCGTACGGTAGCTGAACGGTTTGGTGGCTCTATGCCGGTTTGGTATAGAGCCGCTTTTAGCTGGGATGTAGAACTATGTTGTACACGGGACTGCCAGGTGTTATGGCAATATGCATATAGTGTCGCACCATGAGGAATTGCCGGTGGATTGTAAGTGGTGGCTCGCCTGAGTCAGCACAAATGCTGACAATAGGGCTGGTGCGATATGCACCCGTGGCGAGCCGAATTCCTGCATGGTGGACACTATCCAGTATCCGAAGATAACTGTCTCGTGCCGAACCATATACGATACAACCATACTCGAGACGCGACCGTACAAAGGCTCGATAAAACTGTAGCAGGCAGGAGCGAACAGCACCCCCACAGACATTTTAAAATATTAAGAGCTTTTTAGGCCCTGGCTTTCACGTCTTTTAGATGCGCAAGCCAGTTAAGCCTGGTGTCAAAAATGAGGCCCAGAAATCTAACTGTTTCAGTAAAACTTAAAACGGTGTTCCTCAAGGTAAGGTGAGGCTCAGCTAAAAGACTTCTGCTACGAGTAAAAATACACACCAGGTTTTCTCGGCAGAGAATCGAAAACCGGTGTGCACTGACCATTCATCCAGCCTGTTCAGCGCGAGTTGCAGCTGCCGCTCTGCGCTTCTCAGGCTGGACGATGCAATAAAGATTAAAAAATCGTCCACCTATAAGGAGAACCGAATGGGACTCCTTATAATCATAGATATACTGTTGATTGCGATAGCAAATAGGGTCACGCTTAAAACTGACCCCTGAGGAACACCGTTTTCCTGAATAAAAGATCAGACACTTCACTTCCGACTCGGTACCAGAAGCAACGACCAGATAAAAATGATTTTAAAAAACGGGGCAGGTTACCCCTAAAACCCCATTCATGTAACTGTTTTAAAATAACATGCCACCAGGTAGTATCGTAGGCCTTTTCAAGATCGAAAAAAAACACCCACAAGGTGTTGGCTGCGGATGAACGCATCCTGTATTGCCGCCTCCAGGAGGATCAGGTTGTCCAAGGTGGAACAGAACTTCCTGAATCCACACTGAAAGCGGCTTAGAAGGTTTTGGGATTCTAGACACCAGACGAGGCGGCGATTGACCATCCTCTCCAGTGACTTACCCACGCAGCTTGTAAGGGCGATACTACGATAGCTACCTGGCAACAATTTGTCCTTACCAGGCTTTAAAATAGGGATAAGTGTTGCTTCTTTCCACGAGTCGGGGAAGTGTCCTCCGGTCCAAATATCGTTAAAAATATCTAGAAGGTACTTTTTAGCATCCTTACTGAGATGCCTCAGCATCTGGTACTGGATCAGATCAGGCCCTGTAGCAGTGTCATTTGCGCTGTTCAATGCTGACTCCAGCTCCCAAGATGTAAATGGGCAGTTGTAGGCCTCTGTATTCGACGAATTGAAGCACAGCGGGCGCCTCTCGGCAGCGACTCTTCGTCGCTGGAACCGAGGGTCAAAGTTAGCATACGAAGTGATGGCGGCGAAGTTCTCCGCCATCAGCTGCGCTATGCTTCATTCGTCAGTAATTATCCGTCCGTGATCCAGTAACCCAGATACTGGTGGGCGGGAGTACCTTCCAGATATACGGCGAATGGACTCCCATACTTTCAACGAAGCGTGGAATGATTTATATTGCTCACAAAGTTCTGCCATGACCTCTTCCTGCTCTACTTAATAACTCGACGCGCCTTAGCTCTGGCAATACGGAACGCTGCTAGGTTGTCAGATGTTGGGCACAACCTAAAACGACGCAACGCCCGTCGGCGACCCTGGATGGCTGAATGACATTCATCATTCCACCAGGGGACGGGCGTCCTTCGCAGCGTTCCGGAGCTCTTCGGCATGGAAACGTCAGCTGCACGGTGAATCACTTCTGTCAAGTGATTCACCTTCTCCTGTATACTGCCACAGGGTTGCAGTTGTACAGCACGGCAGTAGAGCTGCCAAACTGCACAACTGACGTTCCATTTACGTCGGTTATTTCCTCCTCCACGTTCACACTCGACGTGCATCCAAATTGGGAAATGGTCCGCTACCATGTAGGTCGCGATCCACGTCCCACTGCAAGAGGTCTGCAATTGAGGGGGAACACAAGGAAAGGTCAATGGCAGAAGACATACCGGTAGCAGTGGTGAAATGAGTCATTTGCCCTGTATTCAGGAGACAAATTTCCTCCCGCTCTATCAATCTACCAACCACTCGGCCCTGGGGGCAATCGGTGACGGAACCCCACAACGCACTGTGGGCGTTGAAATCTCCCAAAAGGAGAAAGGGCCGAGTGAGTTGTCGTATAATGCCAACCAGGTCGTCGTAGCCGACTGACACACTGGGTGGCAGATACACAGAGCATACGGTCAGTTGGATTGGACCGTGTATTTTCACCGCAAACTGCTTGTAAATGTGGAGGTGAGAGCAACGAGGTTCGGAGTGGACAGTGTTTCGGACAAACACCGCCACTCCTCCCTTAGCTCGATCACCCTCGGTATCGTCCTTTCGGAATATGTCATATCCTCTTAGCACTGGCTGGTGTAGCGGTCTGAAATGTGTCTCTTGCAGACAGAGACACAAAGGATCAGACCGTGCTAAGAGTTGGACTTCCTCTTTGTGAGCCTGAAAGCCGTTAACGTTCCACTGAAGTATGGGAGCCATCCTACCTATTTAAAACCACCCGCCCTGGGTCGGGGTGGGTCCTGCGCATGCAATTGCTGAGGAACGGAACTATGTTCGTCCACCAGCATTATGTCGTCTTCTGGGTCCCGAAGACGACACTTGTTCTAAGGCCTCGGAGTCGTGCGGACTTTTCTTCCGCCGAGGCCTGTTCCCCTTCTTCTCCCTGCCAGTTGGGTAACTGGGAGGAGAAGTAGAAGGGGACTTCAAGAACATAGTGGGGTCCGTGTGTTTAAACTTCGGACCCCGAACTTTCTGCACAGTTTGCCATCCGCTACTGGCAGATGGCTTTGCCGTTGCCATATCTGCTGCAGGTAATGCTTCTGCAATGGGTGTTCTTTCTGCTGATGCAGAGGCACCCACGTCTGTAGCTATTGTAACGGATGGCTGTGCCTTAGCTGGTGGACTTGCTGTCGATATGGTCAAGTTTGTCAGAGTGTTGCTACCGACGTCCGAGGTCCTAGGTGTAATGACCTTGATGGGTGTGGCACCACATCTGCACTGACATGAGCACATTGGACTTGTGCCCATGTCCGCAACGGACGTCTGGGTAGCGACACTTTCTTTCCTGACGGGAGTTGATAACGTCTTCGCGAAGCTGGTAGCGAAGAGCCAGAGCCTTATACTGCTTCTTGGCTTCGCCATACGAAATCCGCTCTTTCGTTTTCAACTCCTGTATCTTTTTTTCCTCCAGATACAATCGACACTCCCTGCTCCAAGCTGGATGTGCCCCGGAGCAGTTGACACACACCTGTGGGAGCGTGCAGCTCGTGCCTAAATCATGAGCCGTCTTTCCGCACTTCCCACAGGTGGGGTTACCCTTGCAGGTCGCCGTCGTATGACCGAACCGCTGGCACTTAAAGCAGCGCATTGGGTCCGGCACATACGGCGAATATTCAGATTCAGATATCACTGCCTTGATGTTTTTAGGCAACGTCGGAGTGTCGAACGTCAGGACGAAGGTGGGTGTCTTCTCAAGGACTGCCGTTAACCCTTCGTTTAATCTGACGAAACTCGACCACATGTTCTGTAGACCACTACTTAAGGAGTTCCTCGGTCTCTAAATCTATGAGGTCTCTGCAGGTGATGACACCTTTACTAGAGTTTAGAGTTTTATGGAGTTCGCACTTTACTGCGAACTCCCTGAGCTTCTCGCACTTAAGGAGTTGGACAGCCTGCTTTTGGGTGGATGTTTCTAAAAGCAGAGTCCCGTTCCTCAGCTTTTTTACCAATTTGAGGGTACCCGCAATACCCTCTAAACCTTTGTTCACATAAAATGGAGAGACCTTCTCAAAAGATCCCTCCATCCTTGTCATTATAACAAAGGCGTTATCAATTAGAAACCCTTGCTGTGACCGTAACTTTGTTCAGGAGGAGGGCTTTCAACCCACGCCCGCTTTTTTGAACTGGGTGTATTTTTATTTGCCTGCGACACACCCGGCCGCAGGGGTCTTTGGTTTTTTTGTGAGAAGGAATTTTGATCCCACGAGTAAAAACCATTAAGAAAGAAATGCTATTACAACAGGGGTGCGCAGGTGCCCCTGAGGTCGCACGTTAGTGGGTGGTTTGCCTCACCACTCATCCACCTCCTCAGCACGTGTCTGACCTTGAGGTTGAGGGTTTTTTTTTATAGAGGTTTGTACCGTCCTCGCGATCGGGGCGATGAAGCCAAGATCCCCATTCTCCTAGGCACACAACGTTCCACCGCCACGCCCTTTGGTGGTCGTTGAAGCATGGTAGGAGTTTACGGTGTGGGAAACTTGCGGCACTCACAAGTTTCCAGCTCGGGCACCGTGGGTTCGCCAAACCCGTACCTGGCACTTGCGAACCAGGCCCCTGCGAGGGGGACTGAAGAAGGAAGTGGAAGAGGTTAGTAACAGAATTAAGATAACGGCCACAGAAAGAAGCCTGGATATACTGCCTTGTACCCACAACATATTTACATATTCAATAATTAACAATTATTTAACTTTTTCTTATTTTTGTAAATATAAACAATCAGGTTCTGTTCAAAATATTTAATAGTAAGGTTGTTTCTTCGAGCTCTCAAAAAATTACAAGTGTATATGTAACATTCCACATTCACTGATATAACTTGCCAGTATTTGAAATTGTGTGCTGTGTTAACAGTCATTGTTTCTGGAAAAAGTTAACCTGTCCCATAACTAAAACAATAAATTTGACATAAACGTTCAAAACATGGGATATTGTTCAAAATATTTTTAAACATCACTTTAAGTTTACACAGGAATACCTCTGGCAATGCAAATTTTATTCGTTAACTGAATAGATTCATTTGACGTCAAACCTTGAGTTACAAGCTTTTTAACACTCACAGGTATGAGGAAAAAACAACTATGATTTTAATACTAGAATTTTTAAATGCTTCCTTGACAAACTGTCATATTCTCTCCACTACAAAAGCCATTTACTACACCTTTAATGGCCTCAAAATATTCACTGTAAAACAGTACAGCTTCAACACATGTCGCCCATCGAGATACCACTTATTCCGGAGGTAAAGGCACATGTGGCAAATTTTTATAGGCATTATTACGAGAACAGGCCTAAAGAAACGTGCTCTTTGTTGATTAAATCAATTCATTTACATTCCCAAACATGGGCCATAGTTATTCAACGAGTTGTCTTAGACAGAGCAGTGCTGCTAAAAGCTTTAGCCCACTAAAACGTAAGATTTTATTTATTAACTAGGTACACTACTGAAAAATATTGTAAATATAGCAAAAATATGCATCATCACTCAGTTTTAGGTAAAGTATGTAATAACCGGTAAAAATGGGCTTAATATGCAAATGCATATAAATCGGTCTCTGATCAAGACAATTATTGAAGTAACATAATTTAAAAATGTATACTAAAATGATTGAAACTTACTCTATACAACAGAAAATCCAGAATTCATTACAAATCTCAACACAGCTTACGTTAATATTGCATGTCAAATTTACATCACAATACAGCGATTGTGTTAGTGTGCGTGCTTTAGTCTAGCTGCAAATTCATACTGAAGGGGTATAATAAAATTAATTGTGATAATTTAGGATAAGCTAATATAGAATCCTGATATAGAAAATTTTGTTACAACTCAAAATTAGTTCTGCTGTGTTTAATGTGTGTCCGTATCGTTTGATTTCGTAGTGGCAGAATTAGTGGAGATAATGGCTAGGTTGAAATGCTGCCTGGATCAGAACGTTCATGTTATAGCAAGAGGCATCAGGAGTATAGATATTATTAGTAATAAATAAGCTGCTTTCATAAGTGCTGTATTAGTGATGATGTGTATCGCAATGTAAACTATTCCTAATATGGCTTCTTCCAACAAAAAAGGTTTCTACCTTAGACAATTGAATGTATTTTTTTCAAGTGAAGGATTTAATAGTTATTTGCAGAATATTGACCAGTAAGCAAAAAATACTGTTTTGTTTGTCATAGACTGCTATTTGAACTGATTTATACAAAAATTTTGGACAAAAAACAGAAAAGGGTTAGTTATCTTCAGTTAAGTGTTAAATTTTGGTAAAAATAATATTACAGAGTGTGTACAGTAGAAAGAAAAGAAACACAGGCAATATATTGAACTGAGTGGAATCGAAACTGTTACATATTTCTCATGAACATACAAAAACATTTTGCACATGACAATTTTGTCACTTTTGCGCTGCTATACTCTTAGCGCATTTTCACACACACCGGCAAAACCGGCGCCGGCTCCGGATACAATGTAATCAAATGAGAGCTTTCACGTGATGACCGATCCGGCATCCGGCGCCAGCGAATGACCTCGACAATCGGACCGGCACAGCCGCTGGCCCTTTGATTTCACTGTTTGTTATGCACACTGGTGCTAGTGACACACGGATTTTATACAGTTTAATATCAGCCCATAATTTTGTGATAATGAGTCACAATATTGTTACATTGATTGAGTTGGTAGAGAGCAAACCATGTTTGTGGGACAAAACAGCAGACTGTTTCAAGGATAGAACAGAAAAACAGAAGGTGTGGAGAGAGGTGTATAAATTTTTGGAAGAAGATTTTGAAGCTAAAGAAAAGAAAGAACAACTGAAAATTGGTAAGTTGTGCATTTATTGTTAGCAATTACAATACAGAACAGTTTATACATTATATTTTGTTCCTTTGCCATGGCAATGTCCCCTCAGAGCTGACAAAATAGGCTGACAAATAATCTCTCAAATCATTTGCAGCACTTGTTGGCCGATTACACGCAGTTGCGGGTAAATTTTGTAGCCTTTGAGATACATACATTTCAAATCTATGTACATCTTTCATTCGCACAACATTGTGTAGAATTACACATGCTTTAACAATGTCTTTAGATAACCTTTTTGATACATTTAGTGGTCGGTGCAAAATTCTCCATATATTAGATAATATTCCAAAAGTACATTCGACGTATCTTCTTGCACGACTCAAGCGGTAATTGAATATTCTTTTTTTCTCTGTAAGATAACGTCCCGCATAAGGTCTCATTACCTGTTCTGAAAGCCCAAATGCTTCGTCGGCCACCAGTACAAACGGAATATTTTCCCTGCTTGTTGAATATATAGGGCAAGGAGGTGGTATTTGTAATTGATTTTTCAACATTAGCTTACAGAAACTGCTTCTCTGAAATATGGAAGAGTCACAATCTTTACCATAGGCTCCTATATCAGCATATGTGAATTTATAATCAGAATCAGCTACTGCCATGAGAACAATAGAAAAGTAGCCCTTGTAGTTGAGGTTCATTGAACCACTATGAGGAAATCTGTTAACTAGTATATGTTTTCCATCGATAGCTCCTATGCAGTTTGGGAACTGAGCGTTCTTTTTAAAACCAGCTGCTATTGTTTGCCAACTTTCTTCTGTTGGTTGTGGAAGGAATTCATCTTTCAGTTGGCACCAAAAAGAATTGCACACTAGACTTACAATTTTACTATTTTACTTATCGTGCTTATTCCCAATCTGTAGGTGTAATGTAATTCCATAAAAGTTGCTCCTGTGGCCAGATACCTAAAAATCGAAAGAAGAAATAATATATTGGTAGTGTTTTGTGTACTATTTGATTTGATACGATTCCAGTTGCATACATTTGATAAAACATAAAAAAATCAACTTTTTATAAATGAAGTAAAAATATTTAAGTGAATTAAAGCATGGTAACAAAATACTCGCCTACCATACTTAATTTATTTCACTATTTGCCTACTCCTTTTTTTATATTTCAGGTAGGGCTAATGCAATTACTGCAAAATGGCAAAACATTTGTGACTCCTTCATGAAATCTCTAAAGAAAAAATCTGGTTAAGCCACTACAAAGAAGTATTTATATCATGATAATCTGACATTTTTGTTAAAAGTAGTACAGTCAGATGACACGGAGTCAAGTATGGATGATTCCAAGCATGAAAGCCAGGATGAGGAAGAAACAGAGGCAGCATTACAAGAGCAAGTCCTGAAAAATGATGGTGAAAAACGTACAGGAAATGGGAGATCTGCTAAAAGGGCTCGATTACAAGACAAAGTCAATAATTTTTTTTTGAAAGCTCTGGAAAATCCACCTGACGGGGATGAAGCGTTTTTCATTTCTATTCTTTCGTCTGTACCCAAAATATCAGAAGAAGAAAAATTGGAATTCAGAATGAGTGTCTTGTAATTAATAAGATACATCAAGAACGGTAAAAACAGTCGTCAAATATTTTTTACTTCTACTTCTTCAACGAAAGGTTCTTCAGTGATTGTGCATGAACTTCATTCTGATAGTTCATATAATAATGAAAATAGTAACTTGCTTTCTAACAGCGATATAACATCACCTGGATCATCGGCAACCTACTACCAAAATATGTAATATAATTTTTTTATACTTATGTACGAGAAGTGAAATAAATTAAATATTTCTTAACAATCGTAACAATTTACCTACCTTAGCATTACTGCAATCATTTCCTTTGCAGGAATACATTTTCTCATTTTGATGTTTGATACTGTCTTCCAACTGTTCAACCAGGAAATCAAAAGTATTTGTACTCATACGAAAGTAATTGAAAAATTTGCTTTCATCTTTTCTAAGTTTTTCGAAGAGCGTATAAAAGCTCCCATCCAGGTATCTCACACTCAAAATAGGATGTATCCAGTAATGACTGTCAATTAAATGTTTTCTATATTTCCTTCCGAGGTACAATATTCCAATGAAGTAGCGCTTGATAAATGCCGCACACATCTTTCCTCTGCCAAAGCTAGGAATATACTGTACTCGGTGCTGGTAAAGACCGGCGCCGTCTCCGGTTTTGCCGGTGTGTGTGAAAATACCCCCTCCCCCTCGCCGGCACCGGAACATGCTCCGGCGCCGGCTCCGGCTTTGCCGCTGTGTGTGAAAATGCCTTTAGTATTGTAAATTTTTTTTAAGCTTTGATTTTTCACATATAGCCTATTATGACATATATTATGAACAGAAATACGATGCAATACCTGAGGTGTTATTTCACCTATGCAACACCTCAAATGTGGTGGAGGAATGTTGGAAAGTACAGGCAGCCAGGATACTGGGGTAGAACTAATGACACCACTCACTGTTTTCATAATTCTCACTGTTCTGGGTGTCAACTTTGGCAGAATGAGCACCACCAAGCCATGTAGAGCAACAGTATTGTGCTGCGGAGAATACCAAGCCAAAATCGATATTGCTTAGAGAATTGGAAGGAATAGAGGAACAACATGATTCCTCTGCATGGTGACCTTCTTCAGCTGCCTCACACATGACTAAAATTGAGGAGTCCTGCCTACATGGAAGCAGCTAATTTCAGACATAACAACTTTAACTTGTATGAAGATTGGAGAAATGAGTGGGAAGCCAACAGCCCATATAACTGTGGGCTTATAAAAGATCCGACAACCTGTGTTCCAGGATTTGACTTGCCTAGGCATCTTTGGTGTCAATTGAACAGATTTCGCAAAGGTTGTTGTGTGATGTGAATTACGCCAGAATACTCACTTGGTTCCGATTCCGTATTGAACTGTGGGACTTCTATGTCCGGTAGGATTACTGGGTTACGTTAAGAGGCTACGAAAACGACTGATTGCGGAGACATAAAGAAGTCTTGTCACCAGGTCAATACAACCATATAATTTATTTATGTTACACAACTACTTCACTGAATTTTTTAAAAAAATGAAAATCTTCAGTTTGTTAGGAGTGTTTTCAGTTTAATATATCGGTATATATAATATATAGGATTTGCCTCCGAGGTTTTCGCTATTTTCATAGCCCTAATATTCTTACATTTATTTTAAAGATTTGAATTTTGTTTTCCCAACATGTCTAAATTTCATCTAGCGAATAAAAATGAATATAGTTTTAATTAATGGAAGCTCAAAACATCAGCAATACATTGATGGAATCGACAAAATATCAACAACAAAAAATACTAACATTCAAACAGCAAATAAATACTTAAGTGGCCCAAGGTCATTCATTTCCGGCAAAAAAATTGCGACCCTAAAAATGAATATTTTGATTTGCATTGAATATCTGAAAAAAAGAGAACTTAATTTGGTCTTTGAATATTGATTTTGTTTTGAGGATATATTGGTTCCATCAACAGAAATTTACATATTATAGTAGTAATTGTTACTTTTATCCATAACAATCAGTGGTATTATGTTAATGTTGGTTTCTCTATCTGTGGAAACAGTTGAATTGCCTATAGACCAGTTTACATTCGTTTCGATCCATTAATTCTGCGCTAAAATATAAATTTCAATGTTAAAGTAGTAACTGATTCTTCCTTCATAATTGGTTTCTCAATCTGCCAACAGAATTGAATGTCTATCAGCAAATTACCACTCTGCTTGTCTGCCACTCCACTATCTGAATAAAACATTTACAATTTTCAACAATTTACTTCGGTCAACGCCACGTGTATTGCTAAATCATCCAAGCTTATAATAAATCTTTTGAAACCAAATCGGAACAAAGCAACACATGACATCACTAAAATGGCACTCTTGAAATAACTAATGTTTCATTCTGGCACAGGCTGCATTTCAACCAAGTAACAAACTCAGCTAATATTACCGCTAGAAAATCAAAGCTTCTATCAGTTGTGCATTAATACATTCACTATAGTGCCTATTGCATGTTAGTGACATTATGAATGACGAAATAAACTTGACTCATTATTTCAGATCGCGATACTAAATGAACTCGAATAATGACGTTGGCAATATGGCGCTCATAAAAACGCAGTAAATTAAATACTGAATTCATCTGAAACTACATTCATCTGCATTAACTATGTCATCAGCATCATGACAGTTATTGGTGTAATATAATTAAAAAATTTATACTAAAATGCTTGTAACTTACATTGTACAACGGAAAGTCCATAATTCTCTACAACTCTAAGACAACTTTCGTTAATATTGCTGGTCAAGTTAACATCTCGATAAAGTGACTGTTACTGCTCGCGATTTAGTAAGGTGTATAATTGCATTTAATATGTTGAGGTGTGTTCGTATTGTCTGACTTTGTAGCGACAATATTAACAGAGATAGTGTTTTGGTTGAAATGATGCCTGGATCAGAATGATTTTTGTTACAGCATAAGGCAGAAGGAATTTAGTTATTATTAGTAATAAGTAAGCAGCTTTCATATGCTCCGTGAAAATAAGGTGTATTGTGTTGTAAATAACTTCCAGCGTTGCTTCATGAAACAATAAGTTTCTACATTAGCCCAATGAATACATTCGTTTTAAGTGTAGGATTCGATAGATATTTACAGAATATTGAACAGAAACTAAAAAGCACTGTTTCATGATTCATAGTCTCTACTATTTGTATAAAAATTTGGAACAAAAAATAAAAAGGGTTAGTTAAGTTTTCAATTTTGGCAAAAATAATTTGTAATACAGAGACTTTATAGTAACAAAAAAGAAACAGGAAATAAATTAAACCGAGATAGAATGGAATCCTTTACATTTCTGCAAATACGACATTTCGGGCACGACCATTCTGCACTTTAAGTAAACTGACTGGTATACTCATAGCATTGAGTTATTAAGGCGTGATTGATTCCAGAAGTACATCCAAACACACATCCAAACTTTATCATTTTCTCATTTATATAGGTATATATAGATAGAAGAAGATTATCTTGCACAACATATAGCAGAAATTTTAACATACCTTAGTAACAGTTATGAAGTCTGGCCCATAGAACACTGAACGCACTCCTTCGATGCGAAACAACAGTCGCCCGAGAGGTGAACAGTGAGCTGCTGATCCATTAGGAAAGTCCATGGTGCGGCCAGGACCCAATACCTGAAAATAAAGTAAATAAGACAGTTTACTGATGAAACCATACTGCCATTAAAGTCTTTCACAAATTTCTTATGGTTTCATATGTAAGAAATTCTATAATAATAAAATACCATACTACACTTGGATTCATTTATACACTTTGACATTTGTTTCTTTTAACAGACTTTTTATATCTGTCAGCTTGCTGAAACTTCTCAGCTCATAAGATCTTGCTATAAGTGTAAATAATCTTCCAATCCTACCTATTACTTGATATTTTTGGATTACTGGAGATTGTAATTCCGCAAGGAACTGGTGTCTTTATACTGCAATAGTCACATGTGAGACTGCTAGAAATACTTTCTGAAGAACACTTAATGGTGTCATGCTGGTCCAGGGTATATTACAATCCAATTTCTGGTTGAAAATAATGGTCCAGTATGTATTGCAAAGAAATTACTGATCTACGGCAGTATGGGTCTACTGGAGATCACGATTCTACAACAACATTCAGTAATATCATTAGAACACTGTTGTAGTCAGTCGCAAGACGTATTGTTTTTAAGCAGTAATTCCATTGTAATACAGCCTGGAACATTATTTTCAAGCAGAAATTAGGTTTTAATACAGCTTGGACCAGCATGAAACCGATAAATGTACTTCGGAAAGAATTTCTAGTGGAGTCTTGCGTTTGACCACTGCAGTATTATGACAACTCCTGCCGGAATCGCGATCTCCAGTAATCCCATGACAGTATTATGATGTGATTAGTGAATGTTATAGTAGCAGAATCACAATCTCCAGTTGATGCGATATTTTATTACTTTCAAGGGAATATGATCAGTTTCTACTGCCTTAGCTATTTTATTTTAAATTTTGTGAATTCCTCTCACATTGCCTTAAAACAGTCTCTAAAATTGTCAATACCAATTTACAAGGAAAATTTCCCAAGCGTCACTCACATATTTTAATAACTCTGTGATATGATGTAGTAGACTAAAATCTACAGTTGTATTTTTTTAATCTGCAAAAAATTGGAGAAGGGTGTTGAAATAGTCACCAAAATTGGGGACATAAACTGAAAATTTTGACATTTCTTAGAGAAAAAAACGCTAACAGTTTGTCAGTGACCATGATGGGCTACCTTATCCATATCCTGGTGAACATTTAAGTGATAAACACCTTGGTAGATGATTTTGAACATACTGCTTGCAGCAACGGTAAACAGTTGAACAGATGTACAGTACAGCCAACCAGTTGCATAGATAATTCTAATAGTCTTTACCGGTTTCGACCAACATAAGCTGGTCTTCTTCAGAAGCACCTACTATCATGCTATAAAAGAGAGTAAAAACTCTTGTCATTTTCAAGGTATAATCCCTTATGTCATATTAAAATCAAGATAAAAACCATCAAAATACAATATTTACCGTACCTAGTGGGCGGAGATGAACATGTGCTTGTACCAAGCACACTGTGTCAACTGACTAATCTGTTGTAAACATTCTACTAGGAAGACTTTATAGGAGGCGCTACATGCGGGCGCATTCACGCAAACAAGAATCGCCCGCATGTAGCGCCTCCTATAAAGTCTTCCTAGTTGAATGTTTACAACAGATTAGTCAGTTGCCACAGTGTGCTTGGTACAAGCACATGTTCATCTCCGCCCACCAGGTACGGTAAATATTGTATTTTGATGGTTTTTATCTTGATTTTAATATGACATAAGGGATTATACCTTGAAAATGACAAGAGTTTTTACTCTCTTTTATAGCATGATAGTAGGTGCTTCTGAAGAAGACCAGCTTATGTTGGTCGAAACCGGTAAAGACTATTAGAATTATCGATGCAACTGGTTGGCTGTACTGTACATCTGTTCACCTTGGTAGATGGTCTGGATGTGGGCACAGTCCAAGTGAGTTTAGGAATATGTTTAAGGTCGTCAATTAAATTGAGAATTACATTTTCCCGTAGTTTATAGAGCTTAAAATATTACTTTACTACAACAATTACCCAATGGGATTCAGAGCAACTTGTACTAGATCACAATGAAAAGGCTGGAACACAACATGGTGAACCAGAACTCCTTACAGTATCACAGATAAAATTACAAAATTTTGGCTTTGAGAAAGTTATTGTTTTTGGTCAGTTACACAGGATGACTGCAAAGATTGGCATCATAATACTGCAGACAATGCTAGAAATACTTCCTGCAGTACAGGGTTAACCTAAATGATTCATCAGTTTTCAAAACACAGTATATTGAAAAGTATGTGATCTACAAAAATGAGCGATACATGAAGAGATACATAAACTCGCCGATGGCAGAAGACGGTCACACAGCTGGACAGGGCGGGCTGGTCCAAAGTGATTTTCCTCCTTGTCATGGCACCAGAGGTCGCCAGATCTGACCCCTTGTGATTTCTTCCAGTGGAGTTAAGTGAAGTGTATGTATCCACAATGCCAATGACACTGCAAGAGTTACAGGAATTGATCACTGCTGCTGTGATGGGCAGTGACAGAAACATGCTACTGAATGTGTGGACAGAACTGGCTTTCATTTTGATGTGTGCCAGGTGACTAAGGTAAACATATTGAACATTCCTAGTATGTACCTTTTCATGTATCACTCATTTTTGTTGGTAATATACTTTTGAATATACAGTATTTTGAAACGTGATGAATGAACTAGCCTAACCCTGTACATTTAGTGGTGTCACGCTGGTCTAGAAGATCAAACCTAACGAACGCGCAAGGTAACATCCTTTGTATTTCAAGACCTGCAAATCAGCATCACCAAATATAAATTTTTTTTACAAACCTCTTGAAACTTGGTCTAGAGATAGGGATACACCTAGAACTTTCAATCTTCCGCCACGATCACAGTGATGCCATAAGCGACATGTTAAGATGCCATAAATAAGCGTGGCGGAAAGTAGTTCCAGCGGTATCGCAATTCCTTATAATCCCAAAATGTTACGAACTTCCATACAAGGTGTAGGTTAACAATTTAAGCAACACATAAACGAAGTACGTACCTCAACACCAGGAATGAACTTAAGGCAGTTTGGATTTGGTGTTTCTTGTGTCTGTATGAACATTGTTCTCTTGGGCACTACACAGAATGTCGGAGATAATTTGACAGCATTATCAAACAGAGGAGGAGATATATGTTCTGAACGTAGACCCATTAAAAACCTGAAAATGAAAGTAGAATCGGTTTAGCGTACTTTACTAAATTAAACAAATTTGGCAGCGTTACCAGACCCATTTCTCATCCAAATAACAACATCTCGTAATGAATATCACTTAACAATTATCAATACATTAATATTAAAATTTCGTGAAAATCAAAAGCAAGTAACACTGGAAATTGCAAACGGGATATAAACTCTGCTTACCTTGCGGAATGAGTCGAAGAAAAAGGTAACAAGCACCTTCGACATATAGACCCAAGTTTCATAACTCTACTTGCCATTTCGAATAACGCAAATTAACTCCACAGATTTTACCCATAGTAAATAAATATTTACCAAATAACCAAAGATGTTGTTCCAACTTTAACATAATCTGTGATATCTATTTCTCATTTGTTTGCAGAGACAATATATGCTAAGTGTTTGTTTTCAAATTCAGGTGTGTCACTCACTACACCGAAATGAGATTACGTCGCCAAATTATAAGTTCATTACATGTCTGTGCATTACATGGATGGAATCGGAAGATACTAATACTAATTTCTGTGTGACAGTACTGAGTGAGAAGTTATAAACGCAGATGGTGAAGAATATATACGAGTATGGAACGCGACGATGTGGTGTATGTATCGCTTCTTGTTATCAGTATATCGTTTGGACAGGTAGTACGAAACATAAGAAATAAGGATTTACGTAAATGGATTTGCACGCTAATTGGATTATTCTTCGTGTACTTGGTGTCTGGTATACACATAGTACACCCTTTAGTTTGCACCATCATCAGTATGCTCATTCTGTCACTTGGCAGTAAAAGGTGAGGACTGCTTTATGCCATTATATGATATGTATCTTGATGTTAATATTATTGATTAATTGCGATGAAGCTTATGTGCCAGTGGCAGTTTCTATAATCATATACTTTTGCAGCGTTTGAAGTTTTACGTCTTTCACCGTTTTTCAGCACCACGTCGATAATATATTCCAGATTTCCAATCACTAACTTTGTTATATACGAATGAGAACATTCTCACTCTCGTATACCAAAATTCAAATGTCAGTATATTGTGTCATCTCTTTCCCTACGCATTCTATTAATAATTGTACAGTTCTGATTTCATTGCCAACTCATTGTCAGTATATGGTTTATAGCTATCATTCTCGTAATAACACTCCCATGATAATAGATTAGGAATTGATTTCAGGCATAAGGAAGTGGGAAAAGTTTTCATTTATAGTTAGGGCTATGAGGAACTAGAGCAAATTACCTATGGAGGTGATTTGAAACAATACATTCATTTTCCGGTTTAATTCTAGAAGGGGATACCGCTGCCTCGCGACTGTTAACGTGACGTCATCGTGACGTCACGTTCACGTACAGTCATCATTTATTATTGTATTGTGCCCTCGCTACGCTCGGTCACAATAATTTAAAGCTATACAATATCAACATAAACTGATATCCCGAAGGTAGATCAGAGGCAGGCGGCCGCTGGTAAGCGGCCGCAGATGTCCGATAACACAACCGGATGTTCAATGTTTCAGGTGAAGCTCGCATTTCAATAATAAATTATCTGCTGTTAACTTCGACAAGTAATAACACGTATTTTACGCAGATGACTGTACGTGAACGTGACGTACATCTAGAATTAAACCCATTTTCCATTGATCCCAATGTAAGAGAGTGGCTCTGTGGGATGTGAACAATTGCCAATTTACAGTTAACCAATTGCATAACAAAATAATACATCCACCAGAACAGGTATGGTCATAGGGTTCATGGTACATTAATTATGTCAATAATGCTCCAGTGGCAATTTCCCAATATATCTCAGACTGTGAATGATTTTAAGGTAAAAATAGATGTTAATCATAATTAGTCATGTAGAGAAATTGTCTCCATCTCCCAGTTTGTTTATGTAATTCCCTTACACACGCTTCTCTTTATGCATATTTTTACTTTAAATGGTTTCACTGTTGCAGTTAAACTCTTCAGCACTTCCACTCCACTCATTTTTATGGCCATTAATATGAAATCCAAACTATTGGCCTTTCTGTGGTACCACACATGAATAAAACAAAGCCTGTTAAAATTACTGCTCACAGAGGAATTCAGAATTAATACTCTGGTTTTTCAAGGCATCTCCATAGCTGCCAGTCTGTTCATTTTCCCTGAAATACATGAAAATGCTATATTCTGTATAAATTAGATGATGGGTAGATGGCATTACACACAAAAAAACCACTAACACATCTGATAAACATGATGGGAGTACAAGTCAATCATGGGTAAAAGTGGGTTAAAAAAATTGACAAAGGATAGGTATTTAAAGAGAGTTTACATAAACTTTTCAAAAAATAAATAATCAGAAAAGGGATAAATTAAACATACTTTTCATATAAAAATGATGTGTAAATTATGAAATTGGAATTTTTAACTTTGATGAAGTTGTCATTAATGAGTGATAGCTAAAAAGTGGTTTATTTAAGAGGGGATGAAAACTAATGATAGAATAGGAACGGAAAGAAAAAATAACAGTAGAATGACGCTGGCTATTACCTTCAGTTGTGATGGATTGGTTGCCTTGTGCTTCTTTCTTTTTACAGCTGTACAATCTTTTGACTTCCTCCCTTCTCCTTTGAAACCATTCCCTGAAGGCTTTGTTCTTCTTTAGCACTATATCTCTTACCCTTTCATTCTACCATGGGGTTTCCTTTCCCCTACTGCTACCAGCTGTTTTATCACATACTGCTTCAGTTTAGTTTAGTTTTCTTTTGTTTCATCTTTGCATATTTGTTTAGCAGCCCCAGTAATCGGACATTCTTCGGCAGCCGTTATGTGAAGCAGTACCTTCTGTGATAATTTTAATTCAAAGTGTGTAGTTAGTTGTAGCTTCATCTTTGTATATTTGCTTGTCAGTAGCAGCAGCAGCAGCAGTCGTTCGTCGGAACCGTTACATGAAGTAGTACCTCCAGTGCTAATTTAATTTAAAGTGTGTCGTTAGCTAAAGCTTCATCTTTGTATATTTGGTTATTGACAAAAAGCCTCCTCCTGAGAATGCATAGTGAGTCCGTTTTTCGTGTACTCGTAAGTTTTTCTTTCTGTAAGGTAGTATGTGTAGGGACTGTGGTTGTTGTGTGCAGACGCAGGCTGAGGTGACTGATCTATGCACCCAGCTTGCAGCTTTGGTAACAAGAGTTACACAGCTGGAAGCTGCCACAAGTGAGTACAGTAGATGCGGTATGGGTGACCCTGTAGAAGCAAAGCGGCTTGCAGGTTCTCCCATACCAGTCATCGTACCTGCAGTCCCGGCCGAGACGTCGGAACCTCTATGGCCGTCACCTAGTGGTGGCTGGCGTGTGGTGTCTGGACATTGACGCCGCATGCGGGGGCAGTTGTGCAAGTCTGATTCTCAAGATGGCGAGCTTGTGCCACTGTCCAACCGGTTTGTCTGGAACTGATTCAGTCCTGCAATCGTCGGCCTGTGAGTTTGCAGCCCCACAGCCTGCTAAGTCTGAACAACTGCAGTAGGGGGTTTTAGTGGTCGGTAGCTCCAACGTTAGGTGCTTTATCGAGCCCCTTAGGGAAATGATGAATAGGTCGGGGATGAATTCCGGTATCCTTTCATTGTGTATTCCGGGGGGTCTGATCCGAGATGTGGAACAGGCCATCCTGGAAGCCATTGAATGGACAGGGTGCAGCCAGCTGTGGATTGTGGTTCGTGTCGGCACCAATGATGCTTGCCGCCTAGGGTCGGAGGTTATCCTCTCGTCCTTTGGGCGACTTGCAGAAAGGGTGAACTCTGTGGCCATTGGCCGCAAGGTTTCTGCTGAGCTAACCATCTGCAGCATTGTTGATAGGACTGACTGTGGACCTCTGACTCAGAGCCGTGTTGAGGGGCTGAACCAGAGATTATGGCATTTCTGTGATAGTCATAGCTGCAGGTTCCTTGATCTTCGCCCTGGGGTTGAGTTGTAGGGATCCCTTGGATAGATCAGGTGTGCACTACACATGGGAATCAGCTACATGGGTGGCAGGGGCCGTGTGGCGTGCATGTTTTTTTTTTTTTTTTTTTTTAGGCTTCTGGAGGATGACCCTGAGGAGGAAATTCAGTTATGGACAGCCAAGATAAATCAAGCACCGTGTGTTAGGGATAGCTTAAATGAATCCCGAACATTAAAAGTCCTAGTAGTTAACTGCAGAAGTGTTTGTAATAAACAGCCTGAACTTGAAAATGTTATTTTATAGTACAGATGCTGATATTGTAATAGGCACAGGAAGTTGGTTAAAACCGTATATAAGGTCTGCTGAAATTTTAATAGTAACATGAACATTTTCCGTAAGGATAGGGTGTATTCCCAAGGGGGTGGTGTATTTATAGCTGTTAGTAAGTACCTCCCATGTAGCAAAATAGATGTCCATACTGTCTGCGAAATCATATAGATCAAGCTCAGCGTAGCTAGGACAAAACTTGTGATAGGCTCCTTCTATTGTCCACCAGATGCAAGTGTAAATATTGCCAAGGCCTTAAGAAATAATGTAAATAATATAGCACGGCAATTTCCGGATCATACAATAATGCTAGGTGGTGACTTTAACTTGCCAGATATCGACTGGACAAATTTCGTTCATGTTACTGGGGCAGGGATAAAGCAGCTAGTGAAATCATTCTGGACCTCTTCTCTGATCACAATCTTGAGCAGCTCGTAACTGAACCAACAGTAGCGAAAATATTTTTGGATATAGCTGTTACAAATAGGCCTGAATTATTCACGGATATTTCTACCACAGCGGGAATAAGTGATCACAAAGCTGTAATTGCTTCAGTAAAACTAACAACCACACGCAAAAAGAGAGAAGAAAGGATCATTTACAAATTCGAAAAGGCTTCAAAACAGTGTTTTAGAGCGTATTTGAGGCATAAATACCACACCTTCTTAGTAGCAGGATGCACCGTTGAAGAGAGGTGGCTTCTATTCTTATGTATAGTCAGGGAAGGTATGAACATGCATATATCGAAACGGACAATCAGGGAAGGGAAAGATCCCGCATGGCAAACACGGGAGGTTAAAAGGTTACTCAAAAAGCAAAGGAAGTTACATGCACGGTCAAAAGGACGATGCTTCGGACTGAGTTAGATAAGTTGGAGGAGATAAGGAGACATGTTAAAAATGCGATGCGGGAGGCTT
>JARYHS010008075.1:175460095-175677104 GCA_031002005.1 Vandiemenella viatica | reverse complement strand
ACCTTCCAGAAGCGATAATTTTGGCTTACGCTAAATGTTTAATACTTATCAACAGTCTTGACTCTTTGAACGCAATTTTTGATTTCTGTAATTCTTAAGTTTTTTTTTAAAAAAATTCAACTTTTAGAAACTTTCTCTCTAACATAGATCCATATTACAATATATAATACCATACGTTCTAAATGTATTAACATGATACTGAAGTAAGTTAGCGGTCCTTGTTGAATCTGTTAAATTTAAGCAACAGGGACTATTTAACATACAATATTTAATTTTTTTTCTCCTCTATCCTGAAGTGTAAGATGTGGTTCAGCACTTCCAATATTTTTGATGATTCGGAAGTATTTCAACTGTTTACAAAGTAATGTTACTCATTCATAATCATTGTTGAATTTTACTGGAAACATCAATAATTTTATTAATTTTTTTCTATGTTCGGATTTAGCTCGATCAGCTTATATTTTGGTATTAGTGTTAGAAATTTGAAGCCCATTTCCCTGACCAGTTACCTCAAAGTGCTTCCTTCCCATATACTAATTCATACAAATGTGACATATTTATATTCAGTTCTGTTATTGGTAGTGTTTAAGAGATGCAGCTTACGAGAGTCAGTTGAAACATAACGCCTCCTATTTTCTCCTTAACTTACATAGTTAAGTGAAAAAATTGATTGCCGTAATTTCTTATACCTTCTACTCCATTCACTGCAGCAACAATTTTCTGTGTCAACAGATGGCAGCATTGCATCCGATTTCAAAATGTCTGACATCGAAGTTCGTATTAGAGAGCGTTCTGTGATTGAATTCTTGAATGGGGATGGTGAAACGCCTATTCGCATTCATGAAACGCTGAAAAATGTGAAAGGTGATGCAGCAGTATATGTCTGCACTGTTAGACCATGGGTTCGTCGTTGTAACGAAGCTGAACGGCAAACACTTTGGCTGACGAAAAACGTAGCGGCAGAACGGCGACCGCAGTGACTCAACGCACATTCAGCGAGTCGATAACATCATTTGTGGTGATCGCGGTAACAACAGGTGAATTTTGTTGCATTCTCTCCCTTATCAATGCAAGTGTGGTACTAAGAAGTTTGTTCGCGGAAAGTACCAAGACTGTTAACCGACGTGAATAAACAGATAAGATAAACAAAACCTCCCAACACCTGCATTGCTTTCATTTGGAGGGAGAGGAGTTTATGGAAGAAACTGCGACCGGAGAGGAAAACATTTGGCCATTTTTTTTTAACCTGAATGAAAGAGGAAGTCAATGGAACGTATCACATAAGATCACCTAAGAAGAAAAATTCAGATCTGTGAGATCGGCAGGGAAAGATAGGAGGACAGTGTTCTGGGATGCAGAGGGTGTGGTTATGGTTGATTTTTTGGAGCAGGGAGGAAGCACCATAAATTATGTTCAATACTTCAAAACCCAGAAAAGCTTGAAGTACGTCTTCAGCGAGTTCGTCCAACAAAAGCTATGGGCGGTGTTCTTCTTTTGTATGACAATGCACGAACACTCACCAATTGTGAAAATTGGATGCAAAGTCTTGCCTCCTCATCCATATTCTTGACCTCCCACCATCAGAATTCCATCGGTACGGGTGGATGAAAGATCTTTGTGAGATTCACTTTGAAGATGCGGAGGCCACGAAAACATCCGTTCGTCAATGGCTTAGGAAGAGCATGCTTTTTACCAGACTGGAATACATGTCCTGGTTAAAAGGTGGACCAAAACTGTGGGAACGGATGGATATCATATTGTAAAGTGACCAATTAATCATTAATGTCGTGGTTATGTAGCTGTATTTTAATTTTTTGACAGTTAAAGAAGTTTTTTTTTTAATCTTCTAGCGTCTCTTAACAGCGAGGTCTTTAGAGACGGCAAAAGATGGGGGCTAGAATGGGAAGGAATTCGGCCATAGCCTTTTGAAGGAACCATCTTGTCATTTGCCTGGAGTGATTTGGGGAAACCATGGAAAACCCAAATCTGGATGCCCGGACGGGGATTCGGACCCGGCGTCCTCCCGAATGCGAGGCGAGAACGCTAACCGTTACACCACCAATTTCGGTGTTAAAGAAGAGAAAAATAGGAGGCATTAGATTTTAACTGTTTGGTATAATTTTTAAATTTGTTGTTACAAAATTACGGTAACAGCATCAACGTATCTGATAATCCCGGCATCATCTACATTTTTTGGTAAGTATCTCTGAATATATGCCTCAATTTTTTTCCATTAACTCACACTGTTGCAATACAGTCTTCATGGGTTTGCAGTTGAATTGTGTCCTTTTACGACACAATTCGGTTGCAAGTTAGTAAAGACTATATTTACCCCAGGAAAATTTCCGTTCACATATCTCACACATTTGTTGACGCTCTAAATACGAAAAGAAAGCAAGGAAATAATTTCTACTGAATAAGATATACGGAGAATTATCAGGATTCACATTATCGTGGTTTCCAATAGGAATGAACGAACATCATTTACATTTAGGAAGTGTGAAAGCTAAAACTGCGAAAATACAAATGGGAATGATTTTCAAAAAAGTTAACCTATAGCATGTAAACATTTTATATCGCTTAAATTTATCTATTATTTGTTTAGCAAATATTAACTGCGATATTCGCTTTTAAAATTAATTACTAATTTAAATTTCACCTTGTAGGGAGAATTAGGTAGAACCACTTCCGGTGTTTCGTCAATTTATATACCCGGATTTTTATGAAACATTATATGTTTGTCTGACAGCTTCATTATTTCTGAGGGAAAACAGATGTTTTCTGTTTAAAACGAAGCAAAAAAAATGTCGTTTTGCTTTATTTTCATACATGAAGTTTTCATTTTTATCTCCCGTTAGTAAAATAGGTTTTTTGATAATCCCCCATGTTACTTTTTGATTTTCAATTTTTTCTATTGAGTCCTTAGTCTCAAGTTATATAACGGCTTAGGAACGCTGGATATTCAACTTTTTTTAGTCTATTTAACTTATTTAACTTCAATGATAAAAATTTGTTTTTCGCGCATTCCTATTCTCGAAATTATAAATGAGTAGAAAATAAACATTGCTATGAATTTCTTCATAAATCCACAGGAATAAAAATACGATTCAATATATTTACTGTCTGAATATAAATGGGTAAATATTCAAAACCCTGTAGTTACTAACAGTTATCTCGAGAAATTACGTTGAAAATGCAATACAGTTTTCTTATTGTCTTACTGCACCAATGGTGGAACTGTTTCACATAAAAAGAGTCAACTGAACGCACGAAACAATATTGAAGAGTAACACTAAGGCTAAAAGAAAACTGACATACAAAAGTATTTTAGGATTGACACCGCAATCATGTTCAATCGGTTGAAATTTTTTTGTTTTTCCCTGTAACGAATTGCAGGGAAACAGCGCTTCAACCATCTGATATACAGCTCAGAGTTGTACGTTAAGAGAAAAGTATGAAGGAAAAAAAAAGAGGAGCACAATAACTTTTAGCTCGCACAATAATGGAAACAAATGTAAAAGAAGGCAAGCAAAGAGGAGTAAACTATGGTGGTAAGTAGCATTTGATACAGCTGACTTGTGGGTTGCTAAGCGTCGCCCTTGACGTTTTGCTCCAGTTATGTTATTAGCGTATTCACGTCCGTAGCGCAAAACCCGTTTAGCGTCGGGTGGTCTAATACCAGCAGCAGCCGGCTCAGTTCTTGTCAATTAGGACAGGGATTGGTCCGGGCCATATCTGGAGCCGTGGGGCAGCCTTCAGACCCCCTGGCTGAGGCACCAGGGACGACCAAATCTGATTTGCGGTCACTGCACCGCATCCCAGCACCCCAGCCCGAACTGCCTCAAGCTAAAGAAACTCATCAATCACTTCACTTCTTCAATGGGAATCTGTAAGTCCGGGAAACTAATATACCTCCTGCTTTAATCAGGATAACCAAACAACAAGTATGATTATGAATAAAACCACTGTGAAAAAAAGAGGTCTTAACAGGATAGTAGTAGTTGCAGCTAACACTCTAGTAATCGTTTGTAACCAAGCTCTGACTAAGACGGTTATTTTAATTAATTTAAAATTCTCACCAGCAGTTAACTCTTATTTCCTTCAATAGAATGCATTGCTTGAATACAGCTAATGTACGTAAATACCACTGTGCACCGAAAAAGTTACTGAGCGTCAGTCAGTTGAGTTATATAAATACACATTTTCTTATATTTATTTTAAAACAAATTAGCAGAAATATTCAAATTTATTTTTCCGTTATATAATAAATACATACAAAGGACATGTTCTTCGAAATGCCTGTTTAGCGGAAGTATTAGATGACAATCACAGGAAATGTAGTAAAACAAAATTGCGGTAGGATGGAAGTAATAAAAGAAATCAGACATATGTCATAGGAAATTGCAAATATGCGGAAAAATATATTTCATCATTCAACATTCCTCCTGAAAATATGAGAACTGTAAACACACTTTATGGCTTTTTTCATGTCTTAAATGTAAAATATCATATGTATCATATGTTACAAGAGTCGAATGTTTTCAACAGTTAAACAATTATTTATTCTTCTTGGAAATTTTTTCATTTGAGGATTACAAATTAAATTGAATCAAATAAAAAAGAACAATTGCGTTTTAGATCTATTTTATTATTCGTTTCGTTAAATTTATTTAAAGTGGTAGACATAACTCAAACGCTGAAATACCTACTAGAAAAGAATATTTATTTTAACGACATATTTATCATTAAATTCAGTACATTCTCTGCTAGGTATTATTAATATATTTTTTGGACAGAAACAGTATCCACTGAAGAATCAAAATGCTTAAAATTACTCATTTAGTTGTGTCAACAAAAACATTACACCAGAAAGACCTATATATTTTTACTTTAATATTTAGCAGGACCTTGTCAATAAAAACATTTTCAGGAATAAAGAAATGTTTAAGAAAATATTGGAATTGACAAAAGTTCTTGCAGATCAGGTAAATAATAGAACCCAAAAATGTTTAGAGGCGGCTGGTTGCCAGCTTTTGTTTGATACTGGTGAAGATTGTCCCAAAATAATGTTTTCCTTCATCCCCCCATTAAACACTCGATAAAGAGTTTTGCCCATAATCGTGTATCAAAAACTTTACGTTTTGATCTCTTTTGTGGTAATATGATCTGAAATAGTGCGTCATTACGAATTTTCAACATAGAATTCATGAGACTTTGATAAAGAAACTGAAATATGAGCTATTTCATAAGGGTTCCATCTTTCAAAAGTTACGGAAACCCTTAGAGACCGCCAATACTGTCTGATCAATGTTCCACTGCGAAATTGTGCGGTGATAAATGTATGGCATGTCGACTAGAAGTAACTCTTCATTCAACGCAGTGCCCCTCAGCACTTTTCCTCCCTAAAGCTTTTTCTTATGTTAGAGACCATTTGGTGTGACCAACATGTGGAGCCTTCAAATCTTCTTACCCCAATATCTACTATGGTGTTTATTTCAAAGTAATGATAACAATGAAAAATGTATTTTATCATTATTCATACTTTCATTACTGAAAATAATCTGTAAGTATTAGTCAGAATGAATTCTTTTTACGTCTGTCATCCAACATGGCAGATTTAATTTCTATTTATTATTTACCATTAAATATCGTTTTATTGTTTAATTTCACAGTCTCGCATTTTAATATTATTTTGCTACTTTCTTGCTATACAGATTCGATCATCCTCGTCTTAATTCATTACTTCTGTCAAACACTCAGCGAATAGTTACATTTTTTTTTTTATCTGCTTAGCGTCTCTCTAACAGCGAGGTCTTTAGAGACGGGAAAGGATGGTGGGCAAGGAATGGGAAGGAATTCGGCCATGGCCTTTTGAAGGAAGCATCCCGGCATTTGCCTGGAGTGATTTGTTACAGAAATGAGAATCAGATTTCTAAATCACCTTATTATTTTTTCATTGTTCGGCCTTAAGGACAAGCGTGCTGTTCTTCAAGATGTATGGGAGAGATTATTTTTTTAAAAATTTCGTTTCTTATGAGTTTTCGTTTAGATGGTTAATAACTCCTGTCCTATCCGTGTTTGATCTACTTTACTCACATACGGACGAAGTTGGTAATACAGTTAAAAAATAATTTAACAGCTTGTTTGTAACTATATTTAATAAAGATGTTTATTACACCTCGTGGCAGACGGGTACTATAAATATGTTTTAATCGTTCACTTAGATATCTCATTGCAGTCACTAGTATATTTGTCGCGTTGGAACCGGGACAGGTGTGAATTCGAAGGTTACTTGTCAATGAACACAGCACTTAAACTGAGAACAGGTTTATTGAGAACTCAAACATACACGCAGCACTGACTGCCTCTTGGGCAGAATGCTCTTCTATTTATACACAGATAGAACGTACTAGAGATTACAAGAGTAGTTAACAAATGAAATGTGTAGAAGTTACAAGTGACCTTAGGAAACATGTAGAATCTTCTGGAAATAATAAACAGAATTAAATAATTTTTGTCAGTGGGCGGGATTGAACCGGCGACCTTCGGTACCGCAATTCGTGACGCTACCCGCTGCGCCATGCTGGCAGACGGTACACTGGCGTTCATGCGGCATTGCTCCCTCTCCTGAGGAAAACAGCGTCCCGCTGTTAGATTTCTTTTGGGGCACGCTGAAGTGTCCTGGATCTTGATCTTGTCGTGGGTCCTCTGTATGGCAGTTCTGGAGGGCACCTCCTGTTTGTACTATTATCTTCCTGTCCGACTTCCTCAGTATCCAAACCGTCCTCAGAGTCCTTGAACAAGAAGCTGGTTGTGCCTAGCTGCTCGTCAGGATTGTAGTAAGGCTTCATGCGGAGGACGTGAACAATGTCCCTTCGCTTTCGTCGTTTCGAAGACGGCTCATAATCCTCGACTTCGTATGTGACGTCTGACCGGCGGCGTATGACACGATACGGACCAAAGTACCGCTTCAGTAACTTTTCTGATAGCCCAACCTTCCGGACAGGGGTAAAAATCCATACGAGATCTCCTGGGTTGTACGCAACAGGTCGGTGCTTGCCGTCATACCGCTGACGGTCCCTCTCCTGGGTGGCCAGTGTTCGTATGCGAGCCAGCTGTCTTGCTTCTTCGACCCTGGTAATGAGCTGTTTTATATAGTCATCCTGAGTGTCGTCCGGCTGGAAATGGGAACAGCGTATCCATTGTGGTCTCAGCTTCACGGCCATGGAGCAGAAAAAACTGGAGTGAAGCCTGTCGTATCTTGCCTTGCTGTATTATAAGCAAATGTGACCACTGGCAGTATTGTATCCCAATCCTTCTGCTCAACATCCACATACATCGACAGCATATCGGCTAATGTCTTGTTGAAGCGTTCTGTGAGACCGTTTGTCTGAGGGTGGTATGCAGTTGTCATCCTGTGGACAACGTCGCATCTTGACATGACCTCTGATACTAGTCTTGACTGGAATACCTTTCCACGATCGGATATCATCACACGTGGTGCTCCATGCTTCAAAATAATGTCTTCTACTAGAAATTTTGCAACCTCTGGAGCTTCTGCAGTCGGCACAGGTTTGGTGACAGCGTAGCGCGTGAGGTAGTCGGTGCAGACTATTATCCATCGGTTACCGGTTGTCGACTTCGGGAACCTCCCCAAAAGGTCGATCCCAATTCGGTGGAATGGAACTGCTGCAGGTGGAATTGGTACTAGATGACCTGGAGGTAATTGCGGCACATGTTTCCGTCGCTGGCACTCTTTACAGTGACTCACATAATGCTTGACAGATCGGTAGAGACCCTTCCAGTAATACCTGCGTCTGATTCGGTCCAGGGTCTTCACAAATCCCAGATGACCGGATATTGGAGCGTCGTGGAAATACTTGAGAATAGCTGGCTGGAGATGAGCTGGAACGACCAGAAGCCACTTGGGGCCTAGTGGATCGTAGTTGTTCTTATACAATGTCCCATCTATCAATTGAAACCCTCCTTTGGCCGGTTCTCCTTTCTCCAAGGCGTCTATGGTTCTTAATAACTCTGAATCTTCCCTCTGTTCAGCTGCAACGTCACCTAATTCAGCGAGGGCTGAAATTCCATTCATGCTGTTGTGTTCTATTAAAGGATTCCTTGAAAGGCTGTCGGCATCCTTGTGTTTGCGTCCGTTTTTGAATACCACCGTGACGTCGTACTCTTGAAGTCTAAGTGCCCATCTTGCTAGTCGACCTGATGGATCCTTCAAGCTGGTTAGCCAACATAAAGAATGGTGGTCTGTTACGACGGTGAAAGGTTTGCCGAATAAATACGGACGAAACTTGTTGATAGCCCAGACAACTGCGAGGCATTCTTTCTCGGTTGTAGAGTAGTTTATCTCGGGCTTAGAGAATACTCTTGATGCATAGGCTATCACCTTCTCAGCACCTTCCTGAATTTGCACAAGCACTGCACCGATCCCATAACCGCTGGCGTCAGTGTGAAGTTCAGTTTCTGCATTCTCGTCGTATAAGGCTAGAACTGGTGCGGAAGTTAGAGCCTCCTTAAGTGCCTGGAAAGATCTTTCTTTAGTTTCATCCCAGTAAAACTTGGCAGTCTCCCTGCAAAAGTTCTTGCAGTGGACGTGCCATGTTACAGAATCCTTTTATGAAACGCCGGAAGTATGAGCACAGCCCAAGAAAGCTTCTCACATCACGAATGTGCTGAGGAGTTGGAAATTCATGACTGCCCTTACTTTATCTGGATCAGCGCGGACGCCATCTCCGTTGACCAGGTGCCCCAGGATTTTTATCTCTCTGGCGACGAAGAGGCACTTCTTCGGATTGAGGCGGAGTCCTGCAGTCTGAACACACTTCAGCACCGTTGACAGGCGACTCAGATGTTCTTCAAATGTTTTCGAGAAAACAACAATGTCATCTAAATAACAAAGACACGTCGTCCACTTAAGGTGTCGAAGTAAGTTGTCCATCATGCGTTCGAATGTGGCCGGAGCGTTGCATAATCCGAATGGCATTACTTTGAATTCATAGAGGCCATCAGGTGTAATAAAAGCCGTCTTTTCTCTGTCAGCTTCGTCAACCTCGATTTGCCAGTAGCCTGTCTGCATGTCCATGGTTGAGAAGTATGTAGCTCCTTTCAAGCAGTCTAAGGCGTCGTCGATGCGCGGCAGTGGGTAGACATCTTTCTTTGTGATTTTGTTCAGCCGCCGATAGTCGACACAGAATCGCCACGTACCATCCTTCTTCTTTACGAGGACCACCGGAGATGACCAAGGACTCTCCGAAGGTTGAATAATGTCATTATGCAACATCTTCTCCACTTCCTCTCGAATTATTCGCCTTTCGACTGGTGACAATCGGTACGAGCGCTGGCTAATGGGCGGATGATCCCCAGTATTGATACGATGCTTTATCGTGGGCCGTTTCGTCTGACCTTTTTTTGCTGGGGTGTGAATACACCAGAGAATTGGCGTAGTATAGCTAACACCCGGTGGTGTTGTTCCTTGGTCAGGCCGGACCCTATTGGCAGTTCCATAGTTGTTTCCTCCAGCGTGTTGTCGGTACTAGTAACAGAGCATGGATCTTCGTTAATGACGTTGAGCTCGCCCTCCTGGACTGGTTCAGCTGTCCCTATGCACATTCCCTTGGGGATAATTTGTGACTGCTCGTGACAGTTGGTGATCCAAATGTCTCCTCGACCACCGATAATGCTTATGATAGCCGCTGGTATGTAGATTTCTTTCGTGAGCCTAATAAACTTTCTACTATCGACAAGCACTTCAAGGTTGCGGTCGTCCGTGTTTTTGACTGGGACTCTTCTCATTGCGAACGGCGGGATTGTCACGTTGTCAACGGCGAATAACTTCCCAGAAGATTCTGTGTTACGTGTACCCGTCGCAACGACTTCTTCAATTTGCAGCTCAGACGTTCCACAGTCAATGACAGCTTGGGATGCCTTAAGGAAGTCCCATCCAAGGATGACATTATGACTACATTCTGTTAAAATGACAAATTCAACTGGCTGGGTCCTGTTGTTGATGGTTATTCTCGCGACACAAGCTCCAGCTGGCTGGACGTACTTTCCATTTGCGACCTTTAGCACAGTTGCCCCCGTATCACGGAACATTGTCTTCTTTAGTGTGCGACGATAATTGTCCGACAATACGGAGAAAGAAGCTCCTGAATCAACCAGCGCCCGGACAGGTTGGCCGTCGATTATAACGTTGATGAGATTTCCCGACATCTTAGTGACTGTCATCCATGGAGGATTTTCATCTGCGGCGGCCTCACCTCCGTAGATGGTCGCCTTGCTTAGTTTTCCTGCGTGCGGCGGCTAGGGGAGCGGCTGGTAGCTCTGTCCGGCGACGATGAACGGCAGCGGCGCGTCGGGGATCGACCTCGTCTAGGGTACGGCGATGGGCTTCTTCCCGTAGGTCGACCGAACTCGTCAGCGGGTGGCTGCCTGGGGTAGAACTGTTCGGATGGCGGACGTCTTGCGGCAAAATAATCGTCAAATACTCGTCTTCTCTCTCTGCAGTAGCGTATGACATGTCCAGGGCGCCCACAGTGGAAACATACTGGCGCGTTGTCTTCTGTCCTCCAGACGTCCGTTCGTCTGCGGGACGTCATAGGTGCCGGAGGATTTGGTTGTGGCCGTGTCGGCCGGTTCCTAGGCTGCCGTTTGGCAGCTGCAGCATACGTCATATCAGGGCGAGGCCATTCTTCACGTCGAGTGCGATTGGCTCGGCAGACAGGAGCTATTGTCTGAAATACCTCTTTTTCCGCCGCGTCGGCTCCTTCATGACCCACTGGGCTTACATCCATGGCCATGATCTGATGCTCACTCGGTTCAAGAGTCCCAGCTGCCATGAACTGTTGTAATTCTTCTCTCACAATTTGTCGTATGAGAGACGCAAAGTCGTGCTGGTCTTCCACAACTGCCATAGGGACTACGTTGGGAAGTCTGTCATACTTCTTTCGCCCAACCCTCCTTTGTTGCATCTCCTCAATCCGCTGGCACCACTTGATGAACTCTTCCGTCGTAGCGACGTCTTTTATCAGAAGAGCTTGGTACATGTCTTCTGCAATACCTTTCATTAGGTGCGTGATTTTGTCGGCTTCAGTCATATTCGGGTTGACTACGTTGCATAGGGCTAAAACATCCTGTATGTAAGATTGCGTCGGCTCCCCATGTCGTTGGGCCCGGTTCTTCAGTTGTTCTTCCGCCGAGCGGATTTGTCGCTGGTGGTCCCCAAACGTTTTCTTAAGTTCCGTCTGGAACATTTCCCAGTTTTTCAGTTTTTCTTCGTTGTTCTCGAACCACTGCTGGGCGGTTCCGTCCAGATAGAAATAAACATTTGCCAAGCACATGGTATGATCCCACCTGTTGTACTTGGCGACTCGGTCGAACCCTTTTAGCCATTTGTTAGGATCCTGTCCAGCGTCTCCAGAGAACACCGATGGGTGTCGAATGTGCAGCTGGCTTGCCGCCATGGGTTTCCTAATGACGCGGACTTTCGGAAGGACGTACTGAGTATATCCTTTGTAGTCCGGTTCCAGTCCGTGTAGGCGGCGACTTTTACGTTGCCTAATCGGAGCCACGACGATGCAGCTGTTGCACAGGGTACCCGGCGTCTCCACCAAACTATGTCGCGTTGGAACCGGGACAGGTGTGAATTCGAAGGTTACTTGTCAATGAACACAGCACTTAAACTGAGAACAGGTTTATTGAGAACTCAAACATACACGCAGCACTGACTGCCTCTTGGGCAGAATGCTCTTCTATTTATACACAGATAGAACGTACTAGAGATTACAAGAGTAGTTAACAAATGAAATGTGTAGAAGTTACAAGTGACCTTAGGAAACATGTAGAATCTTCTGGAAATAATAAACAGAATTAAATAATTTCTGTCAGTGGGCGGGATTGAACCGGCGACCTTCGGTACCGCAATTCGTGACGCTACCCGCTGCGCCATGCTGGCAGACGGTACACTGGCGTTCATGCGGCAATACTACTATCACACTTTCCCAGTCCTCTGGTAAGCAGCAAGTATTCAGACTCAGTTTAAATAATTTTTCAAGATAAGGTACAATGTCACATCCAAATATCTTTAAGACATCAGTAGTAATATTATCTAGATCAGCCCCTTTAGGGGGCATCCATTAATTACGTGAGGTGTTTTTTCTGGAATTCCGGACACCCCCCTCCTCTGGTGAGATTTCGTGAGATCTGGTCAGACCCACCCCCCCACCCTCTAAAATAACATGAGATTTTGACGGATACCACCCTCCTACCCCCTGCTAATCGACCTTGTAACCTGTTTAGACGTTTTTTTTCATCTTCCAGGAGCGGTTATACCCCCCCCCCCCAGGTCAGTTTTTGGACCATTTACCGCCCTAAAGTCAACCTTCGCATGTTTTGTAGACATATTTTTTTAGCTCTACCATCCTACTATAATTTCAAAACCTCATGTGAGATTTCCGTTGATCTCCCTCCCCTCCCCTCCCCCTTGGTGAAGTTTCGTGAGATTTCACTGGACCGCACCCCCCCCCCCCCCATTTCACCTCACGTAATTAATGGATGCCTCCTTATGTTTTTTCAGATTTCTTAGTTCCTTCATGATATCCTCAGGACGAATACCAAATTTTTTGGTCTGCTCATTTCTAATTGCGTTTTTAAGCTCATTCTTCAATTTACAACCTCTCATTTTGGTTCAACGTTCCTAATTGTCTTACTAAACCAAGTAACTCATGGTCATGATCTATAAATACCATTGAAATGTATTAGTTTAAAAACTTAAAATCTCTACCTTTTTAAATCTTCAGTACGTTCTTCTCCATCCTAATCAATAACTGTCTCAACCCACTCCCTTCCTCTCAGTTTTCTAACATAACCATAGAAATTTCTAGATGCACCAGTTAGTGGCCCCTTGCACTGATAATACTCTTCATAAACGCAACTTTAACCACCTTCTTTGCTATTATTAATTACTTGTTTAGTTGTTCCAAATATTCCCTACTACCCTGCTGTCTCTTAACTCTGTTATGTTCTCTTCTTACCAACATCTTTTACCTCCTCACCTCCCTATTAGAGTACACAGGTTCTCTACTTCTCTTAATTTTCTGTTTTGTAATAAACTTTTCTTCCCTCTTTCTTAATATCTTCTTGAACTCTTACCACCTTGACTCTACTGTAGTTGTTCCCTCCTCCCATTTGCTGAAACGTTCTCTGAAATATCTCTTCAAATTCGAAATTTGTGCCTTTTTATAATTGTACCTATTTCCACTTTCAATGTTGACTACTGGTTTACTGAATCATCTAATATCCATCAGAACTGCTTCATTATAACTTATTCCTTAATTACTTGACACCCGAAAATGTAATTATCCAGCTTCATTAGGAAGATATCCAACATGTTTTCTCCCAACCACTCTGCTCTACCACTTGTGTAAACCCTCCATCTCTTATTAAGGTATTTGCAGATCACTGTTCCCTTGTGTTATTAATCTTATTTTGTACACAGTTTACAACTGGTAAATTTAAATCACCAACAATATTGACCAGTCTATTCTCACATCTGAAATTTGTGTAGAAATTTAATTTCTTCCCAAGAGCTTCAACTTCATCGTTAATTTATCCACTGCAGTAAGCAGCAATCCCCCCGATTTTTTTTTTTTTTTACTACCTGAAAAACCTACTTTAAGCAACTCATGGTCACGATCTATAAACACCATTGAAATGTAATAGTTTTCGCTAATTGGTATGAAAACCTCTCCGTCAATTGCTCCTCTATCTCTACAGTACACTCTGTAACTGTTAGGAAACATTTCATTGTCTAGTAATTCTTTTATTAACCAAGAATCTTCACCTATATTTACTTGTGGTTCATGTATCTCTATTGAATTTGCAAATTCTATTAATTTGTTCATTTAACTTCCACAGTTCACCTATAGTACCATTATTACTACCTTTATAGTTTCAGCATTAACCTCCTCCTTCCCAGTTTTGCCCCAGTCAGTTATTGTTTCCACAGCTTCATCAATTTCTTTATCATTTGTGATTTTTCCCACTGTGGATCTACATGCAGTATCATTCTAATCATCTATTTCCATTCCCACACCAGCAGCCCCTAACCTAAAAAAAAGGCACAGTCCTGACCCCATCATCACTGGAAATGGTCTCCTTTACAGCTTTAACTAACAACTCAGAAACTACCCCCTTGCCCCTTCTATTTAGGTACAGGCCATGCCTAGTGAAACCCCATCTACCAATGGTGTTCACAGGCACAACCCCAAGACAGAACTAATGCCTTTCCAAGTAACACTTGCGTTTCCACATTTATCTGCCTCACTCATGGTGACTTAGGAGTTGCGTGAGCTCAACCCAGGTATGTTGCGTCTCATCAGGTCACTCCCTATACTATAACTTACATTTCTGTCAATACTATTCCCCGCACCTCCAACTGTCACTACTCTATCATCCTTTGTGAAACTCCTATGAAGTGAACCTATATCCCCTTTACCTAACCTAATATTGCACTTATCAGTAGTCTCTACAGAACATGTTAAAAATATTTCTATCAATGTCTGTGTCTTCTTTTCTGATAATTATTCTTCTAAATTCTGTGAACTGAGTACTTTTTTCCGTTTATTCTCCAAAATTTTATACTTTTTGTTTCTCTGTTTGTTTGGTCTTTCACACATCTATTTCAAAATCTACAATAAGAAGTGTGTGATCTCCATACAAATTTACATTAACTAATTTTTCTCCAAAATGTCTTACAACGATAACTACAGTATTGTTTAATGCCTTCACCCATGTTCCAACTAAACTGTACCTCATGACAGGATGGCTATTGTTTTCCTTAACCTTTCCTCTCAATTTTTAATCTGTTCATCTCACAAATGTCTATTAATGTTTTCTATTATTAATTTCTGTTTACAAAGTTATAAATAAGAAAAGAAAGGGAAATTAACCCACCACATACCAAAGTGGACGGATGCGATGAGAGAACACTAATGCTGACAAACAATTACACAATATTTCGGCATCTGCCTTGCTCACAAATAGAAAAACGGGCCATTAGGCTCGTTACGTGTGTGCACAACGAACGTTACCTAATGACTCAAAGTTATAATTCACATATATAAAGCAAGCACTGCCAGAGGCAAAAGGCGAATTAAGGGCCTTTTAAAATCCAATTCATGATTAGTATGCAAACCAGGGACCTTTCAGTCACCAAATGTTAAGCATTAAATTGCCAGACTACTGTAGAATGACAGTATTTGGTCAAGACATCATTTATCTTTCACATTAAACAGTAGCTTCATAAAAAAATTTATTCAGTATTACAGTAAACTGGATACACTAAATAAGATTTTATAAAAAATTATATTGTTTTTGGTTTTACATTATCCCCCCAATTGATTTTCTTTTTAGTAGTTTTATACATGGAATAAATTATTGGTTTCAACATTAAATTGTAATTCCTGCAGGAAAGAAACTGTCCATTGTATTTGACACTGGTTTAGTATACCTCATTCACAAGGACCCAACACTTGAGTTGTCAACCATATTATAGATTTAAACTGTTTAATAATTACAACAACAAATCAAAAATAATTCCCTTTGCTAATTATACCAGATTGAGGATGAAATCTTTAATACCTGTTTAATACAATGTTCCACGAATATTGACTTGTGATTAAATAATCCATGAACCCGACAAAATCATTTTAAAAATAAAATTTTGAACTCTTATATTTTCAAAGCAAAAAGTATGTGGGTTGCAGAGTGATCATAGTTTAATTTTTATTATTAGAGACTGGATTACATGCAACATAAAAAACCAAAAATGTGTGTGAAAAATGCTTAAATTATGTGTGAAAATTGTCAAAAAGGGTCAAAATATGCAACATTATATAATATAAAAATTTTAATTTTAATTTCAAAATCAGCATGCAATTGGTAAGTAGTTTAATAACATATTTATAAATTTGATAATTAACAGTTATTTAACTTTTTTTTACTTTTGTAAAGGTAAACAATCTGGTACTGTTCCAAACATTCAATAGTAAGATTGTTCCTTGGATCTCTCAAAATATTTTTATAAGTGGATACAGACCATTCCACATTCACTGATGTAACTGGGCAGTATTAGACATTGGGTGGAGTATTAGCAGTCATTGTTTCTGGAGGAAGTTCACCCATCGCATTAATAAAACTCTCAGTTTATACAAGGATCAAAATCTGGGTTATTGTTCAAAATACACTTTAAGTTTACAAAGCAATACTTCTGGCAATGCGGAGTTCATTTGGCGGATTTTATCCATTAACAGAATAGATTGTCAATGCAAAACCCCGAGTTTCAAGCTTTTTTAATACTCGCAGGCATGTGGAAAAAATGAATGCTAATCACAGCTATGGTTTTAATACTAGAATTGTTAAATGCTTCCTTGTACGAACAAACTGTCATAGCCTCTGCACTATCAAAGTCATTTACTACACCTTTAATTGCCTCGAAATGTTCATTGTAAAATAGTACAGCTTCAACCCATGTTGCCCATCGAGTTACCACTGGTCACAGAGGTAAAGGTACATCTGACAAGGTTTTTTTTTTTTTAGATGTTATTATGACAATGTGGCTTAAGAAATATTTTCTTTGTGGATGAAATCAGTCTATTTACATTCCTAAAAATGGATCGTACTTTTTCAGTCATGAGCAAAGCACATAACATGAGTAAAATTGGAATAAAATACTTGGAGGGCTCTGGCTGCCTTGATCATATAGGGAGCAGCCTCTGAGAGAAATATAAACACTCCTTTATCTGCAGTAGATTCAGTAAATACTTTTTTACAACCCCCATTCACAAAGCTGGTGATCGTAGAATGATTTACCTTTTCAAGTTCTTTGTAAAGAAAAAGGAAGAAGGTTATAGTTTTAACACACTGACAATTAAATTTGCAATGCAACGACCACAACTGTCAATAGTTTCATCAGCTGAAATCCAAATAATGCTATTCATGAGTTCATTGTGTATTTATTCAATAACATATAGGTAAATTGTTGGTATGTAATTTTTATGAAATTTTGATTCATGTGAGCTATTTTGTTTCAATCAATATTTTTGCAGAAAATCTTTGAAGGCAGGATTTGTAAGTTTGTGAAGAGGAACATTACTTGCAAACGATGGTTGACATAGATCCATGCTTAAGTGATCTTTTGGTTTGCCTTTGCTGCTGCTGCAACTTGCCACTGTTAAAAGTTGTTGTGTTGGGCCTTTCTTTTTGTACGAAATATTTTTCTCGCAAAATCAACAGTATAAATCATTTCTGTTGTATGTAAATTTTCCAGTGTAGTCACCATCCACAAAAAGACCTTATTTAGGGAGGCATGGTATATATTAAACTTTGTAGAAATAAATAAAAATTAAACATGAGATGAGCCTGCGAACAATAGAATGCGTAATTTGTACAGAGGGAATAGTGCTGCAGTTGGCGAGTGCGACGCTGAACAGCATCGTCCGTCTTTAGGCCGCTACCTGACTGGAACGCCATGGCAACGTGGCCAGCAGTTTAGTTTTGGCTACCTTCGGCAACCACAGGTCACCAAACAGAGTAGGCAAGCCACGAATGAAGAGTGCCTAGTCAGTCAGCGCCAACTTCCCCCATTGCATTGGTGCCATGGATGGCAGACAAATGAGAGTTATTCAACCTATGCATACCGGATCATTATTCTTTAATTATAAACATTATTTTTCAATTTTTTACTGGCTCTTTGTGATGCTAATTACTGTACAATCTCACTTACATAGATGTTGGGGGGTATGGGAAAAGTAGTGATTCAGTCACTTTTAAAGACAGTGCTTTTTACATTAATCTCAATAACAAATCTCTAAATATTCCTGAGTCCAAATCACAGATAGAAAATGGCAACAATTTTCCATACATGATAGGAGGCATGAAACTTTTGGCTTACATGAAAACCTCTTGAGACCGTACGGAGGAAATTATCTCAGTTACGCGAAACAAATATTAAATAACCGATTATCAAGAGCACACCGTTACATTGAATGCACATTTGGTATATTATCCAACAAGTGGAGGATATTTTACAGGCCAATGAATGTACATTTATATTTAGCAAAAAATATTGTATATACATGTTGCATTTTTCACAATTTCGTACATTCCAGAGATGGAATTTCTTACGAAGATACTCTGAATGTAACGGGATTTGAACCGGTTACAGATCAGGATCGTGACAGAGGAAGAACGGCACTCACAGTTCAAGACAAACTAGCAGAATATTTTGTGACCGAAAACCCTTTACCACTGTAAGAAAAGCGTGTTTAAATAAATAAAACTTAATAAATTTACACTTTTCCCCTTGGTTCGTCATTCGTCTTTATCTTTGAATAAATTAACTATTTCGTCCCAACATTTAATTTTTAAATTACAGGCTTAATAATCTTTTGAAGCACTATCACACGAACACAGACGGCTTTCAATTTCCACAATAAATCTTTCTGTATGATAACTCATTTTTACAACACAAATCACACTATTTTTTAAAAAATATTGTGCTTAAATTGAGCGACTGTCAAAGTTGGCAGATGGTTGGCCACTGAGTGAGTGAGGTGTTGCTTACATGTGTTTATTTCATTGGTGACCTCGCCCACGCGCAAGAGTAGCCAGCTATGACACAGCGAGCCGCATGGAGGTAAGAAATATATGGAGATGACACAAGGGACCTTCACCACGCATTGAAGTGACGCCGGGCGGGAATGAGTGGGGAGGTGTGGCTGCCATATTACCTAACCATACAGATACAGGGAATATGTACAAAACCTCAAGGGGACTCTAGGATAAACTACCAAAAAAAAAAAAAAAAAATAGCAAAAATATGTATCATCACTAAGTTTTAGATAAAATATGCAATAACCGGTGAAAATGCGCTTAATATGCAAATGCATATAATCTGGTCTCTATTTATTATACAAGTTCCAAATTTTTCTGTAACAAGTGCAATCAAATTTGAATCTTTGATCATTTTAATTAATATAACAGATTTTTTTTCTGATGGATTAATTCAACATTTAAGGGCATGTTCTAAAATGACAGAAAATGAATGTAAGGATTTCTTACTAAAAAACATTTGAAGTATTTTTGATGTAAACAAGAATATAAAATGACAATGAAGATTTGATAGCATCTGGCAGTTACTAGAACCACATGCCAAAAAGTCTCGATTCACACAAGAATACAAATGGTTACAGAAAATAATTCTAGTCTTTTCTCTATACTGAACCCTATTCCTTCGCTTTCTCTCTATGTTCTTCTTAGCTTGAATCCACCTCACTGTAAAATAAAATTAAGAAGTTACTCTCCAACTTCCATTTAGCAACCCTCTTGTTCTCCTGCAGAAGATAGGTTTAAAATGGAAAATTGTCTAATCACTGCATGATCTTATTTTTTTTTACTGTAACTTTACTGTTCTTTGTGGAGAATCATGATCTCTTCATGAATGATCATTTCTGAGTGAATGTAACTCGCAGTGTAATTGTGTGCAACATTCAATGAAATTATTCAATCACAATTCATTCAGATAAGCACTTCTCATGTAATACCAACAGTGTACCCAAACATTGATATTATAATCATGATGACACTTGACTCGCAACTCCATTCTATAGCAGCAAATACGAGACAGGAAAAACATCCCTTACCACAGCAGAAGATTCAATAGAAATGGCAGCAAATAATAATCTTGAGTAATGGGGAGATGGAGGTGTTTTTTTTTTAATATTTTGTGGTTATGTTCCAATTCTTGAACCTCAAGAGCACATCTACAGATTTGACCACTGAGTGCCACCTTAGTTACATCCATTTATGCTGTGGGAAGGGTGATTTTTTTATCTGCTTAATGTCTCTCTAACAGCGAGGTCCTTAGAGAAGGGAAAGGATGGGGGGCAAGGAATGGGAAGGAATTCGACCATGGCCTTTTTTGAAGGAAGCATCCCAGCATTTGCCTGGAGTGATTTGGGAAACCATGGAAAACACAAATCTGGATGCCCAGACGGGGATTCGAACCGCCGTCCTCCCGAATGCGAGGCCAGCCGTTACACCACCATGCTCGGTAAAAGGGTGATGTCTAGCCCTGCTGTACATGCCTTAAGTCCAGATTCTACAGGGCTCCCACTTCCCAAGCAGTAGTGGGAATATGAGTGGATAGGTAGACTGAATAACATTTTGCTTTCAGAAAGACAGCAATACCTGTGCAGAGCAAGGGTTAGCTAATAACATGTTAATGGAATGAAACACTGCACTGGCTTACATACAGGGTATTTACATTACCTTTTCATAAAAGAATTTCTACACGAGAACAATATCTTAATGGAGTAGTCCATTGCCCAAGAGACGAATGTTGTTGCTTGCAGCTAGAAAACAAAGATGGAGGTGGCCCATTCATATCCCCTTGTCAAGTCCATCAGCAGAACATCCCAGGGAGACATCTCTACACTACTTGACTCCCAACTTGCACTCCTTGGCTGACAAATTCTTCCTACTGATGTACTCCTGCTCCTTACGTCCCGTCGGCCTTTATAACACTCAGGTCCTACACAGACTACCTAATATTTTATGTGCTCCTCTCATTACTATACCTGGTGATTGTTTGACTGCTTTGCCCTTGCTGGTGAAGTGGCCTGCACCCGGCACGATACTGAAGAATATGGAATTTAATAATAAGCTTAGTACTAGGCCCAGATAGCCCTAGACATGTAATTATGTAATCAAACTTCTTACTAATAAAGTGCCTTGCCTCAAAATTTAACTTCTTCTGACATGTCATCTATCTCACCAACTTTTTTGATAATACAGATCGTGAAAATACTCTTAAGCAATGAAACTAAGTTAAATAACCTATTTCCACAGATGAATGCAGGAGGGCCAGGATGCATTTAAAAAAAAAAAAACACTTTTTACAATATTTCGATAGAAAACCTTCACGTTAGAAGTTAGCTATATGATAAGAGAATCAGACGTTTACCCATCAAGCCCTACCACATGTGGTGTATCTGGTCTGATATGTATCTCTAACATGACCAAGGTATTTTTCCTGAAATATTGTAAAATGTGTACATGTTTCTTTGTACGTCCTCCTTCCTTCATCTGTAATAAGTGAAAGGTTTATTTTCCTATCATTCCTTATTTTCATCTGCTGGTTCTCTACCTAACAGCAGATGACATCCTCTCCCTTTGTATTTAAATGTGAATATTCTAGCAAGCATCTCTATGTCCCTATGCAGCAAATTATAGCCATATAAATTATAACAGATAAAGTTAAAAAAAAAAAAAAAATTACAAATGAAAATTTCTAAAAACAGTGAGATGATTATGTTCTTTGTTGGAGTTTATGTATTACTACAATTAAGGCCAGGAAAATAAGGAATGGTAAAAAATAATCAGTCACAGATAAAGGTAGGAGAGCCAGATGAACATAAAAATATAAACAAACTTTACAATATTTTTGTTTAAAACCTTATTCAGCTCAGTAGGACTGGAAAGAAGGATGAGCAAACACCACTGCTTACCTCATGACGAGATAAGTGTGACTGTATTGTCGCATTTATTTGGCCCTCCTGCCTTCATCTATGGTAAGTGATGGGTCATCTTTCCCTTTCATATCTTATTTTTAGTGCCCAACAGCAGTTTATTTGTTTCCATAATCCATATATTGCCTGACAGCTTCCTTCTGTTTTGTCATTTTTGTTCCTATTTCAGTTTTCTTCGTCTTTTTATTTCCACCTTTTGCCTTTTGTTTATTTTATCATCGTGTTTTCTTGGCTTTCTTTCTAGTGGTAGTCCATAATATCACACATGTTCTTTGTAACTTCGTATGATGGTACTTTTTTCCAAAACAAATAATGTAAATAATATAGCACGGCAATTTCCAGACCATACAATAATGCTAGGAGGTGACTTTAACTTGCCAGATATCGACTGGACTAATTACGTTAACATTACTGGAGGCAGGGATAAAGCAGCTTGCGAAATCATTTTAGACCTCTTCTCAGATCACAATCTTGAACAGCTCGTAACTGAACCAACGCGATGCATCAACGGTAACGAAAATATTTTAGATATAGTTGTTACAAATAGGCCTGTAATTGCTACAGTAAAACTAACAACCACGCGCAGAAAGAGAAAAGAGAGGATCATGTACAGATTCGAAAAGGCTTCAAAAGAGTGTTTTAGAGCGAATTTGAGGCATAATTAACACAGCTTCTTAGCAGCAGGAGGCACCGTTGAAGAGAGGTGGCTTCGATTCCTACATATAGTCGGGGAAGGTATGAACTTGCATATACCGAAACGGACAATCAGGGAAGAGAACAATCCCCCATGGTACACACGGCAGGTTAAAGGGTTACTCAAGAAGCAAAGGAAGATACATGCACGATCAAAAAGGACAATGCATCGGACTGATTTAGATAAGTTAGAGGATATAAGGGGACATGTTAATAATGCGATGCGTGAGGCCTTTAATAACTTTCGTGACAATTCTCTCTCTAAGAGCCTCACTGAAAACCCTAAGAAATTTTGGTCGTATGTAAAAAAAGTTAGTTTTAGTGGGAACAATAAGCCAGTTCTAATAAAAGACGGACGGGAAGTTGAAGACAGCCGCGACAAGGCTACCATATTTAACACCGAATTCATTCAAGCGAGAAAACATGGAAAACATCCCCACCTTTCCACATCGTGTGGAATTAGAGATGGATCTGATAGAAATTGATAGTGTTGGTATTGTAAAGCAATTAAAACTCCTGAAGTGGGGTAAAGCGCCGGGTCCCGATGGTATACCGGTAAGAGTATTTTCTGAATACACCGAGGATATTGAACCATTTCTGTCAGATATACTCCGTAAATCACTAGAAGAGAGAAAAGTACCTTCTAGCTGGAAAATAGCCCAGGTAATTCCCGTTTTTAAGAAAGGAGATCGGAGTGATACTAGGAATTATCGACCTGTATCTCTAACATTGGTCTGCAACAGAATTCTGGAATATGTCATATGCTCATACATTATGAAGTTTCTAGATGAGAACGAGTTACTTACACCGTGTCAACACAGATTTCGGAAGAAGAGATAATGTGAAACACAATTGGAACTATTTTCCCATGACATAATGAAAGTTATCGATGCAGGTTCGCAAGTTGATGCAGTTTATTTGGATTTTCAGAAAGCTTTTGACTCTGTGCCACACAACCGACTTTTAGCGAAGATTCGAGCTTACGGTATTTCGGCTCAGATTTGCGAGTGGATATGTGATTTTCTAACTGGTCGATCACAGTATGTCATTGATGACGGGGAAGCCTCTTCTAAGATAAATGTTACTTCGGGCGTTCCTCAAGGAAGTGTAATAGGTCCACTTCTTTCCTTAATATTAATAAACGATCTAGGTGACAACGTCAAATGCTGGTTGCGATTGTTTGCCGATGATGCGGTTATCTATAGGGAAATAAGGTGCTCCGACGATTAATTAGAAATTCAACGCGATTTGGATGCTATTTTCGATTGGTGCCATAAATGGCAGCTTACACTTAATTGCAAAAAGTGCAAGGCAATGCGGATAAGTAACAAGAAGAATCAGTTTGTTCACAAGTACAAAATAAACAATTCAGCTGTTGACATGGTTGATTCCGTGAAGTATCTGGGGGTGATAGTACAAAGCAACATGAAATGGGACATGCACATAACTTCCGTCGTAGGCAAGGCTAATTCTAAATTACGATTCATAGGTTGTATTTTGAGGAATTGTAACGCTCATACAAAGAAGATAGCGTATAAAACACTAGGGCGTCCGCATCTGGATTACTGTTGTGGGGTTTGGGATCCGTATCACAAGTTCTGATTGACTCAGTTGAGAGGGTGCAGAGGAGAGCCGCTAGATTTGTGACTTGTTGTTACAGCCCTTATGAAAGCGTCACAGAATTGATACATAGATTGGGCTGGGATAGTTTGGAAGACAGACGACGTAGCTTGCGTTCGAATTTATTGGAGAATATGCGAAAAAATTTAAATTTCGAGTGCAATGAAATACTTCTTCCGCCAACCTATTTAGGTCGCAATGACCGGAGGGATAAGATTAGAGAAATAAGATGCCGTACTGATACTTATATGTATTCCTTCTTTCCTCGCACTATTCGGGATTGGAATGGGCAGGTTTAGGATTGGTGCTTAGCACCCTCTGCCACCCACAATGTTTGTGATTTGCAGAGTATGAATGTAGATGTAGATGAACGTATGATTGTAACTGCTTTGTTTGCGTGTATGTTTTTTCGTTGCATCTGTATCATTCTGTATTACATTAACTGTTACGTGTTTACGTGTAGTATTTTCGTTGTATCGAAACAGTTTGAACTTGTTCCCACCTGAATTTCAATTCAAGCCCGGTGTATTGATGGCAGAAGCACTACTAAACAATACACATATGTACTTTTGTCTATTCTTTTCCTAATTCTGGGTGTTACCAGAAATGCTAATACAGTATCAATTAGTATCAATACTGCCGACGCCATTCTAGCTAACTTCATGTTTTTATTATTATTATTTAATTAGATACACTTTTGTCGCCGTCTTCGCTACCGGATGTCTCAGGTTTGTGTCGGTGCAGTAACCCAGCCCAGTGTTTCTTTCCTTTGCTGTTTTTTTTTATAACAACTTTTAATTAATTTTTTCTGCATTGATTGGGACCTTGTAAATAATAATAAAAAATAAAATTCTTTACAGTGCCTGTGGCCACTTAAATTAAAATCTCTAAATAGTATTTTTTCTTCTCTCTCTCTGCCTTATATTTATGTATTGTTGTCTTCCTTCACCATGGCTCTCTAACATACTGACAATTATCTTCCTGACTGGTTGTGTGCTGTTGTACTGCCTCTAACCTACTTTAGAAACATGTCTCCAATTGAACAATACTTGAAGCAATTCTGCTTTCATGCCATCCACCTCACTAAACCCCATTCCCAAATTTGTTCCTTCAATCATGCCTCTCTTTTAACATACCGACCCAATGGTCTGACCATAAAACTACCAGTCTTTGGTTGCCACCTACTTCTTCACCAAGCCCTCCATGCCTTTCGTTTTCTTACTCTCACCCATATTGTTCTCCAGCAATATGTACTAAAAGCCCACCAACATTCTACTCAACTTTCCTCTTTCCACAAGATTCTTTGTCTGTTGCATCCCTCCCCAACTCAACATCTTAAGACAAATTGTGCAGAACCTTCCTTCCTACATCAAAGACACCCCACATTTTTTGGAGCGTCTGTCCAAAGTCCCCAGTCCTCTACCCCAGACTCCCTCCTTGTCTCCATTGACATAACTTCCTTACCCACATGGCCCCGTCCTATGCCAACCTCTTCCTGGGCCGTCTGGAGGAAAATTTTCTGAAGAACTGTCCGCTCTGTCCCCTTGTGTGGTTCAGATACATAGATAATATATTTATGATCTGGGCCCATGGGGAAGACCACCTCCTGGAACTCCTCAACTCACTCAATAACAATCACTCCATCAATTTCACCTGGTCATATTCCCACACCTGTGTCACCTTCCTCGACGTGGATTTCACCCTCCACACCTCTGTACACATCAAACCTAGTAACTTACAACAATACCTACACTTTGACAGCTGTCACCCTTTCTACACCAAAACGCTCCATCCCATACACCCTTGCAATCCATGGCAGATGCATCTGTTCCAATCAAGAATCAATTTCCAGTTACTCTCAAAAACTATCCTAAGCCCTCATTTTCCGCCACAATCTCATGGAAAAACAAATCTCCCTAGCCATCTCCCACAATCCACTCGTTCTGCACCTCCTAAAACTATCCGTGGACCAATACTCATCACCCAGTTCTTCCCTGGCTTGGAATCCGTCACCCAGATTCTCTGCCGTGAGCATGAGTTCCTATGGTCCTTCCCTGAAATGCGTCTCCTTCTTCCCAAAATCCTACCCCTGCCCCCTGCATTTGCTTCAGCAGACCATCCAATTTTAATAACATCCTGGTCCACAAGTATTAACCATCTGACTCTCATAGACTTCCACAGGGGCCCTTCCCCTCACAACAGACCCCACTGTAAAACATGTAGCATGCACCCTGCCACCACCACTTACTCTAATCCTGTCACAGGAGAATCCTTTCCCATAATTGGACAAGCTACGTGTTTTACCACTCACCTTATTTACCAACTCACGTGTCTCCATTGCAATGCTTCCTACATGAGCCTCACCCCCAACCATCCAGTGGCAATTCATGCCAACTCACATAATTCGAACAACCTCAACACCTGTTTCACAGTTAGAACTGTTAGTGTTTTTCCGAACACCACCACTCCTTCAGAACTCCGGAGATGAGAACTAGCCTACCAACATATCCTTGACACCAGACACACCCCTGTCCTAAACCTACGTTAAACCTGTCACTTACTATGTACTTTTTTTAAAAAAAAAAATTTTTAATATATTTCTGCCTTCATCTATTTACCCCTATAACTGATCCAAATCAAACTAATATTGTAAATTTTTTTAAAATATTTTAATAATGTTTTCAATAATCATTTCTAAACAGGTGCCGCAGAGATTGTCTTGTTCCACTTCGATCGCTGTTCATCCTTATTCCCCCATGCCATGTTTCTGCTTTTGTTTCATTCATGTGGTGGGTCAGGTTGTGATCACATCTTTCCCCTTGTCATATGTCTTGCCTCTCACATGAATAACATTTCTCACTGAAATATAGAGTAATCTGTTTGTTTTTGTGTTTTTTACATGTTCATCTCGCCTTCCTGCCACATCTGTGGTAAGTGACAGGTCATCTTTCCCTTTCCTATCTCATTTTCAGTGACCTTTTTATTAGCTTTATTACTACCTGGGTGACGACAACGATGTGGGTGGCGACAATCAGAGTCTAGGTGGCAACAATGGGGGTAACAAAATAGTAAAATAATGTTCGGTGGCATCTCACAGTTTTTGCCACAGCTCAGAAAATTCCTAGATCTGAGACTGCTCCTGCAACAAAGCCACCTCCACCCACTTAAAATGTAACTGTTCTAAGAGTACTTCACGATATCTACACCACACATTCTGAAATGGAATTTTTCATAAACAAAAACTCTATCTTCATCACTAATGATTGTTTAATGTAGCAGAAAATGTAGCAGCTTAAACTATTTTAAATTTTACTGCTTGTAACATCAATGCAATTATATAAAAATATTGCAAAATTAAAATTAAATGTTTTTTTAATAAATGTAAGTAATATATTACATACAGTCTTTAGGTAAAGAAAACTAATATCTTTATACAAAGGTTTAATGTTGAATCTTCCACAAACAAAGATACAGATAAGTGGAAAATAATATGTTGCTAAATGATGATATTTATAACACACATTAACTGCTTAAAAATATATTCAATAATAATTATTATAAACCTCATTCAGACACCAAACACAGCTGCTGTTCCAACTTAAAAACTACCTGAACTTAAATAACAATAAAATCTTACATAATAACATTTTATTACTGTTGTTGGTGGCGGCATAAAACAAATCACCTCTCTGAATGAACTATGTAAACATCAATTTTACAACATGATACATGAAGTTTCACTTACATGAATTTTATATTTGAAATATAGTGTCATAGGAACATGCATACTTTTTGTTCACGCTAGTATGTAACTGCATTAATTATTTTAAAGTGTGAAGATACCAACCCATTTGCAGGATAATATGATTCACTACTATTATACTGTAAGTTAAAAGGGAAGAAGAGCAAAACTTCAGTTATCTCACCCTGAGTAAGTGGTAATAGCAATGATGAACAGGATATTTCAAGCAAAATATATAAAGTTCAACTTTGCAATTATCTGAAAATTATAATATTTTGTTTAATGCAGGAATAATATATTTTATAAAAATGTAATATTCAACATATTACCACTGCATTTCAGTTTACAAAAACTTCACATCCAGTCAGGAATAACAGCAAAACAACCACTGCTCAAATTCTCTACAATGTTGCCTCTTACTGGAATGGTTTAAGGGTAAATGGAAGTATGCACAACCCTCGCCATACTGTTAAACTACGAATTGGCCGCAGCGAGACCGGCATAGAACCAAAGTGTAGCAGCCGCCAGAGCGAGAGCGCCGAGGGTACGACCAAACAGAGCAGCCCAAGGTCCTGCGCCGGACAGAGCCGTCATTGCTATGTCAAAAAGAGGCACCTGGCAGGCGGAGAACAGCAGCAGCACCGTGACTGCCGGTAGCAGTGAACGGCGCAAGTCGTGGCGTGACCACAGCCACACCAGGGCAGCAGTCGTCAGGTGCCGCACCTGTCCAGATGGATATACTACACATCAGCTCACATTACAATACTATAATCCATAAAAACACAATACATGCCAAGAACTAAGCAATCCAGTGACCACATTCAATAAATTCTGGCTAAAGAAACGGATTGCTATTAATATCGTCTTGTGAATTCAGAAAGTAGAGGTTAAATATACTGATTTGTAAAGAATTACCAGTTGTACCAGTCGCCAAGAAACTTTCACTAAAATATGTTATAAACTTCTTGAACTACTATTAATTAAACTAAGGAAAAATGAAACTGCTTTAGGCAATATAATTGTAAGGACAGGGAAAATGACTGACCACTCACCAAAGTTGAAAGCCGCGACGAGAGGAGAACATATATAAACATACAAATAAACTCAATATTTCAGTTAAACCTTAATCATGATGGAGAAAATGAGTCATGAGGCTCGGGAGGTGTGCACACACCGAGGGTTGCTAGACAGATAGCTTCTCAAATAACAATACTGTCAATAAACTTTTTACTTAACCCACGTTTCATAGAAAACACTTTATTATATTCAGATTTAATTCAATTTAACTGCAATGAACTCCAGTGACAATTTTCCTACACATCCATTTTTCCCTTTTCCTGTACCTGCCAACTTTTGCCCTCTACAAGTTTCAGTTTTAAATTTTTCCAGAGTTTTTGGTCAATTGTTCATCATTTCTTTTGGTAACTTATTCCAAGCTCCAACCATCTTACTTATAAAAGAAAATCTCTTCCCACCCTTGTGCCTGAGATCGAATGCCAACTTGTGGTCATGGCCATCTTTTCTCTTCCATGCTCTACTCCTAATTCTTACAGCAATATCTTTCCATGCCTCATCACCAATATACGCCTTGTACACTCCAATGACTCGTCACTCTCCTCCTATCTTCCAAATAATCACATTCCAGCTCCTTATATCATGTAGGTTACTGATTGTGTTCTGCAGTAATTTCTGGAGACAAATCTAGTAGCCCTTCCTTGCATCCCCTCCAACTCCTGTACATAATATCCAAAATGAGGGTCCCATACTACCACAACCATATTCAAGCAATGGTCTGACCAAAGTTTTGTAACCCAATTCCTTTACTTCTCTCGTACGTTCCCTCATCACTCTTTCCAACAAGTGCAGAATTTTGAAACCTTTTCCTACTACCTGTCCGATCTGTCCTGTTCAGTTTAGTTTGTTATCAAATTTTATGGCAACATATTTACATTTCAAGTCTTCAACAAGCAATTCTTTCCCCATCTTATAACCATAACCAACCTTTAGTTTTTTATCTGTATACTTAATAAGTTGACTATTCTTTGCACTCATCTTCATCCCATGTTGACCTACCCAACTACATATCCTGTACAGATCACCCTGCAGTTGTTCACAGTCTTCTACCATTTTGATCATATGCATTTGGGGTGTAAGGGTTTGGGAGAGGATATCCTAGCCTTTTCTAACCAAATGTCAACCTATCCTTCACGTGGTGCACCCTGTTTGCAAGGACAAGGCTCTGGCGACTGAAAGATTCCCGGTATAAGCAATCACCCACTGCTTGCCAACGGTCTCCAAAAGGAGGGCGGAAGAGCGGGGAGCGGTTCAGGGCATCCTCTTGCCCTTGGGGTTGGAAACAGCCCCTGAAGTCAGATGAATCATAAATGATCAACGGCATGGGGATGCAGAAGGGAACGGGAAACCACTGCATTAAAGACCCAAAGGGTAGCCCGAGGACATGTAATCCTCTCAAATTAGGGAGATGGAACAACTTAAGTTAAGGACGTGGGCTGTAAGGGGTATGTAGAAATGATGAGGTTAGCACAGGATAGGAAGGGATGGAGGATTGCATCAAACCAGTCGCAAGACTGACGACAGCAAAAAAAAAATACAGCATTATGTCATCTGCAAAGAACTCAACTTCTGATACACTATCATTAATTAGAATAATGAATAGCAATCAATGGTCCCTTATTTTACACCATGATATTCCTATTTTCACTTCCACTTCTTTTGATACTGCATTTCCTATTATAACTTTTTGTTTTCTACTTTTTGAGAATTCCCCTACCCTGCAAATCACTTTCTCATCCACTACAATAGTTTTTACTTTATTTTCAACATTTTATTGCTCATTCTGCCCAAAGCCTTTATACTGGCGATGAGGCATGGAAAGATATTGCAATAGGTATGAAAAGTAGTGCATGGAAGGGAAAAGATGACCATGACCACAAGCTGGCACTCGATTTCGGGCACAAGGGTGTGGGAAGATTCTCTTTTTTAAGTAAGGGTGTCAGGGATTGGAATGAGTTACCAAGAGAAATGATGAATAATTTACCGAAAACTTTGAAAGAATTTAAAGATAAAATTTGTAGAGGGCAAATGTAGGTGGGTGCAGGATAGGGGGAAGATGGGTGTGTAGGGAAATTGCCACCGGAGCCTGTGCTCCATTGCAATTAAATTAAATTAAAGATCTAGTGCTACACTACCAACTTTGTCTTCCTTGTCCATTTTATCCAAAATATCTTACATGCAGCCTACTAACAGAGATTCGCATGAATATCCTTGCCTAAAGCTATGTTAATGGCTTTAAATTTAAATTCCTCACATACATTTTTGGTTGCATACCAATCTCTCCACCACTGATGTCAAACTGACTTACTCCTCCTTTATGTATTGGTACTACTATCGCCATTTTCCAGTACTTTGGCAAGCAGCAAGTATCCTGAATCTATTTAAATAACATTTCAAGATAAGGTACAGTGTCACATCCTTCTGTCTTTAATACATCTGTAGCAATATTATATACACAAGCCTCTTCATGTTTTTTCAGCTTTCTTAGTTCCTTCACTAAATCCTCAAGATGGATTTCAAATCTTTAGTGTACTCATTTCTAATTGTGTGGATGAGCGTGCTGTCTGATTTATACCCTCTCATTCCACAATCACTGCCCATAATGGCCTCACAAAACCAGTTACTTAAAAATCTTTCCTTTTTTTAAATCCTCAACAACTACTTCTCCTTCCATATCTATAATGGCTCAACTGCCTCCCTTCCCCTCAGTTTTCTGACACAGCCACAGAAATTTCTAGATGCATCCGTCAGTGGCCCCGCCCTGTACCAATAATATACTTTATGAACTCATGTTTAGCCCCCTTTTTTGCTATTATCAATTTCTTGCTTAGCTGTTTCAAGTATTCCCTACTGCCTTGCTGTCTCTTAACTCTGCTATGTTGTCTTCTCATCAACCTCTTTAATCAATTCACCTCCCTTATTATATTACACAGATTTTGTACTATAAGACAATAATTGCTTTTCTTGGAATAAATATTTCTTCACAATTTTTTTTATGTTCTCCTTGAACTTTTACAACTTTAACACCATTGTACTTATGTCATCCATTCCATTTGTTAAAGTTTATCTGAAGTAACTCTTCAATTTTAAAATTGTATAACTTTACCTATTTCCTCCTTCAATTTTGGCCACTGGTTTACTGAATCTTCTAATAACCATAAGCACTGCTTCAATATCACTTATTCCTTCAGTTACTTCACACCCCACAAGGTTATCCATCAGCAAAAACATACATAAACAAGAGATCATACTCCTCTCTAAAGATTTAAAGCACATTGCAATAAACAAATGATGTTATGTTTGTGTTAACACTGTTCTGAACCGAGTTGCCACCCAATAATAAAAATCAGAAGTTTATATAGGCATTGTAGAATGTTCCATAAAATTATAGAGATCAGTGATTTCTGGAGTGCCAATAATTATCTTAAAAATATAAATCATTTCATAATGATTAAAACTTACTTAGAATTACTTAAAATCACAAGAATAGTATAAGAATTATGGAGCTATTTATTGTAAAAAATTGCTATGTTTTTTAGCATAAAAGTGGTGTAACATGACAATTTTTTGGTCAAAGTTCTTGTTGACCAAGTATGCCAAACTGAAGATCCAAATGGCTTACTGTGAGAGAGGTCGGAGAATTGGTGTGTTTGAAATGGGTGCTTCATATCGTGAAATCTACTGAAGGATTGGCCAAAGTAAAATGTCAGTATTCAGACTTTTGTTACACAATGGATGAAAGAAGACTCTGGCACTCCTGGAGCAGGCATAGATGCATATAGATAGACAACAGCACGTGTAGACTGCCAAATTGTGTGGGTGGCTGTCACTGGCAGATGGATAACTGCAAGCCAGATCCAAGCAGTGGTTACTGAGGGAATCACCTCCCAGAAGATTGTAAATCAATTGCTTAAAGCTGGGTTACACTCTTTGACCCCTATGCAACGTGTTCCATTAACCTGATTTCGTTGCCAGCATTGTGTAACCTGTAGTGCTTCAAAACACAAAAGGACACATGTATGGCATACACTTGTGTTTAGAGATAACTTTCAATTCTGTCTGTGGCAAAGAGGTAATCAATAACATTGATGCAGACATAGTGGAAAAATGGTTTCGTGGTTTGGGGGCGATCAGTTTCCGCAGGAGTATTGAGCTGGTTGTTGTTGAAGGCGCAATGACAGCACACCACTATGTGGAGGGGACGCTGCACCCTATTGTGATACATTTCATGTCTACCACCCAAATCATATCTTCCAACATCATGATGCCTATTCTCAAACTGTGTCCATCACAACACAAGCCTTACAAGGGGTTACAATCGCAATTTGGTCCATGCAGTCCTCAGATTTGTCCCCCATAGAGCATATCCTGAATGCAGGAGAAGACCCATTAGATCACATGGTCACCCAGCACAAACTGTGCAACAACTGACTGCACAAGACATGCAGGCGTAAAGAGACGTACTTCAAGAAGACATCCGAACAATTATTGATTCAATGTGGACAAGGATCCATGAATGTATAGGTGCTTAAGGCGGGCACACTTCTTACCGACAACTCTATATAAAGGTAATAAACTTAGCCTGATCCATTTCAGTATGTTATCATTCTTCTACATCTGCAAAATTTCCTTAAGTTTCACCATACCTGTCTGGGTGTTGCACTTTTAATTTCTGCCAGTGTATGAATATATTAATTTATTTGTTCAGTAATTAGATAATTACATTTTACAAACACTGTCAAATAACACCAATCTAATGTTACTACTTCAGCATTTCTTACACGCATCTGCACTTTGGTCTGAACAAAAATCCAGGTTTATTTTCAATTAATTAAAAATCATTATATACAATAATAGTGTGACATACCAAGCCAACATTTGAGTCCAGAGAGGTACGGACATAGGTCCAGTCGAACTCGGCTCCACGTGCTCCAACCCAGAGAGGCAGCAGGCGTGTGAACAGCACATCGGCACCAGCCCAACCCAGGCCTGCTGTCAACACCTTGGCATGCCCTTTACCTGGGATGCCAGCCAGTACCGCATATAGTCCACACGCGTCTGCCATGTCCACTGATGCCTTTAGCAGCTCCTGGAGAGCGTTATGAATCAAAGTGAGAAAAAGCAGACAAACTTTTAAAGTTTCATACTTTTAAATTTACTGACATGACACAGAATTAGCAACAAAAAAATCTTGACAATTTAATTTAATTGTTATGGAGCACTTCCTCTGATGCCCATTTCCCTACAAACTTATTTTTCCACTTTCCTTTTCCCACGTACTTTTTATATCTACTAATTTCAACTTTAAATTCTTTTAGTATTTTAGGTAAATTATTCATAATTTATTTTGGTAATTTATTTGAATACCTGACTCCCTAACCTTCGAAAGAAAATCTTCCCACATCTTTATGCCTGAAATCGGGTGCCAATTTTTAGTAATGGTCTGATGAACCTTGTGGATTTTATTTATATATTGGTGAGTGGCTATTTGCCTCATAGATGTCATCAGATTTTCTTGGCTCAGATAAATCAATCCCTAAGTGGCTTTGGATGGTAAACATATTTTCAAATAAGAGGATTGGAGAGAAAATTAACTATCCATTTTAGAATATTTCTCTGGTAGTTTAAAGAACGAAATCCTAAGAAGACAGGTTTCGAAGTTTTATAGCTAATACATTACATCAGTTATGATTAGAGACCGGATTATATGCATCTGCATAAGCATTTGCATATTAAGCACATTTTCACTGGTTATAGCATATTTTACCGAAAACCTAGTGATGATGCATATTTTCGTTATAATTAAAATATTTTTCTGTAGTGTATCTAGTTAGTAAATAAAATCTTACGTTGTTGCAGGCAAAACCTATTAACAGCACAGATCTTAGCAGTCGTGCGTCTACTGTTTCGATATTGATATATAATATTGTTATGCGCCAATTAAAACAAACTCACAGGAGGATAAAGATGGACGATGCCGTTCTGCGTCGCGCTCGTCTACTTAAGTTCTTTCCCTACCAGACAAATTACGCATGCTATTGTTCGCAGGGTCATTTCATGTTTAATTTTTATTTATTTGTACAAAGTTTAATACATACCATGCCATACGGAAAAAATGATATTTTCGTGGATAGTGACTACCTTGGAACATACGATGGAAATGTTTTATATTGTTTAGTTTGGGAGAAAAATATCTCGTGCACAAAAAAGTTTCAAATCTACCAGCATGTCAAGACAAGTCTTGCATAAGAAATACCCATGACAACAACTTTTAACAGTGGGAAGTAGCAGTACCAGCAAAGGCAAACCAAAAGATCACTTAAGCATGTATCTTATGTGAAACATTGTTTGCAAGTGATATTTCTCTTCACAAACATATAAATCCTACCTTCAAAGATTTTCTGCAAAAATATAGCTTGAATCAATATAAAACACATGAATCAATGTTTCGTAAAAATTACATACTAACAATTTAGGTAATAAAGAAAGGAAAGAACTGCCACGAGGCAATATTTATATGGAAAGGACAGATAAAATACACCCAACACTCACCAAGGTTGAGGGAGAAGAGAATCTATCAGTGGCTGCATACGCAAGGCTTGGGCAAGCCCAGCCACTTCTGTTTACTTGAAAAAGGGCTTTACCCGAAATATTGTATTTCCTTGTTTGTGTGTGGTTTTGTGTTGCTGCTGCTTCAACTTTGGTAAGTGTTGGGTGTATTTTATCTGTCCTTTCCATATAAATACCAACAATTTACCTACATGTTCTTGAAGAAATATGGAATGAACTCATGAATAGCATTATTTGGATTTCAACTGACAAAATTACCAACATTTGTGGTTGCACTGCAACTTTAACTGTCGGTGCATTAAAACTCCAACCTTCTTCTTCCAGATTTGTGAACGAGGCTTTTCAAAACGTATTTGATGAATCATCTGCAGATGAGAGTGTTTATATTTCTCTCAGATTCTGATGCCTATATGATCAAAGCAGCCAAAGCCCTCCAAGTATTTTATCCCAATTTTACTCATGTGAAGTGCTTTGCTCACGGATAACGAAGCCTATAAAAAAACAGGCAGGAGCGGTCAGCGCCCCATGACCTGCCACACAGACATTTTAAAACATTTAGAGCTTTTGAGGCTCTGGCTTTCACATCTTTGAGATGTGGTAGCCAGGTTAATCTATTGTCTAAAATTAGGCCCAGAAACCGAACAGATCAATCCGTAAAACATAAACAGTGTTCCTCAGGGTAAGGTGGGGCTCCGGTAAGAGACTCCTGTTGCGAGTAAAAAGTACACACCGGGTTTTCTCGGCAGAGAAACGAAAACCGGTGTGCACTGACCATTCATCCAGCCTGTTCAGCGCGAGTTGCAGCTGCCGCTCTGCGCTTCTCAGGCTGAAGATGCAATAAAAATTAAAAAAAATCGTCTACATACAAGGAGGATCGTATAGGACTCCTTATAACACTTAAAATGCTATTTATCGCAATAGCGAAGAGAGGGTCAACGCTTAAAAAACTGAACCCTGAGGAACAACGTTTTCCTGAATAAAAGATCAGACACTTCACTACCGACTCGGTACCGGTAAGCAACGACCAGATAAAAATGATTTTAAAAAAAACGGGGTAGGTTGCCCCTAAAACCCCATTCATGTAACTGTTTTAAAATCAAATGCCGCCAGGTAGTATCGTACGCCTTTTCAAGGTCGAAAAAAACACCCACAAGGTGTTGGCTGCGGACGAACGCATCCTGTAATCGCCGCTTCCAGCAGGATCAGGTTTGTCCCAAGGTGGAACGGAACTTCCTGAATCCACACTGAAAGCGGCTCAGTAGGTTTTGGGATTCTAGACACCAGAACGAGGCGGCGATTAACCATCCTCATCCAGTGCTAAGTACCCACGGCAGCTTGTAAGGGCGATACTACGATAACTACCTGGCAAACAATTGTCTTTGCCAGGGTTTTAAAATTGGAATTAGTGTTGCTTCTTTCCACGAGTCGGGAAGTGTCCTCCGGTCCATATGTCATTAAAAGTATCCAGAAGGTACTCTTTAGCATCTTTACTAAGATGCCTCAGCATCTGGTACTGGATCAGATCAGGGGCCCTGGAGCAGTGTCGTTAGCGCTATTCAACGCTGACTCCAGTTCCCAAAATGTAAATGGGCGGTTGTATGCCTCTGTATTCGACGAATCAAAGCACAGCGTGCGCCTCTCGGCAGCAACTCTTTGTCGCTGGAACCGAGGTTCAAAGTTGGCCGATGAAGTGACGGCGGCGAAGTTCTCCGCCATCAGCTGCGCTATGCTTCGTTCGTCGGTAATAATACGTCCATGATCCAGTAATCCAGATACTGGTGGGCGGGAGTACCTTCCGGATATACGGCGAATGGACTCCCATACTTTCGATGAAGGTGTGGAACGATTTATTGTGCTCACAAAGTTCTGCCATGACCTCTTCTTGCTCTCCTTAATAACTCGACGCGCCTTAGCTCTGGCAATACGGAACGCTGCTAGGTTGTCAGCTGTTGGGCACAGCTTAAAACGACGTAGCGCCCGTCTACGACCCTGGATGGCGGAACGACAATCGTCGTTCCACCAGGGGACGGGCGTCCTTCGCAGCGTTCCGGAGCTTTTCGGCATGGAGACGTCAGCTGCACGGTGAATCACTTCTGTGAAGTGATTCACCTTCTCCTGTATACTACCACAGGGTTGTAGCAGTACAGAACGGCAGAAGAGCTGCCAATCTGCACCACTGACGTTCCATTTACGCCGGTTATTACCTCCTCCCCGCTCACACTCAACGTGCATCCAAACAGGGAAGTGGTCACTTCCATGTAGGTCGCGATCCACCTCCCAATGTACGGAGTCCGCGATGGAGGGGGAGCACAAGGAAAGGTCAATGGCAGAAAGACGTACCGGTAGCAGCGGTGAAATGAGTCATTTGCCCTGTATTCAGGATACAAATTTCCTCCTGCTCTATCAATCTACCAACCACTCGGCCCCAGGGGCAATCGGTGGTGGAACCCCACAACGCACTGTGGGCGTTGAAATCTCCCAAAAGGAGAAAGGGCCGAGTGAGTTGTCGTATAATGCCAACCAGGTCGTCGTAGCCGACTGACACACTGGGTGGCAGATAGACAGAGCATACGGTCAGTTGGATTGGACCGTGTATTTTCACCGCTACTGCTTGCAGATGAGAGGTGAGAGCAATGGGTTCGGAGTGGACAGTGTTCCGAACAAACACGGCCACTCCGCCCTTCGCTCGATCACCCTCGGTATCGTCCTTCCGGAATATGTCATAACCTCTTAGCACTGGCTGATGTTGTGGTCTAAAATGTGTCTCCTGTAGACAGAGACACAATGGATTAGACCGTGCTAAGAGTTGGACTTCCTCTTTGTGAGCCTGAAATCCGTTTACGTTCCACTGAAGTATGGGAGCCATTCTACCTATTTAAAACCACCCGCCCCGGGTCGGGTGGGTCAGGGTCTAGTGTCTGCTGAGGAACGGGACCAGGGTCTACGTCCACCAGCATAACGTCATCTTCGGGGTCCGAAGACGACTTTTGTCCTAAGGCCTCGGCGTCTTGCGGAACTTTGTTCGGCCGAGGCCTTGTCCCCTTCCTCCCCACCCCAGTTGGAGAACTGGGAGGAGAAGTTGAAGGGGACTTCAAGAACATGGTGGGGTCCGTGTGTTTAAACTTCGGACCCCGAACCTTCTGCACTACCTGCCATCCGCTTCCAGCAGATGGCGTTGCTGCTGCTACTACTGCCGCTGCCGATGCAGATTTTGCCATGGGTGCTGCTTCTGCTATTGCAGAGGCACCCACGGCTGCAGCTACTGGTGCGGATGGCCGTGCTTTGGCTGGTGGACTTAATGACCCTGCTGCTGTAGTGGTCGGGTTAGCAGAAGCGCTACTACCGACGACCGCGGTCCTGGGTGTTAGGACCTTAGTGGGCTGTGCACCACACTTGCACTGGCACGAGCATGTCATGCTCGTGCCCGTGTCTACTACGGTCGTCTGCGTAGCAACGTTCTCCTTCCTGACGGGAGTTGACAACGTTTTGGCGAAGCTAGTGGCGAAGACCGGTGGCGCCAGCGCCTTAAACCGTTTCTTCGCCTCGCCAAAAGATATTCTTTCCTTAGTCTTCAACTCCTGTACCTTCTTTTCTTCAAGGTACACTCGACACTCCCTGCTCCAGGCTGGATGTGGCCCGGAGCAGTTAATGCACACCTGTGGGAGGGTGCAGCTTGCACCCGGTTCATGAGCCGATTTTTCCACATTTCCCACAAGTGGCGTTGCCTTTACAGTTCGCCGTCGTATGCCCGAACCGCTGGCACTTAAAGCAGCGCATCGGGTCCGGGACATACGGGCGAACATTCAAATTTAGATATCCAGCTTTAATGGATTTCGGCAACGTCGGAGTGTCGAACGTCAGGACGAAGGTGGCAGTCTTCTCAAGACTGCCGTTAACCCTTCGCGAGATCTGACGAACCTCGACCACATTTTCTGATTTCCACTCCTTAAGGAGTTCCTCGGACGCTATATCAATCAGATCACGGCAAGTGATCACTCCCTTGCTAGAGTTGAGCGTTTTATGGAGTTCGCATTTTACTGCGAACTCCCCGAGCTTCTCACACTTAAGGAGTAGGACAGCCTGCTTGTTGTTAGATGTCTCTAACAGCAGTGTCCCGTTCCTCAGCTTTTTCACGCTTTTGAGGGTTCCAGCTATTCCCTCTAAGCCTTTCTGTATATAGAACGGAGAGATCTTTTCGAAGGATCCCTCCGTTCTTGTCATTACTACAAAGGCGTTATCAATTAGATAACCCTTGCTGTTACTGTTTTCAACTTCAGAAGGGGGGCTGTCAGCCCTTGCCCGCTTCTTTGAAGTGGGTGTATTTTTATTATACTGCGGCACACCCGAACCGCAGGGTTTTTTGGTTAGAGTAGGCTTCATATTGGTCCCACGAGTATAACCAATTTAAAAAAGAAGTGCTTATACAACAGGGGTGCGCAGGTGCCCCTGAGGTTGTACGTTAGCGAGTGATCTGCCTCTCACCCATGCACCTCCTCGGCACGTATCCGACCTTGAGGTTAAGGGGTTTTTTATAGAGGTTTTTACCGTCCTCGCGATCCGGGCGATGAAGCCAAGATCTCCGTTCTCCTAGGCACACAACGTTCCACCGCCACGCCCTACGGTGGTCGTTGAAGCATGGTAGGAGTTTACGGTGTGGGAAACTTGCGGCGCTCACAAGTTTCCAGCTCGGGCACCGCGGGTTCGCCAAACCCGTACCTGGCACTTGCGTACCAGGCCCCTGCGGGGAATTCCAAATGAGCCTTTACCTCCGGAACAAGTGGCAACTTGATGGGCTTGGGTTTTCGAGGCCATTAAAGAATAGTAAACGACTTTCATAGCGCAGAATACTAGGAAGCGTTTAACAGTTCTAGGATTAAAAACATAGCCATTTTCCCAGATAATTAAAAAGCTTGAAACTCGTGGCTGAATCTATTCAGCTAATGAAAAACTTCCGTTGAATGAACTCTGCATTGCCAGAGGTATAAACTGTGTAAATTTAAAGTGAAGTTTAAAAATATTTTCCACAATAAACCAGGATTTGAACCTTTGTGTCAAACTGATAGTTTGATTAATGGGATGGGTGAACTTTCTCCAGAAACAATGACTACTAACACAGCTCCCAAATTCAAATACTGCCCAGTTACATCAGTGAATGTAGAACGGTCCATTTCCACTTATAAAAATATTTTGAGAGATCAAAGAAACAATCTTACTACTGAATATTTGGAGCAGTAGCCAACTGTCTACGTTTACGAAAGAAAAAAAAAGTTAAATAATTGTTAATTATTGAAATTACAAATATGTTATTCAACTACTTACTAATTGCATGCTGATTTTTGAAATAAAAAAGCTAAAAATTTCTATTTTTATATTGTAAAATGCAAGGAAAGGGAAAATGACTGATCACTCACCAAAGTTGAAGGCAGCGACAGGAGAAGAACATATATCACGAACTCACAAATATACACAATATTTCGGTTAATAAACCTTATTCATGTTGGAGAAAATGAGTCATGAGGTTCGGGAGGTGTGCACACACTGAAGGTTGCTACATGACTGGGTGGATTATCAATATGGCGGTGGGACTGAGATTTTGTATATGAATATGTTAATCGCAGATGGTGGTAGAAATTATAATATGCCATATCTACATTTCGACAGTTGCCACCCATTCCATACCATACGTTGCCTCCCTTACAGCCTTGCTATCTGTGGCAAACGTATCTGTTCTGATGCTGAATCCCTCTCCCAGTATTCCCAAAACCTATCCCAAGCCCTTTTTTCCCACTCCTACCCACCAGATCTTGTACATAAACAAATCACGCGCGCAATCACCCACCCTCCACGCAACCAATCCCTCCCGGTTCCTCTAGCATCCAACCATAGCCCTGTCTTTGTCACCCAGTTCTCGCCTGGTCTCGAATCCATCAATCGAATCTTACAACAGGGGCATGACTTCCTTCGCTCCTTTCCAGAAATGCGCACTCTCTTACCAAAAATCCTGCCAACTGTCCCCCGTACTTGTTTCAGCAGACCAACTAACCACAAAAACATCTTGGTTCACAAATACCCTCCATCTGACTCTCCAAAAACACGTTATGGATCTTTTCCCTGTAATAGACCTTGCTGCAAAACCTGCAACATGCATCTTCCCACTACTACATATGAAAAAGGAATTAAAAAACATGGTAACAATGATGGAATAAAGAATAATCAACACATATATGCTTACATACCTAATCAAATTATTAATTTAAATAATGGTAATGATGGTAACAAAAAATTATGAATTTGTATGGCTCCCCTGCCTTCATCTCTGGTGCCAGGTTATTTTCCCTATCCTGATTTGTTTTCAAATTAGTAGTTTGCATTCCAGTTGTTGATGGTGTATTATCAGATTTTGTAGTCTCTGTTCTGTCACAAACACAACAGTTTGTTATTTAATTAGTTCTAAGACATTAAAATAACAACTTGTTAATAACAAAAAATATTATTTGTAAATAACTAATTACAGTTATTGATAGTAGCTGTGATCTTTTACATTTCATTGCAAGTTTAATTCTGAAATCCACAAGCTACATTATTTTAGTCACCCGTTCTGTCAGAAAAATAATGGTTTGTTATTTAATTAATTTTGAAATAACAATGTGATAGTAATTAAAAAAAACTATTTTTACTAAACTGATTAGATGTTAATATATTTTTCTCGGGCTTCCAGCTGTGTTAATATATCATATTTGCGGGACGTTTCGAAGGCGTCCATCTCTGCCTCCATTCTCAACCAAATGTCAGTGTATAACTGTTTGTTTATTTAGCCGCTGCTACGGAAACGGTGGAAACCAAAACCAACACAACGCGATTACGTCATCCGCTCTTCTGCTCGTTACCGGCGCGAAACTGTTTCAGCATTTTAATCGCCGGGTTCCAGGCCGCACTGAGTTGATAACCAGTGTCCCTGTTGACTAATAAATCAGTTAATCTTATTTCTACAGCCTCTGTAATAACGCTGGCCCAAAAATCTTTGACCCGGGCTAAAATGGTTGTTTTTTCAAATTCAAAAGTGTGACCTTCTTGCACACTATGTTCGGCCACCGCAGATTTTTCTTCTTGCCCAAGACGAACATTTCTGGCGTGCTCTACACATCGCTGCACAATGCATCGCTGCGTCTGTCCAATGTAGCCGCGGCCACATTCACATGGTATATAATATACACCAGGGGTTCGTAAACCTAGGTCATCTTTAACGCTGCCGACCAAGTTACTAATTTTAGTGGGTGGTCTATAAATTGTCTTGACTCCGTGTTGTGATAGCAGTCTACCTATTTTGAAACTTAGGGCACCCACAAACGGCAGAAACGCAAGCCCCTTGGTATCACTCTGATCTCTCTGTCGATTTTCCTTCTGTTTAAACGCACGAGTAATCTGTCCCTGATTATAACCATTATTTATAAACGTTTTCCGGAGATAGTCCAATTCACCAGCCAGGCTATGTTTGTCACAAATCCTTTGTGCTCTGTGTACCAAGGTAGTTAATACAGAGTTTCGTTGTGCCGGATGATGACAGCTGTTGGCATTTAAATATAAGTCGGTATGGGTAGGCTTCCGATACACAGTGTCCCAGCGAACCATCAGCACGTTTAATAACAAGCACATCAAGAAACGGCAGGCAACCGTCCTCCTCCAATTCCATTGTGAACTGAATATTTTCATGGATTGAATTGAGATGCGCAAGGAATTGGTCAAGACTGTTTCTGCCATGGGGCCAAATCACAAATGTATTTATTTATTTATTTATCGTATGGCAAGCAACTAATACAATAATAAATATATACAATGACAAGAACGTTGGTAGCGTTCACAAGCTGATGTCTAATTCTTCCAGCCATTCTAAGAAGGAACTTGTAGCTCCAAAAACATCTTCATATGGTCCATCATACTTCCGTAGAGGGCATTCCCTGATAATATGCTCCACACTCTGGGAAGGAGCACCGCAGTCACATGCAGGAGAATCCTGAAGACCCCACTTATACAGCATGGCGTTGCATTTCGCATGGCCTGTTCTTAGGCGATTTAGTTTGACCCACTGGTCTCTATTTAGATGGAATCCTGGAAGTCCAGTTGTGGGATCTTTAATATCTGAATGTTTTACAGATGTGGAGTTCCAGCTTTGTCGCCATTTTTCCATGACATCAAAGTCAAATACATCTTGCCATACCGGATTTCGTGATTTAAGACGAGTGGGTGGTAAGTTATTTAGAACCTCGTGGATTGGGAGATCCTGTGGATGATCAGGATGGTGTAGTTTTATACAAATGTATCATCAACATACCTATAAAAACACTTCGGCTGGAGTGGTGCGTGGTTTAGTGCCTCTTCTTCAAAAAATTCCATGAAGAAATCAGCAATGACAGGAGACAACGGCGAACCCATTGCTACACCGTCCACTTGTTCGTAATATTCTCCTTCAAACTTAAAATAAGTGGTTGTCAACACATGATGGAAAATATCAATCATTTTTTGATCAAAATACCTCCTTAACAGATCTAAGGAGTCGACCAAGGGAACACGAGTAAAAAGAGAGACCACATCGAAGCTCACCATTAAACACCAGGATCTAACTTCATGTTGTCTAAGATTTCCACAAACTCACTGGAATTTCGAATACTGCGATGAGCCTTCCCTACGAATGGGTTGAGAATATCTTTGAGGTATTTAGCCAAAAAGTACGTAGGGCTATCAATTGTACTTACAATAGGTCGCATAGGTACTCCTACTTTATGTACTTTCTGTAGACCGTACAACCTGGGAGGAACAGGAACATGGGGTTGGAGTCGTCTTTTCACATCTTCTGGTAGTTCTAAGGAGCGGATCAGCTTCGTAGTCAAGTTGGTTAGCTTAGATGTATGGTCACGGTTAATCTGTGTTAAGATGTGAAAAGACGACTCCAACCCCGTGCTCCTGTTCCTCCCAGGTTGTACGGTCTACCGAAAGTACATAAAGTAGGAGTACCTATGCGACCTATTGTAAGTACAATTGATAGCCCTACGTACTTTTTGGCTAAATACCTCAAAGATATTCTCAACCCATTCGTAGGGAAGGCTCATCGCAGTATTCGAAATTCCAGTGAGTTTGTGGATATCTTAGACAACATGAAGTTAGATCCTGGTGATTTAATGGTGAGCTTCGATGTGGTCTCTCTTTTTACTCGTGTTCCCTTGGTCGACTCCTTAGATCTGTTAAGGAGGTATTTTGAGCAAAAAATGATTGATATTTTCCACCATGTGTTGACAACCACTTATTTTAAGTTTGAAGGAGAATATTACGAACAAGTGGACGGTGTAGCAATGGGTTCGCCGTTGTCTCCTGTCATTGCTGATTTCTTCATGGAATTTTTTGAAGAAGAGGCACTAAACCACGCACCACTCCAGCCGAAGTGTTTTTATAGGTATGTTGATGATACATTTGTGATTTGGCCCCATGGCAGAAACAGTCTTGACCAATTCCTTGCGCATCTCAATTCAATCCATGAAAATATTCAGTTCACAATGGAATTGGAGGAGGACGGTTGCCTGCCGTTTCTTGATGTGCTTGTTATTAAACGTGCTGATGGTTCGCTGGGACACTGTGTATCGGAAGCCTACCCATACCGACTTATATTTAAATGCCAACAGCTGTCATCATCCGGCACAACGAAACTCTGTATTAACTACCTTGGTACACAGAGCACAAAGGATTTGTGACAAACATAGCCTGGCTGGTGAATTGGACTATCTCCGGAAAACGTTTATAAATAATGGTTATAATCAGGGACAGATTACTCGTGCGTTTAAACAGAAGGAAAATCGACAGAGAGATCAGAGTGATACCAAGGGGCTTGCGTTTCTGCCGTTTGTGGGTGCCCTAAGTTTCAAAATAGGTAGACTGCTATCACAACACGGAGTCAAGACAATTTATAGACCACCCACTAAAATTAGTAACTTGGTCGGCAGCGTTAAAGATGACCTAGGTTTACGAACCCCTGGTGTATATTATATACCATGTGAATGTGGCCGCGGCTACATTGGACAGACGCAGCGATGCATTGTGCAGCGATGTATAGAGCACGCCAGAAATGTTCGTCTTGGGCAAGAAGAAAAATCTGCGGTGGCCGAACATAGTGTGCAAGAAGGTCACACTTTTGAATTTGAAAAAACAACCATTTTAGCCCGGGTCAAAGATTTTTGGGCCAGCGTTATTACAGAGGCTGTAGAAATAAGATTAACTGATTTATTAGTCAACAGGGACACTGGTTATCAACTCAGTGCGGCCTGGAACCCGGCGATTAAAATGCTGAAACAGTTTCGCGCCGGTAACGAGCAGAAGAGCGGATGACGTAATCGCGTTGTGTTGGTTTTGGTTTCCACCGTTTCCGTAGCAGCGGCTAAATAAACAAACAGTTATACACTGACATTTGGTTGAGAATGGAGGCAGAGATGGACGCCTTCGAAACGTCCCGCAAATATGATATATTAACACGGCTGGAAGCCCGAGGAAAATATATTAATATTCAACGCCGTGAAAAATTATGATCCTACATGATTAGATGTTGTTCACATTAGGACTATATAGTATTGATCTTTTAAATTCCATTGTTGGTTTAATTTTGCCTTTCTCTCTCTCTCTCTCTCTCCATCTGCCTCACTGACATAAAGGTCATTTGAGAGCCTGGGAGCAAGGAACTGAGAGGAATTCAGCCATGGTTTTTTGAAGGAATCATCTAGGCATTCACCTTGAGTGATTTGCAGAAACCATATAAAAATCCAAATTTGGATGGTTGGATGGGGATTCGAACCCACATCCCCCTGAATGAAAGACCAGAGCGTTAACATTCATCCACCATGCTCAGTCTTTAATTTTGAAATTCATAAGTGTAGAGTTAGATTCATTGGCTTTTATAAATATTTTTTAACTAGTTATTCATACAGTAAGGTGATTTAGGAGTAAAGCTTAATTTAAAGTTAAAAAGAAAAATAAATATAAAAATCAGTTAAATTCACCATAAATTTTTTATTAGACTACTCTATCAGTTAAATTTAGGATAAATTAGAGTATAGTTTTTAATCCTTAGGGTTCATTTAAGAGATACTAGAAGTTTTTAGGGAAACTCGTGCTTGGGAACTGTGGTGACTGTCAGATTTTTGGCAAATGGAGTGGATTGTTGTGAGTGTAAGTAGTGGGTACACTGTAATGGAAAGAGAATGGAAATAAATGAGGTTTTCCTATGGTATTGTCCACTTTGTACTAAGGATTAGGATGATTTTGTAGCATGAAAAAAAAGGCTGATATGATTAGGGTCCTTCAGGCTCAGTGTTTAGAGGCAGAAAGGAAAGATGGTGAAGTTAATGGGGAGGGTAAAAATAATGGTTTGGAGCTGGCAACCGGTCAAAACGGAAATAGGGTAAACTGGATGAAGGTGCTTGATACATTACAAACTGTGGAAAGAAATAGTTTGACCTGTCTGGAAGGGAAGAGCCTCATGTAGAAATAGTAGATGGTAGGGCGTGAAAGGAAATATTAGAGTAAAACATTCTGCTGCTCATAAAAGCCACATAAGAGGTGTAAGCCTTCTTCCGCAGAGTCAGTTAGGCCACACAACAATTCTCCCCCTCCACCAAACATAGTGCAGCATTAGAACAAGTAACACATGATATAGCATCACTTTGTAGGATTTCACTAAGAAGCATTGAATAGTGATTATGGGGAGGGGGTGTGCTGGGAAGAGCATCAAAAGAAACACGAGTTATAGTACAGAGAATGAGCTGAGGAAGGCCATGATGCAGGTGCAATGTACCAGTCCACATCAGGCTTTTATTTGCTATGATTGGCCACAACTGAACCATGTTATGAGGCATGTACATGTAAAGACCAAGGTGCTGCTTAGGAAAGGCATTAGTTCTGTTTTTGGGGTTGTGCTTGATTATATCATTAGTAAGTGGTGTTTATCTAGGCAGCATCTGGATCTAATTAGAATGGGGGAAGGGGTTACTTCCTGAGCTGTTAGCTGGAGCTGTAAGGGAGCCCACTTTCAGATATAACGGCATCAGGACTGCGCCTTTCTTAGGTTAGGGGCTACTGGCGAGCGGATAATAATAGGTGATCGAAGGAATACTGAATGAAGATGCACAATAACTAGAAACAAGCAGACTAAAAAAATTGAATAAACTAAGAAAGCTGAAAAAAGCATAAAGGTGCCAGTATAGAAAATATGGGTGGGAGTGGACTTTCTCCGCCTGCCATAAACTGTTACTGAGCTGTTGAAATTTGTTTTAACTACTTAGTAATAATGTTGTCTGCAAGTTTTTCACTCTCCTTTCTCAGAAAAGTCACGACAAATTAAATTAAAAATGATAAAATATGAGAGTGACATGCAGCTATTATATGCTGCAGGCACTGCAAAATTAATGACAATCTCTTGAAATCTTGGTTAAATCCTTTGTTGTGGTTTTCTTGCTGTTTCAGCTATTTCAATTGTAAAAAGTCACACAAAATTAAAAGATAGAAAATATTTGTCTCAGACACAGTACAACATTTGCTATCTTAACATCGATACAAGCAGTCGGAGACAATCGGTTGTCTCCGACTGCTTCAGTTATAAACAAATGCGCCATTACTGAGATGGATGCTGCAGAACGAATTTCCCGTAAACTTTTTTCTCTTGGTCCAGGCCGAATTTCAACCTAACCTTGACCACTATCACAAAACAAACCTGTTTAGATTGATATGATCCCTATACTGATAAATTTTGTGTAATTGTTGTAGTGCTGCTAACATTTCGCCGTTGCGGATAGTCTCATATTTCGGCATTTTTACTTAATTCGTGGTGATTTTGCCAAAAAAAGGAGAGTGCAAAATACGAAGAGGACATTATAATGAAGCAGTTAAAATAAATTTCATCATGACAGTACCAGTTTTGGTCAGACAGAGAATGTCCTCTTCTACATGAAAATATTTTGGATGAAATGGACAAGGTAGGCCAAGTTGATAATGTGCCACCAGATAAAAAAACTGAGTGTATGTGACTTGATGGGTAGGATAATTCTTAAAAGATGGAAAGGAATGAGTTAGGGTAAGAAATTCAGTATTAGAAATAATTTTACAGTGAAGTAAGTGTATTGGGACCATTGCTATTCATTATTCACAGGGTATCTAACTAGGTAGATAAACATGGAATGAAGATAAATGCTGAGAAAAATCAACTTATTAGTTAACAATCGAATGAAAGAACTGCCGAAAGGTAATATTTATGTGGGACGGATAAATAAATTACACCCAACACTCACCAAAGTTGAAGGGAGGAGGGCTGCAGCAAAACTAAATAATACACAAACACAAAAAACACATTATTTCAAGGTTAGCCCATTATCGAGTTGAAAGAAACAGGTGGCTGAGCTTGTGCAATCCTTGTGGGCAACACAGCCCCAAACTTTTCAGTTATACAGAAAAAAAAGCTATAGGATGTTTATACAGTGGGGAAGAAATTTCTTGTTAATGTGTAATTATATAAACATGAAATTTGATAAATTCAACTAGGCAGGCCATATTGAGCTGTTCAAAATCCTTTGTTTGTTGGACAAGGGGATCTACTGGAGAAGTGTGGGAATTGGATCACAAAACTTTAGTCAAACCAATGCTTGAATAGGGAGGTGTAATGTGAGGCCCATATTCTGAATAACAGTTTTTGGATATGGTGCAAGGCAGGGCAGATAAACTTTGTTCATCTAAGCCCAGGTATTTTAAAGGTGGTTAAAATATAAGGGGCAAGAAATGGGAAGGAATTCACCCATGTACTTTTGAAGGAACTATTCTGGCATTCACCTGGAATGATTTTTGGAAACCATGTAAAAGTGAAATCTGGATGGCAAGAACCATCCTCCCGAATGCAAGGCCATAGTGTCCCCCCCCCCCCCCCACTCTTGATCAGATAAATCTGTCTGGGGAAATTACTGCAGAACACAATCAGTAACCAATATGATAAAGAAGCTGGATTGAGATTAATGAGAAGACGGGAGTGAAGGGAGTAATCGGAGAGTGCACGGCACATATTGATGTTGTGGCTTGGAAGGAGAATAGTAGTAATGCATAGTAGGATAAAGATGACCATGGCCACAAGCAACACTTGATTTCAGGCATAAAGGAATGGCAATTTTATTATTATTACGATCTGGTAGGTAAAGGAGTCAGGGATGGGAATAAATCAACAAGGGAAGTGCTGAGTAATTGCTAAGAAACAATGAAAGATTTTTACCACCTACCCAATTGGGGATTACTGGAGATTGCGATTCCGTTAGGAATTGGCATCCTAATACTACAGTAATCAAATGTAAGATACCGCTATAAATACATTCCGAAGTATACTTAACACTGTCATGTTGGTCCAGGGTGTATTACAAACTAATTTCTGCTTTTACTCCTTGAAAATAATATGTCTTGTGATTGATTACAGCAGTATTATGATGTCATTAGTGAACATTGTTGTAAGAAAAACATGATCTCCAATAGACCCCCCCACCCTTTTCCCCCTGAGTTTAATATCAAATGTTATGCTAAGATATCTAAAAATCATCACAAGAAGCAATCCCATCACCACCCTATAATCACAAAAAAAAACTTATACTTTATCTGTGTGCATAACTAGCTGACTCTTGGGATATGTCTCCATTCAATGTTGGCGTATCAAGCTACATATTCTATAGCTGTTTGAAGTTCTCTGTTATGTTTTAATTTTATTATTCGGCATTAATACATCAGCAACAACCTAACTTCTGACACACAATAATGAAGAACAATGGTCCCAATACACTACCCTGTGGCACTTCAAACTGTTTTGGTATTGCAAGTTTCTAAATTTAAACAATGCCTTTACCCCAACAGTGTGGCAGCATACATTAAAGCACCATGACACTGGACTGTAGTCTTCTGTAGTTCGCGAACGAACTAGTTCGGAAGAGCGCTCCCACAGTCGAACTACGCGAACTAGTTCCCAGATCTCTTGCTCCTTAGTTTGTTTGATCCTTTCTCAAAGACCGACTTTTGTTTTAGTTTATTATCTAAAAGGAAACACAGTTCCCTGTGGACACATTTCACTGAAGACACAGATATAAAAATAAAAGAAAAAAAACTGTTTAACATAAATAATTATTGCAGAAGTCACAAACAGAAATTTAATATGGAATGTGAAAACAAAATCACTTTGATACCATTAACAATTAAAAGACAACCATCGATAACGGCAACTACTATAACAAGGAAGAGAGCGCGTGCAGAAGCGGTAGCAAAGGGAGCGAACGAGTTGTCTTTCTGGAATTCGAGAGGGGAGTGACCTAGTTCGCGAACTAAACAGAGCGCTACCGGTCGCGAACTAAACAGAGCGATACCAGTCGCAAACTAAACTGAGCATACCCGGTCGCGAACTAGCACCATTTGCCGCTAGAATTGCAAACATTTTAGAGTTGATGGTAGTTTTTTTTTTTAGAATAACCTATAAAAATATAGTACACTTCAAAAATATAATATTTTACGAAAGAGTAGAAAAGGATAAAAGGTATGTTTTTACTATTTTATTTTTTAAGCTATATTTTTTGCACTTCTTGCATCTTTAAATTTTTTTTGTCTACAGTAAAATTGTCATATGCTTTATCGCTTTCAGTTGTTAAATTAATTTCGAGCAAAAGCTCATTTTTTATTCATGAAATACTTCTCTTACTTTTACCTAGATTTCGTAAAGTATCGTTATTTCAGAGTAAAGTTTGTTCACTTTGATACTCATTTTTTCTCGTAAACTTAGAACCTCTAATATAGTCTCACAGTCATCAAATGAAACCCTGTGTTTTGAATTTAATTTTTGGATTTTGTATAGCCGATTGCTTTCATTAAAATCTAACTATTTACTAAGATATTCCAGACATTTATCAATGAATACTAGAGCATTATTTTTAATATTATCACTTTCTGTGAAGAATTTGGCTTCTAAAGGCTTTTTCTTGTTTTCTTAACCAAAGAAACAGTATCTTTTACATTTTTCTAGAGTTGATTTTGAAGCTGACATAATATAATACTTATCTCAGTCTGTTACGTTAATACCTTCCAGTTGGTTAACAGCTTTGTGAAAGTTATGTAAAGAAATTGCTCGCGAAATTCAGAAAGATTTTAACTTTTATGTCTTCATCAGTTTCATTTGTTGCCAAAATATTGTGAATGTGTGTTGGATTATCCTCCCCTACACTAATAAAATAATAGATCAATGACTTCAAATTCACTGGAAATTGACGCACTTTCGTTATTGCTACCACTTTCTCATTCAAGGGTCACTGTTATTTTTATGTCTAATTGTTAGGTATCACAATGGAAGTATTAATGTTACTTTTCTTAATAATATAGGTAATATTGTTTCTGTCATATAGCACTTAACTTGTAGCCAATAGTAGAATTATATTTTGTTCACGATTTACAAAACTTTATTTAAATAAAAAAACAATTATTTATAATCGGGTATTTTAATTCATCAAAATAAACGCATTTATAATATTTTATAAGTAATTTTGTTGTTGGGGTTTAAGGGTGCATCGACGGCGGGGTGATTAGCGCATTTTATAAGTTATGTTTCTTCCAAGAACTAATAAATAAATCCATACAAAAAATTAATACTCTACGAATGGATGTAAAGTAAATAGTAAAAACAGAACTGTTATTCAATTTACCCATTTGTGCAAAGGACAATGAGCACTTTGGTTTATCGGCGGCCATTGATCATGCTAATGTCATTTGAAAGGACTATTATTAAGCAATAACTTTTGTTAAGAAGGTCATATTAAATTCCATTTAGAATCGACAAAAAAAATGATTATATCCTAATAAAACTGACATAACAAACAAAATAGCGCGTGCAGTAGCGGTAGCAAGGCGAGCGAACGATCTGTTTCTCTGAATTCGAGACGCGAACTAACGAACTAAAGGAGCGAACTAGTTTGCGAGGGAGCTGTGAACTAAACTGAGCGCTCTCCCTCGCGAACTATTGTGCCCAAGTCTGCTGGACTGGAAAGGAAAAACAGTCATAGGATCAAATTCTTTATATAGATGCAATAACAACAATGGGCAGGAAATGCTTTATGGCAATAAAACTATCCTGCCTTAGTTTTCTTTATGCATTTTTTTAAAACTGCTTTACGTCTCTCAACAGCGAGGTCTTTAGAGACGGGAAAGGATGGGGGTCAAGGAATGGGAAGGAATTCAGCCATGGCCTTTTTAAGGAAGCATCCCGGCATTTGCCTGGAGTGATTTGGGAAACCATGGATAACCCAAATCTGGATGCCCGGACGGGGATTCGAACCGCCGTCCTCCCAAATGCGAGGCCAGAACGCTATCTGTTACACCACCACGCTCTGTTTCTTTATTCAGATGTTTAGACCATCACATGTGCCTTCAGTCAAATCAGCCATATGAATGTTCGTTTTTAACTGATTGGTGCAGAGCAGAGGTGGTGGAGTATGACAGAAATGATATCTATGGATGCCAAAAGAGTAACAAGACGAATGGTAATAGAGGGGCAGGTGGCACACAGGTTGGGAAATTAGTCCAAGTATTTATAGGGATGCCATGCTAACAATTGCTAACTATATTAAAGGACTATCTACATTTAGATGAGAATTTTGGGAATGTAAATTAGTTGACTTCATTGTGGTACAAGACCATTAGTAAAGCTGGTAGTTGGTATGTGAAATGGAAGGTTTTATTATGAATTCTTGTGATTTTTTCTAAAAGGTAAAATGCATAATATTTGTATTAAACATACCCCAAATACTTCAATTCCATCTTGCCCATTTAAATCGTTTGCTGGAAAGAAGGTGGCAAGAACAAGCATTTTACAAAGCTGTGTAAAGATATATATGCCACCGGCCTGTACACACTTCCAAAATGCGCCATACTCTGAACTGAAACAAAAACAAAATACGTATTCAATGTAAAGAATGAAGACAAACAAATAAGTTTAGTTAAAAGTACCTAGATCAATTTTAAGCAACAAGAATTTGCTTTCAAAACAGTCTTAGTCAGGCCCGCCGCTAGCTGTTTGAGCGCCCGCGTGCAATACCGATTATGCCACCCCCTATCTAACTACAGCAAGTGGTGGAGCTAGTAAATTTCCGAACCGGGTCAAAAAACTGAGATTGCCGCCCCTTCGAGCATTATTTGCCGTACCCATTGTTGCCATCTCGAGTGTCGCCGGTAGCAGCTGTTGAGCTAAAAAAAAAAAGGTCGCCAGCTACATAATACCCTGCAAATTTTGTCGCGGTGACAATGGAGTGGCAACTATCGCGGGGTGGCGACTGTCGATCACTCGTTTTGCTGCCTGCCCCCCTCGATGAGCTGCCCGCGTGCAGTGCACGCCCACTTACAGCGGGCCTGGTCTTAGTTTGAACAAATACTTTAAGACAGCTACATAAGTATTATTATACAACCACACAATCTCGCAATAATAAAAGAATGTAGAAATAATTTTGCCTGTGGCTATTCATTCCGATGATGAGATATAATGTAGCACATATGGCATGCGAAATGATGAGTTAATTTTCACCTATGGTTAGATTGGAGTAGGTAGTAGTGGCGAGGAGCATGCTGCAAGTTTAGCAGATAGGTTTAGTGATTGGGCGGGAGAATGACTTAATGAGTATTTGTGGACTAAGATACTCTTGAGGCTGGGTGGCCTACTGAAGCATATGTGGGTCACTGTGGGTAGGATTTTTTGAGAAGGATGCACATTTTGGGGAACTTCATTTTAGATAGTATCAACAGTTAAAAATTTCATTGACAGAATTAATTTTGAAATTCACATGTAACAGTAACCTTACTGAGTTCTGTAAGTTCTTTGTATCTAGTTATTACTACAGAACTAATATTATCTCACTATCAAAAGAATTTTAATGAAGGGTACACTACAAGTTGAATTTAAAAAACAAAAAATTAAACTGTCTTCAGAAGCCTCCTCATCACGGCAGAGTAGTACTGCTTCACAATAACACTATATACCATAATTCACATTTCTGTCATTACCAATATCACTACCAAAACCCCAGTCTCGTAAGGACTGGTCCTGGATTTTAATCCCGATCTCAGCCGGCAAATTTACAGGCCTTGAAACCCACTTACACTTCTGGCAAAGCTTTGCTATGTTGATTTTAGGTATACTACGATGCACTGGTTCGTATTTAATTTAATTTAATTGCAATGGAGCACATGCTCCGGTGGCAATTTTCCTACACTCACCTACATTTGCCCTCTACAAATTTTAACTTTAAATTCTTTTAACGGTTTCGGTAGGTTATTCATCATTCCACTTGGTAACTCATTCCAATCCCTGAAACCCTTACCTAAAAAAGAAAATCTTCCCACACCCTTGTGCCTGAAATCGAGTGCCAGCTTGTGGTCATGGTCATCTTTTCCCTTCCATGAACTACTTTTCATACCTACTGCAATATCTTTCCATGCCTCATCGCCAGTATACACCCTGTACACTCCCATTACCCTCCACATCCTCCTCCTGTCTTGCAATGAATCCCATTCCAGCTCCTTTATCATATCTGTCACTGATTGCATTCTGCGATAATTTCCAGAAACAAATCTAGCAGCCCTTCTTTGCACCTTCTCAAACTCCTGTATTTGATACTCAAAATGTGGGTCCCATACTACACTACCATATTCGAGCAATGGTCTTACCAAAGTTTTGTAACCCAATTCCTTTACTTCTATATAAAACTGGGTTTTACAGAAGTACAAGAAATACTTTACACTAAGTTAACGATGTCATAATACAGAAGTAGAAAATTATGAGACATTTTGTTTTCAAGCAGTAATTAAGTCATAATACACCCTAGACCAGCATGACACTACTCGAACTACTGCGGACAATGTCATGTTGGTCCAAGGTGCATTTACACCCAATCTGAACCTGTCTGAACAGAAAATATCTCACGAATCACTACTGCCATATTATAATCTCATTTCCATGTGTATAGACCCAAGAAAATTTCCTGGTATTATGGGATTAGGTTGTGCTGCTAAAACAGAGATGTTTTGTGCAGCATGTAGGAAACTCTGTCACCAGTTCATTAAGACCACACAAAATCAATCACTACAGACTGATTGATTGGGATTACTGGAGATTGCGGTTCCATGTGCAGCTGGCATCACAATACTGGAGTCCTCTAATGCAAGACACTGCTAGAAATACTTTCCGACAAACATTTAGCAGTCTCATGTTGGTCCAAGATGTATTACAAGCTAATTACAGCTCAGAAATAATACGTCTAGCGATTGACTATCACAGTATTATGTCAGAATAGAGTGCAAATGAACTTTGTTGTGGCAGAACTGTGATCTCTGATAGATCCTGTCGATATTATATCTGCTATTACCAGACCAAATGGTGCACTAATTTATTTATTTACTTTTTTCCACACCTACTTTCTTTGTTACTATTATTATTATTCATACATGTATTTCTAAAGGCTTGTTTGCACCATTACCAACATGTTTCTTCACACACTACAAAGGAGTTTCTGCCAAAATTTCTTTTTCAAAACCAAGTTTCAATTTTAAGAAGGGGATTACTGGAGATCGCGATTCCGCAAGGAAATTGTCGCCGGAGTGTGCGCTCCATTGCAATTTTAATTAAATATTGGTCAAATCCAAGTCATCGCTAGAAATACTTAATTTTTTGGCCCCTAAGTGTAAATCAACTTAAAGTAAATGATTTGTCCGTAATTTGACAAGTGCTAGAAAATCTCAGCATTTTAAAGTCTTAAATGGAATTATTCCAGAACATTTTCTCTAAGATATCGCCAGTTCTCTTAAACATACTATATAGTCCTGTAAAAAACTACACTTGAATAATGCATTTGTACGAAATAAAGAATTAGATAGAATTCCAGTTTGTGAACAATAATAATACTTACAGACCAGAATACTTGTATGTGAGATAATAAGGCACATATACGAGAGCTATACAATTTCCGAAATGATACAGTGTCATAATAAATAGTGGATAAAGCTGAACGAAAGCGTTAATTATTAATTTTATGTAACATTCGAATGCTAAAGTCCAATAAATTTTCCAACCAGTTAAAAAAAAAGGCTTTCAAATTAAATATAACTTTCAAACATAACCACAAAAGTTTATTGCCCAAAGATATTGGATATCGCAAGACGAAGACTGTATCAAACAGAAGCAAATAATCAAAGATCTAAGATGAAAAAACAGACAAGATAATCAATCAGAAATAAGATTAACCCAGACATTCGCTCTGGTAAGAAAAGGAAAGGAAACCATGGAGGAAGGTCCCCCATCAAGGCAACCTGATGGCCTTGAAACAGGGAGAACTTTAAACTGAGTTCATGCAAAACTCCTATGAAAATAAAACTTTGTGTCATACAAATCCCTTCTAAGAACCTTCTTAGGAATGTGAAACAGAACATATAATTACTAACAAACCAATAATATTATCAACTTGATCGTTGGTTACTTTAGAATATTTAAATTCCAGTAGGGGAAGGTGGGGCACAATGGAACACGGGGCACAGTGGCATAGTTTGAATATCGGCCTCACAGAAATATCATAGTGCAATGGGATTCTGGCAGAAAGCGCTGAGGGTCATTCCCAACAATGTCGGCCAATCGCTCCCTCGTACCCAGTTGCGTGCCAGACTAGACGAGGTGAGGTGCTATTTTTCGGCTGAAAGTAAAATATTTCCTCCAACAGGTAAGAGTGAATTTTGTGGTCAATCGGCTCTTATGGCATTTCGTTGAACATGTAGTCCTTAAGCCTTTGCCCAACTTTCGCATTTCTGCTGCTACACGTCCGTGGTAAAGAGTAGGGGAAACTGAAATGGCATGCTTTGGATTCCTTGAAACAGAGGAGTTCGGAGCACGATGAAACATATCATGGATCCCCATGAGCGTTTCATTGTGCCCCATGTGTTTTTCATTGTGCTGTAAGTAATTGTTTTTTCTTTCTGTTAAAAAAATGGTGCGAAATCGACGGCGCAAAACTAGCAAGGGGTACGTTTTGGAAGATGGCATGAAGGTAGCAGTGGAAATGATCATGAGTGGATACAGTCTAAGACATGCTGCTGAATTGAAGAACCTGAGTCATGTCGCATTAGCGAAATATGTGAAGAAAAGAAATGAACATAGTGAAAGTGGAGAGGAAAATATGAAATATGCACCTAACTACTCGGTTAGGATGGTCTTCACACTGGAGTAGGAGGATAATTTGAAAAAACTACCTCATTATGTGCTCATTATGGCCTACTAGTTGAAGATTGCAGAAGAGTTGTATACGAAATGGCAGTGATGAACAAAATACCATGCCCTAAATCATGGGGGGGGGGGGGTAATGGCAGGAACTGAATGATTTTAGGGTTTCTGAAAAGGCTCCCCAAACTCAGCCAAAAAACCCCTGAGGCTTGCAGCTTTTATCGTGTTACTTCGTTCACCAAACAGAATGTAGATAATGTAGATGTGTTATTTAATAGCTTGGAAATACTGTACAAGCAGCACCCAGAATTTCTAGATGGTTCAATTTGGATGAAACGGCCACATCAACTGTACAAAAACCCCAACGAATAGTGGCTAAAAAAAAAAAAAGCGCCAAGAAAGTGTGCAAAGCTACAAGTGGAGAAAAATGCACTAACGGAACCACAGTGTCCAAATTTTTGCATCTGGCAGCACGATTCCGCCAGTCATGATTTTACCACGTGTTCATTTCAAGGGGCACCTAGAGGCACACTGGGCTTAGCCATCTCTAGCGGTTGGGTGACATCAGAACTTTTTGTGGAAGTTAGTAAGCATTTAATTCGGCACACCTGCAGTTCTGGAGAGAACGCCGCTCTATTAATCTATGACAATGTAGAAAGTCAATTGTCCTTGAAAGCTATCATGCTGTGCAAGGAGAATGGCGTCTAAGTTGTGGCGTTACCTGCCCATTCATCCAACAAAATGCAACCACTTGATGTTGTGGTTTTGGGGCCGTTTAAAACTTATTATAATGCAGCTCTTGACTCTTGGATGATGCAGAACCCTGGTAAAACTACTTCAATTTATAATACAGTATCCAGATCACCAGAAAAGCATGACGCCTTCCAATATAATTAAAGGTTTCAAAAAAAAGTGGGATGTATTAATTTGATCTAGATGTTTTTACCGAAGCAGACTTCTTATGCAATTATGTGACTGATCGACCGCCTCCTACCATTGTGGATGATCAACCAACAAAGACAAATGTTTATGCTGTGCCAAGTGATTCGCACAACGATTCCCTCCCTCAAGTAGAAGAAGGAGCAGCTTCAGACCATCAGTGTCCTCGATACAGGAGCTGGTACAAGACATGCTTTCCTATCTACTGAAGATTTTCGTGGCTATCCAAAAGCAGGTGAATGAAAAAGCATAGGATGAAAGGCAAGAGTATGATAGCTACGAGCAGTCCAGAAATGATAGCCATTGCAAAGTAGAAGAAGCCGACTCCAATTTCCAGAATAGAGTCAGCCAAAAGGAAGCTGTATGTAAATCAACCGAAACCAAAGAAGAAAACATCTGGTAAAGAATCTCCTGTTCATTCATCAGAGGACGACGAAGAAGACGATGGAGACTTTGAATATGCAGACACGGACGACGGTACGGACATAGGCCTAGATGCGGAGTTTTTATCTGTTGAGCCTGACCGTTGTGCAGAACTGAACAGTATTCTTGTTTTAGGAGATTATGTCTAGATCAAATTCAAGATAAGAAGCCATTCTAAATTCTGCGTTGGTCGAATCACCAAGATGAAGGAAAATGCAACACCTTTATAGAGCCTCTTGTGGATGGTATAGCCGCGGTTAATGACAAAGACATAAAGATGCTTTTGGAAAAACCTTGTGTGTCTCAGGGCACTAAAAGACAAAAAGGTTTCATCTCATTCGGGGTTGATTTCGGAATTTGAACACTGGCTAAACGCAAGAGGATTTCTTATTTGTGCTTTAACAAGAGCAATTGAACTCATTTTCTATTCCACATAACTCCGTTTTTTTTTTCATTAAATACCTAGGAGTAACAATCCATAGTAACTTGTGAAAAATATAAGTTGAGTAGGTGTGGGTTCGAATGCCCGTCCGGCCATTCAGATTTAGGTTTTCCATGGATTCCCCAAATCACTTCAGGTGAACGCTGGCCTAGTTCCTTCCAGTTCCATGCCCCCAGCGCTTTCCTACCTCCAATGAACTCGACTTCAACGAGGCCTAAACAAACATTTTTATGAAGGCAATTGAGAAAGCAAAACATATGCTCCATTTCCTATGTCGTAATTTAAAACAGTGTACGCCGGCAGTTAAATCGATAGCACACAAAGTAATATTGTGGGTCTCTTGTGAAGAGCCTCATCGGAAAGAGTTAACAGGACATTGGAGAAGTTCCAAGAAAGAGCCGTGCGATTCGTGACAGGTATATCTTGCGTGTGATGTTGAAGAGGTTGAGTAGATATGGAACACCATAAGCGTTGATTTCCAGAAAAACACCTCACGTAATTATTGTACGCCCCCTAATGTGAAGTACGCTAGAATGCTTCCATGGTTTGGTTTCCACATTAAACTGTAGGTGGAGATCGGAAGGTCCCCGGTTCGAAACCCCGTCTCAGCGGGAATTTTCAAATGTAATGTGAAGTACGCCAGGATGCTTCCATGGTTCGGATTCCACGTTAAACTGTAGGTCACCTATATCCGATAGGATTGTCGGGTTAAGGCGGCTACGGCAGCGGTGGAATGCGCAGCCAGTAGAAACCTTGTCTTCAGGTCATTACGACTACACGGAATTATTATTATTATATCAGGAAAGACCGAAAATAAGATAAACATCGGAGCAAGAAGCAATTCATTTTGCTCATATTTGTTACTAGCGACAAGGAATGGAATAGAAAGAATCTATTGAGCGAGAAAACAAAAATTCAACAGCAGTAATACTGATCTTGGTTTATTATGTTTTTCATAGATCACTCCAAGTAAATTGCACGAACGTTCCTGAAATTTAACTTAATTTAATTGCGATAGAGCGAATGTTCATGTTTTCCAACACTTACATTTCTCCTATTTCCTTTACCCACCTAGTTTTGCCCTCTGCAAATTTCAAATTTAAATTGGTAAATTATTCATAAATTCTCTTGGTAACTTATTCCAATCCCTTTCCCCTAACCTACGAAAGAAAATCTTCTCACATACTTGTGGCTCAAATCGAGTGTCAGATTGTAGTCATGGTCATCTTTTCCCTTCCATACATAACATCTTTCCACGCCTCATCGCCAACATACGCCTTGTACACTATCACGACTATCTTCACTTTTCTCCTGTCTTCCAATGAATCCTATTCCAGCTCTTTTATCATATAGGTTACTGATAGTATTCTGCGGTAATTTCCTGAGACAATTCCAGCAGCTCTTCTCTGCGCCCCTTCAGATTCCTGTATTTGATACGCAAAATGTGGGCAGAGGCGGCCCTAGCAAGTTTTTCATGTGGTGCGAGATCTCATTGTGGCGCCCCAAATGAGCAATCTCTTATTAGTGATTAAGTTGTCCATATAGATAGATTGAAGATAACATACAGTTTTTACATCCTACTAATGTCATAAATGTAAAAGTTTGTTAGTTCGGATATTTTTCTATTTCACGTCGAAACTACTGAACTGATTAGGATAAATTTGGAACAATGTATTGGCTATCTATTTTTATACCAAATAGCAGTTCCCGTGTGATTCTGATACGGATATGTATATGAATTCTTTATGAATGAGCAAAGCCATGGGCAAAAGATACTCTTTATACATGATAATAACTCAAACCTCGGAAAGATTAGTATAGGATAGCAGCGGTATGAATGAGAAACAACAGTAAAAAGGAATACTATATGTTTGAAAAGGTTTATTTGAGCTAATGTGGCTAACACAATGCTCACTTCACTTACACGTCAAATTCGCAGTTTATAATAATTTTTTAAAATATTTAAAAATAGAAAATATATGAAAATAAAAATTCCCACTCTTAATACCGAAAAATAATTTTTACCAAAATTTTGCCAGAAACCCTCACGAACTAATTCTTAAAAAGGGTAAAATGCATTTATTCCCCCCCCCCCCCCAGTAAAACCATTTTCAACAAGTATTTTTCATTGTTTTTGCCCCACTCTGAAGCTTATCCTGGCTACGTCCTTGGGACCTTGTGCTAATAGAGTGACCAACAGATTCTCTATTCTATCGATGATATGCAAAAACATTTTCATTGTAAACAATTCTTCTGGATCTGTTGCTATTTCATTTATGGCTAATACTCAAAAAATCTTTACTTTCTTCCAGTCTGAGAATCAACTTCTCCAGCTGCCAGTTATCAGAGCTCAAATTCCGAGCTGGGGTGGAAGGGGATATTATCCACCGCCCCGAAACTGGTACTGACCTGTTGAAATTTGTTTTAACTGCTTAGTTATAATGGCCTCTTCACGTTTTGAACCCTCCTTTCTCGGAAAAGAAGCAGCGAATTAAATTAAAAATGCCGAAATGTGAGACGATACGCAACCGCGAAATGGTAGCAACAATGCAAAAATGGCACAAAGATTATTGGTAAAGGGATCATATCAACCTAAACAGGTTAGTTCTGTTATAGTGATCGTGGTTAGGTTGAAGTTCGGACTGGACCAAGAGTAAAAATTTTACGAGAAATTCGTTCTGCGGCATCTATATCAGGAACGACGCATTTGTTTACAACGGAAGCAATCGATTATTTCTCATCACTTGTATCGATTCTAAGATGACGAGCCTTGTTGTACTGCATCTCGGATAAAAATTTTCTATCTGTTAATTTCGTGTGACTTTTAACAACGAAATGTAGCTAAAACGGCAATAAAATATTACAACAAAGTTTTAACCATCATTTCAAAATTTTGTCATTGTTTTTGAGCGCCTGAGGCATCTAATCGCTGCGCTTCACTCTCACATTTCGGCATTTTTAATTTAATTCGTGGCGACTTTTCGGAGAAAGGAGGATGGAAAACGTGAAGAGGACATTATAACGAAGCTGTCAAAACAAATTTCAACAGGTCAGTAACAGTTTCGCGGCGGTAGAGAATATCCTCTTCCACCCCCGAGCTGTTTTTCAAGAAACGTGAAGATTTTCATAAATCCACTTTCGTCTGCATAGCCTTTGAAACAATGTATTGTACCAAGTCACCAATGTAATTATTATCTCAAATTGATCCATGATCTGGCTAAGTAACAAGGTATGATCTGGCTAAGTAACAAGTTGCTGCAACTTAATAATTCGTTTCAGAATGGCTTCACGAACAGTGATAACGAACTGTAGGGATGCTAGAAACTCTATTCTTGAAACGAGTTTCGCAAATTTTTTGGTGGTAGTCCTGAGTGCTTGAATACCACTTACCATCGCTTTTTTGATCGAGATAATAACACAAATATTCTTCAAAGAAATCCGGACAAGGAAACCGATTTAACTGATATTTTGGCGGCACTAGCTATTACCAAATTTAATGACAGTTACTTTAATTAAAAAATGCTTGAAGATACTGGTTAAGAATTCCTCCTACCAAATTGGATCGACTGTCATATCTTTGGCCTCGACAATCGTTCATATCTAAATCGAACTTTTGCTAAGTATCAATGCTAAACGGGGCAGCGCCCCAAGGAGTCACTTTCCGGATTGTAAGCACAGCGTAATACTTCGTCTTCATTAGTGTCAGCAAAAATGTTCGACGTGACTTACATCAAGAGCTCAATTCAGTATGATGGAAAAATATTTAGATGACCTAACCATAGTCAAAATTTTATTATGAACTTCATTCGTTTTGAATACTTTTGCCAATTTAATAAGATATTATTCTCGTTATTAGCAATACGGCGGAGATGTTCCATCACCACCGGGTAATATTTTCCTAGCAGTTGCAATATATCCAGGAAATTAACCACCATTAGAATTATTTACTATTTCAGATACAAAGCTTCCTCTGAACAAGATATCATTCATTAGAGGATTGCAACCCACTGTGATTTTTCGTCTTCAGTCTGAATATACAAATACTTGTCTAGTTATTTAATGGAATTAACGCTTCTATCCAACTGAGCATTGTGTGATTGTGATCTGATGAAGTTTCGTGAGTTTTGAGACGCTCTGATAAGTAAATCCATTCATCCAATCCTTCTTTCCCAAATAAAAATGAGACCTTCTGTTGAATAAACAACATATGAACAATATACTTTATCCGCAGATTTAGAATAAAGGAACTATCTACTTTTATAAGTTTCTTCATTTGGTGTTTGTGAAAATACGTATTTGGAAAACGACATCCATGATTTTTTTTTATTGGATTTTTTTCGTTGCTTCAATAATTATTTCATCTCTGCCAGCAGAGTCAATGAGCGACAATTTGGAAATATCGTCATAATTTGTACTTTGAAAAGGCGACTGTGGTGATATGTCTTGTATACCCATTTGTAATCTTTTGAAAAGCAGATGACGTTCTAGCCATAGATATATCTTCTCGCACATACTGCTCTTCATCATAAGCCTCATCTGAATAACTTCCATTAGAAATTTTCTTCCGTTTCGTGTTGAACTAGTTCTGGTGATGACGATTCAGGAGACTTAAAAAAAAAAAAATCCAGCAATTTTGAAGCCTTCTCAATTTTGTCTTGATTTTGTTTTCTTTTATGTATTGTGCGCCATACAGACTAATTTTTTTTTTTTTTTTACTTTAGCGACATGTCCTGTCTGTAAAAGACAGATAAGCTTTGTAAATATTTATGATACCAACGTTAATTGTGATACCAAAGGTTTAATATTGTAGAAAGAGAGAAATGGTTGAATCTCGCCCCAAACATGAACTTCCCAGACTACAGCCGAGAAGGCATGAAACAGGTGCGGGAGAGGCGCAACGCGACACGGGAGGGTGCTAACTTTACAACGAGTTTGATTTTCATGATTTGAATAACTTGAACTGACTCGAGTAGCAACTCTAATTGATTCTATGCTATGATACCATACGACTATGCATTAAGCTAAAACTCTTACTTTTTATAAAATCTTCTAGATGATGTGTGTTAAAATAATATATTAATTATTATAGAATTCATTTTTCATTTTTTGCGCAGACGATCTCTCGCTGCATTTTCGGCGCCCCCCATATAACGGCGCCCGGTGCGGTCGCACCGCTCGCACCGCCCTAGGGCCGCCCCCTGAATGTGGGTCCCATACGGCACCGCCATATTCAAGCATTTAAAATTTTTATTTAAAATTCCTTCACCTTTTTTGGCAAATTATTCATCATTTCCCTTACTAATTTATCACCTTACCCACAAGATGATATTTTCCACCCCCACTCCGTGGTCATCTTTTCCCATTCGTGCATTTTTTGGTGAAGATAAAATACATTCGTCAGTTGAATGACAACTGATGTTCCATGGTACAATGTAAGACGCAACAATTTTGGCACTTACTTTAAAAATGCTTTTTTTTCCCTTGATCAATTATACTGCTAAAGTAATACGGATTATTACAGTTTGCCCTCTTTCATGATTCATGCGAACTGACTCGGAATTACAGCTGACATTCTGCGGAAAGGCATAGTACGATGAATTCAGTGTTTTAAACCCACATAGCTGTCATGGGCGAAATGTTGCTGCCATGGGCGCCGGCAGGATTGCTTCTAGGGGGGTGCACCAGGGCTGTAATTAGTGCTCCCCACCCCCTATCGGCCCAAATTTCCAGGCGACCCGGGTTGTCAGGGGGGTGCAAGTGCACCCCCTTGCACCCCCCTCCCGGCGCCCATGGACTTGCTGCTGACATTATTGCGGATGAAAACAGGGCAACATGTTCGGTGATCTGAACAGTGTTGCCACCTTACGAAAACAAAAGTCGCTAGACCTGGTCTCAAAACTCACTAGATTGCGGGATACTTAGAACTAAAAGAGTCGCTAGAAACCGCTAAATACAATAAAGGAAAATGGTAAGGTAAGTAATATAAAGTATTTTAATGATTATTAAATATAATTAAACATAACATTTAAAAAAAATCAATATCCAATTTCTTCAATCGTTATTTCTTCTTCGTCATCTTGTTGTATGGTTGGAGTTGCAAAACTTGCAGATGTGGAGTGATGAGATGAATCGTCAGTCTTAGATTTGAAAGAGTATTCAGCATCTTTACCAATCATATCAGCCGGAAGCTCGTAACTGTAGCAGTATTCTCACAATTTTTAACTGATTCCACGCTAACAAGAGTATTTACATATATTCTATTTCTCAAATTGTTTTTAAAAATGTTCATTGTAGTTAAAATCCTTTCTACAGCGGCATTCGAGTGACAGGATATTCCTAAATCAGATAACTCCAGAAAGGTATTTATTCCAGCATCATTCTTGTATTGGGTAAGTCATATTCCGTTTTCAATATATTATGTATGCAATTATTTATCCGAGTCATGACAGAAGCATTACCTACCCCAATGCCAATCAAGTTTTTCGAAACTCTGGAAGAATGAATATCACTAAAAATCACCAAATATTTTTTTTTAGCGATAACATATTTAAGAATATCGCTTTAGATGTTCAAAAGTCACTAAATCTAGCGACAAAATCGCTAAGGTGGCAACAGTGGATCTGAACGAGAATCGTAGTTAACATTCCGCTGCACGGTGTGGTTAATTCATTTCAGTATTTAAATTTCACGAATATTTAAATCTCACGAGCGACATATTACCAGTATCGTTACTCAGCCACACATAAGTAATTCTGTCTGGTCTGAAACTGTGCTGATACTAATTACTTACATGCTGACAGTATTACCAACTTTCTGGCAGATTGATCATGTGGCTGTTCGAATCCATGTGTTGTACCTGACAACCTCGATCAGTATGTCACCTAGTTGTGTCACACATCAGTTCGATCACATTAAATTGTGTGCCTTAACAGCAGAGTCAGAACCTCGGAGGATATTCAAAGTCAAAAAATTGCGCCTAAATTAAAGATAATGAGGTTACATTGCTACTACTGCTGGTACAATGCGTCGTGCTTTACTATATGGAAGGCGTAAATGTCTCCAGAATTACTTTTCATATGACTCATTTCACATCGTCACATAATCTTAGTACTGAGGAAAGAATGTTACCAAATTTTGTAGCGTCCTGCGACTTCTTTTTCAAGGAAACAATTAGATGCGTCTGACGTCGTGACATGTTACATAGGAAATAGTCCCCGCTATTCGCTATTGTTGGCAGGGTATAAAAGGACGTCCTCCTTGTAAACCGCCCCGATGTCTCTGTCCCCGATCTTCTTACTTGACTCACTACAAAACTATAAACGCCATAAGCAAAAGTATATATATCCTCCCCACATAATAGCCTTCTCAGTTTTAGAAGAACGCTGTGACGAAGACACCAGGAAACATTTCGCACATCTAATACCGCAGGTACTTCCCAAACATTGCAGCCCACTGAAAACTTCTAAGCGTTAATAGCATAAAGCCATTACCAATACAGCAAGGGTTACTGTATATATTTTGATATATACAAAGAACAAGTACAGTCCCAAAATCAATTCTCACCTATCTTTTCATCTCATCATCATTAAAATCCTAATGTTTATAGTCATTGATGTTATTTATAATAAACTGTTAACTACCACAAAAATTATAATTTTAAAAATCATTAAGAATACTGTTTCAATGATTACTGTAATTTGTTTCAACTATTAAGTTTTAAAATTCCATCATCATTAAAAGTTCTGCTTGTTGTTAAATTCTTAATTACTGCTACTTACTGAAGTTGTTATACATGTCCTTTTTTATTTTCTAATATATAATATATGTAAATACTGTTTCGTTCCAAAAAATTTACTGTCTGTTATGATTGCTACCATTTTAATTAATAAAAACTCTTGGGAGCATAAGGTATCAAAAGCCGAAAAGGGCAATTGTTATGCCCTCCAACGGCTCGCCCCTGGCCCTCAGCTGGGGGAATGAAAGGTGTTAAAAAAAAAAGAGTCCAGAGCACTCCGGGCAGCCGACTGCAGCGGTCCTACTTATAGCGAGGAGCAGCAGCAACGCGTCTACATCCCCGACAAGTGGAGTCCCTTGGCGACTGGGGGCGAAGTGGAGGACTATCCTAAAAAAAAAAAAAGCAGTCGTCAGCTATGTCCACCACTCTCGTCACCGGCTCGATGCTGCGGCGTCGGGGGGAGAAGGGGGGGGGGGCAACGTTGGCGGACCGCTGCTGCGTGGATATCGGCGTCTGCTTTGGAGTGTACATCAGTGACTCTCTGCGGCGGGGTTATAGCTGCCCGCGGTGCCGGTGGATCGAACGCCGGCCACCACCCTGACGTGAAAGGTGGTGTGCACTGCACAACTTCCGTACCCCGGGAACCGATGCAGTGCACAGCCGCAGCTGTAGCAACCACCGAATCCCGGAATTCGCTACAGTGTGCGGCGCCAGTGTAAGTGCTAGGGTGAAGGACCTCTGGTGGGTCTATTTCTGCTTTACAGATATAGATATTGGAATTTACAGCTCCGTTTATAATTCCCTTGGCACATACTATACCGCAATAAATTTCTTATTACCATTAGAATTTACGTCCTATTGCCCACTGGTCTTTTTTTTCACAAAACAATGCGCCCCCACCCAGAACTTACTCGTAGTATCCGCGGCGTCGGTAGACAGTATTTGCACGCGTCTCGCAGTATTTACAACACGGTGGGACCAGCCAACCGTTCTTCTCGGCTCCTCGAACACGCTACGTGTCTCTCCATCAAACTTTTTACCCATCCCGTCTGCTAGAAAAAAACTTCTCTCAAAACTAAGTCTCCTTGCCATCGATTTATAGGGAATATTCCAAGATGCTGCAAGTGTTTCGAGCATTCCGCGATCGCGTAAATCACGCTTTTTAAGATACGCACATGTCAACTGATGGCTCCGTCACTATAATTTTAAACTTTTTCGGCCTTTCCAAAATTCATTATGCGTGCTCCAAACTTACGAGAATATATTCCACGAGTGCCTCAGAAATACTTCAACCCGTAATTCCAATTAGCGATCTCAAAGTTAATATAACACCCAAGTGACATACTGCACTCTGCAGAATTTGATAAACGAATTCGCAACCAAGTAATAAATGTGTAATCTCTCTCGCTCGGTGCTTCACCCGTTCGTTTTCAGGCGATATATAATTCACTGCACAGCATCATTTTTTTCTATTTAATTCTTCTGAATATTTCTTTTTTTTTTTTTAAAAAATCCAGTACTGTGTGGCATTGTTGCATGTCTATAATCGTTTAAACAGGCCGTTGGAATTGGTGCGTGTTCGTTGACCACCAGAAAAAAAAAAAAAACGTAATATGTCCTAATATTTTTTTTTTCTCCCCTGTGTGGGATAAGTTTTGTGTTACACTTGTCGTCATTCTGATACTGTTTTTGTTCTGTTTGTTAAACTAAATCAATACTTGTTCATAAGATATTGAGGTACTTTTTAAGTGAGAGACAGATAGTTATGTATTTTGGATATTTCACCCTATTTCGTCGTGTACTGTGCTGATTTTATAGCAGGTGAAAAACGGTTTATTCATTGAATCGGAACAGCAGGAATTTGACGTGGCGAATTTAAAAACTAGTAGAAACAAATGGTTAATGTAATAATAATATTTAATTAAATTTCAATGGAGCGCACGCTTCGGTGGCAATTTCCCAACACACCCTTTTTCCCCCATTCCTGCACCCACCTACATTTTCACTCAACAAATTTTAACTTTAAATTCTATCAACGTTTTTGGTAAATTATTCATCATTTCTCTTACTAAGGTAGGTATTCCAATTCCTGACACCCCTACCTAAAAATAAGAATCTTCCTACACCCTTGTGCCTGAAATCGAGTGCCAGCTTGTGGTCATGGTCGTCTTTTCCCTTCTATGCATTACTTTTAATACTTACACCAATATCTTTTCATGCCTCATCATCAATATACGCCTTGTACACTCCCATGATCCTTAACAACACAATCTATATATGAATGTATGTATGTTTGTTGGTTTGTTAGTTCTACATACCAATCCACAGTTTTCATCCTATCTCGATGAAAACTTATTCTTTGAAACAAGGAGAAAAATACTCTCTACATTTGGTTGAAAAATTGTCAGTATAAATAATATATATTGTCTTATAATTTCGAAAAATTACTGAACGGTGATAGACAGATGCGTTGGATATAAAGGTTTCTGTACTGTTTTTCCGTTTAGCGGTCAGGTAGCTCAGTGTTTAAAGCGCTTGCTTACTAATGTTTGGGTTGTGGTCTCCGGTTCAAATCTACGTGGAGGCTGAAATTTTTTAAAAATTGTTTTTGATCGAAAGAGTTACGCCTGGACCGTCGGTTATTCGGATTGAATGTTAAATTGTAGATATCACAAAGTTAGGGGGTGCAATGCGAGGCAAATCGTAGGTAGTCTTGCAATGCTGTAAGTGTACACTTTTTTACATTATATTGATCCCTCAGGGGTGATCTGCAGTCAGTGTGATCTGCAGTAATAATACTATAAATGTGGAAGTAAGTCTCTGTCTCTTTGTTACGTTTTGGCAACTAAATGCCTATATCGATGTTGACGGAATTTGACAAGAAAATCTGTAGGGAGGACACAGGACATTTTTTTTCCCCCGATATGATTAACAGTTGTAGTCACAAAATTTTGAGAACTTATCGAATGGTGACAGAGAGACGGATGTGTGTGTTAGTTTGTAATGTTACGACGCTTGCCCAAGGTGTGCTTCTCGCGCATTATGTTAGTGTATAATTTGTTAGTAAATATCGTTTAGAGAAAAAACGTATTATTTAGTATAGATGTTGATTTTCTCTGTCCTTTTACTTTGTGTCTGCTTAAATGTTTCTTGCACCAGTTTATTTTGCCTTCATTTTTGACATGCCTTGCGGGTATAAACTGGCCTAAGTTGTGGCTCTAGCAGAGCACGAGCAGCTGAAGTTATTAGAACCCAAGAATCGGATGCTCAATAAAGAAGAAAAGTCCAAGCTGAAATAAAGCTGCTCTTAGTCAACCCCCCCCCCCCATTCGTTTGTTTTTAAATATGTAGGAAATTGATTCTCTTCAAGAGAGAGGTTCGATGGTAGAATGATATAGTGATGGCTTTCTGGTCATATTATGGCGACTCGGTGTAGTTTGGGACCAATCCGTCGCTACCAACAACTTTCTATATTCAATTCTGGCAAAGAAATTCTTAAACCACGCATACGAAGTTAGAAATAAGCAGACTAAAAAATTTGAAGTTAATTCTGAGGATATCATGAAGGAACTAAGAAAGCTGAAAAAAACATAAAGGGGCTGGTGTAGATAATATTACTACAGCTGTCTGAAAGATAACAGGATGTGACATTGTAAAGCCGGGCGCACATTGAGCTGCGTGGTGCAGTAGGGGCAGCGCAGAGCAGGGCAGGGCAGCACGAAAACAGAAACTGTGTCAGGCAGTTCCCCGCGTACAGTAGACCGCAGTTTACAAAGCATTATTGTGTTGTGCGAAAAATCGACAAAAAAGCGTAACCAAAAACATGTCGATGCAAAACTTTGATTTTTAATTTCTGAATCAGACTGAAATGCCGAGCTAAGAAAATTGTTATTACTTTATCACTATGGAAAAGTGAGTATATGAAAAGAAGAAACTTTCATCTGGCTTTTACAGTGTCAAGAGAATTCTCAAAAGATTTATGAATTATTTCCGGATGACCTGAGCAAAGATTCACAGCATAATTTAACCTGTGCTCAAATACCTATTGGAACTGAAGAAAATCTGACAGTATTTTCGTGGTTATTTAATTATTTAGCGTTTGATGGTACATGACATTTATAAGAATGTTTCATATTATATTTTTAAGAAAACTACATAATAGAACATAAGAAACATCTGGGACCAAAAAAGCAGTGTCCAACAAATTGTTCGGGAAATTCACAAGAATCCTCTCTCTCTCATTAGAAGTTGGACGGAGATTACCTTGAAGAGGGAAAAGAAGCAGAAGAGCTCAATTCAGTCGGAAGTGTGCCACGGTAAGGAAAACAAGTGTTTCTCGAGGACACTATTGAATGATGAAGTACAAATAATAAGAAGACAAATAATGTAATAATACCCTCTATATCAATCTTTTTTAAGTTTTATTAAAAATGAATTCAAAAAGAGAAAATAAAAGTGAAAATTGTAAACGGACAGTTGTATGATAAATAAATGCTGAATATACTCGCTACTTGTGCTCACTGGTGATCCTTGTCCAAATTTCTTGCTTAACACATGTTTTTTGGTCCGCACCATCAGTGTCCTCTCGGACAGAAGCAGCATTTCGGAACTCGGAAGGTGGGAACTGGTGTATCAGTACCAACTGGGCACCAGACAACCACCAAGACTAAATTTAAGATGGCAACAATTTTCCTCCCACCCATCCCCCTCACCTCCTACCTTTTCCCACAGAACCATCGCTCACCAAAGCCTATCTTTTTGTAGATTGCAACTTCAAATTCAGCTAATTTTATATTTCCAAATTTTTTTGATTTTGTTTTCGCATATTTCTCAGTTTTTTGCAGATACATCCATTACTTAATGGGCAATTTAGGACCACCAGCTGACATCTAATGCACTACCACGACGGGTACCTACAGACAATTTTATTATCTATTTATTAGTATTTTCTGGGTTATGCCTCTCAACCCTCCACCCTCACTCCCCGCTGTGACAGCCCTCATACCTGAACTTGAAATAGGATTGTATTGATCTGTAGTGATCTAAAGTTTGCTTGAATATGATCTGGTATGTTTGTTTTGCAATTTCTTGTAAATGAGTGTATATAGTCTTTGTTTTATGAAAGGAAATTATTTAAAGGCCATTTAATATGTTTAAGAACAGAACTGTACAAGAGAATTGCTTGAATGTGTGTAATTCCAAGTATTAATGCAAGTTACAATGTCTACAGGACAATTTTCTACAGTTTAAAATGATTTCTGTAAATAATTTTGTGTTGAAGTTTCTTTAATTTCCATTTCTGGCCATTTTTTAGTGATGTTGAGTGATTATGTATTAATTCTGATTGTTTTTAATATGTTTAATTGTTTGAGTAATTGTTAATGTTCGAGAAATATCTTGCGGAAGCTTTTGAAGAATTCCAGAAATTTCGATAGAGCCTATATAAAGAAATCAGCAGAAGGACAGAGTTAGTTTACAGTTAGTTTTATACAGATTCACTTTGGAACTGCCAAAGATTGCATCAGTAGTATCTCTGGCGTTGTTTTGAAAAACAAAAATGTTAAACTGAACCTTATGGTGGACTACTTAATTAATTACAATATTAATTAAACCACCAAAGAACCAGATAGCGCCATGTGTCCCCCCTCCCTACCATGAGCTACTGGCCTGACGGGCTTACTCAGTTGGCTGCTGGCCTGCAACATGCAGCCATTTCACTAGTACTGAAGAAGAGCGATAGGCTCAAAAATTTTATTCTGTGTGTACGAGTTTTTTTTGTGTATCGATGCCACAGGAATCCTCTTCTATGGTGAGCGGTGGTTTTTCTCCTATCCAAATGTTTAATATATATACCTCTAAAGAAATAACTACTCACTAAACAGGTAAGAAAAAAGACTTATCACTTCCTCAATTGATAGCTAGACAAGCAGAAAAATGAACCACACATACAAACATGGAATATTTCTTAAATGTTCAGGCTTAAGTCCTTTTTCTACAATAGTACATGAAACACACAGGATGCAAGTCGCAGGATAGCTGCAAATAACCTGTGGCCTTCATTTTCTCTACTCCTGGTGAAAGGTTTGAGCACTAAAATTGTTAAGTTTGTAATCTTCCAACTTCCCACCATCATCAAGAATTTCTCTTCATTTATGTTTGAAAACAGTAGGTTTTCTTTCCCACCAATATGTTATATTTTTAATGTTCTTCCTCTTCTTCTTACTGTCGGCCTTATCGGTATCAGACTTCATATTTGTTTCTTATAACCCAGTTGCCAAGGACATATGCCGCGCTTTTAACTCATTTTTTACTTCAACCTTATTCATTTAATCTTTTCTATTTAAATAATAATAAACTTTCATATGATTCATTGACATTTATTCCAGCTCCATTTCATTAATAGGTATCCGAAGAATAAAAGGTCCTTTGCTCTCCGTAACCATTATCAACTCAAATGCACACTAACTTTCACTTTCGCCCGCTCTCTCGTTACTCCCGTCGTTACCATGACTACGAATTTCTTTTATAATTTCTCCATGAACACGTTATGCCACAAATAGTTATCAAAACAATTATTTCAATTTAAATAAACTTTAAAATACACAGCTTGTCATCCAATAAAGGCAAACTGCCCTTTCATATTAAACTGGAAAACAGTTGGAATAAAAACATTTCTATACTGTTTGTGTTCTTTGCAATTCTGGTGTTAAGCTGAGTACTTATCTATTTGTTTGTTTGAAATGGCAGTAATTAGCAACCTCCAACAGTTTTGTCATTATTGCTCTATATTTCAAAGTAGATTATTGGCATTAGTGAGGTACACACGCATATTTTTCCTGATTTCCAGTAAAATCATTCCATTTAATGACTGGAAATACAGGTAACATAACAAATACAAGTTTCTCCAAATGTAGTTACACAATGCAGAATCTCAATAAACATACATAATTATGAAACACCCATAGTAATCATAATCTATTTTTATTAACGAGACAAAATAAAAAATGTGTGTTAAAAATCTGAGAAATTACAGCACGGTGAAAATGATATACTGAAACATACTTTAGATGTATCTTTTCCATACTATGTGGTACACAAGTAAGCTGAAATTATACTTAAATTCTTTTATTTAATAACATTATTTTCTGAAGACAGATTCACTCACATTTCTTAGGAACAGTGCATTTAGTATACTGACTTCAATTATTCCATTGCACATTGCAGAATACCATTCAAGATATATTTGTGAAAAAAACTTCTAATTTCATTTAAAATGTCCTTTAAAAATATTGATATTCTGAAAAGGTAATCTTTTTTTTCACTAAAAAAATTTGCTCAAATAACATTTAAAAAAATACATGGAGCTAGCTGCTTAAAAATTCCGATTTAAAGAAAATACATTCATATTTTAAGATGGATGTCTGGATTGTAACGCACATTATATACACTCTTATCAGATTCTGCAATTAAAACATTTAAGTGGGAGAGAACCACTTACCATAGCAAAGGTCATGAGGCAATAATACCAAAGTAAACCCTCCTGCTTAAAAAGGGTTTGGCGCAAATTTTTTCTTTAATTTATCCTTGTGTGTGTGTGTTTGTTTCTATGCCACCATGTCCTTTGCCATGATAAATGTTGGTCATCCTATCTATTCTTAACATTATTATGCTAACAAGCAATCTTTCCTTCTTAAGTAATAAATCAAAATAAGATAGGATAGGGAAAAAAACCAGCCACTTCCCACAGAAGACAAAAGCGCAAGATGCAATAACAATAACAATAATAATAATAACAATAATAATAAATGTGATGGGTTATTTTCCCTATGCTATCTTAATTTCTTTACATAGCAGCAGTTTCACTGTCACCATTTTCTAATAAGTAATAAATCAGATACTATAAAATATTTAACATTTTACATAAACATTTAAATGCTTAATATCAGGTACAATAAGGATGTAGCTCCAAATTTTTGTTTCACCTGCTGTTATCAACAAAACTTAGTATTTACAACAACAACACTTACATTTTCAGTATCTCTAATGATTTTACAACTAACAAGAAGCATTTATTCTCAGAAACATTTCAATACAACTACAGCAACAATTGTTATTATCCTAACCGTCAGGTTTGTAAGAAACTGAGGAGTGCTATTCAATACAAAAATATCAACATTTTAACTATGGAAGAACTCAACTCTAATTTAGGGACATTCTGAGAGGTTCTTTGCAGTAAAAATCAATTTTTTACATTATTTTTTGTACATTTCAAAGTACCTACTGTAAAACCTACCAAAAGCTGTGTAACAATACTTTTTTGGCACAACAAATAGTGTTTACACCACACAATCACAGTAGGTAAAAAATAGTTTGATCCTCATGTACGCATATTATTTCTTAACTATTCATTATTTATTTTCCTTGAAAATTTTCTTTGTTAAGAAATTCTTTGTACGAAATTCATTGTCATATTTTTAGACATATTCAATGAGGCTTCTTTTGTTCAATTAACACAAATTAAATATTGACATGTTGTGTCTAAAGTAAAACATATTCATCAGATGTCATATGACTGAAAATCCTATTATATTACACCCATGTATATTAAAAAAAGATACCAGGTTCTTCAGGTAAAAAAGTATAAAAAAATAAAACATTTCTTTATTGCCCACTGTGCCCTCCAAGAAGATGAATGCCACAATTATATTTACTTTTACACTCTTACTGTAATTAATCACCCCGTTTCTTCCATTTGTTTTTCAATTTTGCTGCCGATACCCCAAAAATATACAAAAACAAAATAACAAAGTGACCAATAAAATATATTGACTTCCAGTAGTTAAGAGTTGCATTAATGCGCAACAGCAGAAAAGCTGTTGCCATGTAGCCAAATTCCTGCATCTTGAAAAACCACAGGAAAACATTCCAGAACTTTGCTTGCTACAACAACAACAACAACAACAAAAAAGACATTAAAAATAAAAATCACAATACAGTCCAGGTGACCAAAACATTTGAAACTTATAATTCCGAAAGCTGTACAAGAAAATGTAATGTAACAGATATATATGACGTTATGTGAAACATAAACCTTTTATTAAACAAGCAATCGCTCATTATAGTCAGCAGTTTGATGATGAAAATACAAGAAATACACAATGGCACTAAACAACTAATTTCATTAAACAACCAATTACTAATTACAATAAGCAATTTGACGATGCAAAACATGAAATATACAATGGCATAAAATATCTAAAATTACTAGGATAGACTGTTAATGGGATGGAATTTGGAGGAGTGTGGGAGGATGTTGAAAAAGGAAGAGGAGCTTGAGCTGGAATTTGTAGAACAAAACGAATCTAAACCAAACAGATTATCCTGAATGAATAAGTGACAGATTATTTAGCTAAGTGCAATTGAAAATACTGAATGAACAGAAAAATGAGGAAGGAAAGAGATGGAGAAGTGGGAGAATAATTCCTCAACTGTGTAAATACCTGTGTTTCTGTTGAAGACAATGATTAGAACTGTAAAACAACTGATGCAGCATCAATAAAAGTCAAGGACAAATACAACCAGAGTGCTCATTTACCAACAAACATCTCTGGGTACAATGAAAATTGAATTCCAGTAGAAATACTGTTTTAGATACACACAAAAAACTAAGAACAGGAAAAAGGGAGATGATATTCTTGCAAGGCATTTGAATATGATTCGATAATAAAAGAAGTTGGGCAGGGTACATTGGGAAGATGCTAGAAAGGGGATTCTTTATTTCATTTATTTTTATTTACTAGTGATCGCCCAGTGGTCGAAATTCGACCGTAATTCATTAAGTTATTAGTTTCTATTGTGAAAAATTATCATTGCATATTTTTTTTAAAAAATTGTTCTATTGCGTTTTGTGAGCATTATAAATTTGTTTATGTAAATCACGATTTACTTTAATGAGCATACAAATTTCTTTATTTTGATTTTCAACTCTCTGAAAACAATCTTTTATTGCAATGAATGACTGAACAAAAGGATTAATACATTACAACTCAAGAGAGGTCGCGTGCATTATACTGTTATTGCATGTTTGATACGCAGTAGTCATCGGCATTGATCTATAATTAAAAAACAAAACACGATGTATTTTAAAATGATACACTCCACACGTGACTGTATCCGAAATTTTATCTTCTGAACTAATCATAGTGAATGATATTTACGAATGTTTTACTTTCTTTTTATTGATGGTTCATTTGAATTTACTTTCCTTTTTTTGATGGTTCATTTGAATTTAGTCCATCATACAATTATTTAAAATAGCCTATTCATTTTGACTTAAGGCCAGTAATTCTGCCAAAATGAAGTGAATGCACTCCTTTCATCTGAAGTGACTTCTGATTCAAAATGTTTTGCATTGCAAAACCTGCATTGTAAATATATTAATCGACAATCGAAACTATTAAAATTTCTTGGAATGACATTTAGTGCTCATTTAAATGCATGTATCAAAATAATTTCATTTTCACTATTTAAATTAGGTCTATTATCATTCTGAATTTCACGCAATTAGCTATTCCTTCTTCTTTGTCTCTCACTCCGACCTGTCAATGTTACTGAAATTCAAAACCAAAGCTTAACCTTCTGAATAATAAAGTATACTCACTTTTTTTAACTACAAATCCAAGTTGCTTTTCTTTTTTACAGAAACCTTGGACAATATTAAAGTCAATTCAAATTATCCGTTAGGATATTGAATTCTCTATAATACACAAAATATTCCTTTTGTAAGTTCAAAGATTAACCTCTACTGTATGCGACTGCTTTGTTCAACCAATGACGACAGAGTATATAGATGCTGGGAAAACATGTAAGATACTTGGCTCCGATTTCACGGACACACACATGCACGCGCGAATTATTTTTTACTTAATAATGTATTTGTAACATATATATTAACTATGCGTTGTACATTTTTTTTCTTTACTCTATGACCAAAGACCACAGACGTTGGCAGAATTGCTAACCGTCGTCGCCATTAACAAAACAATTGAATATGAAAAATGAATGTTTTATTTAATTTAATGAATTTGTAACATGTATTATATATAAATTTTAGCTTTCTGCACTTCTTCTCCATATAAACTTTAACCACGCTAAATCTCACACTCGTCCGTGCACACAATATTCTTAAAAAGGGATCTGAAGTTTTCGCTTAGCGTATTAATATATAGATTTATTTGTTTCTTTCTTTACACCTTTTCAATGTCCAGGTCATTAGAGGTGGGAAAGGACTGGGAGCAAGAAATGGGAAAGGATTTGGCTACATAGCCTTTTGAAGGAACCATCCCAACAATCGCCTGGAGCGATTTGGGGAGATCATGGGAAACCCAAATTTGGATAGCCAGATTCACCCCCACATCTTCCCGAATGCGAGGACTGAGTGTTACTACTCATACTACATGCTCATTGAAAAGGTTTTTAATTATTACTTCTGTTGGAGAATTAAACCAGGGAAGTGAGATGACTATGCTACTAAACCTTGGCCAAGTCCTAGGGAGAAACAGCAGGGGTCTCACATTATACAGGAGGTCTGGCCAGGGAGCAACAGCAGGAAGCTACATTTGTTTGTGAAAATTAGAGTAGAACACAATCTGTAATTCATATGGTAAAGGAGCTGGATTTTTAAGTCACTGGACGGTAGGAGGTTGGTAAAGAGCAGCCAATAAAATCACTTCAACATTCTTATATATATGGAGTAGCTGATTGAGGATCTAGGAAGCTGGTACAGTTAGAATAAAGATATGCAAACAGTAACTTAAATTCTGAGTTAGGAGAAGCTGGGAAGAAAAAAAACTGAAACAAGACAATGTAAGAGTGCTAATTTAAGCAGAAAAATTCAATACAGACATGTTTTGGAAATGATCGATGAAGAAAGGGGGATGTGAAATGATCTAACAAAGAGAAAAGAGAGAATAATGGCATACAATGCTACGTTAGTTAAGTGTACAAATGAAGGAACATTCTGTAGACGAAGAAAAAGATTAGAGTATGTTAAACAGATAATTGAGAATATAGTTCATGAACATAAAGATATTCTCACAGGCTTGGAAGAACTGAAGGATTGTGTTATAAATGGTGGAGAATGCGACACACAGAAATTTATTTTATGCTGTGATGGAATTTTCTTTTGTGAACAGAAATAGTTTTTTTTTTCAGAATTAAGTGTTTAGTAAATCAAACATGGATATCAGAAAAAAATAAGTTAATACATATATTAGCTGTATGTATGGGTGTATCCTTGAATCAGATATGTTCTCAATTTTCAGTCAATACTAATGAAAAAGGATAGTGAAGCCAAGACAACATTTATCAAAGATAAGGCAACACAGCAGAGCCAAAAAACAAGAAACCATTGTCCTCCATCACTACTTCTACAAGCTTTCTCTCTTTATCCCCCCCCCCTCCCCCAATAATATTGTACAAAATTTTAAATACATAATTTAATTTTTGGTCAATGAAGAACTCAAACTGTCAAAATTTAAAGTACTAAATACTAGAGGCCTGTGACAGGCAGACAGTGGAGTGTCAACAATAGGGCTCCATTTCCCATTTGGCATGGAAGCCTATAGAGCCAAAAAATGCATAATATTTTATGTAAATCATCAGTTATACAGAAGAGGAATATGTCTTGTTTTTCTTATATACTATCTGGTCAATAATATCGAGACACCGCTATGTAATGCATAATGGAACACTAGATGTCTTGACTGGCAGACTTGTGAGTATAAAAGGAGGCAGGAAATATTGTGTTACCGTTAGAGAAGCAGTTACAGCAGGGGGGGGGGGGGCGTCATTCAGGAGAGTTCGATGACTAGTGGACTAGTCATAGGATGTCACCTGAGGAACAAATCAATCAGGGATATTCCAACCCTTCTAAAACTACCCCCGTTGACGGTTGGTAAAGTAATTGTAAAACTGAATCATGATGGAACAACCACAACTACATCAAAACTAGGTCACCTTCAATTAATGATGGACAGAGACTGTCAAGCATTGTGGAAGATGGTTGTAAAAAATCACAAGCAATCAGTGGAAAGAATGACTCGTGACTTCCAAAGTGCTACCAGGAGTTCAGCCAGCATAACGACTGAGCACCAGGAGTTAAAAGTAATGAAGTACAAAGGTAGAGATGTAGCTCATAAGTCAAACATTTCTTTAATCCTTGCTAAGCAATACTTGAGGTGTTAAGAGAGACGCCAATGGACAGTGGAGACTAGAAATGAGTAATTTGGAGTGATGAATCACAGTATATCCTGTGGCAATCCAATGGAAGGGCTTGGGTTAAACAAATGCCTGGAGAATATTACCTGCCATCATGCAGAGCGCCAACAGTGAAGTACAGAGGAGGTAAAGTTATGATATGGCAGAGTTTTTAATGGTTAGTGTGCGGTCTTCTTATTGCACTTAAGAACACTCAATGTGGAAGGATATGAACACATTTCAAACCACTGTGTACTGCATACTGTAGAAGACAAGTTTTACCGCCCTCCCCTCTTTTTCCCTTATGGCTTTACGCCTCGCTGACATCGTTGGAGGCGGGAAAGGACTGGGGTGTTAAAGCAAATAATAAACAAATAAATTGGTTACTAGTTAAATGTTAACAATGATAATACTAATAATAATGAGTGATGGGTCACAATGTAGAATTTTATCAGTGGTTGAGGACAGATGGGTGCCTGGTATCCAGGATATTTTTGTATGCAAGTTCCCACCTATGAAGGTTTGAAGCGGCTGTGGTTACGGGGAAAACTCTGATTGCTTTTACAGTGAAGCAGTCATTGAGGTTGTTGGAATGTTCCGGTATAGGAAGGTACGAGGTGTGTTCAAAAAGAGACCAAATTAATTAATTAGTGCGCTAACGGCTGCAGACAAAATGCTCCGACTACCGTGCACACTAGCGGCATCTCTCAGCAAGAGATTGCTGCTTGCTGCACTCTGATCGCTGCATTAGTTTACGAGTGACAGTCAGTTTAGTGAGGTCATGCGCAGAGTGCTCGTCGGATTAGTGAGAAAGCGAGAATGAAGGAATTGGAGGAGCAACGCGTCTGTGTTAAATTTGGGAAAAGTTTTACTGAAACACTTCAAATGCTTAAACAAGCATACAGGGATGACTGTATGAGCCGAATGCAGTGCTATGAATGGTTTAAGCACTATAAGGAGGGCAGGAGTTCGGTTACCGAAGATCCAAGATCTGATCGACCTTCCACATCAACAGATGACCACCATGTTAAGAGGGTTCGCACTGTGATTCTTGAAAATCACCGTTTGACTGTCCGAGAGGTTGCAGAAGAAGTTGGCTAAGTGTAGGATCTTGCGTTCACATTCTGACCGAAAAACTTGGAATGCACTGTGTCAGTGCAAAAATGGTGCTGCGCTTGTTGACGGATGGCCAGAAGGAGAATCGAACTAGGATCTCTGAGGAGTTGCCTGAAAAAGCAAATGAGGACGAAAACTTCCTCAAGATCATCATAACAGGCGATGAAAAATGGGTTTTTGGGTATGATGTGGAAACAAAGAGTGGGTGGGGAAAGGATCTCCTCGACCAAAGAAAAGCGCGGATGAGTCGGTCGAACATCAAGGTGATGATGGTTGTGTTTTTTGATTGCAAAGGGGTTTTGCACCATGAATTTGTACCACGTGGTTGAGCGGTAAACAAGGAAGTCTACCAGAAAATTCTGACATGGATGTAGTCTTCTCGGAAGACTACATCCATTCTCAACGCCGAGAAAGACTTCGTTCCTAAATTCTGACATGATTGAGAGATGCTGCATGTAGGAAAAGGCCTGAACTGTGGGAGAATCAGTTGTGGATGTTGCACCATGACAACGCACCCGCTCAAGCATCGTTGTTTATCACGAATTATCTGGCAAAATATCACACGCCCGTTGTGCCTCAACCACCCTATTCTCCAGACTTGGCTCCGGCAGACTTTTTTCTCTTCCCAAAACTGAAAAACACTTTGAAAGGACATCGTTTCCAGACCATAGAAGAAATTCAAGACAATGTGACGAGAGATTTGCGCGCCATCAGAGATATTGCATTTCAGGAGGCATTCCAAGACTGGAAGAAATGATGGCAACAGTGTATTGATAGTAAAGGAGATTACTTTGAAGGGGACAGTGTGTAACAGTTTGTATGATGAGCAATAAAGCAATTACAGCAAAAGTCCGGTCTTTTTTTGAACACATCTCGGGTGTGGACTGTTTGTCTGTGACCATTTATTCCAACCGAGTGTTGCTGTGTACTGAGGCTTGTATAGGAACTAGTGTTGTGGTGGCAGGTTAGCTGGTATATGATACGTGTTGTGAAGCATGTGGTGTGCCTAATGATGGGGAAAGTTTTCCCCTGTAATAGGGTTGGAATATGTTGTAGTGGGTGAATGCAGGTTTTTCAGCGAGGTCTATTCCAAGGAAAAGATCCATATGGTGTTTTTCGAGAGTCTGACTGGGAGAAATTGTGGACCAAGATTTTTTGAGATTAGGTGGTCTGCTGAAACATGTATAGGGGATAATTGGTACAAGAGTGCATATTATTACTGAGAGTTATTGAAGAGTTCTCATTATTATTGTAATAAATAAAAATTATAATTTCTAAAAATATTCTTATTGAATGTTCAATGCCCTAAATCTGCTTTCAAATGGAATAAAAGAGAATTTCTATACTCTGTTGTAGGGATCAAACACCATAAATATAAGCATGAGAAGAAATAAACATGAGGTGCTGGGATGAAATTCATTTGTACGTAACTGATAAATTACAGTACTTTCTTCAGAATTTACTTGGTTTTAAAAACGTTGGCACTGTTCTGTAGGAATAAAATTCAATTTAATTTCTCTGAATTATTATAACTCTTTTGGTTCTGAATCAACTCTTCCTGATGTCATTCTTTCCTAACCTTCATTAAATAATGCAGAGCTCACTACCTCAGTAGATAATCTTGTATTTCTGTTTTCCAGGGCATAATTTCATTTCATTTCATATCACTCCTCTAGTGAATTTTCTTCATCACCATTACTATCACCATTTAAGGCTTCTGCTTCTGCAGGTCGTCTAGCATACCTTCTTTCTTCTGCTCTCCAATAGTTTTCCTAATCCATTTCTCTCCAATCCACTATATTTCCCACTATGTCTCCCAGCACCTGGTCTATTCAGTTTGTCGATGGTCTTCTGATAGGTCTCCTCCCCCACTCCACACTGAAGAGCATCATCCAAATCTGGATGCCCGGAAGGGGATACAAACTGCCGTCCTCCTAAATGTGAGGAAAGAGCATTACCCGCTCATCCACCACGCTCACTGTCTGTGTGTTAACTACTTTGTGTTCCCCATACCATAAATCCTGTGTGTCCTTCCCCATAATCTCACTAATCCCAATGACATCTAACTTACGTCATTCCATCTCCATTTTTAGGTTTTCTGATTAATCTCCCTTATTCAGACAACTAAAATTCCATACTCCAACTTGTAGAATGTTTCTATCTCTTCTGTTGACACCTCCCCGAGTAGTTCTCACCCAGGGGTCTGATTGGAGGACTATTTTGCCTCTGGAATATTTTACCCAGGAAGAAGCCATCATTTTATACGTAATTTGAGGCCTTTACATGACCTCAAGATATCCTTTCAGTCTTTAATTAAATGGCTTCTAGTTGCTTTCTGCATACACATGCCAATAATAATTTCTGATATGTATATGCATTTATGGGATTTTTCCAATACCAAGGGTAAGAGGGTGCCCTGACTTTTCCACCCACCTTTCAAGAAGTTATTTGCAAACAGTGGCTGCTACTCATAATTCTTCTACAAATATCCATCCAGCTCTCATCACCAGCATAAACTCTCTTCAGCGGCCTCCATTCAGTGTTTACCAACTAAGCTCATAACAGTTACAGATTGTGTTCTCCAGTAATTTCAACAAACAAATCTAGCAGACCTCGTTTGCAACCCCTCCAACTCCTGTATGTGAAGCCCAACCTTAATCTGAGCAAGTTATTATATACCAATTCTCTCACTTACTTGATCATCCCATCTGCAGCAGAAACTTCTATTCAAAACCAATATTTCTAACACGATTCAGTAATGAATTTTTATATTAGTACTAAATTAAGTATAATTTTGGATATTTTTTAAAGTCTTTTTTTTTAAATTTTATAATACTTTGGTACCAGCCAATCACACGATACGACCACTAGTTGGTACATAACAATTTTTACTGAGTCAGCAAACATGTATATGTCAAAGTGAGTATTAATTAATCTCATTTTTTCAGATATTCGTTCTACATACTATACAGAATGAGCTACTAAAATATAAAATCATTCATTTTATTCAAATTATCTGATAGCTTAAGAGGAAAAGATTAAGCATTTTAAAAATCTTATTAGTGCTGAAAGACTTGACATAAATCAGACGATAATGTTGTATTAGTTAAAATATGAATTTACAATAATAATTAGAACAAAATAAATAATAGTCAAATTACACGATTACTTACAAAGCCAGTAGCACCCTTTTGGAACTCTTTAACGTACAAATCTTCGACTGGGAGGTACAGTGGGACAGAGCCCATACACAAGAAGTAGCCAGCGTACACACCGTGCCAGTATGCAGACACTGCCATCGTTACATGTGTCCTGGAATACGAAACATTTCCTGTTGTTCATAATAGATTTTCAAATATTTATTTTTGGGTGAGCCAGGAGAGGAAGGATTTTTTTCTGTCTCAGTCAGTTCGTTGTTTGAATAACCATTTGCATTTTTATTTTCACAATGCTTTAAACCAACCAACTAAAGGAAAATAGGTAAAAACTCTCATTTTAAATGAAGGATTATGAACTATTCACTACATTTGACAGCAAAATATTTATTTATTTATTTATTTGTATAACTTTACAAATTCAATACACCACTTAAGTATCATACAAAATAATTATATAAAGAAAATGACTTACAGTCTACTTTTGCTATAATAATAAACATTTACAACTAAGTAATCAAATTAGGATAGGGAAATGAGCCATCACTTACCTTTAGATGATGGATGTGGGGCGCGAACACACATAAAAGACACAAACACAAACAATAAAGAAATTTCCGGGGAAAAAACCCTTCGTCAACACGAGAACATTATGAGAGGTGGGTGCAGCCGGAGATTGCCTCACAGAAAGACCGCCGGTCGAGAAAATGGTGGGGGTAAATTCAAACATCGGAAAAGTAGAGGGACAGTAAATCAGAGCTAATACCCGAGCAAAAATAAATATCCAAACTAATTTCTGGTTGGTGGGAAGATCAAAATATAATTAGAACTAAATATATATTGAAAAAAATATATATATAAAATATTATACAAATAAAAAATTAATAATAATAATATTTATGAAGTAAACATCACCTCAGGTTAGTGGTGGTTCAATATAAGTAATGGAAAGGAGAGGAATAAAAAAAGGTTAAACATATGTACTACTAATAATAATGATCGGGTAAAAAATTTCTGATTAAAATTTACTGTTAATTGTTCACTCATATCTTAAGATACAAGAACGTAACAATCTGACTCGGTTTGATGGTAATCTTCCAATTTTAAACCTACTTTGATAGTTTGCAAGCTTACACATTCTTGCTAGGGGATTATTTTCTGTGTACAAGTGCTTATATTTCATTAGGGAAAATGTTGTTGTTTGACGAGTAATTCTTTGGGGAACGTTGAATCTTAAACTTCCTAGTAATTCTGAACAATCAATATTACCATTGCACAAATTTAATAAAATATGTAAAACCAAAACAAGTCCCTTTAAAAATTATAAAAAATAAATTTTCTTTTTTTACTCAAATTAAATGAAATTTTAGTAGAAGCACTACTGAGTAGTAAATAAGGTTTCAAAACTAAGAGCGACTTGCACTAAGAAACATAACTGAGTCATGGTTTAAAATATCTAGTGGTTAGATAGATATTCATTTTTGAAGTTTCGAGTTGATGTCATGCCTCAAATTTCTTACTTAAGGATTAAACATCTTGTAAGTTTGTCCAGCCTTTCACTGGTTTTCTATAAGACTAGTCGATGGCAGGATGTGACGTGAAGTAGGCCGAAATAATGTCTTAAGCATTTGTGAAGTATCGGTGTCAGCCAAAGTTTCTTTTCAGCATGAAGTTATAAGATTTCATCCTAGAAAATTGGGATTAGGAAGCAAATTCGGCCGCAGTGAATGTGCCTAACTTACAATCTTAAAATTCATGGATTTGATTGTTCGATGCCTTATTCAAAGTTTTCTGGTAACAAAAAGTGTAAATTATTTCAAATACCTTTAACTTTTGGGGTAACAACAAAGTTTGGTGGCCTTTTAAGAATAAAATGTAACTGGTACCAGGCACGATCAATAGCTCAATGAGTGTGAATGCAAACCCCCGGCATCACGCTTGTTCAGCAAGTACCAATCTACACGTAATGCAGAAATTGAGAAATTGAGAATTCGGCTAATAACACATTACTTTGGTCATGTGGAAGCAAAACATAACATGTACAATATAAATCAATTAACTTAAGATAGTTTTATAGGTAGTGGAGTAGCCAGTATAATAAATAGAGTCTCTCTGCAATGGAAAAATTTGCTCAAATTGCGAGACGCTAATGTAAAGCATATGATTAAAAGAACATGTGTGACTGGAGGAAAAAGAAAGAAGACAAGAAGCCATGCTGTTTTGTAGTAGTATTATTATTTAGTCCGCCAGTCAGTGTACGGATTGTTAGAAAAGTGGCTAGTAATAGGGACAGAGAAAAGAATGCAGTTGTTATAACTTGTTTCATATGAGTGAAATATGAAGGTAGCAAGACGAACCCGAGTTGAAAGTACTAGATGCTGATCATCTCGTAAATCAGGAATGTTTATTGTACGGAAGATGTGTTAAGGCGGTGCGACTGACTCAGGATAGAAATCCATTAATTATTGGTAAACTTGTGGTCTGGCACTGGGTTATACTGAATAAATTTTCAATAAACTTTTCTGAATATTGAAACTGGATTGATTCTCTTCTTTAATTATTACGTCATAAATTCCTTTTCTGAGAACTGTTAATAACTATAAACCTTTGCTAAATAAGGGATAGCAGCCATTTAACTTTCTAATTATTACTTGCTAGTAGATGAGTTTATCTCACAACCAGATATCATAGAAAGTGACTGCAACATGGTCAAAAGTGTGAATATTATTGTGCCTAACAGAAGTTCGTGGACTACTTAAACTCTTGCGTTTCTAAGGAATGCCTATTTATCTTTGCATCACAGCACACTGTGGGACATTGAAGATATCATAGGGGGTATTTCTGGCCCAAGCAAATTTAGAGGGTGCTGAGAACCAATCACCACACCCTGCTGTCCAGTATTTTATCTGTCTTTAAGGGTGGCATCAAAGAAATTTTTAACTACATTTCTATGATCAAAAGAGGATTTAGCATACTCAGAAATTTATTAACTAATAAAAGAAATAGATTATCAATAGTGCACAAAAATGGTGGATATTGAAAAATTAACACTATTAAACAGAGCCCAGCGCTGTAATAAGTTGTTGTTTTTTTTTTTCTTCAAAATATGTATTTGTTAAACAAATTGTGAACAATACACCAATATTGTTACTTTCATCCAATAAAGTAATTTGTCCTTTTTTACTGTATATGAAGTTTTACACTTCATAGAGGGAAGCCATGGACACTCTGTTTCCTAAAGTAGGTGGGTACACTATGGGTTACATTATTTATTACAAGGAGGCTAGTTGGAGTGTGCGTGTTTGTTTTTTGATTGGGTACAGTAAGTATTTTTTTTCCGAAAAAGGAGTGGATGGCCAAAAAAGGGTGGGAACCAATGGTGTAGATGAATATAAGCTACAGCAATAGCATTATTATTTTATTATGCTATTATTAGAAGTATCTGCCGACATACAGTTACAAATATCATGTAACAATATTATGCATATTACTGTGGACCAAAACTAGAACAAGGAGACACCAAAACCTGAACATACATTCATACTGATCAGTTAACATATTATTTTACATAAAAAGTTATATGATAACTATTTTTCTTCATGAACACATGCTCTTTAACTGTTACTAGTCACCCTCTCAGATCAAAGGAGTCCTTCTGTGCTCACATAAAGGTGTCAGATCACTCGGGAAAAGAAGATACACGTACAGAAAATTCTGACACGATTCGTAGGCTCATCAGTAGACATTACATTTGCTGTTAGAATCAAGGATTTATTGTCATACATGCAACAGAAGTGCAGTGTAAAAAACAAAATGAGGGGAAATGAAAAGAAAATTGAGCTATATTTCTTCACTTCTTCTCTGCTAGGTTGATGGGTACATTTTTTGGGGGGAAATTTTGAAACTGAGATGATTTCTCCTATCCTCTCCTAGTGATGGAAGGGGGTTTAAGTGTTTATTGTTTAGTGTGGGTGACTGTGATGCTTGTATATTCAGTGCAGTGTGTTGTTCATGTTGGGAATAAATAAAAGATAGAAGAATGGAGAGCGTGAAACCTGGTGTTGTCCCATTCAGGCATACTCTTTCGAAGGACACCCAGGGCCTTTTAATCTTAATGTCCCCATTCTACCATCATCAACTGTGTCATATGCCCTCATTTCATACACACAGTGAAGAGGTTTGGGATTTCGCCCAGAACTTTGTAACACAATCTGGTGATCAGGAACTGTGCCAGCCAAATCCTGATGATGAAAATTTCTTCCTCCAGCAGGACTCAAACCAGCTAAAATAATGCCAGGTGACCTATAAAAATTTCTTAACTGTATTACAGTAATGTATTTTTTACATCCCTCCCTCCTTCCCCCCCCCCCTCTCTCTCTCTCTTAAAAAAAATCTCCACAAACTTTTATATTTACTTCTATGATTTTGCCCCAATTTGGTATGAAAGCCTTCCCATTATTATTAAGGACTTCTTTCTTTACTTGGAGATGTCACAGTAAATACTAATCTATTACTGTGCATGTGATAACAAACCAAATAAATGTAGTAATTCCTTTTATGTCTAACCTCCATTTTCTGAATGGTAGTCGTTTGTGCACATAGTATGCCAGCCAGTACTGGACTGTGGAATTCCAGTGCTTCATGGCAGCTCGAGTAGTTGGAGAAAAGTCACTCCAAAATGGATCTATGCTGCGGACTGTTTCAAAGTCATATTTCACTTCTCTTGCCTTCTCAGAGTCTGAAACACTAAATCACAATGACAGAATAAAAGTTATGGAATTTTATAGTTATGCAAGATTTACTTTACTATGGCTCTGTTTTCAACAAGCTTTCCAAGATTCAACTGTTTATGATATTAATAATAAAACTGCTCTACTGTATAATATCCAGTATAAGAAATACAGCCACCATCAGTATTCTATTGTTGGATTCTTTTGCCCTCCACCAACTACAAACCTATGAATGATTGTCTTTTTCTTCTTCTGATTTCCCAACAAACATCAAATGAATTCATAATGTGAATTTTGGTGACTCATTTAATAGCTAAATTTTCTAATTGAATGTCAGTTTTCAGTTACAAGATGACAATATATCCTCATTCTCCTTATCTAATGTGTGTGAACCTTAAATTTTGAGTATATTAGTTCCTCGACTCACATTTTACTAAGGTAGTCATAGTTTTTCATAGGACCATGACCACTGCGTGATACCATTGACAAGGGGTATGCTCCTACACCAGCCATGGTACAGACACATTCTGAGAGAGTCAGGCCAGTGTACATGCGCATGCGGAAGATAAAAAATGCAGGTGTCAGGTACCACACACGGTACACCAAAGATCTCTCGGTAAAGAATTCCTGAGACTCCATGTACTGTAACATGGAGAGGATATTAGTACAGTTGAAAAAATAACACAAATTAAATTGAGTGGGACATTAGAAAACAAAAATATCACACATAATTCCATTTAAATAACAAATTAACAATGTCTCAAAAACTTTTTTTTGGTTACTTGTAAAAGGATCCATCATCAGTCATCAGTCACACGCTGCAACCAATTCTGATAGGAACTCCTCAATATAAATGTAGTAACCATAATAAATGTAATGGACAGTCAAAAAACATAAATGATCCAGTACATGTTGACATTTATACAGTATTCAAGATTGGAATTGAATGGGTCAAAATATAGTAGTGGTGGTTTGGTCTCCAATGCTTGATTAATCAGAGAGTTCCTAGTCATCATTGTCTGTCACAATAAAGATTATCATTAGAACATGTAATAGACGATATAGGATCACTTTGCAGGTATTTCACTAAGGAGTAGAAGAATAGTGGAGGATATGGTGACAGTAGACAGAAACAAGAGTAATGGTATAAAGGGTGGCTTGAGGAAGGTGGTGAAGGATGGTACTCTTGTAGGTCTTGAGTCGCCATGATCAACTACAGTTAAAACATGTTGTGAGGTTAGCAAACATACTGACAGTGGTGCTTGTTGGAAAAGGCATTAGTTCTGTCTTGGAGGTTAGATCTGTGGAAACTACTGTCACGTGAGGTTCTACTACACCTAAATACAAGGGGTGCTTTATGAGTTGTTAGTGGATTCCCTTACAGGTTATTCTGGCACTTACAACTGGAACAGCACTGTACCTTTTTTAAGCTGCGAGATGGCTGGTGAGGGGGTAAAAATAGGTGACCAAAGTGGTGCAGGATGCAGCTTATGATAGCAAAAATCACAAAAACTAAATAAAAAATTGAAGCTGATGAAACAATAAGAGACCAAGACTTACCTGTAAAGGTGACGGGCAAAACTGAAAATAACATGAAGCCAGTTATAATATTGTTGCCAATGAACTGCAATAGTATATGAACAAAGTGATTTTTTTAGGTAACTTAATAGAGATCGACAAACCACAATTAGTTATAGGGGCAGGGTTTTGATTAAAGGAGTGCTAGACGAGGAGGTCTTCCCCAACAGGTGCATACTGTAGAGATACAGTAGCAATTGGTGCAGGAGTAATTAGACTGGTTGAGTAGATTTCTGGCATGATAAAAAAAGAATAAATCAAGTTATTGCTAATTATTGCAACGTAAGAATGAATGATGAATGTGGCTCTTGAGAAGAAACTAAATACTTATTCAGAGGTGAGCACAGAATGGTCACTACTGCCGGGGTTTAAAATTTACCAGGTGCCAACAGGAAAGGAAGTAAGATTAATTACACAAAAGACCAAAGATTTTCAAAAATCTTAGTAAAAGAAGGCAGCTTTATACAAGTGGTAGAGCAGTGTACAAGGGGAGTAAACATGTTGGATATATTCCTAATATAGCCTGATGATGATAACCTAGTGGAACATCAAGTAACTGAAGGAATAAGCAATCATGAAGCAGTTCAGATGGATATTAGGGGTTACTGTAAACCAAAGACCAAAATGGAAGCTGGCAGTACACTCAATTATAAAAGGCATATATATCAGAACTGAAGAGAACTTTTCAGAAAAGGTTCAGTATATGGAAGGCAAACAAAAGTACAGCCGAGTCAAACAATTCAAGGAGCATGGGCATATCCAGCGAGGGGCGAGGGGCAAGGGGGAGGGGCTGCTGGTCTGAAATTCATTTCGTAAGAAATCGTCATGTTTCAGTCCCCACCTCACTACCTCAAAACCAATATTAGTTGCCCCCCCCCCCCCTTTACCAGTTCTGATCCTGGATACACCGTTGTCAAGGAGTTAATAAGAACGGGAGAAGAAGAGTTTATTCTAAAACAGAGTGTACAGAGTCAAGAAAAACATTTAACTTTTACATTTATGAAATGAATATACATTCTGATCATAAGATTAGTACACACAAAGTAAATACAGAACATTTATAATGAGCTACAGATTTATTTGGTTGAGTAATTAAGGATTTTGAAAGGTGTGTTAAGGCATTTAAAATACAGGATGGAAGTTCAAAATGTCATATTATACATAATTTGAGGAAAAACAGAAATTAAGTTAAGAGAACTGGCCAGCACATATGTAATATTATGCATTTTCTTTTTGGTTGTTTAGATAGAACTGTTGGTAAGCCAAGATTAACTACTAAACTTTTGAAGTAATGTTTGTGTGAAAGATTAACAAATGCAGGATTTTTCTGCTTCTATTTTATTAATTGTAAACATAGTCTTCTCAATGCTGAGAGAAACTTTGATGTTATTTTAAAAATATTTTTGGAATCATTAAGTTTATTACTCAATTTTATTACTCTCACTCCGTGTAGCCATGCTAGACACCAACAGCTCAACTGACTCTTCTCATGAAGTTTCTCTTTCCCAGTACCAGCCTAAAGTTAGTACATGCCAGGTTAAGCAAGAGTTAAATTGTTTGGTGCATGACAGTCATGAGAAGGAGTTTTAATCCAAATAGAGCAACTGGTATGACATTCAATTTTACCATTGGTGACCGGAAGCTAAGAAATTTAATAAGCTGGATGTTACAACACATGGAAGAGATTTTTTTAGCAAAAGGCATAAAAAAAGCAGAATTATAAGAAAGGTGGATAATGTAGTGTGATACTCAGTTTCATCACAGACGAGAAGAAGCTGGCAATATTTTATATGGTAACTGGCTTGGTTATATAGAAGATAGATAGATAATGAGTGATATTTAAAAACAAGCAACTATGAGGCAAAATTACAGCAACTGTTGGGGCTGGGCAGATTTTCTGTACTGTGATGGCGGTTAGGTTTCACAAACTGTGTCGCAAATTGGGCAGGATTGCCCACTGCGTGCCTTTCCTGATAGTCTGTAAAACTTAAATTTGGCTACTCAGTGTCATGTTATAGAAGTTATAACTGGCGATCCAGTCGTAATGGCCTCATCACTTGCCAGCTGTAGGCCTTATCTGTATATTTATTTTAAAAGAAAGTTGTCCAATAATTACAGTATAATTGTTGTATTATACATGTCATGTAGCATCATACAATAACAGCCCTCAAAGCTAGGCTTGAAGTGAAATTGTATTTTATGAATTATTTGTAGCAACCTAGGGATTGAGTAGATACGGTTTCATGTTTTCCTTGCAACTGATTGTGAACTGGTGTAACTGAACTTTATTTTATGAAAATAAATTATGTAAATACTATTTAACATGTTTAAGGACAGAACTATGACCGAAAAATTGGTTAAATGTTTTTAATTCCAAGTATTGAGGTGAGCTATGGTATTTAGAGGACAATTTACAACAGTTTAAACTAATTTATGTGGATAATTTTGTTTGTAAATATCTCTCATTTTCATTTCTGTGCATTTTGTAATGATTGTAGTAGATTTTAATAGTTTTTAATATGTTTTTAATTGTTTAAGTATTGTTGGAGTTTGAGAAACATCTGTCGGAAGCCTTTGTAATATTCTGGAACTTTCTATGGAACTTGTATAAGTGATCGGCAGAGAAGAGTTTGAAAACAGTTTGAACAGTTTTATGTATCTAAGGAATCTTGTAGTTCAGTACTGTGAGAGTGTATAGCAGTATTGTCTTTGAAAGTAGTATTGACAGTAATCACTGGAGCTTGTGTTTACATGTGCAACCAGTATCTTTGGAGTCTGATGTCTTTTTGTAATAAACAAAGTTAAACCTGAAAGTGTATCTGGGACTGATTATATCATCATTTATAAAAACCTGATACACCTATCAATATGCTAAATAAATAAACAGCAACTATAGTAAATAATTTTTTATATATATTTATTAATACTCCTGTGTTCACAAGAAAACATTTAATACTAAAATTTTACATTTCCTATAAATAATTGCAACTCATATCACTATGAAAAGTAAACCCACTACATACCACAGTTGAGGATTACAGTGACACAAAAAAACAAGATGGCAATATTCACAATATTTCAAGTAATCTCATAATCACATAGAACAGAAATGAAACACATGGAAAGAGGAACAAGAGTGTACATACTGATTCCTACCAAGTGAATGAACTAAGTTTTGACAGTTGGAGCAAAAGTAAGGGTGATGTAGAAACAACATAAAGTGAACATAAAAGGATAACTTTGTTCTTGAAGGTAAAAATAAATAATAAAACAATGTATATGTAAATATATATAATAAAGGTAAGGAAAATAAGAAAGAGCAGGGAAAGAAAATGCAATACTTACCATACTTGAAGGTGGGTGGTTGTGACAAACACAAAAATGATGAACATATGTAACTCAATATTTTGGTGGTGAACCATCGTGTTGCTAGTAGATAAGATGCACCACTAGGTTGATGTAACGATTAACAAGAGGTGATGTTTAATTTCATTCTTTCTGCTTTAATGTTCAGGTCTATTTTTATTTCTGTTTATTTATTTAATATTTTATATTATTTCATTATTTGTTCTCTTTGCCTACTCATGATTAATTTTGATATTTTGAAATGCTCACTTTTTAGTTTCAAATCACTTCCCTGTCTCCCTGTCCCCCGTTTGATCTTAACCCCCCCCCCCCTCCCTCCCATTGGCTATGTTGCTTGCTCAATGGTCAGTATCTGAAGGAGTCTCCTACAGCATTTACCTACCTGATGTTCTATTTGCTGATGAAGGGCTAAGACAAAAAAGATTGAAATGTCTTTTGTATTTGTGACAACTACATTGTTTGCACCACCCAGCCACCTTAAAAGGTAAGGTGGCTCATTTCCCTAGCCTAACTTGTAATTCGATTATACTAAATAGTGCTCGTAATTTCGTTGTAACTATGTGTATAAAACTAAGGAACCATACGGCAATTCAGCCCAACTCCTACCATAGACGACAGCTGAGAATGACTATCACACACACACACAAAAGAACACATGTAACACTATATTTCGGTGTTGAAACTTATTATTGCAGACATTCAGTAGCTGCTCATGTCACCTCTCGTGATACCAATAATTTCAATTCCTGTCTCACCTGTTAACCAGCAACAGCCTCTCTGAACTCAGAAAGTGAGAACTGGCATACCAGTACAAACTGGTGATACCTTTAGATTTTACTCCTCATCCCACCATTATCTCCATGTAAGAGGCCAAAATAATTGTTAGTAACCTGGATATGATTTTTTTAATTTTTTTTATTATAATCTGTAGACACGAGTCAAGAACTTGTTTTAGATCTACTCAATATCAACTCTCTGTAGCATAACAAGGAAATTTAAGTGTATCTGAGAGTTTGTTTTGGAAAATCGCAGAATGGTAGAATAATATCGCTGGACAGAGAGAGTGGGAGTAGTCAGTGATGGTAGAATGAACTCACCAGGAGAAGTGTAAGGAATGGTGGTATCATAGAGTGATGCCTGGGAGCAGCCAATGAGTTTGCTAGGATTCAGTTCATATTAACTATGACCATAAAAGTGATTGATGATGAAGAACCATATCCTGATTATGTGAATGTAGTGTACAACAGAGAAGCGGAACACGTTTGTCGCATGTGGACTACAACCATGTTGCTTTGCTTAGTACTAACTTTTCCATTACTCAGAACTAGGAACTTCAGAGAAGAATCCATGTACAGAGTGGAGCGCGGTAAATTGTTTTTTTTAGAACACACGTTGTGGTGGCATTGTTGCTCAAATAGAAGAGAGAGTGGCCTTGGTTTATTGTTGCCGAGGGGAGGTTTGTATTCAATTGTTGTTAAGTTGCGATAATGCAGTGGACACGTGAGGAGCGCTCTTTTTGTGTTGAAGTGTATTTCTCGAATTCCCACTCGATCATTGCAGTGCAGCGTGCTTTTCGTTTGCGGTTTGCAGTACCCCCACGCGGACGTGTTCCTGGACGACAATCAATTTTAAATTGGGTAACTACATTCAGAACATCAGGGAATGTGTCAACTGTACGAAGAGTACCTGAGAGAAGCGTTACAACACCACAAAATGTCGAACGAGTTAGAGCAGCAGTACTGCAATCTCCAAAACGCTCAGCTCGGAAACAGGCACTTGCTCTCGGCATTTCAAGACCTTCTCTCCACAGGATTCTTCATAATGAACTGAATTTTCACCCGTATAAAATGTGCGTGGTCCAGCAATTGTCAGTACGGGATTATGTAACACGAAGACAGTCTTGTGAAGACATGCTTGCAACCATACCCTGTAACGCAAATGTGTTCTTTTCTGATGAGGCACATTTTCACCTCAGTGGGTGTGTAAATAAACAGAATATGCGGTACTGGAGTGACACGAACCCCAAGTAAATTCACCAGAGAACCCTGCACTCAGACCACATCACTGTGTGGTGCGCCATATCACTAGTAGGCATCATTGGCCCTTACTTTTTCCAGGAAAATCTGTCGTGCTGTAACTGTGAATTCAGATCATTATTTAACTATGGTGCAAGAGTTTTTCCAGCCGGTTTTCGAGGAAATGCAATTACAGGATACCTGGTTTCAACAAGATGGTGCCACTGCACACACAGCGGGCATCACCATGAATTTTTGAGGAAAATGTTTCCTGGAAGACTCATCTCTCGGATGGGGGATCTCAACTGACCCGCACGATCACTGGACTTAGCCCCATGCGATTTTTTTCTTTGGGGTTACCTGTAGTCAAAGGTGTATTGTAATCGTCCCAACAACCTGGAAGAGCTACAGAAAAATATTGAGGCTGAAATTGCAAGAATACCAGAAGACATGCTTGAAAGAGTGCATGAGAACTTCAGAAAACGGTTACGGCAGTGTGTGGATTGTGAAGGTAGACATTTGCCAGATATATTGTTTAAACCATGTAATTAGTAACTTCCATTATTGTCCAACATGAGAAAAATAAAAATGTAAAATTCTAAGTCTTCATTATTTTTTTATTTCATTCCCAAATCAGCAACTTACCGCACTCCACCCTGTAATTATAACGTCTGATTGCTATCTCTAATGCGAAGGCAATAAAGTGTTCATAAACAGTGCTAGCCAGATTAGAGACAGGAAAGGATGGGGGGCAAGGAATGGGAAGGAATTCAGCCATGGCCTTTTGAAGGAAGCATCCTAGCATTTGCCTAGAGTGATTTGGGAAACCATGGAAAACCCAAATCTGGATGCCCGGACAGGGATTCGAACCGCTGTCCTCCCGAATGCGAGGCCAGAACGCTAGTCGTTACACCACCACGCTCGGTCTGTGTATTAATCAAGGTGATTTGTTTTGCATGTCACAAATCCAATAATGGGGAACATTATCCTAAGGCAGGATTGGAAAAGATAGTTTCGGATGAAGTTTTAAATTGAGGAGAAAGAACAATGTCATGCTATGAAATAGTCAGTAGACAAGTATTTATGAACCAAGATGTTCCTGAGGTTAGGACATCTGTTAAAACAAATGGGAGCAGAAATGTAAAGGATTTTGTAGAGTAGGATATACATTTCCATGAACAAATGTAAAAAATCTTCCCAATGATGCTATATTTGATTAATGGACTCAAAACAAGGTAAGAAGTGTATAAAAAAATAGATGACTATGGTTCGTTGTAGGTGGTGTAGGACAGGAGTTATGGAATGAGTAACAGGTTGTAGCACAAGAGGTTTATTTTCGTATTAAATATGATCCAAGAGGAGGAGGAGGAGGGGGATGGGGTGGGAGAAAGGTTTTGTGATGGGAAATGTGGACTGTGACAGTTTTTGGGAATTCTACTTCAAACATCTTCTATTTTATAAACATAAATTTAAATAAAAATATAGGTTATCTAGAACAGCACAACCTGAACTGGCACAAATATTCCATCACTTTACAAACAAAAACACAGTCATTACAAAGCCATGTAGATTCTAAATCCCATTTTTTTCTTCTAAATTCTATTGAACAAGTTAGAAAGTGGTTTTATTGAGTTTTAAGTATAAGAAAGGACAAAAATAAGCATTGTGTGAGGAGTTTAAATCATGCAACCCAAAAAACAAAAACAATACATTTTAAAATACAAAAATACAATTTGCCATGCTCCATGTTCTTTAAAAGTTTAAAATGACTACTTCACCTTTATTGGGTAAATGTGAGAAGCAAAGAGAAACAAGCCTGCATACAGTGGCACATACTTTAGCTTTCTTACAGTCACCTCAACACAAGGCGCAAAACTAGATAGAGGCAGCTGTAGCCAATCATGGTATGTGCGATATCTGTAATAAGGACCTGCAATGAGGAAACATAAAGCCCAGTGCAAGAACTAATAAATGAAGAAAACACTAATCCTTTTAGAGCATGTTAATTTAACATGTGACTAACCTCTACATGAAAAGTTTAATATCACTTTATTTAAACAAAAAATATCTATGAAGCCACATCATTTAAAAAAAAAGCACTATGTTGAGTAAGAAACGAGTAAAAAATTAGTGCATTAGCAAGTATAAAAAATTACTTTATTTATGAATTGAATTATTCTTCGATAATGTTTAGAATAGTAATGACTCACAAAAACATTATTTATAAAATTTAGCTTCTGTCATAACATTTAATATGGGCTGCAGAAGAAAAAGAATTCAAATCTGTTTGGCAGTTTTAAAGTGCCCTATGGAATAAAGCAAAAGCATAATTTATGCCACATGCAAACTGTTTTCTAAGAAAGTAGAATGAGTCCCAGGTAGTCAAGAAGCCAGAAGCATATTTCTTAAGCAAAATTTCATACAGTAGTTTTGAATTTTGATGATTGTCATTGTTCTTAGTCTTATTAAATTAAAAATCACAAAAAATACATGCAATTATGATCTAAAAGTTAAGAATTATCATGACATACTTCTTAAATAAAAATAAATTTTGTTTTCCTTCTTGCTGACAATTTGGATTCAATTCCTTCTAGGCTTCTAAGTGTTGCGATATTGCTGGACACAACTTTAATTGTGGTGAAGCATATACTCCAGTGGCAACTTCCATGCTTACCTTTTTCCCTGTTTCTAGCTTTTTATTAAAGCCATTAAGTGCAATTTCCCCATTTCACTGCTCATTATTAGCGCGATCGATTGGCTGTGTCTGACGAGAGCTTCTCATCAAACTGCGATTTTGCATTCATCAGCTAAGTTTTTGTAGACTAAATTATTTTAAAATCTTTAATTATCATCTAAACTCTTAGAATTATTGCTAGCAAGAAGAATTAATTAAGATTACACCATAAATAACAGTTTTTAAATTTTGCGTCATTGTTGTTAACGTTATTGCTAGTTATTGCACGTTTTATTGAATTAAACTTAGCATAAGCTTGATAGTTAGATTACTATAATACAATAGCATAGGTAAAAATAGTAGTTTAAGTTATTTTGTAGTGTTAAATTTCTTATATACCGTAAAAAATAGTTCAAATCACTAGTTTGAATTTCGATTGTTAAAGCTTTCTGTATTGTCCTATATTAAGGCTTTATTAGGTTTAAAATAATACAGTGTCTTAATTAATTAGTTCAGGAATAGTAATAAAATCAACTGGAAATAATAAACATAAGTATTCATATATAGCATTTAGTTACTCACATAGGTTACATCATCGTTAAGTTCGACTATCGATATCGAAATCAAGTTTACGATAACAAAAACGTACGTTCTAATAATTAACGTTTTCTGTCTGAAATTTAATAGTGTTTAATTGCCATCTAATATATATATATATTTATAAAAAATTTCCTACCTTTCTTTCTTTTTTTTTAAACTTTCATAAGTAACAAAATAGTTGCTATCCACATTAGCACTAAATAGTATCAACCTACCATCTTAAGTTTGTTTCGAAATCCATTAGCTTAAGTTTTATTAATTGGTTCTTAAGTAGTTTAATTACCTAGTCGTTTTTCATAAAACTTCAATCAAATTAAATATATATAACAATTCAACAGTTAGTCGAGTATAGCGCCTATCATATTTAGTAAAAAACGTTAAAAAATATAGTATAAACTTTATAAGACTACTTTATCAAATAAATTTAAGGTTTGTTTAGAAGATGGTTGAAGTATTTGGGAAAATCATGACTGGAAACTGTGGTGCCTGTCATAGGTACGTTCGAAGAGGATGGGTTGTAATTGGTGTAAAGTGGTTTCACTGGGCATGTGGGGAAGAGGAAATAGGGGAAATAAATGAGGCTCTCCCATGGTTTTGTTCACTGTGTCTTAGGGATGATAGGATGTGGGAGATAGGCGAAACGATTAGGGAGTTGCATGAAAGGATCAGGGTTCTTGAGGCTCATCCTGTGGAGGCTCAGCCTCTGCAGGCGTGGTCTGTGGTGGCCTCGCCTGTGGAGGTTCAGCCTGTAGAGGCTCAGACTGCACAGGCACAGCCTGTGGGGGCTGAGCTTGTCGAGGCTCAAGCTGTAGAGGCAGAAAGTAGAGATAGTGGGTTGGAGGAAGTTGATAAGGATGGGTGGGAGCTGGTAACAGGTCGTAGGAGAATCATGGTTAACAGGATGAACAAGCCAGACACTTCAGTAATTGTGAGAAAAAAATAGGTTGACCTGTTGCCAGAGTCAGGAGGAGAAGAGCCTCATGTAGATGTAGGAGTAGGTAAGATGCAGCAGACCTTTAGGAATAAGGGCGTGCAGGGCAAGAATAGGAAATAAAAAGGTTCTGCTGCTACGTAGTAGCCATGGGAGAGGTGTAGGCCCTCTTCTGCAGGATCAGTTAGGTACAGGATATCAGGTCACAAGTTTTTTCAAACCTAGTGCAACATTAGGCCAGGTAATAGAGGATATAGGTTCCCTTTGTAGGAGTTTCACTAAGGATGATAGAGTAGTGATAGTGGGAGGTGCGGGAAATAGTATTGATAGAAACGCGAGTTATAGTATAGAGAGTGACCTGAGGAAGGTGGTGAAGGAGGCACAGTATACCAGGGTGGAGCTCATGCAGGTCCTAAGTTTCCATGACCGGCCACAATTGAACTATGCTGTGAGGCGGGTTAATGTGGAAACGGAAGTGCTACTTGGGAAAGGCATTAGTTCTGTGTTGGGGGTTGTCCCTGTGAACACCATTGGTAGGTAGGGTTTCACTAGGCATGGCCTACACCTAAATAGAAGGGGGAAGTGAGTACTTTCTGAGTTGTTAGCGTTTCCAGTGATGATGGGGTCAGGACTGTGCCTTTTTTAGGTTAGGGGCTGCTGGTGAAGGGACAGAAATAGATTATCAAAGTGATACTGATTGCTGATTCGGGATGGGGAAAGTCACAGATATTAAAGAAATAGATGAAATGGCTGAAACAATAACTGACTGCGGTAAAAGTGGGAAAGAGGAGACAAAATCTGAAAATGTAAAGCCAGTAGTAAGGGTGTTAATGGTAAATTGTAGAAGTATAATGAACAAAGTAATCGAATTTGCAAACTTAATAGAGATGCACGAACCACAAGTAATAATTGGGGTAGAGAGTTGGTTAAAAGAAGAAGTACTAGACAGTGAGGTTTTTCATGATGGTTACAGAGTGTACCGCAGAGATAGAGGAGAGATGGGAGGAGTCTTCATACTAGTTAGCAAAAACTACCACAGTTCACTGGCATTCATAGATCAAGACCATGAGTTACTTGGGGTAGATTTCTGGGGTAATAAAAAAGAAAAAATCAGGAGTGTTGGCTGTTTACCGCAGTGGAAGAATGACAGAAGAGGATGAGGCTCTTGGGGAGAAATTAAATTCATACTCAGATTTCAGAGGTGAGAATAGAATGATCATCATCGGCGGGGATTTAAATTTACCAGGTGTAAACTGGGAAGGGAATAAGATAAATAACACAAGGGAACAAAGATTTGCAAATATCTTAATAAGGGAAGGAGGATTTACACAAGTGGTTGAGCAAAACACTAGGGAGAAAAATATTTTGGATATATTTCTAATTAAGCCCGATGAAAACCTTTTGAGGTATCAAGTAACTGAAGGAATAAGTGATCATGAAGCAGTTCTGATGGATATTAGAGGATTCAGTAAACCAGCAGCCAAAATTGAAGGGGGAAATAGGTACAATTATAAAAAGGCACAGGTTTCAAATTTGAGGAGATATTTCAGAGAACAATTCAGCAAATGGAAGGAAGGCTCAGGTACAGTAGAGTCAAGGTGGGAAGAGTTCAAGAAGATAATAAGAAAGGGGGAAGAAAAATTTATTCCAAAGCAGAAAATAAAGAGAAGTAGAGAACCTATGTATTATAATAGGGAAGTGAGGAGGTTAAAGAGGTTGGTAAGAAAAGAACACAACAGAGTTAAGAGACAGCAGGGTAGTAGGGAATATTTAAAACAACTAAATAAGGACTTAATAACAGCAAAGAAAATGGCTAAAGATGGGTTTATGAAGAGTATTGTCAGTGCAGGGGGACCATTGACATACATCTAGAAATTTCTATGGCTATATCAGGAAACTGAGGGGAAGCGAGGGTATAGAGACACTTTAGATAAGGATGGAGAAGAAGTTACTGACGATTTGAAAAAGGCAGAGATTTTAAGTAACTGGTTCAGTGAAAGCATTAGGGACAATGAATCAGAAACAGGAGGGTCTAATTCGGAGAACGAGCTTAACAACGCAATTAGAAATGACGATAGTAAAAAATTTGATATCCATCCTGAGGAAATCATGAAGGAAATAAGAAAGCTGAAAAAAAATAAAGGGGCTGGTGAAGATAATATTACTACAGATATCCTTAAAGATAGCCGGATGTGACATTGTACCTTATCTTGAAATATTATTTAAATTGAGTCTAGACACTTGCTGCTTACCACAGGACTGGAAAAGTGCAATAGTAGTAGCCGGTACATAAGGGAGGGGTGAGAAATAGAGTTGAGAATTACAGGCCAATCAGTTTGACATCAGTGGTAGGTAAATTAATGGAAAGATTGATATGCAACCACATCAGAAATATATGTGAGGAACGTAAGTGGTTTTCAAGCAGGCAACATGGTTTCAGGCAAGGATATTCATGCGAATCTCAGTTGGTGGGATATATGCAAGATATTTCAGATGAAATGGACAAGGGAGGCCAAATTGATAGTGTAGCACTAGATCTGTCTAAGGCGTTTGACAGAGTAAGCCATAAAATGGTAGTAAATAAGGTAAAAACCATTGGAGTGGATAAGAAAGTATTTGCTGGGTAGAAGAATTTTTAAAAGGTAGAAAACAGAAAGTTAGGGTAGGAAATGTAGTATCAAAAGAAGTGGAAGTAAAAATGGGTGTGCCACAGGGTAGCGTATTGGGACCATTGCTATTCATTATTCTAATGAATAATTGTGTTGATTGTTTACTATCTGAAATTAGATTGTTTGCAGATGACATAATGCTGTATAAAAGAATCAAAACGATAGAGGATTGTAAACAGTTGCAGGGTGATCTGGACAGGATATCTAGTTGGGTTGGTAAACATGGGATGAAGATAAATGCAAAGAAGAGTCAGCTTATTAGATACACAAATAAAAAACAAAAGGTTAATTATGAATATAAGGTGGGGAAAGAATTGCTTGCTGAAGACTTGAAATGTAAATATCTTGGAATTACTTTTGATAACAAACTTAACTTGGGCAGGACACATAGGACAGGTGGTAGGAAAAGGTTTCAAAGTTCTGCACTTGTTGGAGAGAGTGATGAGGGGATGTACGAGAGAAGTCAAGGAATTAGGGTTACAAAACTTGGTCAGACCATTGCTCGAAATATGGTAGTGTAGTATGGGACCCTCATTTTACGTATCAAATACAGGAGTTGGAGAGGGTGCAAAGAAGGGCTGCTAGATTTGTTTCTGGAAATTATCGCAGAATGCAATCAGTGACGGATATGATAAAGGAGCTGGAATGGGATTCATTGCAAGACAGGAGGAGGATGAGGAGGGTCATGGGAGTGTACAGGGCATATACTGGCGATGAGGCATGGAAAGATATTGTAAGTAGGTATGAAAAGTAGTGCATGGAAGGGAAAAGATGACCATGACCACAAGCTGGCACTCGATTTCAGGCACAAGGGTGTGGGAAGATTCTCTTTTTTAGGTAAGGGTGTCAGGGATTGGAATGAGTTACCAAGAGAAATGATGAATAATTTACCGAAAACTTTGAAAGAATTTAAAGATAAAATTTGTAGAGGGCAAATGTAGGTGGGTGCAGGATAGGGGGAAGATGGGTGTGTAGGGAAATTGCCACCGGAGCCTGTGCTCCATTGCAATTAAATTAAATAAATGTGCTGTGTGAAGTGTAGCTATGAATGGTAATAAAACCTATATCACAATCACCTTGGAGCGGAAGAAAACTGAAGCCCTTGGAAAGTAATGTTTCCATCGAAACAGGAGAGAAATAAACATTGATAAAATTAATAATTTGATACCACTTTGAGGCATAACTTGTTAATAAGGGAGCTGGATTGGGTCTTTGGAAGACAGCAGAAGGGTGAAGATAATACTGGGAGTGTATAAGGTGTACTTGGAAAGATATTGGTCAAAGAATTAGGAGTAGTGCCTGGCCATGAGCACAAGCTATCACTCGATTTCAGCCATAACGGATGTTTTTTTTTTTTTTTTTTTTTTTTTTTTTTTTTTTTTTTTTTTTTTTTTTTTTGGGTGGATAAGGGAGTTAGGGATTGAATAAATTACCAAGGAAGTGATGAATAATTTACCCAAAAGACCTAAAGAATTTAAAATTCTTAAAGGGCAAAACTAGATGGATGGGGAATTTACATTCAAAGGATATGATTAAAAATATATAATACACAAATGAAGAAAAAATAAATAAACAGATGGCTAGGAAAATAGTCACCACAGCACTTCATCGCAATTAAATTAAATGAATAAAAAAAGAAAGTGAGTAAAGATAGTAAAAGTATAATAATGGACTGAAAAAGACTTATGTTATGCTATATAGATTAGCTTGAGAAGCTGTGTCAAACATGTTTAAGTATTTATAACCCAAGCAGTTTACCAGCTTGTAAGCACCTCTATTTCTTATCATGACAACAAAGCATTCTTTGGTTGGAAAACCTTTCTTTTGAACTGTTTGCATCACAAGCTTGAAATAACTGTGGATATTAAAAGTTCATATGATCTGCAAGGATTTACATGTTAAAAATTTATTCTTGGTGTTCTTTAAGTTGATGGGTATTTCTGCCAAATACGTCATCCTCATAATACAGGCAACTAAGCTGAGATTTCTCATCACATGGAGACTGTTAAAGTATGTGCTGAATTTACTATTTTAGAAAATGGCAGCCCTCCCAACTCAGATACTATGGAAGCAAAAGCATCCATATATGATCCTCCTGAAATCGGAAGCGTTAACCAAGGGGAGATACACACACAAAGAACAAACAGAGAATTAAAAAACTCTTTTCACATATGCTGAAAGTTGAATTAGTAATTCTTGCATATATTTACCATCCGGAGTATAAGGCTATCCTAGACAGTGAAAAACACAGTAAAATAATTTAAAATTGGAATGGTATGTAACTATACCCACATTACCAACAATATGCAAAACTGTAGAAGTTAAAGTGGTGAATGTATTGACTTTCAAAATCTGGTTTAGTTTATTTAAGTACTCAGTCATTCAAATAAATTTAAATTGCAGTGATTTCACATCCCCAAAGCTGCAGCACTTCAGACTTACCAGTGAGTACGCCTACATAGCAAAAGGCATAGTGAAATATGTCAGCATAATGTGGGTTAATTTTAGTTCCACTCTCTGATACAACCAAATCATTTGCAGTGTCAAGAACTGGATCAGTAACTGAGTCATATTTTTCAAACCCTAAACCTGTCAACTAGAAAGAGAGAAAAAAAACAATTAACACATTTGTAACTTATGGAACAAAATTAATGAATTCACATGTCAATCAGCATAAACACATATTACTAACATTATTAATGTGAACATTTCTATATCCCAACACAAGATATGATTAAAAAAGTAAATTTCTTGGAGGGATCCAGTGCTCCACTATCATCTTGGCTATAACTTGCATCTAGCTCACTGACTGAGATTCATATTAATTACCTGTCCTGAGCAATGTACCATCACCAAACAACTGGGATGACAAACAGCACAACTCAGAGAAATGTCACAGCACAAGTGGAGGGAGCCTGAGGTATAATAGGGTGCTATAGGTATAATTTTGCAAAGTGGAGGGCAGTCTCTGAAAAGCATTACAGGAGAGGGTTTGTATGGCTATTCCACAAAAGGTTTTTATTTATTTATTTAAGTAGACTTTGCAGTCAGTTGTTCCAGCCATCCCTCAGAATTATGAACTGTTTGTTGACCTGGTGAAGTGGACATCCAGGACTAACAAATGAGCTGAAGGATTTGTCTGAGAGATATTGCAAACTTTCCAGCACAAACCATTTTAGTGAGAAGACAACTGAATTGGGAGATAATCTTACAAGAGCCTTAATCAAAGCTAGAAAAGAGAAATTGGTAGAAACTGGAGAAAATGGATATGACCCATAGCAGCAAGATGGTCTGGAACTTGACAAAAAAAACTTAATGGCGAACCCAAAGCTAGTAGAGCAAGAGAAAATGTTACACCTAACAAAATAGCTAACCAATTACCAGTTAATAGCAAACCTGAGAGGAGGAGTAAGTGGATTTTTTTTTTTTTTTTTACTTATGGTTTTACGCCTTGTCAACGTCACTAGAGGTAGGATGAGAATGGCGAGAAGGAATAGGAAGGAATTCGGCCATGGCCTTTTATAAGCAATTCCTTGGAGTGATTTGGGGAAACCATGGAAAATCCAAATCTGGATGCCCGGATGGGAATTCAAACCAGCGTCCTCCTGAATGTGAGGCCAGAGCGTTAATCGCTCACCCACAATGCTTGGCAGAAAAAAACTTCAAAAGAGTGACAGACAAAGAAAATCTGATGAGTGTGTCATTTAAGGTGGAAGAACTTGAAAATGTTTTAAAGAGTATGGAAAATGGTAATGCAGGGATTGACAATTTTTGCACGGAACAAACAAAAAAAAAAATTGGACTTAAAACAAAACTGTGGATTTTGAATACATATGTTTAGCCACTGCCATGAAACCTACTCTATTCCTAAAATATGGAGAAAATCAAAAGTTATTGCTCTTCTGAAACCAGGTAAAGATCCAGATAAGCCAAGAAGAGACCATCGTATTTCATTCCTTTGCTATTTATTTAAGCTTTAAATAGTTAATCCTATCTTGAATAGGGCCCTTGATAGAGCTAAAACTTATCTCACAACAAGCAGGTTTCCACCCAGTGCTAAACTTGATGGAACATATAGAAGAGGCTTTCCAGAACAAACTTGTGACAGAAGTAGCGCTGGTGGACCTCTCTGTGGCATATGACACCAATTATCACCAACTACTGCTTACAAAAATGTGAGACCTGTGGAGAGATTTTAGCTAACGAACCATATCGAATCTCTACTCATTAATAGATGTTTCTATGTTAGCCTGGATAACGAGAATAGTAGGTGGAGAATTCAAAAGAATGGATTAACCCAAGGCAGTGTGATATCGCCTATTTTATTTAATATTTACTAAGAAGACCCGTGCCAAAATTTTGCAAATACAAGGTCTATAAATTAAATGGTAATCCACAGTCAAAGAAAGTAGATATAACCTTGAACGAGACTTGTCAGATAGTGACTAGATGCAAGAAACCAACACCAATACACTTATTGTACAAAACAGCTGGATTTGCTGAACCAAAAATATGCCGTAAGTCACTTGAGTACACAGAGCAATTCAAACAAACGTTCGATGAGAGGCACATAATGTTTGGGATACCAAGCTCTCCATCTAGAAGGCTAATCTCTAGGACTCCTTTTCTAAATTGCAAAAATGTCGATCCTCTAAACTGGTACCCAATCTCTGAGGAATAACCTTCTGACATAAAATTGACATGGGTAAAATGGGAAACCCTCAATTTTATTAGAACAGGAGTGGCCCCAGTAAAAGCTAACATGTATAAATGGGGTCTGATAACAGATGACCGATGTGAATGTGAAGAACAGCAGACCATGGATCACTTCTGTGCTGCCAAGCAGTGCCAGTTTTCAACAAAACTCAAAGACCCTTGAACAGAAAGAGATATTGACAACTTTGTCCAACACAAGGCAAAAGGATAATGATGTTCGGACATGAAAAAGTAAAGTAAGTTGTATATTTATTTGTGCAGAGGGTCTTAGAAGGCCACCCAGAAGTATTTGGTTATTGTAATTTTGTTGGCGGATGACCCAAAGTGGCTGCTCAAAGTATTTTATTGGAGGAAGTTAGTCTTTGTATGTAACTAATTTGTCAGCATGGTATGGTAATCAAACTTTGTGGGCTCATGTGGAATCGCGAGTCTCCATATTAGTTGATTTTAATGGGCAAGCCAATCAAAGATTAAATTTTGGGGGTCAGTATAACTTTTGTAGAGTGACAAATCGAGTGGTCAGAAAGTGGCACAATCTAATTTGAGCATAAGGTTTTAGCCAGTTTGTTATTGCAAATGGGCTCCATACGAAGCTAACATTCTTTATGGCATATGGTTTACGAATTTTTTCATAAACGTAAATTGATCAAACTACAGTGTAATTGTAGGAGAAAATTAAGAAAGCACGCTAGTAGAGATGCAATTGAGGTAAGAGCCAAATTCCCAAGTGTTGGGTAAATAATGGACAATTAAGTAAAAAAAAATAAAAAAAAAAAAAAAAAATATGGAAATTCAACCTAGTGATCCCATGTGGTCAGAAATTTCCTGAGAAGTTAGATTTACATAATTGAAGTTGGTAGCCTGATAAATACAGGACAAATTCTGAATTAACAGCTGATTTATTCCACAGTTTGTTCCCTTTATAAATAATTCTTAGAGTTCAAATGGACTTTAAAATTTGAAAGAGTGGACCTTTATGGGCTACCAACGATTCTGGTACTGTTTTAATATTATTTATTTTCTAAAAAGCATATAACCAAAAAGAAAACTGCAAACTGGTAGTATGAATGAAGGTAATAGATTTGAATTATTGTTGCAGAATATAGTTACAGAATGTGACAAACATTTTCTCTTGGGACAATTGTTTGACAAAAATCCACTGTACTATTTCTGAAACTATTTGACGACATTAATTAAAATTAATGTTGGTGCTGTTTTCTAAATAATTATGTTATAGATTCAGCCCCATTTGGGGAGAATAGGTTGAAACAGTGGTAATTGTGTGATCAGTGACTCTACCTATAATTGTTTAAATAACCAAAAATATTTAAATATGATATTACTAAAGGAAGTGGCTTTTAGGCAATGTAGATAACACCATATATCAAAAATGAATCCATCACTCACCTAAGTTGAAGGCAGGAGGGTTTCAACAAACACACAATACAATAGACGAACATTTTTTTTTTTTGCTGTTTTTCGACTGGTTTGATGCAATCTTCCATCCTTTCCTATCTTGTGCTAACCTCTTCATATCTAAATATCCCTTATAACCCATGTCCTCAATTAACTGCTTCATATATTCTAATCTCTGTCTTCCTCTACAGTTCTTACCTTTGACTGTTCCCTCCACTAACAAATTAACCAATCAAGCATGTCACAAAATATGACCTACCAACATGTCTTTCTGTAAGCTTCTTCCACAAACTTCTTTCCTCACCCATCATTTCCAAATCTCGTCCATTTTGAACTTGGTCTGTCCACTTAATTTTCAGCATTCTTCTACAAACAAAACTGTACAATATTATGTTCATCTTGCGTTTTATGTGTTTGTCGAAAAATAAATAACAATTTGATATGGTGACAGAAGATTGGATTTATCTATTCTAGAAACAGTAAATTCCAACTCCTGCAGGACTGAATACTATTGTTTTAGTAGTAAACCTGTTACAAACTCTTACTACAGAAGTAATTGGTATGAAAAACCTGTTTTTTGACCAGTGTTCTTTTGAAGCCTTCGTTCAAGATGATTATGGCTCAAGTCAATTTAGGATGCAAGGAAGTTACTGTAATACAGCCAAAGGAACATTTATGAAGAAATTTATCTAAAACGTGCAGAAAAGTGGAAAGGTTTCTCAGTAGAAGACTTGTTAATGGAACAGGTCTTGTAGCATGGCCTGCTGCGGTGATAGAAATCTTTACTGGTTTTAGAAATTTTGTGCTTTGATACTTATGCATGTGTGTGGAAACAGAGTAAGAATCTCATTTTCGGGTAGGATTTCAGCACTTCAAAACTCTAGCACAAGACCGTTATCCAAAATTTTGATCTTAAAAATAACTTACTAAAAATAACTTACACTCACCTTAAGTGTTAATATCATCTGCACCAAATTTGTATGTGCAGGTGGATATGGTATACCAAAATAAACTGTTGTTCGGAAAAACAACAGGTATAAAAATAAAAATCCAAAATTAATCACATGGCAGTACCTGGAATAAATAATTTTTTAATTAATATAATTTGAATGAACACAAAAATGACTAATTTTCAATTATTTGATTTGCCTATGAGGAGCATGTAATTCTAATGCAAAACACTATTAAATGAATTACTGTCAAGAAGAATCGTTGATGAACATGACAGTTTAAGCAGATGAGTAATTATATTTAAAATTCTAAAATTTAGAATGTTTACAGCTCAAGGAATGGGTATGAGTTCAAATAATAAAATATAAACTTGTCAGGATAAAGACATAGAACATTATACAATCAGTTTAAATGCAGTGTCACCAAAATAACTAGATTACTGCGAGTAGACGGTATGATAATATCAAGCACGTGAAAAGCACCAAATGTGTGATCAATTCAAGCACTTTCTTGCAAACTGAAAGTAACTAATGGTGATAAATAATGCCTTATGGAATTGTTTGAGTAACAAAATGACAGCAAAATCATTGAATGGCATTAAAAAAAAATCAACAGTTTGGTAAATTTAAACTTTGTTATTAAGTAAATTGTTCAAACCATGAAGTTAACATGCAGCAGAAAATTATCTTATGCCTCTGTAACCATCACATACAATACTTTAAATTCTTTGCTCTTTTGCTTATGGCTTTACACCTCTTCGATGTCGAGGTCATTAGAGGTGGGAAAGGATGGGGGCAAGGAATGGGAAGGAATTCGGTCATGGCCTTTTGAAGGAAGCATCCCAGCATTACCCTGGTGTGATTTGGGGAAACCATAGAAAACCCAAATCTGAACGCCCGGACAGGGATTAGAACCCATGTCCTTCCGATTGTGAGGCCAGAGCGTTATCCACCACCACACTTAGTGCTTTGCAATTAATTCTCCAGATCAATTTAACAATAAGAAGTAAAAGTTCTAAACCAATAAAAAAAATTAGAGCAAAATATTGGTATATGCAGATATCCTTTATCACTTTCCAACCAAGTCATTGTCTTCGTCAGAATTATAAAGATAATGAATTGACTAGATAAGAATGATTTAAGCATAAGACTTTTTCATTAGAGGCTGGTCTTATGAACACCCCATCACATTTTCCCAGGAGTGATTTCAGGAAAGAAAGGAAAACTGGATCTGGATAGAAATTGGAAGCAGCAAATGTGGCTTTTTTTTTGGGGGGGGGGGGGGCAGATGTGTTACTATCTGTCTGCAAAATGTGTAACTTGTGTTTTGAACAAAGAGAGTTTTTTTCTTTTGGTGAAATATTTATGAACCAGAGATTGGAAACCATCACAGCACTCACCGAGATGATTATGGGAAAGTGTCTTAAAAATTACAATAAGGGCAGCTGTTGCATCTGGCCCATTGTACCTCCATGATCCAGGGTGGTGGCACTTTCATGTGCACAGCCACTCTGGTAGGTACTCTGAATTATTATTTAGAAAATACTGAATTAAGTTATGAGGGGTAGGGGCCTATCTAGTTAGCAAAATGATGTCCAAGAAAGGTAAATTCTACCAAAAACTGTTTATTGCCTTTGAAAAGTGTTTCCATAGAAAAAAGAACATTCGTAGTATAGGGAAGTGTTAATAATATATAGGTAACAGCAAAGGAAATTTATAAAAATGTCAAATTTGAAAAAGTTATGCATTCCAGAAAAGAAAATTGCCAATAACACGCAACTCAAAATAAAAAATAGGGTTTTCCAAAAAAAATTAAAAGTATGCATTTTTATTTGTTTTATTGATTATTTCTTTCTAGTTGATGACCAAATTTCCCATTGTTATCAAATCAAAAAATAATTTTCTTTATCAACTGTCTGGTTTTAAATCAAAGGAGTGGTGACTGTTATTAATTACCTATATAAATAGCAAATAGCTACAAACAGCAAAATACACCACATTTATACTAAACTAACAGACCCGGCAGACTTTGTCCTGTTCAAACATTGTAAACCCAAAAGTTATAGAATTTATTAAATAAGAAGACGTGGCATTGTTCTGTGATAAGTACACAACACATAAATATAAGCTGTTCAGTAGTTCATAAGTTGCATAGAATCATAAATTTAAATTATAAGGAAAGGGAAAATTACTTCTCACTCACCAAAGTTGAAGGCAGCGACGGGTGAAGAACATATATGGTGAACACAAGAATACACAATATTTCGGTTTTATACCTTATTCATACTGAAGGAAATGAGTCATGTGGTTCAGGAAATGTGCACATGCTGAAGTTTATTACATGACTAAGTGCATTATCGATATGGTGGGGGAGACAGATGTTATATATAAATATGTATAAATAAGAAAAGAAAGGAAAATTAACCCACCACATACCAAAGTGGACGGCTGCGATGAGAGGGAACACTTATGCTGACAAACAACTACACAATATTTCGGCATCTGCCTTGTTCACTAATAGAAAAATGGGCCATTAGGCTCGGTACGTGTGTACACAACGAACGTTACCTAATGACTAACCGAGTAGTGGGGGAGGGTAGAGGAACGGCTAAGGAGTAGACTATCGATATATCAAGAAGTAAATTTCGTGTAGAAGATTTACGGAATGGTCACAGTTTAATTACTAAAAGAGATGCAGAATTTATAGTACACTAGCTAACCCAGCAATGCTTCACTATTGCTGGACTTGATTAAATGAAAAAATATTTACATATAAATTTTAAACTGCTGTTTCATTCATTTTCAGTTGGAAAGGGTGAGAGGTGATGCGCTTTGGAAAACATATGCAGGCAGTATTTTTCTGTTTGTTTCAAAGTATAAGTGTACAAATTCTTATCTAAATTTGATAAAAAATGTGGTTTGCCTAAATTATGGGGTGAAAACGTAATGGGGTTGGAAAGGGGGAGAGGGGATGAATATTCGGAAGCCATACGTAGGCAGTATTTTTCTGTTTGTTTTAAAGTATATGTGTACAAATTCTTATCTAAATCGGATAAAAAATGTGTTTTGCCTAAATTATGGGGTAAAAACGTAATGGGGGTGGAAAGGGGGAGAGGGGATGAATATCCGGAAACAATATGTAGGCAGTATTTTTCTGTTTGTTTAAAAGTATAAGTGTACAAATTCTTATCTAAATCGGATACAAAATGTGGTATTGCCTAAATTATGGGGTAAAAACGTAATGGGGGTGGAAAGGGGTAGAGGGGATGAATATTCGGAAAACATATGTTGGCAGTATTTTTCTGTTTGTTTTAAAGTATAAGTGTACAAATTCCTATCTAAATCGGATAAAAAATGTGGTTTTGCCTAAATTATGGTGTGATATGGGGAATAGGGGGTGACTTGGAAATTTTTTTTCACAGGAACCTTCGCAGACACACACTCGAAAACTCTCCAAAGTTTCATTCCAATCTGATAAATGGTATAGGAATGCATAGAAGACGAACAAACCCACAAACAAACATTGATTTTTATATATAAGATAGTACAGTGTGGCTATCTGAAACTGTTGTGATCCAGCATGGCATAATTAGGACTATGTGTGTTTGTATAGGTGGTGAGGATGTTTGTAAAAATGCTGAATTTGAGGAGTTTCTTAAATACCTTGAAGATGAGGGTGATATGGTGGCATGGATAGGAGACCCAGATGAGGAGGAGAGTTGTGAGTCAGAATGTTTTTCTACTGGAGAGAGAGAGAGAGAGAGAGAGAGAGAGAGAGAGAGAGAGAGAGAGAGAGAGAGAGTGAAAAGGATTATGTACCAATCCCCAAGTTGGAAAATTTTTTTGAATGTGACTTAGCTGATACATTGTTTAGTTCTTTATTTAATGATGGTATTGAAGAAATGGGTGGGAATAAGAAGTTCCCTGAACCGGTTTCTGACTTAGAAAGATATCCTGAAATTGACTTAGCTGACACAATGTTTGGTACACTCTTTGATGTAGGAGGTAATAGTGAAATAATAGTTGCTGATAAAAATAATAATGTTGTAAAGGAAGTTATTGAACCAGATGTTAGGACAGTTGTAGGTACTGATTCAGATAGTTTGTTAGGTTTAGTTAGTAATCAGACAATGGATAGTGGAGTTGGAAGTAATGACAGACTGAACTGCAGTAGTGATGAATGTAAATTTGTATTACCAGTTGATTCAGCAACATTGCTGTTTAGGGACAAACAGCTTGTAAAAACAGAACCATATGATCTGTCAGCTGTTGTATGGTTACACCAAAGTCTGCTGTTTGCAATGATTCAAAGTTTGTATATCTTGAAATATATAGTGAAGCTCTGTGTATATAGAAGTGTAGTATTAGATGGTCATTCAAAAGTAGAAGAAAATTGGAAGGTTCGGAAAAAGTAATTTACATAGTTTTGGATTTTCAGGGAAATCCTGGAACCCACTTTTGTAGTAAGATGTAGGGGCCTTTACCAAAGTCTGGGTAGGGATGCCCTAATGTCTCCTAATTTTTATGAGAATTAGTTGTTGGGATGCATGTTTTGGGGGTAAATGTCTGATTTTGTAAATAAGAGTGTGTCAATAAATGTATATACATAGTTTGTTTGTGTACACCTGTTAGAATAGTAGATTTAATGATCCAGAATGTTTAAGATGTAATAATTCAAATGTATAAAGCAAGTTGAAACAGTTCTATCTAGAGACTTGGTGTTTTCGTGATGTTGGGTTTGGCTGCATTGTGGTGACAAATGATCAGCTGTCAAATGTAAACAAACTGTTGTCATCAACAAACAGACAGCATGTGTGTAACTTAGGCTTAAGGTGGTGGAATTGAATGTTTGTTTTGTAAAACAGTTACTAAGAAAATGACTGGATAGACAATTATTTATTGTAACCAGAATAAGTGTCATGAGCTACGTACAGATGTTGTATGTAATGAAGGCTTGTATATTTGGATTGTATAATTGTAAAAGTTATTATGGTTGATTAATTGTGATCTGTTTATATTGGCATTATGTGTACATACACCCTGCTTAATTTCATGACGGATTCAATCAATTTTAACTAAGTAAAATCAAGTGAACCCTGCGGAGGGGTTGTAACAGCCCTCAAACCTAACCTTTAAATGGAATTGTATTTTATGAAGTATTTGTAGCATGCTAGAGCGTGATTGAAAATGGTTTTGTATATTTGTCTTGTATTTTATTGTAAATCAGTGTAAATGGATTATGTTTTGTGAAAAGAAATAATGAAAATGTCATTTAATACAGCTTGAAAAAGGGAGCAAGGATATCAGACAACCAGGAGAGAAGAAACTAAAGGACGATGAATGAAGGAGACAGTACCAAGAGCAGCTTACACAGGAAATACGTAGGAATAACTTAAAGTTTGTGGAGATGAAATGGGATCACTTTATAACAACCCTGGAGAAAACATCTACATCTACATCCATACTCTGCAAATCACAAACATTGTGGGTGGCAGAGGGTGCTAAGCACCAATCCTAAACCTGCGCATTCCAATCCCGAATAGTGCGAGGAAAGAAGGAATACATAAAAGAATCAGTAAGGCATCTTATTTCTCCAATCTCCCTCCGGTCATTGCAACTTAAATAGGTTGGCGGAAGAAGTATTTCATTGCACTCGAAATTAAATTTTTTTTGCATATTCTACAATAAATTCGAAAGCAAGCTACATCGTCTGTCTTCCAAACCATCCCAGCCCAATCTATGTATCAATTATGTGACGCTTTCATAAGGGCTGTAACAACAAGTAATGAATCGAGCGGCTCTCCTCTGCACCCTCTCCACTGAGTCAATCAGAACCTTGCGATGTGGATCCCAAACTCCACAACAGTAATCCAGATGCGGCGCACTAGTGTTTTATACGCTATCTCCTTTTTATGAGCATTACAATTCCTCAAAATACGACCTATGAATCGTAATTTAGAATTAAGCTTTGCCTATGACGGAAGTTATGTGCATGTCCCATTTCATGTTGCTTTGTACTGTCACCCCCAGATACTTCACGGAATCAACCGTGTCAACAGCTGAATTGTTTATTTTGTACTCGTGAACAACCTGATTCTTCTTGTTACTTATCCGCATTGCCTTGCACTTTTTGCAATTAAGTGTAAGCTGCCATTTACGGCACCAATCGAAAATAGCATCCAAATCGCTCTGAATTTCTAAGCAATCGTCGGAGCACCTTATTTCCCTATAGATAACCGCATCGTCGGCAAACAATCGCAACCAGCATTTGACGTTGTCACCTAGATCGTTTATAAATATTAAGGAAAGAAATGGACCTATTACACTTCCTTGAGGAACGCCCGAAGTAACATTTATCTTAGAAGAGGCTTCCCCGTCATCAACGACATACTGTGATCGACCAGTTAGAAAATCACATATCCACTTGCAAATCTGAACCGAAATACCGTAAGCTCGAATCTTCGCTAAAAGTCGGTTGTGTGGCACAGAGTCAAAAGCTTTCTGAAAATCCAAAAAAACTGCATCAACTTGCGAACCTGCATCGATAACTTTCATTATGTCATGGGAAAATAGTTTCAATTGTGTTTCACACTATCTCTTCTTCCGAAATCCGTGTTGACACGGTGTAAGTAACTCGTTCTCATCTAGAAACTTCATAATGTATGAGCATATGACATATTCCAGAATTCTGTTGCAGACCAATGTTAGAGATATGGGTCGATAATTCCTTGTATCACTCCGATCTCCTTTCTTAAAAATGGGAATTACCTGGGCTATTTTCCATCTAGAAGGTACTTTTATCTCTTCTAGTGATTTACAGAGTATATCTGACAGAAATGGTTCAATATCCTCGGTGTATTCAGAAAATACTCTTACCGGTATACCATCGGGACCCGGCGCTTTACCCCACTTCAGGAGTTTTAATTGCTTTACAATACCAACACTATCAATTTCTATCAGATCCATCTCTAATTCCACACGATGTGGAAAGGTGGGGATGTTTTCCATGTTTTCTCGCTTGAATGAATTCGGTGTTAAATACGGTAGCCTTGTCGCGGCTGTCTTCAACTTCCCGTCCGTCTTTTATTAGAACTGGCTTATTGTTCCCACTACAACTAACTTTTTTTTACATACGACCAAAATTTCTTAGGGTTTTCAGTGAGGCTCTTAGAGAGAGAATTGTCACGAAAGTTATTAAAGGCCTTACGCATCGCATTATTAACACGTCCCCTTATATCCTCTAACTTATCTAAATCAGTCCGATGCATTGTCCTTTTTGATCGTGCATGTATTTTCCTTTGCTTCTTGAGTAACCCTTTAACCTGCCGTGTGTACCATGGGGGATTGTTCTCTTCCCTGATTGTCCTTTTCGGTATATGCAAGTTCATACCTTCCGTGACTATATGTAGGAATCGAAGCCACCTCTCTTCAACGGTGCCTCCTGCTGCTAAGAAGGTGTGTTAATTATGCCTCAAATATACTCTAAAACACTCTTTTGAAGCCTTTTCGAATCTGTACATGATCCTCTCTTTTCTCTTTCTGCGCGTGGTTGTTAGTTTTACTGTAGCAATTACAGGCCTATTTGTAACAACTATATCTAAAATATTTTCGTTACCGTTGATGCATCGCGTTGGTTCAGTTACGAGCTGTTCAAGATTGTGATCTGAGAAGAGGTCTAGAATGATTTCGCAAGCTGCTTTATCCCTACCTCCAGTAATGTTAACGTAATTAGTCCAGTCGATATCTGGCAAGTCACCTCCTAGCATTATTGTATGGTCTGGAAATTGCCGTGCTCTATTATTTACATTTGTTTTGGAAAAAAGTACCATCATACGAAGTTACAAAGAACATGTGTGATATTATGGACTACCACTAGAAAGAAAGCCAAGAAAACACGATGACAAAATAAACAAAAGGCAAAAGGTGGAAGGTGGAAATAAAAAGACGAAGACTGAAATAGGAACAAAAATGACAAAACAGAAGGAAGCTGTTAGGCAATATATAGATTATGGAAACAAAGAAACTGCTGTTGGGCACTAAAAATAAGATATGAAAGGGAAAGATGACCCATCACTTACCATAGATGAAGGCAGGAGGGCCAAATAAATGCGACAATACAGTCACACTTATCTCGTCATGAGGTAAGCAGTGGTGTTTGCTCATCCTTCTTTCCAGTCCTACTGAGCTGAATAAGGTTTTAAACAAAAATATTGTAAAGTTTGTTTATATTTTTATGTTCATCTGGCTCTCCTACCTTTATCTGTGACTGATTATTTTTTACCATTCCTTATTTTCCTGGCCTTAATTGTAGTAATACATAAACTCCAACAAAGAACATAATCATCTCACTGTTTTTAGAAATTTTCATTTGTAATTTTTTTTTTAAACTTTATCTGTTATAATTTGCTGCATAGGGACATAGAGATGCTTGCTAGAATATTCACATTTAAATACAAAGGGAGAGGATGTCATCTGCTGTTAGGTAGAGAACCAGCAGATAAAAATAAGGAATGATAGGAAAATAAACCTTTCACTTATTACAGATGAAGGAAGGAGGACATACAAAGAAACATGTACACACTTTACAATATTTCAGGAAAAATACCTTGGTCATGTTAGAGATACATATCAGACCAGATACACCACATGTGGTAGGGCTTGATGGGTAAACGTCTGATTCTCTTATCATATAGCTAACTTCTAACGTGATTAAGGTTTTCTATCGAAATATTGTAAAAAGTGTGTTTTTTTTTTTAAATGCATCCTGGCCCTCCTGCATTCATCTGTGGAAACAGGTTATTTAACTTATTTTCATTGCTTAAGAGTATTTTCACGATCTGTATTATCAAAAAAGTTGGTGAGATAGATGACATGTCAGAAGAAGTTAAATTTTGAGGCAAGGCGCTTTATTAGTAAGAAGTTTGATTACATAATTACATGTCTAGGGCTATCTGGGCCTAGTACTAAGCTTATTATTAAATTCCATATTCTTCAGTATCGTGCCCAGTGCCGGGTGCAGGCCACTTCACCAGCAAGGGCAAAGCAGTCAAACAATCACCAGGTATAGTAATGAGAGGAGCACATAAAATATTAGTTAGTCTGTGTAGGACCTGAGTGTTATAAAGGCCAACGGGACATAAGGAGCAGGAGTACATCAGTAGGAAGAATTTGTCAGAGTCAAGTAGTGTAGAGATGTCTCCCTGGGATGTTCTGCTGATGGACTTGACAAGGGGATATGAATGGGCCACCTCCATCTTTGTTTTCTAGCTGCAAGCAACAACATTCGTCTCTTGGGCAATGGACTACTCCATTAAGATATTGTTCTCGTGTAGAAATTCTTTTTATGAAAAGGTAATGTAAATACCCTGTATGTAAGCCAGTGCAGTGTTTCATTCCATTAACATGTTATTAGCTAACCCTTGCTCTGCACAGGTATTACTGTCTTTCTGAAAGCAAAATGTTATTCAGTCTATCTATCCACTCATATTCCCACTACTGCTTGGGAAGTGGGAGCCCTGTAGAATCTGGACTTTAGCAAGGCATGTGCAGCAGGGCTAGACATCACCCTTTTACCGAGCATGGTGGTGTAACGGCTGGCCTCGCATTCAGGAGGACGGCGGTTCGAATCCCCGTCTGGGCATCCAGATTTGGGTTTTCCATGGTTTCCCAAATCACTCCAGGCAAATGCTGGGATGCTTCCTTCAAAAAAGGCCATGATCGAATTCCTTCCCATTCCTTGCCCCCCATCCTTTCCCGTCTCTAAGGACCTCGCTGTTAGAGAGAAGGTAAGCAGATAAAAAAATCACCTTTCCCACAGCATCATGGATGTAACTAAGGTGGCACTCAGTGGTCAAATCTGTAGATGTGCTCTTGAGGTTCAAGAATTGGAACATAACCACAAAATATTTAAAAAAAAACCTCCATCTCCCCATTACTCAAGATTATTATTTGCTGCCATTTCTATTGAATCTTCTGCTGTGGTAAGTGATGTTTTCCCTGTCTCGAATTTGCTGCTATAGAATGGAGTTGCGAGTCAAGTGTCATCATGATTATGATAGGTTATAATATCAATGTTTGGGTACACTGTTGGTATTACATGAGCAGTGCTTATCTGAATGAATTGTGATTGAATAATTTCATTGAATGTTGCACACAATTACACTGCGAGTTACAGTCACTCAGAAATGATCATTCATGAAGAGATCATGACTCTCCACAAAGAACAGTAAAGTTACAGTAAAAAAAAATAAGATCATGCAGTGATTAGACAATTTTCCATTTTAAACCTATCTTCTGCAGGAGAACAAGAGGGTTGCTAAATGGAAGTTGGAGAGTAACTTCTTAATTTTATTTAACAGTGAGGTGGATTCAAGCTAAGAAGAACATACAGAGAAAGCGAAGGAATAGGGTTCAGTATAGAGAAAAGACTAGAATTATTTTCTGTAACCATTTGTATTCTTGTGTGAATCGAGACTTTTTGGCATGTGGTTCTAGTAACTGCCAGATGCTATGAAATCTTCATTGTCATTTTATATTCTTGTTTACATCAAAAATACTTCAAATGTTTTTAGTAAGAAATCCTTACATTCATTTTCTGTCATTTTAGAACATGCCCTTAAATGTTGAATTAATCCATCAGAAAAAAATCTGTTATATTAATTAAAATGATCAAAGATTCAAATTTGATTGCACTGAATTGTTACAGAAAAATTTGGAACTTGTATAGTAAATAGAGACCAGATTATATGCATTTGCATATTAAGCGCATTTTCACCGGTTATTGCATATTTTACCTAAAACTTAGTGATGATACATATTTTTGCTATATTTTTTTTTTGGTAGTTTATCCTAGAGTCCTCTTGAGGTTTTGTACATATTCCTTGTATCTGTATGGTTAGGTAATATGGCAGCCACACCTCCCCACTCATTTCCGCCCGGCGTCACTTCAATGCGTGGTGAAGGTCCCTTATGGAGATCCATATATTTCTTACCTCCATGCGGCTCGCTGTGTCATAGCTGGCTACTCTTGCGCGTGGGCGAGGTCACCAATGAAATAAACACATGTAAGCAACACCTCACTCACTCAGTGGCCAACCATCTGCCAACTTTGACAGTCGCTCAATTTAAGCACAATATTTTTTAAAAAAATAGTGTGACTTGTGTTGTAAAAGAATGAGTTATCATACAGAAAGATTTATTGTGGAAATTGAAAACCGTCTGTGTTCGTGTGATAGTGCTTCAAAAGATTATTAAGCCTGTAATTTAAAAATTAAATGTTTGGATGAAATAATTAATTTATTCAAAGACGAATGACGAACTAAGGGGAAAAGTGTAAATTTATTAAGTTTTATTTATTTAAACACAGTGGTAATGGGTTTTCGGTCACAAAATATTCTGCTAGTTTGTCTTGAACTGTGAGTGCCGTTCTTCTTCTGTCACGATCCTGACCTGTAACCGGTTCAAATCCCGTTACATTCAGAGTATCTTCGTAAGAAATTCCATCTCTGGAATGTACGAAATTGTGAAAAATGCAACATGTATATACAATATTTTTTGCTAAATATAAATGTACATTCATTGGCCTGTAAAATATCCTCCACTTGTTGGATAATATACCAAATGTGCATTCAATGTAACGGTGTGCTCTTGATAATCGGTTATTTAATATTTGTTTCGCGTAACTGAGATAATTTCCTCCGTACGGTCTCAAGAGGTTTTCATGTAAGCCAAAAGTTTCATGCCTCCTATCATGTATGGAAAATTGTCGCCATTTTCTATCTGTGATTTGGTCTCAGAAATATTTAGAGATTTGTTATTGAGATTAATGTAAAAAGCACTGTCTTTAAAAATGTCTGAATCACTACTTTTCCCATACCCCCCAACATCTATGTAAGTGAGATTGTACAGTAATTAGCATCACAAAGAGCCAGTAAAAAATTGAAAAATAATGTTTATAATTAAAGTATAATGATCCGGTATGCATAGGTTGAATAACTCTCATTTGTCTGCCATCCATGGCACCAATGCAATGGGGGAAGTTGGCGCTGACTGACTAGACACTCTTCATTCATGGCTTGCCTACTCTGTTTGGTGACCTGTGGTTGCCGAAGGTAGCCAAAACTAAACTGCTGGCCACGTTGCCATGGCGTTCCAGTCAGGTAGCGGCCTAAAGACGGACGATGCTGTTCAGCGTCGCACTCGCCAACTGCAGCACTATTCCCTCTGTACAAATTACGCATTCTATTGTTCGCAGGCTCATCTCATGTTTAATTTTTATTTATTTCTACAAAGTTTAATATATACTATGCCTCCCTAAATAAGGTCTTTTTGGGGATGGTGACTACACTGGAAAATTTACATACAACAGAAATGATTTATACTGTTGATTTTGCGAGAAAAATATTTCGTACAAAAAGAAAGGCCCAACACAACAACTTTTAACAGTGGCAAGTTGCAGCAGCAGCAAAGGCAAACCAAAAGATCACTTAAGCATGGATCTATGTCAACCATCGTTTGCAAGTAATGTTCCTCTTCACAAACTTACAAATCCTGCCTTCAAAGATTTTCTGCAAAAATATTGATTGAAACAAAATAGCTCACATGAATCAAAATTTCATAAAAATTACATACCAACAATTTACCTATATGTTATTGAATAAATACACAATGAACTCATGAATAGCATTATTTGGATTTCAGCTGATGAAACTATTGACAGTTGTGGTCGTTGCATTGCAAATTTAATTGTCAGTGTGTTAAAACTATAACCTTCTTCCTTTTTCTTTACAAAGAACTTGAAAAGGTAAATCATTCTATGATCGCCAGCTTTGTGAATGGGGGTTGTAAAAAAGTATTTACTGAATCTACTGCAGATGAAGGAGTGTTTATATTTCTCTCAGAGGCTGCTCCCTATATGATCAAGGCAGCAAGAGCCCTCCAAGTATTTTATTCCAATTTTACTCATGTTATGTGCTTTGCTCATGACTGAAAAAGTACGATCCATTTTTAGGAATGTAAATAGACTGATTTCATCCACAAAGAAAATATTTCTTAAGCCACATTGTCATATTAACATCTAAAAAAAAAACCTTGTCAGATGTACCTTTACCTCTGTGACCAGTGGTAACTCGATGGGCAACATGGGTTGAAGCTGTACTATTTTACAATGAACATTTCGAGGCAATTAAAGGTGTAGTAAATGACTTTGATAGTGCAGAGGCTATGACAGTTTGTTCGTACAAGGAAGCATTTAACAATTCTAGTATTAAAACCATAGCTGTGATTAGCATTCATTTTTTTCCACATGCCTGCGAGTATTAAAAAAGCTTGAAACTCGGGGTTTTGCATTGACAATCTATTCTGTTAATGGATAAAATCCGCCAAATGAACTCCGCATTGCCAGAAGTATTGCTTTGTAAACTTAAAGTGCATTTTGAACAATAACCCAGATTTTGAACCTTGTATAAACTGAGAGTTTTATTAATGCGATGGGTGAACTTCTTCCAGAAACAATGACTGCTGATACTCCACCCAATGTCTAATACTGCCCAGTTACATCAGTGAATGTGGAATGGTCTGTATCCACTTATAAAAATATTTTGAGAGATCCAAGGAACAATCTTACTATTGAATGTTTGGAACAGTACCAGATTGTTTACCTTTACAAAAGTAAAAAAAAGTTAAATAATTGTTAATTATCAAATTTATAAATATGTTATTAAACTACTTACCAATTGCATGCTGATTTTGAAATTAAAATTAAAATTTTTATATTATATAATGTTGCATATTTTGACCCTTTTTGACAGTTTTCACACATAATTTAAGCATTTTTCACACACATTTCTGGTTTTTTATGTTGCATGTCAATATTCATGGAACATTGTACTAAACAGGTATTAAAGATTTCATCTTCAATCTGGTATAATTAGCAAAGGGAATTATTTTTGATTTGTTGTTGTAATTATTAAACAGTTTAAATCTATAATATGGTTGACAACTCAAGTGTTGGGTCCTTGTGAATGAGGTATACTAAACCAGTGTCAAATACAATGGACAGTTTCTTTCCTGCAGGAATTACAATTTAATGTTGAAACCAATAATTTATTCCATGTATAAAACTACTAAAAAGAAAATCAATTGGGGGGGATAATGTAAAACCAAAAACAATATAATTTTTTATAAAATCTTATTTAGTGTATCCAGTTTACTGTAATACTGAATAAATTTTTTTATGAAGCTACTGTTTTAATGTGAAAGATAAATGATGTCTTGACCAAATACTGTCATTCTACAGTAGTCTGGCAATTTAATGCTTAACATTTGGTGACTGAAAGGTCCCTGGTTTGCATACTAATCATGAATTGGATTTTAAAAGGCCCTTAATTCGCCTTTTGCCTCTGGCAGTGCTTGCTTTATATATGTGAATTATAACTTTGAGTCATTAGGTAACGTTCGTTGTGCACACACGTAACGAGCCTAATGGCCCGTTTTTCTATTTGTGAGCAAGGCAGATGCCGAAATATTGTGTAATTGTTTGTCAGCATTAGTGTTCTCTCATCGCATCCGTCCACTTTGGTATGTGGTGGGTTAATTTCCCTTTCTTTTCTTATTTATAACTTTGTAAACAGAAATTAATAATAGAAAACATTATTAGACATTTGTGAGATGAACAGATTAAAAATTGAGAGGAAAGGTTAAGGAAAACAATAGCCATCCTGTCATGAGGTAGTTTAGTTGGAACACGGGTGAAGGCATTAAACAATACTGTAGTTATCGTTGTAAGACATTTTGGAGAAAAATTAGTTAATGTAAATTTGTATGGAGATCACACACTTCTTATTGTAGATTTTGAAATAGATGTGTGAAAGACCAAACAAACAGAGAAACAAAAAGTATAAAATTTTGGAGAATAAACGGAAAAAAAGTACTCAGTTCACAGAATTTAGAAGAATAATTATCAGAAAAGAAGACACAGACATTGATAGAAATATTTTTAACATGTTCTGTAGAGACTACTGATAAGTGCAATATTAGGTTAGGTAAAGGGGATATAGGTTCACTTCATAGGAGTTTCACAAAGGATGATAGAGTAGTGACAGTTGGAGGTGCGGGGAATAGTATTGACAGAAATGTAAGTTATAGTATAGGGAGTGACCTGATGAGATGCAGCATACCTGGGTTGAGCTCACGCAATTCCTAAGTCACCATGAGTGAGGCAGATAAATGTGGAAACGCAAGTGTTACTTGGGAAAGGCATTAGTTCTGTCTTGGGGTTGTGCCTGTGAACACCATTGGTAGATGGGGTTTCACTAGGCATGGCCTGTACCTAAATAGAAGGGGCAAGGGGGTAGTTTCTAAGTTGTTAGTTAAAGCTGTAAAGGAGACCATTTCCAGTGTTGATGGGGTCAGGAACGTGCCTTTTTTTTAGGTTAGGGGCTGCTGGTGTAGGAATGGAAATAGATGATTAGAATGATACTGCATGTAGATCCACAGTGGGAAAAATCACAAATGATAAAGAAATTGATGAAGCTGCGGAAACAATAACTGACTGGGGCAAAACTGGGAAGGAGGAGGTTAATGCTGAAACTATAAAGGTAGTATTAATGGTGCTATTGGTGAACTGTGGAAGTTAAATGAACAAATTAATAGAATTTGCAAATTCAATAGAGATACATGAACCACAAGTAAATATAGGGGAAGATTCTTGGTTAATAAAAGAATTACTAGACAATGAAATGTTTCCTAACAGTTACAGAGTGTACTGTACAGATAGAGGAGCAATTGACGGAGAGGTTTTCATACCAATTAGCAAAAACTATTACATTTCAATGATGTTTATAGATCGTGACCATGAGTTGCTTAAAGTAGGTTTTACAGGTAGTAAAAAAAAAAAATCGGGGTTTGCTGCTTACTGCAGTGGATAAATTAACGATGAAATTGAAGCTCTTGGGAAGAAATTAAATTTCTACACAAATTTCAGATGTGAGAATAGACTGGTCAATATTGTTGGTGATTTAAATTTACCAGTTGTAAACTGTGTACAAAATAAGATTAATAACACAAGGGAACAGTGATCTGCAAATACCTTAATAAGAGAAGGAGGGTTTACACAAGTGGTAGAGCAGAGTGGTTGGGAGAAAACATGTTGGATATCTTCCTAATGAAGCTGGATGATTACATTTTCGGGTGTCAAGTAATTAAGGAATAAGTTATAATGAAGCAGTTCGGATGGATATTAGATGATTCAGTAAACTATTAGTCAACATTGAAAGTGGAAATAAGTACAATTATAAAAAGGCACAAATTTCGAATTTGAAGAGATATTTCAGAGAACGTTTCAGCAAATGGGAGGAGGGAACAACTACAGTAGAGTCGGAAAGAGTTCAAGAAGATATTAAGAAAGAGGGAAGAAAAGTTTATTGCAAAACAGAAAATTAAGAGAAGTAGAGAACCTGTGTACGCTAATAGGGAGGTGAGGAGGTAAAAGATGTTGGTAAGAAGAGAACATAACAGAGTTAAGAGACAGCAGGGTAGTAGGGGATATTTGGAACAACTAAACAAGTAATTAGTAATAGCAAAGAAGGTGGTTAAAGTTGCATTTATGAATAGTATTATCAGTGCAGGGGGGCCACTAACTGGTGCATCTAGAAATTTCTATGGTTATGTTAGAAAACTGAGAGGAAGGGAGTGGGTTGAGACAGTTATTGATTAGGATGGAGAAGAACGTACTGAAGATTTAAAAAGGTAGAGATTTTAAGTTTTAAACTAATACATTTCAATGGTATTTATAGATCATGACCACGAGTTACTTGGTTTAGTGAGACAATTAGGAACGTTGAACCAAAATGGGAGGTTGTAAATTGAAGAATGAGCTTAAAAACACAGTTAGAAATGAGCAGACCAAAAAATTTGGTATTCGTCCTGAGGATATCATGAAGGAACTAAGAAATGTGAAATAACATAAGGAGGCATCCATTAATTACGTGAGGTGAAATGGGGGGGAGGGGTGCGGTCCAGTGAAATCTCACGAAACTTCACCAAGGGGGAGGGGAGGGGAGGGAGATCAATGGAAATCTCACATGAGGTTTGGAAATTATAGTAGGATGGTAGAGCTAAAAAAATATATCTACAAAACATGCGAAAGTTGACTTTAGGGGGGTTAATGGTCCAAAAACTGACCTGGGGGGGGGGTATAACCGCTCTTGGAAGATGAAAAAAAGGTCTAAAAAGGTTACAAGGTCGATTAGCATGGGGGAGGAGGGTGGTATCCGTCAAAATCTCATGTTATTTTAGAGGGTGGGGGGGGGGGGTGGGTCCGACCAGATCTCACAAAATCTCACCAGAGGAGGGGGGGTGTCTGGAATTCCAGAAAAAAACACCTCACGTAATTAATGGATGCCCCCTAAAGGGGCTGGTCTAGATAATATTACTACTGATGTCTTAAAGATATTTGGATGTGACATTGTACCTTATCTTGAAAAATTATTTAAACTGAGTCTGAATACTTGTTGCTTACCAGAGGACTGGGAAAGTGTGATAGTAGTATCAGTATATAAATGAGGGTTGAGAAATAAGAGTCGAAAATTATAGGCCAATCAGTTTGAAATAAGCGGTAGGTAAATTACTGGAGAGATTGATATACAACTATATCAAAAATATATGTGAAGAGTGTAACTGGTTTTCAAGTCAGCAACATGGCTTTATGTAGGATATTCAGGCGAATCTCAATATGATATGAATATAAATAATAAAGGGTAGGGAAACTGATTCATCACTCACCAAAGTTGAAGGCTGCGTAGTGTTAAAATATATATGAAAAGAACAACAACATATATAATATTTTGGATTTACACCTCATTTATTTGGTAGGGAATGAGTCATGTGGTTCTGAAGGTGCACGCACACCAAAGATTAATACATGACATATTTTTCACTCATCGCAGCCTTCAACTTTGGTGAATGATGAGTCATTTTCCTTATCCTTTGTTATTTGTATTGCCCAAAGATTTTTCCTTAACATCATTAGTAGGATAAATTCAAGATATTTCTGATGAAATGGACAAGTGAGGCCAAATTGATAGTGTTTCACCTTCAATGGCATTTGATACAGTGAGCCATAAAATAGGGGTAAATAAAGTAAAAACTATGTATGAAATGTTCTCGGATGACTAGCCGAGTTAATGAAATGTTATAATTACACAATATTTCGGCGATCACATTCACTGTTGGGGATAGCGTATGTGATCGCTGAAATGTCATGTCATTATAACACTTCTTTAACTCGGCTAGTCACCTGAGAACATTTCATATATACTCAATGCAGAGAGAAACTGTGGCCTTATGTAAGGTAAAAACCATTGGAGTGGAAGAGAAAGTGATTTGCTGGGTAGAAGAATTTTTAAAAGGTAGAGAGCAAAAAGTTAGTGTAGGAAATGCAGTATCAAAAGAATTGTAAGTAAAAATGGGAGCATCACAAGATAGTGCATTGGGATCATTGCTGTTCATTCTTCTAATGAATGATTGTGATTTACTATCAGAAGATAGGCTGTTTGCAGATGACATAATACTTTATAAAAGGATCAAAATAATAGAGGACCGTAAGCAGCTGCAGGGTGATGTTGACAGGGTATCTAGCTGGGTTGGTAAACATGGTATGAAGGTAAATTCAGAGAAGAGTCAGCTTTTTACATACACAAATAAAAAAACTAAATGTTGATTATGATTATAAGGTGGAAAGGAATTGCTTGCTGAAGACTTGAAATGTAAATATCTTGGCATTACATTTGATAACAAGCTTAACTGGGCAGGACATATTGGTCTGGTAGTAGGAAAACGTTTCAAAAATTCTGCACTTGTTGGAGACAGTGATGAGGGATATAAGAGAGAAGTAAAGGAATTGTATTACAAAACTTTGGTCAGACTATTGCTTGATTATGGTGGTATAGTATGCGACCCACATTTTAAGTATCAAATATGGGAGTTGGGGGGGTGTGTGCAAAAAGGGGCTGCTAGAATTGTTTCTAGAAATTAATGCAGAGCACAATCAGTAACCTATATGATAAAAGAGTTGCAATAGGATTCAATGGAAGATAGGAGGAGGGTGAAGAGATTCATGGGAGTGTACAAGGTGCATATTGGTGATGAGGCATGGAATTATACTGTAGTAAGAATTAGGAGTAATGCCTGGAAGGGAAAGGATGACTTTAATTACAAGCTGGCACTCGATTTCAGGACAAGGGTGAGGGAAGATTTTCTTTTGTAGGTAATGGTGTCACGGATTGGAATAAGTTACCAAGAAATTTAATGAATAATTTACCAAAAGCACTGAAACAATTTAAAGTTGGAATTATAGAGGGCATTGTACAGGAAAGGAGAAAAAAAGGTGCATGGGGAAATTGTCACCAGTGCATGCTCTCCATCTGAATTAAATTATTTTGTTTGGTAGTATGCCAAGAAGGTGGAATGAGAAGTTAGCAAATGGAAGGATGTGAATTCAATACACAAAAAATGTAATATGGAGAATGTGAGCATGATGAAGATAAGAAATAAAACAGCAAGAAAGATTGTCATAGTATAAATGGGAGTTAAAAAAGTTTTACAATACAATGAGGGTTGAGAAGCAGCTAACTAAAAGATCAACAGGTCTATAAACAGTGTCAGAGTGCACAGCAAACCGAAACCTTGCCGCCAGGTAAGAAGACTCCTTGAATTTACTTTACTTAAAGGGGCGTACTTAAAGGGGCGTCTACACGAGCATCATTTTTACAGCAATGTGTTGCCGGCAAGTATTACGTCTGAGTGGCCGTAATGTTGCAGCAATATGGACCTGTGGCTGGGTAATGTAGCTGAGTTTTCAGGAAATATGTCCCCATTGTTGTCGGTATTTCTTTGTGATGTCGAGTGTGGCCGGCATGTTGACGGTGATACCGCTCGCCGGCCGAACGTACACGGCAACTTCTCTTCGTGTGTTCGAGTCTGATGTGCATATAGGCACCTTGCATGTGTTTTTTGCCAGTTTTTCGATAAAATCTGTGTTGAAATGAATATCTGGTCAACCGAAAAGACCTTAAATTTTATAAATGAAATATACTTACACCCAGAGTTGTGGGAAGTTGAAGCATCCATTTACAGAGACTGAGAAAAGAAGAAAGACAGTTGGAGCTACATTGCCACAAAGTTTTATATTTCCAATGATGAAGCATACAAAAAATTTAAAAGTTTGAGAACATACACCAAGAACGAGTTAAAGAAAACAAAAAACAAAATTGGTAATGCAGGTGGTAAGCAAGTGCTTTCAACATGGTTTGCATTCAATGCAATGTCATCTCGTGATGTTCCCGGTGAAGGGATGGACAGTCAAGATAGCCAGAACAATGCTAATTGAATGACTGAGGTGTCATTTGATCAAGATTCAATTGAGAATGTATAAAACAACAAATCTATTGCTATTGTATCTCTTCTATTTTATTTTTACTGGTTTCGAATAAGGAAGTTACGGTGATTAGCGAATATTCTTTCACACTGCTAGAATACTACTGAAGTTTCATTATTTTTAAAAAAATCATTTGCATGTTAAATTGTTTACATATATGTTTAGCACAGCTCACTTCAGTTGTTATATACGTGTAACCACATAAAATCAGTAAAAGCCTTTTACTTCCTTCAAATGTACAATTGAAATAAATGACAAAAATATAGGCACATCGGATACCAAATTAGGGTAAAATACTTCTCATTCAGAAGGGATAATGAGTCTACCTGTCTCTTTGCTCATACCTGTATAAAAGCGTGAAATTATAGTCAGTTAAATAAAAAGCTGAGTCACATAATAGGCAGATTAAGTTTTTTTTATTTTCAGATTGATTCCCTTTTTTTCTTCTTTCATTTTGCAAGATAACATAGGCAGCAGCCACACTTACTTGGTCCTCTGCCACGGTTCTGATTGCCGAGCACACAATGCGTGTAAATGGGAAATGTTGAGCAATAATATGGAGCATCAAATGTCCAGCAATAGTGGAGCCACACATTGCTGGGCAATATATTGAGCATCTATTGCCGGATATGTTGCCGGGCAATAAATGCCAGAATGTTGCCAGAAAAAGATGCTCGTGTACATGCCCATTAATTTATGTAATTTGTGTTGCCATTGCATGGGGTATTGCCCCTATATTTATAGGTATCTGAACGTATGTTTGACTCATATGTTACTTAAAGTTATAAGGTAGCTTAAGTGGATTGGTAATTATTGTAACTCCTGTAGTAGTCCATGATATCAAAAATAGCTAGTCTGATAAATAAAAAAGTCATTTGATGTAATAGTGCAAATATCATCTAATATTTTAGTAATTAACACCATTATTTGTATGTTTTTGCATTTGGATCTACTAGGAGTATGTTAAATCCTTTGTTTAACTTGAATTTTTCTTCGTACGTGTACACATACATGTTACAACTAGGGTTGTTAGCCCTAGATAATACCTACTACAATTTAATCTGGGATCCAAAGTACAGAAGAATTGTGGTCTACTTCACATTACACAGCAAACTGTGCCAGAGCTGAAGGTTGGATTAAGGGCTTATGAAAATCCCAACAATGGCTGGGATTTGCACCAGAAACCTTCTGATATCCAGTCAGATGCATTGGCCACTGAGTCACCAGATCACTTTCTTTGCCTCTGATCGATAAATATCATCTATTAGTTGATAAATTATTTGAAACATGGTTACTGAAAATCTAACCTTATTGAACTATTGTCTCTGATTGTGATACGACAACTACTTCCCTGACTCATAATCAGTTATTAATTGACACTACCTAGTACCGTATAGATATATTTCATCTGATTATTGATTAATGAAAATTGTTAGTATGATTCAAATTATTTGTAGAAATATTTCAGCTAATTTCGTTACTGATGAAAATCATTTCAGTAATCTTTCAGTCCCACTCTGCATGTTACAGGTTATTAACAATCAAATTCAAAATGTTGTTTTGCTTGATGTTAATCCATTATTGAGATTCTAGGTGTTTCGATAAAATTATCTGTTGTTTTGGGTTGAATAGTTCCAAAACTGTGTAGCACATTATAGGCTCATTTTCAAGATGTAATATTTCCGTAGCAGTTGGCTTGACTCTTGCTGCTACCTGTATACTAAATTGTTATTTCACCATTCTTTAGCAATTGTAGTCCTATCTATGAGTTTTGACAGTTAATAAAAGAATGATTGCTCCTATTTTATTGAGTTATTATTTGTAGTGAAGTTATTTCCCATCCTGTTTAAATAATGTAATCTGCAATCAACTGTTTGACTTTCTAAGTCCAGTTCGTAACATTTCAACTTGTAACGGGACTAATTATATATTACAATTAACAAGTTCACTTATTTTGTCTGTCCTTAATTCCATCCAAGTTGTTTACTAGCACAAAATACTGGCTGTTAAATGGTGAGTGTTGTGGATAGGAAATAAAAATAAATTTTGTGACAGTATTTGTCAAGCAGTTTTGTAAACAGATTTAATACTTGTAACTTTACTGAGTCTCTTTAGGCAGGTAATACTTGTATTTATACTGAGTCACTTTAGGCAGATAAATAATGTGTTAGTTAATGTTCTCATGTCAGAAACATGCATATTTTCACAGTAACAAACATGAAATTAAACTTGTTAGTGTGCAGGTATTTCATTTTAAGTGTAGTTCTGGACTGATAGAGGATTTTTGCTTCTATTCCTGTACAGTCCATTGCTGCAGAATTAATTAAACTACTAAAATGATTTGGTATTTGAAAAATGAAGTTGTAGGTTATGGTTTATAGTGAGGGAAATTGTTACTGTGAGAATATGGAAGACCTTAAAACATATTTAGAAGTAAACTCAAGAATGAATTTTTATTATAGGAAATTATTTACAGTTTTAAAACATATAAATATTTGTACCATACATTTTTCTTTGATTAGTTATAATAGAGGTTCGAGTAGCTGACTAGCCTAGGATAGAGTGACCATAGCTGAGACCGTGTCCGTAGGCCAGGGCAGGGGCTGCGGAGTAAGTGATGGCGGGGGCGGCAGCTGTGTAGCCATAACCTAGGGCGGGGGCGGCAGCTGTGTAGCCGTAGCCTAGGGCGGGGGCGGCGATTGCGGCTCGCGCAATGGGGGCCGCATATGTTGCTCGAGCGTAGCCATAGCCAAGACCAGTACCATAGGCCAAAGCGGGAGCGGCAATGGGCGCTCTAGCGATGGGGGCTGCAATCGGAGCAGCTACAGCAGCTCTGGCTATGGGGGCGGCGATAGCGGCCCTAGCAATGGGAGCGCCGTAGGCGACAGCGGGGGCGGCGGCGTAGGCGATGGGGGCGGGAGCGGCGACAGCCACGGGGGCGGCCACCTTTGCGATGGCTGGCGCGGGGTGGGCGCCGGCCTCCTTGTGGACGACTGCGTTGAAGCCGTTGACGGGGTCAGCGGTGTAGTCGACGGTGCGCACGGAGCCGTCGGGCTCGACCAGGCTGTAGCTGCCCTGCACGACGTCTCCGTCGCGGGACTCCTGCTGGGTCTTGGAGTCGCCGGTAATGGCGTCGGACACGCTGTAGCCGAAGCTGTACTGCGGGTGAGGGTCGTACTCGTCGGCGACAGCTGCAGCGGGGGCAGCTGCGTAAGCAACTGGAGCGGCAGCGACGGCGGCGGGGGCGGCTGCGACGACAGCGGGGGCGGCGTAAGTGGCAGCGATGGCTGGGGCGGCCCCGTATGTGAGTGCGGGCGACGACAGGTATCCAGCCTGAGCCACCGCCAAGGCTGCCAGGAGCACGATCATCTGAGGACAGTCAGTTTGTGGAGTAAACCAATTATTCAAAAAATGATATTAATACAAAGAGGTACCGAAGGAAATATTCAGCTGGCGGTAGCAACACGGAAGAGAGGGATAAATGAGTGGTGCAGTGTCGGGCCTTCCAGTTGTTCTCTCGTGAGTCTTGTGAGAAGTTTGAGCGTTCTGGTGGCCCAGTGGTTAAGGCGTCTGGCTGGAGGTCGAAAGGTTCCCGGTTCGATCTCCGGTCTCGGCTGGGATTTTAGAAGACCTTTAAGACTACTTTCACCACTGAAAGAGTCACCAGAACGCTTCCGAGGTTTGGGTCCCACTTTAAACTGCAGGTCCCCTACACTCTGCAGGATTACTGGGATTCGTTAGCCACGAAAAGGCCTAATCGAAAACCCTGTCAAGTGGCGGCCGAACAATCCCTCAGGAACTCGTGGCCAACTATACATAAATGATTTAATTTCTGACGTCGATAAGGCCGCATGATATGAATTAACATGTTCGACACCTATGTTATACCAGCTGTCCAATTTAATGTTCCATCAACTTGACCATATTTTTGGTATCACTGATTAGTCGAGAGCTATGCTTATACCTGCACTTTTGGAAATGTATTTTTATTTCCTTACTACCGATATCAGGTCTAAAAAGGACATTGTGCTAACTCTGTTATTATTGTAAGGGGGACCCCTTACAACTTAAGCTACCAACTCAGTAAACACTCATTCTGTCTCCATGTGGATCGCCCCCATTGTAATCTCAGTCTTCAGTAGTGTCCCACACTGGTATGCAGTCAAAGCCATTCATTCACAGTTTGATTATCCGCGTTTTTTTAGTATAAAATAATTGTAACTAGCTTCTGTATTCATCACTAACATTATTGTAATTTTAAAAACTGCCAATTTATTTGTTCACGCAATGCGTTTGAAACATTTGTCCTTTCAGATGCTTGATGCCGATTGAAAGTTAAAAATAAAAACGTTAGCTCCCACTTGGAAAAATGTCATTTCGCAACTTAAGGTAAAAACAGAAATTATTGACCCTCTATGTTTTGGTGAGTCGTTTCTTTTAATAGCAATGAATTAACTATACGATAAACCAAAAATTCGGAAGACAAAATAAGTAATTCTATGGATTCTACCTCAGTAGGCCTATCAGTAAAAAATGATCCAAAGAGTGACAAAATGAACCCTGCGGTAACCATGGAGGAAGGAAATATATGGAGGAGAAGTGACGTTAAATCTGTGAAGCAGGCTCTAAAATCTCGCGCATGCGCAGTGGCGGCAGCGGCCATATAGCGTTCCCAAACAAATACGATGTTCACATTGTGTTAGATGCTGTTATTATTTCATTTTGTAATGTGTATAAGTGTTTTGCATACGGTTGCACAAATAGGCAAGAGAGGAAAGAACCTGGAATATCATTTCATAAGTAAGTTGAATTCTAATTATCGTTGTTGAAGTGGGTGGTAGGAATTGCAAACTTTGTTGCCTGTCTATAAATATTTAGTCAAAGTTCTCAAATTTTTGTTGGTGTAGTGTAGAAAATCAGCATACCTTGCTATTTTGCACATAATAGACTAGCATTACTTTTTAACGAGTGTTGAAAATGAGATTTAAAGGGGTGTGTTTTACATCGCGATTCAGTGAATTTAGTATTGCGCTTTCTTTCGTCATGCTGCAGTTTATACTGACAGTTTATGATGAAATTAAATGTGTTAAATTATGCTATGCAATCTAGGAATCTTGATGAAGCAAACGATGTTGTTACCGCAAATACAGTTTGCCATTCAAATACACGTGTGTGGGTGTGTCTACATAGTTTGATTCTGTAGCGGCAATTTAATTGAGATTGTGGTTAGGTCTAAATGCAGTCTGTACCAGGATGGTTTTGTTGTTCCATAAGGGACAAAGAGTTTATCTATTACTGTTAGTAATTTCATGAGAACCAAGTTACTGACAAAACGTGTATCGCAATGGAAACTACTTCCAGCTATTCCCAAGTAAGCTTACAATGTATGGTAACAAGATAACTATTTTTATTCTGGTCTAGGCCTGATTCCAACCTAGCCACAAGTGGTAGTAAAAACAACTGAAATATCCATTCTGCATGTCCACCATGTAATTCATTGTGGCTATGGCAGAATTAATTTTTAGTCCAGGCTCCATATCAACCCAATCCCAGTATATCCCGAAAACTAAGCAAGATATCGAAAAAGTTTATTCTTTATTTTCGATTTGTATCGCCGTGTTACATAAGAATCGATCATTAAATTTGACTTTTGCGAAATACTTCTTCTGCATTTCAACTCAAGACACCTCACTTTTGATACAGTATATCTTGAGAACTAGGCGAGATATCGAAAATTTTAATTCTTTATTTTTTATTTGTCTCGTCTTTTTAAATAAAAATCCGTCATCAAATTTGACTTTGACCAATTTTTTCTTCTGAATTTCAACCAAAACCATTTCACATTTGGGACAGAATATCTCGAAAACTAAGCAGGATATCAAAAAAATTTATTCTTCATTTTTTATTTGTCATATCGAGTTACATAATAATCCATCACCAGATTGCGGCGTCACGTTTATCCTAGAGTCCCCTTGAGGTTTTTGTACATATGCCCCCTCCACTCCGGCCATGCCCCCCACTCCTCTTCCGCCCTGCTTCACTTCAATGCGTGGTGAAGGTCTCTTGCGTCGTCTTCATATATTTCCTTCCTCCATGGCGGTAACCAGACAGATCAAAGACCGCAATCAGTAGTGTGTGCTGTTAAGTGGCGCTCTGGTTCGCGACGAAGCAAAACGTGTTTTCCCACATTTCACAGAACGCTATATTAAACATTCTGATAGAGGATTTCGAGTATCAGCAGATTAATTAATAAGTGCAAAGTGCGATAAGGGGGCATCGATAAATTACGTGAGGTGTTTTTACGGATCCCCCTCCCCCCTGGTGAGACTACGTGAGATCTGGTCCGACCCCCGCCCCCTCTGGTGAGATCTGGCCCGTGAGACCCCTCACCCCAGAAATCACCGTTGCAACTTTCTTTTTTTTTTTTTAGGTTTCACCCTTTCAAAGCCGGTTACACCCACACTTTTCGACGAAATACCCCGCACTAAAATCGGCGTTTCCAAAACCTCACGTGAGATTTCCGTTGCCCCCCCCCCGCTCCCTTGGTGAGATTTCGCCGGACCTTCCCCCCCCCTATTTCACCTCACGTAATTTATGGACGCCCCCTAATCGCTCCATAGTACCAACATTGTTTTATAAACTTGAAACGTATCCCTTATAATCATGTGCAAATTATCATTCCATATTCATGGTTTCTGTATTGTCAGTGTACTTATAGAACGTGTCCCCTGCGAATAAGCAGTTTTGACTGTACTGTACCTCAGTTTGCTTTGTACGATATTTCCTGGATCCCTGACAATTGACAATATGACCACTCTGTTTACTCTTTTGAGGAGCCACTGTGCAGCCTGGGTACTAAGAAGCAATTTCCCCTCAGTCGTTGCCGGAACTACAGTCGTAATATGGTATGGTATCTAAACCACGGATGTTTAAAGCGGAACCCGTAAAATTCTCTGGCCTTGTAGTGACTGAACGGCGACCCTTAACCACTGACTTCTATTTTTAATTTTTTTTTTTTTTTAATATCTTCTTAACGTCTCTCTAACAGTGAGGTCTTTAGAGACGGGAAAGGATGATTGGCAAGGAATGGGAAGGAATTTGGCCATGGCCTTTTGAAGGAAGCATCCTGGCATTTGCCTGGAGTGATTTGGGAAACCGTTGGAAACCCAAATCTGGATGCCCGGACGGGGATTCGAACCGCCGTCCTCCCGAATGCGAGGCCAGAACGCTAGCCGTTACACCACTGACTTCTCAGACCACTGCCTTGGACAGTAATCCTATACCATCTGAACAAGTGTTACAGGTGTAAAACCACATTTTGTTCAATTTTAGCGAAATTTAGCGATCACTCACGTGTCCGAATTGGTAGTGCGTATGGCGTGAGGGCTTGCGACACTGTTGATGCTTTCTTGTCCGTCAGACGCGGCCGTTTAGCTTGGCGACCGTAAGGTGTCTTTCGGAAGAGTGGGCTTGAATGGACCGGCAATTAATTTCATCCTCTCCCCTCCTTCATAATTCATTCATTCACAGCACTAACAACACACTAGACTGAATACTTCGCACTCGTAAACAGTAACATACGCTTCAATAACTGGGGAAGGCGTGGGGAAACCACCCAATTAAAATTATGAGAAAGCTGCCACGGAGGAGAAACCGTCTCCAAGGCACCCACCAATCTTGTGTCACGGCGTAAAGAATAATTCTGATCATTATAAGTTATGTTTATAAAAATCTTTCACTGATACTGTGGCAGAAAGACAGAAGTTGTGGAAAAAATAGACAAAACAATTTCGGCAGACTTCAGCATCATCCTCAGTGGCGCATCCAAGATTTGGGTTTTCGGGGGAGGGGGGAGGGCTTGGCAGATTTTGGTTTTGGGGGAGGCTTGAGTGTATTTCGTTTGGGTGGGGGGGACGCTTGAGTCGGCTAAGGCTAGGTTTTGTAGTCATGCCGCCCTTAAAAATCAGTAGAACTAAAAAAAGAAAATAGTCTCCAAATCTAAAAATTACCGATGTCGGGGGTGGACATTTGGGGGGGGGATTTGAGCAACCTAGTCCCCCCCCCTGGATCCGCCACTGATCATCCTCAATATAATTCATAAATGATAAACCATTTTTAACCCTCCTTATAACCCTTTAGGTCGCACCACAGTTAATGAATAAATATGACATGATATTATATCATCATTTAATAACAGAAGATAGTGCGAATAAATGAGGTGTAAGTAAAAACAAAATGATAAATATGAAATTTCCTGTAATTTTGGTCATTAGAAGTCATGTTTACAAAAACCTGTCACGCTTATGGTGGCAGACAGACAGAAGTCATGCAAGAACTAAAAAACAGAAGTCTAGCTATAATAATGTATACATATGTTGAAACTGAAAGCGAGGAGAAGCGCAGCTTCTGCCAACGCCATAACATCAGTGGGAGGTAGCCTGTTGCCCTCGTTCACAACATCTACCCCCACTGCATATCCTTGAAGCACCTCTCCACTGATGCTGCACTTGTCCTCTGCTTCACTTAAGAGATACTTGGTCTTCTTTATATCCTTGGCCAGTGGTTCCCGATTAGTGTTACACGTACCCCCAAGTGTACGTCAGGTTGCTTCAACGGATACGCGCGGTAATCTCTTGGCTTAGGTAAACACTACGAAAGTAAAAAAAAAAAGTATTCAAACATTACTATTGCCAAAATATATTTTAAGACAAACTGCGTGTGTTTGAATTATATTACTGTAATGCTGTGGTCGTGCGAAGCATTCGATTGGGACGAACACATTTATTTATTTATTTATCTATTTATTTATCTTTTCAGCTATAAGGGATACGCGAGACTGATCTCTTTCTTAAAGTGGTAGTCGGAAAAAACTAATTCGGAACCACTGTCCTAAGAGGTAAACACTTCCCCTGCTGAAGAAACTTGCTGTTCGCTGACCGCTATTCTCTCTGTCTGTCAGTGTGGATGAACGAATTAACTGAAAAACTACTCTTCGTGTTTTGATGCGATTTTGAATAGTGTACAGCACAAAGTGTAAAATAGGGCGTGTTTCATTTTGATGTGAAATCGAAAAGCTGACAAATTTAAGATAAAAATGTCCACAAACTGGATTCATTTTTCGTTGAACGCGGAACATCCAAAAAAATACTCGGATTTCGATGGTCTTTCCAATAATGTACAGATCAATAGTGCAGGAGATAATATATCATATGTTTAATTTTCGTATAAAGTTAGAAAATTGAGAAACATAAAAGTTTTCATAAATATATTTTTTGTTGAACACGATTCACGGAAAAAATAGAGGTCGGATTTTCATGTGGTTCTGGATAGTATAATGTACAGCCCATCGTATAAAATAGAGTATGTTTCATTTCGATTTGAAGTCAAAAAGCTGAGAAATTTGAGATAAAAATGTCCACAAACTGTATTCATTTTTCGTTGAACCCGATTCGCCCAAAAACTGCTGGTCAGATGTTCTTTCTGTTGGTCGAAATGTTTGTCATGAGTTCAGCGTATGAGCGGCATCCGCAAATTACCTAGATAATCTGCTCATTACCTACTAGATACTCGTAAAAAAGAAAATAAGATCTTTGCTGGAACAACAGCAACGTTTCTGAACTCTTAAATTAACTATTTATTTATTTATCATATCTTATCAATATTTCCTTAGCGTTTAGGTAATGCAGCCTGGAAGAAAGTGAAACGTAACCACAGCACACGATATTGCGGATTCCCAATTTTCATATCGTATCTGTCGCTATTACTGTGGTCCAGGCTGCATTACTACCTAAATTTAATAAACGTTTTATTTCATATGCATGATTTTAATAGCAATTTCAGCCACGCGAGGTCATACAGGAGAACGGAATGAAATATAAATCAATGGATATGAGATTAACCGACTGAAGAATAGTTTCTATGGTTTTTCACATTAACTCGAGTGCGTTTCCAAACCAATTGTATTACTCAGTAAATGAATAGTACGTGCAGAGGTAATTCCTTGAAGGTGCAGGGTAACTAAATATTCTTCATAACTGTATCGTCAATCGACGTTGTAGGAGGCGGTTTAAGATTACTATAGACAAATTCTTGTATTTCTAAAACCAAACTAAAAGTGGAGGTAGAGGTGGAAGGAGTAGGGAAAGGAAATGAGACAAACAAACTTTTGAAATTTAACTGTACGCAAGCTGTTAATGTGTTAATCGTGAATCCGCACTTTAAAGGAGCAAATCAGTTAATCTGCAGATTACCTAGGTAATACAGGGCACATCAACGACTTGCGAACTTTAGCTGTGACGTATACAGTAACAGTCTATGTGAAGGAAGTTGCAAGCAACTTAGAAACAATTGCAGCCAACATTTCCGATGGTCTTTAGGGAGCGTCCATAAACCACGTAACTCAATATTGGACTCCTGTGAACCCCTCTCACCCCCCCCCCCCCAACCCCGGTCACGTAGCACGTAGCTTTTTTTCCTTTTGATTCCAGAAGACATTTTGTACTGTTGTCTCTTGTCAGACTATTGTAAGTTACATATGGGAATAATTCATTGACGGAAATAAATATTTATATGCTGTTGTGTGTTCTGTGCCTTATTTTAACTATAACAAATAACATGAATGAAAAGCAACGTGGCCTTGCTCGGAAAAGTGCAGCTTTCTACTCAATTCCACCCCCTCCTTTTTTATTTTATTTATTTATTTATTTATTATTTATTATTATTATTATTATTATTATTATTATTATTAATAGACCGAGTCACGTAGTTTATGGACGCTCCCTTGCGAGAGAGATGAGTAAGCTCGTGGGTGTTGCTACCGTACCTGTTGCACCATGGTGGTCTGCTGCAGCCGGTCTGTTGTGTACTGATCTACTTTGCTGTGTTGTGCGCGCCTTTTATGCAGCGGCTCGCCGGCAAATCCCGTCTGACCAGAACTCCTTCCGAGCAGCGTCCTAAACGTCAAACCACATATAATTTAGAGCGTGACACAAAAAAAGAGAACGAATATGAAGTGGAGGTGTATTCCCGGCAGCTGGCGGATTGGTACATGCCTTCGCCATAGCGGCCGGTGGTAGCGCAATACGTTATGCAAATCTCTGGCGGGACACCCAGTCCGAATTCTCCGTCACGATTTATGGACTCGGCACTCGGGCCGTACACTGCGTATCGCGTGGAAAGCGACAAGTGGATTTCTTCATCTCCGCCATTAGGAGCAGGCGTTAAGCTGTTAAAGCACCTGCTCTTGTCGCCTCGTCGTAGAGGTGAGAGTGCTTCCACTTGTTGCCTTCAGAGGACTTAAATCCTAAGAAGGAGCTGTCAGTATTTCACTCAGTTGATTCAGGTCACCGTCAGGTGGTCTACGTTCAGCATCTATTCGAGACATTTGTAGCCTGTTTTCGACAAGTAAATAATGTCAGAGTTACCACAGAAACAAAATCGAATGAATAGCACTAATGCTTTGTACACATTCCTGAGACAGGGCTGCTATCATTTTAATTTAATTGCGAAGGATCGCTTGCACCTGTGGCCGTTTCCCTAAACACCCATTTACACTTTCATTCTTCTTTTTTTTATTTTTTATCTTAAATTATTTGAGTGTAGTTTCTCCCACCCATCCAATTTTCTGCTTTGCGAATTTTAATTTTAAATTGTTTTAGTATTTTTGGAAAATTATTTAATGCTTAAGTTGCTAATTTATTATAATCTCTGACTCCCTTAACTACTAAAGAAAATTTTACAACTTCCTAATGCCTAATATTGAGTGCCAGCTAGCGTTTATGATCATCTCCTCCCTTCCGTACAGTTCTCTTAATTCTTTTTTCAAGATCTCTCCAAGCCATGTCATCAAAATACGCATTGAACACTCCTAGCACCATGGAGGAAGGAATATATGGAGACGAAATAACGCCAAATCGGTGAAACCTCATAAAAATAATCTCGTCTCCTACTGCGCATACGCGGCGGCCATAGGAGTCCCAAAACATTGGGCTGTTTGCACTGTGTATGCTGCTGAGAATATTTCATTTTCTAATATTCTAAAGTTTTCTATAATGCCAAGTTGTGCTTCATATGGTTGCACAAAGAGACGAGATAGGAAAGAACCTGGAATAGCGTTTCATAAGTAAGTCATATTGTAATTATCGTTCTTCAAGTATCTGACAGATAACTGCAACATTAGGGCCATTCGCTATAAATTTATTCATTGCTCTCAATAGGATCATATCGTTCTCAAATTTTTGTTGTTGTAGTGTAGACAATTAGCATATGTTACTATTTTGCACCTGAAAAGCTAGCCTTATTGTAGACAAGTGTTGAAAATTTAATTTAAGCGGGTCATGTTTACATCGCAACACAGTGAATATGGTATTCTGTAGGCTTAACTCAAGTTTCAGTTTACACTGAAAGTGTACGATGAAATTAATTGTACTGAAGATATATGCTGAAATTAGTTGTGATAATTTATGCTACGTGAACAATGAATCCTGATATTGTCAATGTTGTTGTAGCTAGAACTGTAGCCTAAATTGAATTTTGTGTGTTGAGGTGGGCGGCACTATTATGGCCATTGTGATGCTATTTGATGTTTGATTCTCATGTAAATTGACGAAACTAATCAAAAATCAATATGTAATTTTTTTTTGTTATCTCCCTTAGCTCTCTAGATATCAACTATAAAAATTAGTTACAGGTATAGTTCCTTGTGCCTTTGGTGACATTTTTATTCTGGTCCAGGCCGCGTTTTAACCTAACCACAAGGATTAGTAAAAAAATTAAACACCCAATCTGCAAGTGCAGCAAAATCATCTTTTGGTCCAGTTCGCTTCATAACCTAACAAACTCAATTTGGAGACATTATATCTCGCGAACTACGCGAGATATCGAAAAAATTTATTTTTTATTTTCGATTTATATCGTAATGATACATAAGAACTTATCATCAAATTTGACTTTGGGGAAATGTTTCTTCTGAATTTCAACCGAAAACACATAACTTTTGAGACAATATATCTCGAGAACTAAGCACGATATCAAAAACTTTTATTCTTCATTTTTGATGTGTCTCTTCGATTTACATAATAATCCATCATCAAATTGCGGTGCCACGGTGTTATTATGATTTCCTTGACGTTTATGTGCCATTTCCCGTGTTTCTCCGACTTAGCAATATGGCGGCCTCCCCACCCCACTTCTCTCTACCCGGTTTCACTCCAGTGTGTGGTGAAGGTCCCTTGCGTCGTCTCCAAATACTCCTTCCTCCATGCCTAGTACCCTCTTCATCCTCCTCTTGTTTTCCAATGAATCTCAATCCAGTTCTTTTATCGTATCAGTTATTGATTGTGTTTTGCGGTAGTTTTCACAAACATATCTAGCCGCTCTCCTTTGCATCCCCTTCTAGCTCCTCTATTCGACACCCAGAATATGTGTTCAATACTACAACATCCTATTAAAACAATAGTCTGGCGAAAGTTTTCTAACCCCGGATCCCTCGCTTCCCTGGTTCAACCCACCATCGCCGTTCCCAATTAATGAAGGATTTTGTAATATTTTCCTACCGCCTTCCCAACGTGCCCTGCCCAGTTGAGTTTACTAGCAAATGTTACGCCATGATATTTACATTTCATGTCTTCACCACCGTATAATCAAACATAAATCCAATTTTTTATCTGAACCTAATAAGCTGACAAGCTTGGAATTTATCTTCATTTCATGTTGTTCTAACCAGCTAGATTTCCTGCCCAGGTCATCCTTCCCGTGTTGACCCTATTATTAACAACGCATCATAAGTATTTCCATTTTTTATTGATTTATTTATATTTGACTTACCTGGCTGGTTGTGAAAATTTTATCTAGACCGGGAGAAAGATGCTGGTGGAATGCAATAAAGCATTCAGTGGCATTATTCTGAATAACTTATGTAATCTTATATACATATATATATATAAATAGACGTGTGTTTTCATATATTTCACTTTTCAGCCACCACTACCAAGCACAGATCACTGGTCTTTGTGTGTGGAAGTAGCATGGAGTTTCCTGTCGTGCACAACGTTGGCCGAATGGCGATAGCTGTGGGGATGTGGGAGATATGATGATTAAAGTTCGCCAATGAAGGGCGTTTTCATATTTCGACCAAAAATTTGTGTCTTCTTATACTTCTCTTTCCTGCCACAACTACATAGCATAGACCATTGGTGTTTATGTGTGGCAGTGGAATGGTTTCTCCTGTCGTGCACTATGGTTGTTAGATGTGGGTAGCTTTGGGGGTGTGAGAGATATGGGGGTTGAAAGTGGTCGACCTGCGCCAATTTCGTATTTCTGCCAAAGACGCATGTGTCATTGTGTATCACTTTTCAGCGAAAACTATCTATCGCAGATCACTGGCGTTTGTGTGTGGTAGTAACACAGAGTCTCCAATCGATCACAACGTTGGCCGAATTTCGGTAACTGTGAGAGTGTGGAAGATATGGTGGTTGAAATTGGTCGATCAAGGATATTTTCGTATTTCGACCAAAGACATGTGTGTTCGTATATTTTACTTTGCAGCCTGAACTACATAGCACAGATGACTGGCGTTTGTGTGTGGTAATAGCATCGAGTCTGCCATCGTGCACCATGGTGGTTAGATGTCGGCAGCTGTCAATCCAAATTCTTTACAAACACGAACGAAGTCGTGGGTATCAGCTAGTAACAAAATAAATTTTCCTACAAAAAAAAAAAAAAAAAAAAAAAAAAAAGAGAGAGAGAGAGAAAAAAGATTGACATGGTCGGATGTTAGTGCAATTCCTACGCAGACACCAACGGCGTGTACGTAAATTATTTGAATTGCAACTCTCTGTGACAGATAGAACGGCCTTCACAGCGCATTAGTGAGGTTAGCGTTCATTGTTTACAGTCCTGGTGAGATACATAAGGAGCTCGAACAGAACCAGCAGTAAGTTGTTGCATGATACCATATCCTAACTAAACTATCAAATTCCTCATACATCCAAACCTGGTAGCATAGAATCTGTCGCGGTACTGGCAGTATCTTAGCCAGCCGCTCTTATTCCCTCACCTAACTATCGCAAAGGTTTTTTTCCCAGGGGTAAAACCTTGGCACATTTTTCCCTCTGCCCTGTCTCTTCTTTCAAAAGTTTCCGTCTATCTTATCCGATGGTCCCATGTAAACGGGCGGACGCCTGGAGGCATGGAATACATCACAATCCCGTTCCTGTGATCACCTATAGAATTACTAACTTAATGCATGTGCAGAGGCGAGCAGTAGATAACAGGAAGGCCGCCATGCTTGGAGGAGCGGGTTTTGGATGCTCCCCCAATTAAAAAAAATAAAATAAAAAAAACCAGATGTGTAGTGACTTGGAGATACCGCGTACTCGTGTGCAACAGCTTTATCAGCACCTGACAGAGTTTGAAAATGACCTCACTGTGGGTCTCCATTTGGCCGGCTTGTTAAATGTTGCAAGGACCAAATTGATGGGGCATTCGGATGTGTCAGTGGTCCGATGTTGGGCTGCAAGGGAACTCGAGGGCAGGCATACTCGTTGTAAGATTCCTTTTTTTTTTTACTTTTGGCTTTACGCCTCGTCGACGTCGAAGTAGAGGTCATTAGACGCGGGATGCGACTGGGGACAAGGAACTTGAAGGAATTTGGCCATGGTCTTCTGAAGGTACCATCCCGGCATTCGCCTGGAGTGATTTGGTGAAACCATGGAAAACCCAAATCTGGATGCTCAGACGGGGATTCGAACCGGCGTCCTCCCGAATGCGAGGTCAGAGCGTTAACCGCTTTCCCACCACGCTCTGTCTCAAGATTCCTGTCGGCAACTCAGGCCTTAACTCCATCCCAATTGCAGTGTCAGGGCCGCATTTAGGCTCTGTGGGCCCCACATGTGGTGCGGGACCCCCTGTCGGCAGTGGCCCTGGCTGCCTCCCGGCTATGGTTAAATTTTGAAATATTCGAAATTCGGCCCAAAAAATTTATGGGTGACCTTATTTTTAGCTCTACTACTGGCCCAGGCGGAGGATACAGGGTTGTGGTGCGGGCCCCCTCTTTGTGGTGCGGCCCCCTCTTTGTGGGGCGGCCCCTCTTTCTGGTGCGGGCCCCCCTCTGTGGTGCGGGCCCCCTCTTTGTGGTGCGGGCCCTCTCTTTGTGGTGCGGGCTCCTTAGGCTACAGCCTATGTAGCCTATGCTTAACTGCGGCTCTGGGCAGTGTAGATGATATCAAGGACCAGTTACAGCAGTTGTAGGTTGGCTTGCCTCATGAGAGGATACGACGACTTTATGACACCTAGGGATTGCAATCCAGCAAAGCGGGATCCCGCATCATTAGACAGTATGGCGGATCCCGCACAAAATTAAGCGGATCCGCAATCCACAAAATGCGGATAAAACGCGTGTCAGTGCGCGACTCGCTGCCCCACTCGGTCTCTATCGGATGTATTGCACTGTTTGCTATAACCTTCCAGTTGGCATTTGGCGCGTGTGAACAAACGTTTGTTTTTGTCAACCTGCGTCATTCGTAAGTAAATAGATACACTTTTACTTATTCATTTTCGAGTACAAATTTCTGTAATTTGAGTTATGTTGCGTATTTAGTACGATTTTGTAACTATATAATTATTTTTTATGTCCTGCAAACGTTATCTGAACTACAAAGTTACAGCTTTTTATACACGGTTTCATTATTCCCATTTTCTGTATTTGCAGATAAAGTTATTGTGACAATTTCCTTATTTGCGGCTGAAAATTTGATTTTTCGTTGATAGGAAACTAATGTTATCGTAATTTTAAAGATCGCATACCTATTTATTTAGCAGCTATCAAAAGGCAATTGTATATCCTTTAACTTATTGTTGTTTTGGCCGCCTGTTTACATGTGCCGCTCAGGCTATAGATTAATACCTCTTCTCCTTGTTATTATTTCGACTAAAGGCAAAAAAAGTTATTATGAAGTTTTCACGGGTGTATCGACGAATTGTGTTGTAGGAACACCATACTAAGACGGCTGCCTCCGCTGTCTCCCTCACGTGTGAAATCTCGTGTTTTTACAATGAAATCCGGAGATACCACCTATGAAAACTTCACTGCAGTCATTCGCAGAGAAAGTCTCCTTTCTTATATAAAAGTAATAATTTCCACTCTTAAAACGTCGCTAGGCCACATATGTAAAATTAAAATACTTGAGGAATCAGAAGATATAATAATGAATCCCACAAAAACTATTTTTGTAAAAAAAAAAAAAAAAAAGCCAAGTTTCGTGCTTGTGCAGTGACAAAAAGTTATGAGATCTTGTTCTGAGCCAAGTCTACACTTTACAGAGTATATTCACTTCACTTTATGAAACTGAATTCTTTCTCTCGGTGTTATGGAACGTTTATTTAGAATTAAAAAATAAACTCTGGTAACTTGGCCACGAAGCAAACCATGTTTTTAAATTCATGTGATGTATTGAAAGGCACATAATATGACCTAACATTGAATATTTTCCATTTTTATTATTTATTTAAAAATTGGTTTAGATTAAAAAACAAAAATGTAAAACCTAGAAATGTACTTAAGACATGCTAAAAAGTTTTAATATCATTTTGCCAATTAAAATATTGTTAACTATTAATTTTTACCATTTAACATTAAAATTGATTTATTAATTTAATTATCATTTAATTTATTAACGTTTTAAGTAACTATGTTTTAAATATGAGCGTTAAAAAACTGTTTGCGCCAATCCCGCACGGATCCCGCGGGATCCCGCGGGATTGGCGCAAATCCCGCGCGGATCCCGCGGGATTGAAAACACTGCGGGATTGCAATCCTTAATGACACCCCTCCCAAGGGAATCAATGAAAGCATTCAGGCCATAGGAGATGCGACGTCATACAGCTATGTGTCCTCGTGAACTTGACTCGGTTTTGTAATCACTGAAATATCATCGCATACTCTTTCAACTCTGGAAGTTTAATTTCCTTTCCACCTCCCCTTCTGGGTGCTTCAGTTTTTTATTCTGAACGATAGTAAATATCTTAAACTCCTTACACGGCAAGTTAATAACTGAAAACGTAAAAACGTAACTACCCCAGAACATAATAAGTAACTAACGTTATTTTTTTTTTTTTTTTTGCTGTCTTCAGTCTTTAGACTGGTTTGATGCAATCCTCCATCCTTTCCTAACCTGTGCTAACCTTTTCATTTCTACATACCCCTTACAACCCACGTCCTCAATTATCTGCTTCATATATTCTAATCTCTGTCTTCCTCTACAGTTCTTACCTTCGACTGTTCCCTCCACTAACAAATTAACCAATCCAGCATGTCTCAAAATATGACCTACCAGCCTCTCTCTTCTTCCTGTAAGCTTCTTCCATAAACTTCTTTCCTCACCCATCATTTACAAAACTCGTTCATTTCTTACTTTGTCTGTCCACCTAATTTTCAGCATTCTTCTGTAGCACCACATTTCAAATGTTTCAAGTTTCTTTCTTTCCGGTATTCCTAAAGTCCATGTTTCGCTACCGTAAAATGCTGTGCTCCACACATAGAGTTTTAAAAAGTTCTTTCTAATTCCTAGATCAATATTTGAAACTAAAAGGTGAGAGTCATTGGAAAATGAGAGGAGGTTAAAATTAAATTAATCATAAAAGATTCTAAGAACATAAACTTTGTACCTGTAGCTATTGAAATCATTAACTTTATTTTTTTAAATTATCAACTACAACTCTAGTAATATAGCTGAGTATTGTGGTGAGTCGTTAGTTTTTTTTTCCAGTAGAGCCTCGGTCGCCAAATGAATCCGGTTTTCGTCACAATCAATAAATTTGTCCAGCACATTGTGCGAGCTCCTTACTCCAGTAAGTTCCAGAGCATCATAAATACTGGTTTCTTTGAAAACACCTCGTCGGCGTTGGGAAATGGCGGTAGGCCAGTCCAGAGATTTGCTGCTATGGTGCAACATTGCCAGACGGTAAAGAATGAATATTCTATCAGATCAGAACGCCTACGAGAGGCGAACACAATGGTGTCTCCAGGAAGAGTTACCACCCAGAAACACGTGGTTAACTCATATCTGCTCATCTCTCGGACAAGAAATTTCTTTTACCTGACTATCCCTAAATAGTATGATCACACTACTTATTTTTGCAAACATGATGCATACAAGAACACAGGTTTTAAAATTGTTGAAGTACGTTGTAACTAACTTATTCAGTGTTTTATCATCCCAAAAGCAATGAATACTATTCTTTCCGATACATCACCAGTATAAATGTTAAAATATAATTTACAACATGTGAAATGTTTCAATAAAAGGAAACAGTTTAATTTTAACCTATTAATGCATGAATATATTTTCAAATTATGAGTTCAGTTTAAGTGTGCGCGTGCGCGCGTGTGTGTGTGTGTGTGTGTTAGTGTACTTATACTACATAAGATAATATTAGAAAACCTTTTATGTGCACTGCCATAGTGTTTAAGTGTGTGTATATGTAAGAAACATCTTTGAAAACACCTTATCGGCCTCGAGAATGTCACGAGGCGAGTACCTTTAATAAACCTCTCAGAGATTTCCGACATTTAGAATCTCTCCAAGTTTCAGATGTGCCTTACAAGTTCTCAATATGTCCATCTTTGGTGACACGACAGATATTTATTCTGTATTGGACTTCCAGAAACACATATCCCAACACTTCCCGGTCGATACCAACGGCTGTGTGTATGATTCTTTCTCGCAGTTGTCCTAAATAACGTGGCAAAGTTGGTACGAACAAAAAATCTGTAAATTAACCGCTTGAATATATATATATATATATATATATATATATATATATATATATATATATATATATATATATATATATATATATACACTAGCTGACCCGGCGAACTCTGTTCCGCCTTAGAGGCAATAAATAAGCAGATTTTTTATTTTATTAAGTTCAATTTTTTATTAGGAAATACATATAAAAAAATTAAGTATTTTAATGATTCTTTATTGTTCATGTATTTAGGTGCATATGTTGCACTCTTCAGTTAAGTACCTTGTGATACACCACATTTTTTGTTTTATTATCAGGCACAAGAACAAACAACGCAGATGGTCTTCCGACCCGTGAACATGCCACATATAATTGACCATGGGAAAAGCGGGGATTTTGTCATTACCCATGCCAAAGAGGTGTTTTGAAAACATTTCTTCAGATCAATCATTTTGCAATTCCAAAGATAATCATAAAGCGCCTTTGTTTTGTTTTGATTGACTGGCAGTAATATTATTTTCGTTGATGACATGGAAACCCTTTTTCCCTTTGAACTTTATTTTGGGCAGGCATAGACTAATATTCATACAGTCTAATCAACTTGCAGGCATACCATAGATAATCCTAACGCATCTTTGTTTTGTTTTGATTGACTGATTTGTATGGGAAAAGAAAAGTGTTGATTTTACTATTTTCCTCGCAATTTTTACGTTTTTTCTCTCCATAAGAACCTTCCTTGTGGATTAACGAAAATATGGGGGGAAAAAATTAGCCGAATTGGTCGAGCCATTCTCGAGTTTTGCGCTTAGAAACACATTCATTTTCATTTATATAGACTCGCAGCCAATTAAACCATCGTGAATTCTACCTAAGCATACTTTAAAACGAATGGAACCCATCAACACAAGGCTTATCAGAACTTTGCATTCTTAAAATAATAGGATAAGTGTGGTTCGATCGTCAGACGCTACCGCATATCGCTTCTCACCTAAAATACCAGTAATCGATTTTGCTTTTTAGGTATCTTAGTATTGCATGCTTTTAAACTGGTGCATTCTATTTTCATAGTCGAAACTTTCCTGATAGGTGGCATGGGTCTAAATGTAAACACACTGAACAAATAAACACACAATTGGTTTTCGAGAGAAGCGAAAATTTAAAAGCAACCAAGAAAATGCCACATACGGAGAAAGGAATGGTAACACGTACTTTAGTGGTATTATTTTCGCTGATCACAGGCAGTCATAGATCAATATCCATAGAGCCTAATCAACTTGAAGGCATACCAAAGATAATCCTAACGCGCCTTTGTCTTGTTATGAATGAGGGACACGAAAAGTGTTATTTTTACTATTTTCCTTCCAATTTTTACTTTCAACCATACTTAACCATATACAAAATTACGTTTAGCTGTCATTTGCGTTTTGTTATTCCAAGTCAGATGAGTTTTTGTTATTACACGTTTTATAGTGACTTGTATTCTCTTTGACGTTTTGTTATTCCAAGTCAGATGCGTTTTTGTTACACCACGTTTTATAGTGACTTGTCACGTCACATGGGAACGCGGTCGAACAGGATAAAAAGTATCCTATGTCCGTCTCCTGGTTCTAAGCTACCTCCGTACCAATTTTCAGCCAAATCGGTACAACCGTTCTTGAGTTATAAATAGTGTCACTAACACGACTTTCTTTTATATATATATATATATATATATCACATTTAGCGAATTATAAGACGCAGAACGATTTCTGTTCGTTATAGAACACTATATTGTTTTTACTGAACTCTAGTTTCTAAATGAGGCAATACGCTAAGGGGTATATTATGTAACGGACTAGTCGAGTGGTCTAGCTCCTCTTCAGTGGGCGTAATTTGGAATCGGTAGAGAGTGTCTGGAAACTCAGGTACTAACCTTTAATGGAGCTGCTTACCTCCTGCGACCTGGGCTCCTCTCTCCAACACAGCTGTCAGGCTATTTAATAATATCAGGTTCTGACACCACTGTGGGTTAAGGCCGCAGACCTGTGTTGTTGTTATTATGGCTTCACTAACTTAGGCTTACTATGACAAACAGCAGGATCTCTTATATTCTATCAGTGAGAACACGGCCTAACTGCTGTACGATGCTGTTTATTGTTCGTCCTTGATTGAATACATATCATTCGTATTGACGCCGTCTGCGAAGCTATTCCCGTAGGCTACTATTGGATTTACATCTTCTTAAGTACTAGTAGATGTTGGAACGATTACTTACATACATTGAGAATGGCTATCGGAGGATTCCACCAAATGTTGCAGCATTGTCGACCCTAACGCGAGACCAGGCTATTGGAGAGAGAGAGAGAGGCTATTTTCTATCCGCTAACTGGCATAGTGACGTGCCTACTGTCAATCTGTCACTGAGAAGCCCGAACGCATGTCCTGCGTTCCTTATATTCCCCGTATCGAACATTCTAGACTTCTTTCGGTAACTGACCGGCCAGTGTCCCTGACAGTGGTATGCGCTGATCGTTTTCGTCAGCAAAACCTGACTCATTACTCGCCTGCGGACACTTGTTTAATTCAAAATCACACAACTAAATCGTTTGCCCCAGAACTTGGTCGGTTACAATTACAAACTGAAATCTGGAGTCTTACTTGGAGAGATTCTCTATCTGTATGCAATGAGACCGCTCTTTCTGTATCTGTCATAGCCGCTGCACAATAAATGTCCGAAATTCCGGAGTGACGAATGACTCACCGTGTATGATGTCACAAAAAAAAAGAAAAAAAATCGAAGTGAAAACTAAATAATCGCATTTAAAAACGGAACAAAAGAAGGTAGCGAAAAAGTTGCTAACACCTCCACACTAAATCACTATCAGCCCCATGCCTCAAACAAGAAACAAACGAGCGTGATGGTGACGTAAAAGCCAAACAAGTTTCTGTACAATAGTTAGCGGAGAATATTTTTTAAATGAAAACGGCTTCATCAGTATTTTTCCAGGTGTTCACTAACATTTTCAGAGGAATCTTTGGTATACAGTTAGATAAAGGATACTTTAAACGAAAGTGAATCTACAGAAATTTCGATTTCACATTTAATTTTTACATTATTCCGATGATTAAGCACATGACGTTTTATATTTTCGATTCCATTCGTAAGAAATTATTTTGTACGTAAGAAGCATGAATCTGATTGGGTTATGCGCAAGATATTAACATCAAATGGTAGAGCGAAGCAAAGTTCATAGTGTGACAAGGCTTCTGAAAGAATGAGCCATATCGAGCGTGGTGGGTGAGCGGTTAACGCTCTGGTCTTGCATTCAGTACGCCGGTTCGAATCCCCGTCCGGGCATCCAGATATCGGTTTTCCATGGTTTCCCCAAATCACCCCAGTCGAATGCCGGGATGCTTCCTTCAAAAATCCATGGCCGAATTCCTTCCCGTTCCTTTCCCCAATCCCATCCCGCCTCTAAACGTCGACGATAAAAAAAAGAATCAGTCATATAATGGCGGTGAGTATGGATAAAACAATGGCATAAATCAGGATTTGATTTGAAAAGTAGAGGAATTCTGAAGAGGTAGGACACCAAGGGTCGGTGTAGGAAATTTTATATGAGGGGAGACTGAAGTAAGAATAGGAGTTATATAGGATTTTGCATACGTGTGGACGCAGGGTTGAATCGCTGTCCGCCCATCCAGATGTTTCCATTGTTTCCCGAAATCACTCCAGAGGAAAGCTGGGATGGTTCTTGGCCCACAATGTCTACAGTTTGACGAGGCGTAAAGCGCTAAGAAAGAAAAAAAGGTACTACTGAGGGCAAGGAACGCGAAGGAATTCGACCATTGCGTTTGGAGGAACCATCTCGGCATTCGCCTGGAGAGGTTTCGGGAATTCATGGGAAACCGGAATCTAGATGACCGGACGGGGATTCGCACCGCCGTCCTCCCGAATGTGAGCCCAGAGCGCTAACCACTCACCCACCACGCTCGGTGTGATTCTGTTGATAGTTTACAGGTGAAAATTAGGTTGCCTGAAGATGACGTGATGCTGTAATAATCGCAGAATCACATTCAGAAAGGATTTCAAGTTTTTATCCACCAACCCATGTTACACTTCTTATGTCTTTCCTCTCATGTCACCACCATTGTACCGAGGGTGGTGTGTGAGCGGTTAGCGCTCTGGCCCCTCACATTCGAGAGGAGCCGGTTCGAATCCCCGTCCGGCATGCAGATTTGGGTTTTCCATGGTTTTCCCAAATCACTTCAGGCGAATGCCGGGATGCTTCCTTCCAAAAGTCCATGGCCGAATTCCTTCCCGTTCCTTGCCCCCAGTCCCATCCCGCCTCTAATGACCTCGACGTCGACGAGGCGTAAAGCCATAAGCAAAAAAATAGTACCTCCATTGTCTGGCCTTTTCCTACTTTGCTTTCCACCCCGTAGTTCTCAAGTTTCTCATTAGATAACTCCAGTGGCTCTTTTACTTCGTTATTACCTGCTCCCTGTACCTCAACATCACCAAAATGAACGCCACAATTACTTCCATGACTATTGTAACTACTACTAGTGACGATTCACTTCTTCCCATAGTTCAGTTTAATTTCTGAATCCGTAGATTGTTACTTCTTTTTATTCACGCATGGAAGAAAGAGATTTGCTGTTCTTTATTTTAATTTAATTTAATTTCAATTACGACAGAGCATGCACGCTCCGGTGTGAATGTTCATAAACTCCTAAGTTTCCAGGTCATGTTTTTTCACCACCTATCTACACCGATCTGCCCTTTACAAATAGCAACTCTAAACTTCTTTAGTGTGTTTAGTAAGACCATCCATTATTTTCCTTGGTAATTTATTCCAGTCCCTTACATACAAAAAAAAAAAAAAAAAAAATTCCAAACCCTTTAGCCCAGTATTCCTTCATACGCAACGAATGGGTGAGCCTTAGTTGCACTGACCTTGTTCATCGATTCGTATCTCCCTCTCTTCTTCCTCAAGAGCCCGCGTTTGTGGGATTTTTCTCATTTTATTCAAGTCCTGTAGATTTAGTGATCCTATTTCGTTCTGTCTGTTTGCATCAGTTTGGTCGGGTTGTTCTTTAAGAAAGTAGGAATTTTGCGAGTTCGAATCCATTCTTTTAAGGTGTGCTGTAATTACATTCTTCGCATATGCGTTAAATCTGTGATTTTGGAGATATTTTAAAATGTATTTCTGCATTAGGTTTTATGTAATGCAATTCAATTTTCCGTTAGTTCTTGGATTTTTTCTCATTATTTTACGTTCCTCCATTTCTAGTTACTCTTTCAAAGTTTTTTGTTGGACTTAGAGTATTTCTTATTCATGGAGACCTTCTGATTTTATTACTGTTGCATAATGTCATATTTTGCTGTTCCAGGAAAGATTATTCTTGTTGTAAGTATTTTTTTTTATCTGAAATACATTCTCAATTTTATGAAGTCTCGATTCAATGTTTATTAATCCATTCAGCAAATATTGAATTTTTTTAGGACTTGTTATTGCCGATTTTGAGTTTAGCTGGTGAAGTTTTGATGTCTGTCATTTTTTAAAAGGAATTTGTAATCTGATTTTCGTTGCTTGCTTTTGTGATAGTTCAAGTTACATTTGTGCATCGGAAATGCCTTGAGCAATTAATGCCGTGTCATCTGCAGGTGCCCTTTAGGATTTGATTGTGGTCTGTGAATGGTGCTCTTGCTTTTCTTCATTCTTTTCTGACCTTTTCAATCGCACAAGTGCAGAGCAACACTAATAGTCTATCACATTGCCGTACTCCTGTGTCTATTAGAAATTCTGAACTTAATTCTCTCTTGATCGTTATCTTGGATTTGGTGTCAGGAAGTGTTTCATTGGTGATATTTATTGCTTTTTAATTCAGTTCAAAGTCAACTTTTTTTTGTGTATGTAGAAGAGCTTAAGATTCGTTTCAGGAGAGTAAGGAAAGTAAAAGATAATATTGTATTTTTGTTTATAAACAAATGTATTTAAATAATGAGATAACAAAGCGCAATGTACTGCGTAATGCAGTGGAGAGTGAGTGGCAGCTTAGCCGATGATGGCCTTGCGGTAGGCGGGGGCGGCGGCGTAGGCGACGGGGGCGTGGCCGACGGCGACGGCGGGGGCGGGGTGGGCGCCGGCCTCCTTGTGGACGACTGCGTTGAAGCCGTTGACGGGGTCAGCGGTGTAGTCGACTACACGCACGGAGCCGTCGGGCTCGACCAGGCTGTAGCTGCCCTGCACGACGTCTCCGTCGCGCTGCTCGTGCTGGTTCTTGGAGTCGCCGGTGATGGCGTCGGACACGCTGTAGCCGTAGCTGTACTGTGGGTGAGGGTCGTACTCGGCGGCGACGGCAGCGGGGGCGGCGGCGTAGGCGACGGGGGCGGCGCGCAGGGCGGGGGCGGCGTAGGCTCGGGCGGCGATGGGCGCGCCGGGGGCGTACACGGCGGTGGCGCCCAGGTAGCCGGCGTGGGCGGCGGCGACGAGCGCGAAGAGGGCGGCGACCTGCGACAACACCACAAGGCAGGCGGTCACAGCACAGTAGTTACGATCACACTTTAACTTTCAGTACAGTTTAACCTGGTTTGTGTTATTATTAACCAGCGGAGTTCCCGGCGTTGCCAGGTATAGTTGGCGTATATTTAACCGTACCCTATTTTTATTCCCGCTAAACACTTGTACAAAGTTTCATAAAATACGCGCCAACTATTTCGGAATTAAAGCAAACTTACATTCACCCGCCCCCTACCAAGAAACTGGTGGGCTGAAGTTTATTTGCACGTATACTATTTTCAGTCGTCCGAAAAGATTCATGTATATCAAGCTTCGATAATTTGGTTAAGAAATTTCATTACTACATTACTGAACAACCATAGATTATGTTAAAAACTCACGTTTGATTCAATTGCGAAGTGAATGGATATACGTGTGGCTTGAAACGCCAGATCCTTTAACTCTGCAGATAAAATATCAAAAGTGAATCCGGAATAATATTATCGTAAACAGAAGACTAATGCTGAAGGCCAGAGATCGTGCTTAAAGAAAATCTCTGTTGTTTTTACAGCTATCTATGTCGTTTAAAAATTGATATCCGGAATTAAAGGAAAGAATACTTCAAGCTATGGCTTTTAAAAATTGAATTTATTGAATTAAAAGAAAGAATACTTAAAGTTTTGTTTAGTGTGCAAAATAGTTATTACTATAAGTTAACTTATTCCTTTAATTAAAGGCTATGGTCAGAGACATTGTGTTGTGTGTTTAGTGCGGAGTATGCCGCATCTATATAGTTATTCCTCCTGTGGAATTTCTCACCATACGTTCAGAGTTTCATTTAATGCTCCTACATTATTTAACGTTGAAACATAAGACATGTCAGACAAGTGAATTAAGATTCTAAGCTTTAAAACGGCGAAAACTCCATCGAAATCTGCCCCGTAGTTTCTGAGTTTTTATACGACCAATATGTCCGGTTTTCGTTTTATAGATATAGATAGATATAGATAGATTAGTAGACAATAATTTGTTGTGTTTGATGGTTAGCTGTTTACAAATTTATTATTACGGGAGAAAAATGTTCAAATGGTTAAGTTCCGCAATACACGACGCATTCGACAACTAACTACCTCCGCACTCATCGTCTGCAGGAAGGAAATAAAACTATTTTTGAAGCATTCATATAAAATTGCTTCACTGAAGTTTAACTCATTAATCGATTTTTACTAACACTTTTAATGTAGGGATGAAACATTAGGTGTTAGATTCAACTCAGTGGCAGATTTTAGTAAGAAAATTATGTAATATTGCATTTAGAAAATAAGAGTTAGTTGACTTTGCCAGGAAAGTAGGATACCCCAGTTACAACCATAAATAGTAACAATCATTCTGAAAAAGTGAGCAATAATACACAAAATATCGATAACTTTGAGTTATATCCATCATTTAAGCCAAACTTTCGATAACGTAGAAATTAATGCTGTATTATTTTTTTTTTCCTTGTATGAACTCTGTTCACTGTTATTTATAGAGTCAGGCCAGTTTATTATTTTCTCAGACTCCATTATATTATGGGAAAAGGTACGTCATTGCCTGACTATAAATGCTCCCCCGGTTTTTCTGAAATTTCATTTTGTGCTATGTTTGAAAAAAAATTGAAAATATATTTCTTACCTTACATTATCTACATTCTTTTAGTTTTATGGAGATGATTAAAAAAATTAGTTTTACCGAAACAAATAATTCATTAACGTTTACTTAACTTTCCAAATCTGTTTATGCTCTTCGGGTGTTATTTTCTTCACATACCAGTTATAATACATGTTAAATTGAACAGTAATAGGTTCTAACACAACGTCTTAAAGCAAATTATTCGGACGGTGCTTACCCGCTTAGTCGTTCGAATAATAACGTTTTGGTGACTGTTACTGACTATCAGAAATGCCGCAGTTGTTTTCAAATTTTTTACAGCAATCTGAGTACTGATTAAGTTTCAATGTTTTCAGGATATAAAATAATTATAAGATGAATGTGTTTAGCTACAGCCACAGTTTCCTTTTATTTATTATATTAGCATTGTTAAAACATGTGAAATACGATAAGGTAAAAAATAATCTTCTTCACTAAAGACGGAACCTTTGTGCATTCATTAATTTGTCTGAGTGACACACCCATAAACGCATTAAATTGGAAATTTGTAAGTGCGCATCATTTAATAACCGTAACACAGATAACATAAAATCTTGAAAAATAGTGGACATTGAAAATAATTATAAAGTATAAAGAGGTTAGCGGGGTCCTGAACGAAAATTTTTCTTTCAATTACATTAACGGGAGTCGGATGAAAACTAACTCGCCGACTTTGAAAATATTGAATTTCCTTTTTTATTCCTCGATTTTTACAAACTTTACATGAAAAACCTTAAAAATACCACTCCCCCATTTACTTCCAAAGTCACTGATACTAGAAATTTCTCAAAATTTGTAACAGTATGTAACCACTCAATGTTTGTACAAATTTTTAGCGATATTTCTGGAGTTAAAGATTTTCGCAAAATAAATAAAAGTTAACAAAATTTGATATTTCATAATATATTTTTTTGATAAAAAATCATAGCAGAGAATTTTTCGAATCAGATGATAAATATGCCATGAAAAAAAATATTTTTGAAAATTTTCAAAACTGTTTTAGGATCCACTATAAGGTTTTTTTGTATTTCATTTATGTATACCAGTTCAAAAAGTTTCAAAAAACACTTGTTATTTCTTTTTTAAAAGTTTGAGCAATTTTTAGGTTTCCCTGGGAAAAAACAAAACCCTTAAAGATAAATTCATTTCAGTTTTCACAGTCCGTCTGTCAAGCCCTCGTAACTTGTGAACCTTTCAACTTAAATATTATTAATATTTCCTTTTACATTATCAACATCAAATGAATGCTGGCAACCTACCGGCTCTCAAAATGTTTGTAATTTTTCTTTTCATCCCACGATTTCTCGAAGTTTTTTTTTTTTGGGGGGGGGGGAAGCATAAATAATAACTTTCCCCCGATTCATTTCCGAACTACTCCTCCGAACATTCTTTTAAGATTGACAGTGATAGTATGTTTCCTGCTAAAATTTACCGGAAAACTATAGCGATCTTTCTGGACTTTATGGTTTTAGTAAAAAATTAAATGAATGATTTTGACACATCTGATACTTGAGGATATAATTTCTTTCGGCAGAAGATCATATGTGCCATTCGAGAAAGAATTTCATGATCTGGATAATCAACAAGTCGTGAAAATACTTTCCCAAAAATTTTCATATTTTTCAAAGACTCAATATATTTTTTTTAATCAGATTTTTGTGTGTCTCATTTGTACATACTATTTGAAATACTATTTCGCAATACCTATAATTAACTCTATTAAAAGTTACTCGAATATTAATTAAAAAAGTTTTTCGTTTTTTTAGATGAATTCAATCCAGTACACAATTTGTATAAAAGGAATCATTTTTTCGTGAGAGAAGCTCGCGTTTAATGATTCTTTTTTTCTCTTTCTGTGAAGGCTAGTTAAGAAATATTCTGATAAGCAACTTCAAATTGTCAGAGACTACCTACATGAGCAATTGCACTGGCGTGCAATTTTTGCACTTGATACTTTTGTTTGCGTAGCAGAGCGTATTCGGCGGTAGTCCCACTCACCTTGGCGACCATGGTTCTGGACTGTTGCTGGTGCTGTGGCTGGCCGGCGCCGTCTGTTATATACCCGGCACTCGCCTCTCCCCACCCACGCCCACACTGCGGGCGACTGACCAGCGACTCCACCCATACCACTACAATAGGTTCCGTCATCACCTGCTCCTTTCCATACCCACAGTAAGCATTACATACCTTTTTAGATGACCTCCTGCATTCATCCCTACAAGTACAACTTATTTTTTTGGTATTGTAAAAAAAAAAAAAAAACAAAAAACAAGACAGTAATTATATATAGGACTATCGTTTAAGCCCGTCAAACTTGAAAGATTGAACGCAGAGTTCCGGCAGTTCGTTTCTTGTAATTTACTATAAGAGCGACATAGAATATAGCGGGAACACCTACATCGATTATAAATACCTTGTAAGCCAGACAAAAATAAGAGGTTGAATACATTCTGGCAATTATTTTCCTCGTAGTTGCTTAACTTAATACAATAAATAACTCTCTGTGCTTTAAAAATGATGCACTGTGGTTCATACTTCTTAGTCATTGTGGAAAAAAATATATGGAGACAACGCAGGTGACCTTCACCACGCATTGAAGTGACGCCGGGCGGAGGAGGAGTGGGGGGCTAGGCCGTACCCATACTGACACGGTATATCTACATCTACATCTACATCCATACTCTGCAAATCACAAACATTGTGGGTGGCAGAGGGTGCTAAGCACCAATCCTAAACACACCCATTCCAGTCCCGAATAGTGCGAGGAAAGAAGGAATACATATAAGTATCAGCAGGGCCGGCGTTAGGGGAGGGTAAGCGGGTCAAAAGTACCCGGGCCCGCCGGCTGATAGGGGGCCCCGATCACCGGATGTAGGGGCCCCCCGGCCATGGAGCCGAGAATCCGCCCATTGTCGCCCGGCCAGTCTGTAGAGCTAAAAAAAAAAGGTCGCCCATTTTACCCCGGGCCCAAAATTCCTAGCGCCGGCCCTGAGTATCAGTACGGCATCTTATTTCTCTAAACTTATCCCTCCGGTCATTGCGACCTAAATAGGTTCGGAAGAAGAATTTCATTGCACTCGAAATTTAAATTTTTTCGCATATTCTCCAATAAATTCGAACGCAAGCTACGTCGTCTGTCTTCCAAACTATCCCAGCCCAATCTATGTATCAATTCTGTGACGCTTTCATAAGGGCTGTAACAACAAGTCACGAATCTAGCGGCTCTCCTCTGCACCCTCTCAACTGAGTCAATCAGAACCTTGCGATACGGATCCCAAACCCCACAACAGTAATCCAGATGCGGACACACTAGTGTTTTATACGCTATCTCCTTATATAAGTACAAAAACCTCAAGGGGACTCTAGGATAAACGTAACGCCGCAATCTGGTGATGTATTATTATGTAACTCGATGAGACAAATAAAAAATGAAGAATAAATTTTTTTGATATTCTGCTTAGTGTTCGAGATATTCTGTCTCAAACGTGAAATGTTTTTGGTTGAAATTCAGAAGAAAAAATTGGTCAAAGTCAAATTTGATGATAGATTATTATTTAAAAAGACGAGACAAATAAAAAATAAAGAATAAAAATTTTCGATATCTTGCCTAGTTCTCGAGATATATTGTCTCAAAAGTGAGGTGTCTTGAGTTGAAATGTGGAAGAAAAATTTCGCAAAACTCAAATTTGATGATGGATTCTTATGTAACACGACGAGACAAATCGAACATAAAGAATAAAATTTTTCGATATCTTGCTTAGTTTTCGGGATATACTGGGATTGGGTTGATATGGAGCCTGGACTAAAAATTAATTCTGCCATAGCCACAATGAATTACATGGTGGACATGCAGAATGGATATTTCAGTTGTTTTTACTACCACTTGTGGCTAGGTTGGAATCAGGCCTAGACCAGAATAAAAATAGTTATCTTGTTACCATACATTGTAAGCTTACTTGGGAATAGCTGGAAGTAGTTTCCATTGCGATACACGTTTTGTCAGTAACTTGGTTCTCATGAAATTACTAACAGTAATAGATAAACTCTTTGTCCCTTATGGAACAACAAAACCATTCTGGTACAGACTGCATTTAGACCTAACCACAATCTCAATTAAATTGCCGCTACAGAATCAAACTATGTAGACACACCCACACACGTGTATTTGAATGGCAAACTGTATTTGCGGTAACAACATCGTTTGCTTCATCAAGATTCCTAGATTGCATAGCATAATTTAACACATTTAATTTCATCATAAACTGTCAGTATAAACTGCAGCATGACGAAAGAAAGCGCAATACTAAATTCACTGAATCGCGATGTAAAACACACCCCTTTAAATCTCATTTTCAACACTCGTTAAAAAGTAATGCTAGTCTATTATGTGCAAAATAGCAAGGTATGCTGATTTTCTACACTACACCAACAAAAATTTGAGAACAAAGTCATCCCATTGAGAGGTATGACTAAATATTTATAGACAGGCATCAAAGTTTGCAATTCCTACCGCCCTCTTCAACAACGATAATTAGAATTCACTTATGAAATGATATTCCAGGTTTTTTCCTTTCTTGCCTATTTGTGCAACCGTATGCAACACAAGATGGCATTATAAAACACTTATACACATTACAAAATGAAATAATTACAGCATCTAACACAATGTGAACATTACATTTGTTTGGGATCGCAATATCGCCGCTGCCGCCACTGCGCATGCGCGAGAGTTTAGAGCCAGCTTCACAGATTTAACGTCACTTCTCCTCCATATATTTCCTTCCTCCATGTTCTTAGTTTACTGTAACAGTGATATCTCTGGACAGAGAGTATTAAAAAAATCTAAATCGACTGATTATAAATAAGCAAAAAGCCAACTATTAATATATATGTTAATTTAAACACAATACATACTTTTCTTTCAGTGTTTTGGCAATTCAGATCTGCACGGATGCTTAAATAAGTGGAACTATTATAAAATAATGCGCATAACCTCGCGTTGGTAGTATTATCTCTGGCCGCTGTAGTGCTTTAACGAATGCCGTGAGCGTTACGTCAACGTTACGGTTACAATGTCATGGTTAACAAGCTTAGCCTTTTATTCGTATTGATGATGAAATGAAATCTTCACAAGAGTTCAGCCAGATAGAGTCATTTCATCATTACGCCTTGAAAGTCTCCACTCACATATCAGAATTGATGATGATTGCAAGCTTAATTATGTATTCAGATGGAACGAGACAAAACTGATTCTGCAAATTCAATCGGAAAAGGGTAACAGCTGACCGAAATTCACATTTTTGGGAAAACAGATTTTTTTTTATTTATTCCAAAACTACCTTAAGTAATGAAGTCAATTTTTGTTTTTCCATGTGTATGATGTTAATTTCAATCAAAAATATTCACGGACGGAGGGAAGACAGAAGCCAAGTGGATGTTGACTCAATTTTTTGTATTAAAACTTGGTATTTATCGTTCATAAATATTACAATACACACAAACAGTCATTATTGAGGTTACAAGTAAGAGAATGTTAAATTTGATTTAAATATTTTAATGAAATGTTTGTGAAAAGATTGCAGATTTGTAAAAATGTAAAAGTGAAATAACAATTCTCGTGAAAAATGTAGCTTAATCTTCATCCCCATTGAGCTTACAACTGACATCTTCAATCATCTGCTTTACATATTCTAATCTTTGTCGACCTCTACGTTTCTTTCCTTCGACTGTTCCCTCCTAAAAAAGGCCCTAATTTAACAATCAGTTTTACAATTGATATTTCAACACATGTTAGCTGATGGTGTTGAAACCTATCACATTGCCTGTGTAGGTGCCTCAGGTTGTCGTTCCTGCCCCTGGGAGGCGCACCAGGCGTAATATCCAAACGAAACTGTTACAATGTTAATTTTTGTTATGTTAGGTGCTAGTAATATTTGCTCAATTTCTGTTTGTTGGCACGCTACATAAAGTTAGTTTAAAGTGTGTATTATAGGTTTGCACACTTCACACATTTCATCACTCTTGATTATTATCCACTGTTGACTTTACAATTAGTTGATTTCAGTTTCCGAATGTTACAATGTTTGCTATTTCCTTGCTTACGTCACGTCGACGTCATTAGAGGCGGGAGAGGATTGGGGAAGAGTCGCGGGATGGAATTCGGTCAGGGCCGTTTGAAGGAACCATCACAGCGTTCGCCTGGCGTGATTCCCGAAACCATGGAAAACCAAAATCTGGATGGTCGGATGCGGATTTGAACCCACGTTCTCCCAAAAGCCATGTCCGAGCATTACCTGACTCAGTGTGCTGTTTCCTGCAGGATGTGGTGTTTACTGCAAAAATGAGGTAATTATTTTGACGTAAATGTAGCTTTTCTTTATTTATTCTGCTCTACACCTCATTAAAGCTGGGAGAGGATGAGGCAAAGAATGGGAAGGAATTCTGCTATAGCCTTTGGAAGGAAACATCCCGTCATTCACCTGGATTGATTTCGGGAAAACATAGAAAACAAAAATCTGGATTGCTGGCCGGGGATTCGAACCCGCTTCCTCCTGAGTACCAGACCCTATCGTTAGCGCTCACTCAGCGCGCTGGGTCGTTAATGGAGATCTACATTCGAGCTGCCCATCACTCACTGTAGAGAGTGGACATGGTTTCAAGAGCATCCATCAGATACCTCTTCCAACGCTTTGCAAGGTAAAATCGCGAGTGAAATTCCATAAACTAAACATACGGTGTTCGCCACGTTAGAGTTTCACAGAACCAAATTGTATAAAAGACTGGAGGGTTTCTCGGCGTTGAAAATGAATAAAATTTTCTAGGATAACTAGCCGAGTTAGTCCATCGATCAAACACGACGTTTCGGTGGTCACAAAACTCTGCCGCCATTGTTAAGTGACTTGTTAGTACTGATCCTACTACTGAGAAGAGCATTCGTGATTGGAAACAAAAGTATGAGACCACTGGTTGTATGTGTAATGGAAAATGCCCAGAGGGAAGGCTCGATGGGGACCAATCCGTCAGGAATATTCAACAGGCTTTCGAGTCATGCTTGTCGTCCCAGCTGTGACATTGGACTCTCTCGGGCAACAACGACAGTTAATCTGTAAACAATTCAAGTTGTAACTAGTGCAACAGCAGAAACCACACGTCAAGAAGTTTGTGACGTGATGCAACACAACATGGAAAGCAATGAGTTTCCGGCATTACTCTGTTTTAGGGATGAAGCTACGATTCATTTAAGTGAGAAGGGTGGAAAATCCCATTTCAGTTGTTGAACACGAAAGAGATTCTCCGAAATTCAACGTGTTTAATCCTATTTCTCAGTCAATGGACTATAAGTCATTCATCTTTGAAGGTAACAATGAATTGTACTACCTGAATATGTTACGCAACTGGCTTTTTCCACAGTTCAAAGAAAATTTGGAAGTTTCGTCTTTCATTAGGACGGAGCTCCACCCACATTGGCATCTGGGAGTCCAAAGTTTCATCAGTGAGACGCTTCCTCAACGCTGGACTAGCTGGTACTTCACGCATAGCCCCTCCCTCTTCTCCCAGACCTCACGTCCTGTGATTTTTTTTCCCCACGAGGAAACACAGGAGATTCGCGTATTGTCCCACCTTTGCCACTGAAAACAACTGAAAAAAGTACCAGAAATGCCGTGAAAACTGTAATCGAGGATATGTTGAGTTTGATTATAGTATAGTTATTATAGTTGTAGTATAGTTATTAACGTGGGGCGTGCAGGCTGTAAAGGACACATAGAACATATGAAAGATAGTAACAAAAACTTGATTCTGTGTAGAATTTATTGTACAAAAATGGTTTTCTGATATTTTTAGTTTATAAAATATAACACTTTGAAATCGGAAACTTTTTTTGGGACACCTTGAATTGGTTAGCTGGGATGAGCACATGCGCCTGTCTTAATTTTGCTTTACACTTACTTTTCAACTACCCAAATTTTCTATATAGATTCCTACACTGCTCAGCCATACTTTATCTCAATTACCGACTCTCTTACATACGAGTGAAATTTTCCTTACCGTTTTATACTGAAATATATTGCTATTTTGTGGTCATAATTATCTCATGCTCTCTATTAACTAATTTTCCAAAAAACGATCCAGGTCTCATCGCTCCTTACCATACAAAGTCTTCTACCAATATTTAACCAGATATCATCATTAAGTGTGCCTCATACATTCTCAGCACTGTTTTCCTATCTGCTAAGAATTCCTATGACGAAAATACACTCCCTGATTTACTTTATACATTTTGCAACTTATTTACCACCAATCTATGGCTAAATCATGGGGAGATTCGTTCCAACATTATCAACTTCGCCTGCCTTCTCATTACATCCAAAACACCTTGCATATAGCCTACTGAGATTTGTATGCATAAGTTCCCCATAATCGCAAATTGCTCCACATAGGGAGCCTCCGCAGGTGGCAGATCGGGGAATGCCTCTCAGATATGGGTGGTACCGGGGAAATGAAATAACCCGGGGGGGGGGGGGGCGGGGACCAAAATCTTACGCGTAGTTTCCTGCCGTGACCCACAAACAGGTTGCTCGGATGATCTACTGAAGGAATTCTGGAACAATCTTGAAACCTACTTGCAGTCTGTTAAAGAAAATTAACTACTCCATCGGTGGGGACCTCAATGGAAGGAATAGAAAAAGTTTTGATAGAGTACATGGTGGGAAAGGTTTTGAAGAGCGAAATAAGAATGGGAATAGAATTCCGGAATATGCGGAGGCATTGGACTTGGTTGTGGTTAACACCTTTTTCAGAAAATGTCCATCGCATTTCCCTACCTTAGCAGTGGTGGAAGGAATACGCAGATTGAGTGTTGGTTAATTCGAAGGGGTGACCTTAAGATTGTAACTGATACAAAAGTTGTAACATCGGACATCATCATATATTTCTTCTCAGTTTCAGGATTTGATTTAAACTCTACAAGAAAAACTTAAGTCTACATTGGAGCAAATTAAATGGTGGGAATTAAAGCAACATCAAATCTATAGGCTTCCTAAAAATGCCAGAACGTAGACACCATCTTGACGAAGTTTGGACAACAGCCGCCAAACATGTAAAGACCTGTGTCACCAATACCATGGGCACAACGAAACCTAGATGTCGTTTCATCAACAAAGAAGTGTAGTGGTGGATTTATCAAGTGCAAGATGCCATCAAGACAAAGAAGTTAGCCCATAAAACCAAGCTAAAACCAAGACTGAATTCCGATCGGTGCCGACTGAAGTCAGTGGCTAAACAGGATGTTGCAAATTCAATAGAAGAACTTTATAAGAATCTGTACATTGAGATAAATACCACAGAAGGAGCAAAAAAATCTATCGGCTAGCAAGGACTCGTCACCGTTACACTCAAGATGTGTACCTGTTATTACTATATTAAGGATTTAAACCAGAAACTGTAACAGAAACCAACGGACATCATCAGCCGATGGAAACTACATTCAGAAACGATGAATTTCCATATTTACCAATCCCACCTGGAGGTCCTGTGTATGGCTGACCTCCAGGCATCACGGTTGTTGAAGTAGAGACTGGTATGAAGAAAATGAAAATGGAAAAGCAACTGAACCAGATGATATCCCATCTGAGGTATAGAAGATGCTTGGATCACAGTCAACTCAAGGGTGATGTGGTAGACTGTTACAACTATCGATCGATTCGCCTACTTTGCTACACAATGAAGAGTTTTGAGCGCATTGTGGATGCACGCCTGAGAAGCATAGTTAAGATAGACACTTAACTGTAAAAAGTGCAGGGCAATGCACATAAGTAATAAAAAGACCCCGCTTGCTCAGGAGTACAAAGTTAACAATTCAGTTGTTGACACTGTAGATTCCCTGAAGTATCTAGGCGTAACAGTACAAAGCAACATGAAATGGGACTTGCACATAAATTCCGTTGTAGGAAAAGCTAATTCCAAACTACGATTCATAGGACGTATTTTGAGAAGTTGTAATGCTCATACAAAGGAAATAGCGTACAAAACACTAGTGCGTCCGCATTTGGAATACTGTTGTGGAATTTGGGATCCGTATCGCAGGGGATTGATTGACACATTAGAGAAAGTACAGAGAAGAGCAGCTCGATTCGTGACTGCTAGTTACAGTTCTTACGTAAGTGTCACAGAGCTAATTCGTGGGTTGGGCTGGGATTGTTTGGCGGACAGACGACGTCGTTTTCGTTTGAATTTGCTGGAGAATATGCGAAAATCTCTAAGTTACGAGTGCAACGAAATACTTCTTCCGCCAACCTATTTAGGTCGCAATGACAGGAGGGATAAGATTAGAGAAATAAGATGCCGTACTGATTCATTTATGTATTCCTTCTTTCCTCGATCTGTTCGGGATTGGAATGCGCAGAATTAGGATTGGTGCTTAGCACCCTCTGCCACCCACAGTATTTGTGATTTGCAGAGTATATATGTAAATGTAGATGTAGATATCAGTGTGGTTTCATGAAAGGAACATGGACGATTGATGCTATTCACGTCACAAGTTTTTTGATGGAAAGGCACCTTGAAAAGAGAAAACCACTGCTCATAGCTTTATTGGATCTTGAATAGGCTTTCAGTAGGTTACCTTGAGATTTAATCTTGTACGCTCTGAGACAGAATGGGCTACTATAGTTTTCTGTTAAATGGATCCAGCTGATATATCTCTATGTTCGATGTGCTGTAGCAAATTCAAACTCTTTTCCCATCAGAATTGGTGTTCATCAGGTATCGGCTTTGTCCCCACTCCTGTTTATCCCCTATCTTGATACCATTGCTACAGAGCTACTCACGCCACTCCCCAGGACATTGTTCTATGCTAATGATGTCATGGTCGCCTGTGATTCTCGACAAGAATTAGAACAATAAATCCAACGATGGACAACTTCCATCGATAAACACGGTATGCGACTTAATGCATGGGCGCCGGCAGGATTGCTTCTAGGGGGGTGCACCAGGGATGCATTGGTGCCCCCCCCCCCTATCGGCCCAAAAATTTCCGGGCTGTGCGACCTTTTTTTTTTTTTTAGCTCTACTACTGTCCAGACGGCGACCCGGGATGTCAGGGGGGTGCAAGTGCACCCCCTTGCACCCCCCTCCCGGCGCCCATGACTTAATGTATGGAAGACCGAGACCAAGGAGTGTGGAGTTCCAAGTGATGGGTCTGTTAATATCGAAGGCATCGAACTCTGTAAGTCATCTAAGTTCAAATACCTGGGAACAGTAATCTGTTTGGATGGTCATTCCCTCCCAGACGTCCGAAACACTCACAGGAGTCCTTTTCGACTGGAAGGTGCCACTGTTCCTTAAATCAAAGGATTACAGAAACATCGTTTAACCAGTGGCGCTGTATCGAGCCGAATGTCCGCCAGTCGTGAAAAGACATGAACAGCTGCATGTCATGGAAATGAATCGCTGGCCACAGGGAACCACTAGATTCAACCGCATCAAGAATGAGAACATTCGGGTGGTATTTGGTGTGGCTCTAATCCCAGAGGAAATGTGAGAGGGTCGTCTGCGATGGTACGGCAATGTACTAGGCAGCAACAGCATTTCAGTTGCGAGAACAGCACTCGATATAAGTCCGGAGGGCTGAAGACCACGAGGGAGACCCAGAATGCTTTGGTTGGATACCTCCCGGGAGTACAATGCCTCCACTGAAGATACATTAGGCCCAATTCACACAGAAGGGACGTGGCGCGGACTTCGGACGGAGACGGGGCGAAGACGCGGCGCGGACGTGGCCTGTTCAGTCCAAACAGAAGAGACGCAGAAGGGACTCGCACGCGACATGGTTTCTACCATGACTTCATCTGACGATGAAGATGTTTTCACCTTACTACATTTAAATCATATTCAATAGAAGAGTAGTTTCTGGGTTCATCCTTTATGGCTGAAGAAGGGGAGGAAGTATGGAATTTTTGACGTGATGAAAGAGTTGGAAATGTAACCTGTACGTTTTCAAACTTTTTACAAAATATCTCAACCATGTTTCTTTTATCTACTGAACAAAATTAAGGATGGCATACAGAAAAAATCTACCAACTGTAGATCGCCACTTTGTCCAGAAGACAGGATTTTAATTACATTAAGGTAAGTAATCAAAACACAAACCTTTATTTGAAAAAAATAAAAAAAATAGTAAAACGAAAGAAGTCTTTCAATGAATAACTATCTGTTTTCACATCAGTCTCTGTTCTTGATGCGTAGTATGTCTCTCCTCTATTTGATGATAATGTAATACAGAGTGGAGATGTAGATGTGCCGAAAGCAGCATCAGTTGTTGGCGTTATCAGGATGGTCGTCACTAGTTACAGACGATAAGTCCGAAACATTCTGTTCAAAATTCCTATTGGTCGAGCGTTTAATGGCAGCAATTTTGGAAGAGCTCTATAACAACAGGTCCTGTTTGCATAAACAGAAAAAGAAGTCCAGTAAAGCAGACCCTGCAATTCGGGATTAATGCTAAGAAGAAGAAGAAGAAGAAGAAGAGAAAAAATGTATCAGAACTGCTTCAAGACAGTTTATTTCATCTCTAACCATGGACTCCACAAAGTTGTTATAATCTGGCTTTATTAGGAAGATATCAAATATGTTTTTTATCCCTTATCACATGCTCTACCATTAACATGTACAGGTTCCTCCCACACTAAGGTTATTATTAATTTTAATTGCGAAGGAGCTAACGCTCTGGTGGCAATTCCCATATATATATATTATTTTATAATTGGTATGTTTAATTCCTTAATTACTTTGCCGATTTACAAATTTATTTTTTTAAATTCCTTAAGCGTTTTTTGTAAATTACTCATAACTTCACTTGGTAATTTGTTCCAATCCCTGACACCGCTTACCAACAAAAGAAAATTTTCAGACTCCCTTATGCATGAAATAAAATGCAAGCTTGTGGTCACGGTCACCTTTTCCCTTCCATGCACTATTCCTAATTCTTTGACCAATATCCCTCCAAGCCCCATTACCAACATATGCCCTGTACATTCCAAGCACTCTCTTCGCCCTTCTCCTTTCTCCCAATGATTCCCAATCCAGCTCCTTTATCATATCAGTTACTGATTTCGCACAAACAAATCTAGCTACTCTTCTTTGCACACCTTCAAACTCCTGTATTTGATAGCCAAACTGTGGGTCTCAAACTACACCATTATATTCAACCAATGGTCTGACCAAAGACTTCCTGCTGCACTGCTGTTTCCTTACGTGTAAATCACTTACAACCACCCTACTTCCGCATCTGAACTCCTCTGTGACCTAATTCTCTCATTCATTCTTCTGCTATGGGAAGCAGCAAGGACCCTTATGTTTTACTTTGAATTACCCCAGAACTATCGCTAGTAACTCATGATAGCTGTTAAATGAATACCTGCAAAGTATGGTAGTCCTCGCTAAGCGGTATAAACCACCTGTATTTGCAGTACGAGCTACAAGTATAATACTAGGCCCTCCTTTAACTAATCGTAAGATCTACAGCCAAAAATATTTGCGGCTATTGCATCTCTATTAAGTAACCACATCCTATTTATTTGTTCATTATAACCTTACATTTAGGTAATTCATATATTCTCATCACTATGTTCTACTCTTTTTCATAAAACGGTGCTTAAACACAAAGGAAATTCCGAAAAATGATTATTTTTTAAAATATTTTCAAAGGGTTTTCTAAGATGTGTATGATTATAAAGCTGTGAAGTGGGAAGAAGGTCATTTTCTTTTCAATTTTGTAAAAAAAATTAGGATCACATAGCAATAGCGTTTTGCAGTTGTAATTAATTTATAAGGGAGGTTAAAGTCCTTTTGAAGTGCTTGACATATAGCTTTTTGTGTTATAAATCTAACTTGGTTGGCGTAACAATTACCATGTATATCGCCATAACTCCAGAGACATTAGGACCTACACAAGCCGTGTCACAACTTCATGGTAATAAACACAATTAATGCGCGTAGATATGGTTTTTCTTAAGTCGAAATACGATTTAGATCACAGTAATAAGTTACTTTTCTGTAAGAAATTGTTCTTTAAACTTATTAATGATAAATCTCAGAAGAATTCATTTTCGTCCACAGTTTTCAAAGAGGGTATTTGGGGTTCAGTTAAAGCCGTATACTGTCTGCGATTAGTCTTGGGCTTTTCACTGCGGTATAAACAGGTGACAAAATAGGTGTATTAATGGATAGATGTTTCTAGAAATAAAATTATTTTACCGTTAATCGTTCTCTCTCCGCGTTACTACGCCAAACAATGAAGAACAAAGTTGTCACTATCACAAAACAATTTAGCTGGTATTTAATTAAAAAATTAGAGGTTATTCATAACGGAAAGCGTAAGTATTTTTTTTTTTCAACTTCCTCGATATATATAATCATAAAATTGATGAAGAAAGAATAATAGTAGAAATTACTTTTAAAAAAACTGATCATAATTTAGCGTGAAATAACTCTACGTTTTCCTAACTATAAATATTTCGTTTGCAAACTTGGAGAAAACGCATTTAAGAGAAATGTTTTTGAATGTATCGGTCGCATTTAAGGTGTTCCTGCACGTTTGGCTGTAAGCAGCATCTTTGACATGACCATTATATCTCTTTCGTACGTCTTTGGCGTTTTGTATTCTCAGATTGACAAGAAGTGAAGTTGTGTTTATTTGTGTCTGTTCAGAATATAATTTTCTGTTATGGCTGATTGTCTTAAGAAGCCGAAAGAATACTTGAAACAGAGATCCAACGACATATTGGTTAATTGGGAGGAATTAGTAAGTACAGCTTCGCCTTTCATAATGAAACTAAGAGATTGTGTCGAATCACTGCAACAAGAAAACAACACAGAAAGGTTCTTAGAGAAGTATACCAGAGTTTGCTATTTTTTTGATAATATTAGGAATCTGATTGTGAGATTTGACTGTGATTTAAATGTACTAGCGCGTAAAGGCGAATTACCTCGTTCAGAAATATCTAACCATTTACTGAATATCAAACCAGACTTTCCGCTAGCCTGTAATAGCGAATCAAGTCAACAAGATAATGCTAACCATTCCATGAATTTTAAGTCGGAGTTTCCGCCCGAACTACGCGACCAGGTTAACAAGATAGATAACATGTTACTGACTTTCGATGTTTTTAATACCTCTTCTTCTCAAACCAAAGTTACGCTCAAGGTATATAATGGTGAAAAGTGTACTTGGAACATGTGCCGTCGTTGTTGCAGTATAAACGAGAATCGGGATCCCATCACAACAGAGCGGAATAAAGCGGACGGTGATACGATGCGAAACCAGGCAGCTCGTTCCGCGTGGGCAATCGAACCCGTGAAGGTTCCAGAAAACATGCTTCCCAAAAGCAGCCCCGATTACGTCCTCAAACTGCGACGTGTGGTGTGCGACCCTGACAGTGCGTCTTGCTTCGTGATCGGCGAGTCCATCGACCAAATGGCACACAGGTTGGTGAGCATGATGCGACTCTGCGATGACCTTTCGGTATCGGTTGCTCAGAAAATGGAAAGATCTGATTTCTGTGGCCAGACTGACAAGCCACTCGTGTTAGACGAGGCGACTCAGTGTGTTTCACTCAGAGAAATAAAAAAAGAAGAGCGTGTTGATGAAAGCCGACACTCTGTTACCAAACAGGACCGTTGCGTCGAAGAATATATCGACTTAGTTACCAACAGCGACGACTCTGACGAAGAAGAAGAAAGAGTCTTAAATGTCATCAGGTTCAGAGACTACTCGGAGATGAGTGACCATATGCTCTGCGGCATTCCACGCTTCATCTATTCTCCCGGTCACTTCTACGTGGAGTTCACAGTGCTTAATGAAGGCATCTTCTCTAACCTGCAGGACAGACTCAACAAGTGGTGTTCCTCGAAACCAATCAGGTACACTAAAAAAATCTTCGCGAAGAAGGAGATGGGGCCATTTTGCGCAGCGTTGTTCTCTGAAGACGGTAAGTGGTACCGCGCACAAGTGGTGGACTGGATGGATTCAAACGAGACTACGGTGCGAGTACGTTTCGTGGACTCTGGTGACGACGCGGTGGTAAGTCTGGACTCGGTGCAGCCTCTTGGACCGGACTTCATCAAGTACCCCGCCTTCGTGCAGAGGTGCCACTTGTCTTTCTTGTCACCTCCTCGCTCTAGGAGAGGTTTCGGTCAGTGGCCAGAAGAGTCGTGTACGGCCTTCATGAGAGCGATGCCGGTAGACAAAGTGTACAGCTACCGCATCGTGGACACCGACTATCCCACATCGTTGGGAGTCCTCGTGATGAACGACCAGAATGATGAAACGTCTATTAACAAGCAGCTGGTGGAAGATGGTTATGCAATATATGTCAAGCCTAGAAACAAAAGCTGACTGATTTTCCAAACTTCAGTGGTTTAACAGTGAAGTGTGTGTGTGTGTTTTTTAACTTCAGCAGGAGTATATGAAGTGTAAATGCTCACGGTTTTTTTCTTTTCTTTTTTCAGCTTTGAACGTAGATTTTTTTCTTCTCTTAAACTTTTGACTGAGAAGAATAATTACAGGACATTTATCATTGTGATTTCTTCTAGTATTTTGAATATAGTTTTAGTTAAATCTTTCATTTCTGCTATCTATCTATTTGAAATTGTTTCTGAAAACGTAATGACTATATCAGATGTGGTAGTTTCTAGAATTAGTTATTTCGAAAAGATAAGGGATGCTAAAATGCTAAAAAGAAGTTTCTATAGCATTTCACTATAAATAAAAATTTCTCTTTAGTTTTTGTTAGCATTCCTTATGGAAAAAATTGTGTTGTATTCCTTATTTGAAGATGAAGTATTTCCGTTTAGTTTCAAATTGCAATGAGTATATGTATTCTTGCGCACAAAGTAAAGGATTTCTGTTTGAAGCAGCAGTATTGATGGTGGATGTGGCTACGCTGTAATGCATCCAGTACCAGAATAATAACATACATTCATACAGCCAAAGGTACGTGAATTATGAATTTATTGTTTCATTTACGTTTCTTTCGGGACCACCATGTTCCTGACGTCAACCACTCGATTCGGAAGAAAGTAGTTCCTAATCCATTGTGATTTATTGCTCCCTGGATCACAATTATAGCCTGACATTATGCAGTACAGAATAAGGTTCGAGAATTTCAGTTTTTATATTTACTTTATGTTATGTTCATCGAAATACCACCAGTCTTGATATTCAGCCGAATGTATCTCCATCTGTGTAACGATCTATAACTTTTGTTCCTGGCTTATGCCGGTACGGAAATTTGTTTTTAGTTTCTGTTGTAATGCTCTAAAATATTGTCAACGCAGTCAGATCACTTTCAGATAAATGTGATTATATTCCTACTGTAATTTTAATTAAAACTTTGAGGCAACAATGCTTTAACAATGTGGGAAAGTTTCTTTCCATTCTCACTTTGATATCGAATGTTAGGACATGTTCATCTTCTCACCGTTTTTTGAGTCGTACCGTTCAGTCATTAAGGGGGCACTGCATGTAGTTTGATTTCAGTGATGTCCCTAATAGTCTCCTTCCCCCTTTTGCCGATATTTTATTATTTTAAATTGCATTTAGCCTTTTTGACCACACAGATAACAACAGTTAGCATTTATACTTCAGGCCATAATTTGTGTTATTGCTTTTAACAACAAGAACGAACGCAACGCTTAGCTAAAACTATGTATATCCTAGGCCAGATTCGAAACGGTGATCTTAGGTATTTCTTAGTATTTATTCTTGGATAAAAGCAGTTTTCCACGTCCATATGGCAGGTATGGAAGGAGTAGCAGTCTCCTGAAAGCTCTGGAATTTGGAGGATTTCTCTGTGTATAGTTTTCATATGGTATTTCCTGGCAGTAATACTCCGCCATTGGAATTCAACGATAACCGTGGCGCCATATTTTCATGATTCGGAATTAATTTTTTTATGATATCTCACGTAGTTCTCGAGATATAATGTCTCAAAATTGAAAAAAAAAAATCTTCACAAGAAACTACTCGCTGGAAATGCACAGTGGGTATTTTGTTTTCTTACTACCAGTTTTGTTTAGGTTGAAAATAAACCTATTACTAATTTTTAATAGTTCATATCTCTAGAACTAAGTGAGAAATATATATATATATATATAAAAAATTGCTCTTCACTTTCGATTTGTCTCGTCGAATTACATAAGATTATGGCACCACGGTTACGATAATGCTGTTGATATATTTCGCATGGTATTCTATGATGAAAGATTGTAGGTAGCTGAAGTTCGATAGTGGTTAGGTCGAAATGCAGCCTTGACCAGAATGAAAAATAACACGTTTTGTTTAAGCATAAGGCACGATAAATACACTTTTCATTAATAACTTAAAGCTTATTTGATTTAAGGGCAGCAATTTCCTAGTGGTTATGTTAGTACAAGCCTGGACCAGAATAAAACTAATGTGCTTTGCTACAGTATAAGACACCATTAAGTTATCGTCATTGTGAAGTAGATATATTCATATCACTGCGTTCATGAAAACTTGGCTGCTACGTTACATTCGCTATAATGGCGTAAGAATATACATATATTCACATAATATCACAAAAATTTGTCAGTAATCTCACATTTATTGATGCCCGTTCAGGTCAAAGGTATTTGAAGATGCTACCGTTGATGTCAAAAATGTGTTGAAGAAAATACAAAAGAAGTTAAGACCACACTTGCACACTAGGATATGGAAAGAGTTTGTAGGCTAAGGGTAAAATACTAATGGCTTCAAGGGGGCCAGTGATATCCGTCGCTTTAAAGAGCATAGAATTGATATTTATTTAATTAAATCATCATATTTCGTAATGACAGTGACCAATAGAGCTACACAGTGATAACCCAGTTTATTTTTATTTTTTGTTACCGTGTAAGAAATTCATTGTTGAGCACCTGCTTTATTATTCAGAAGAACGTGATACTCTCTGCATAGTGCATGTCAATCGATTCACCGCCTTTAACACAAAAAAAAAAAAGTTTCTGCCCTGACTTCTCCAGTGCAGAAGCTGGAAGTATTAGATTTCATTGTTGAGTGTGATTACATGTAATTAATAAACACCAGACAAGCACCTGCAAGCCACAAATTATTTTCTCTTTGATCGAGATTTAATTTAACTGAGATGTAGCTAATGCTCCGCTGGCAATTTAACTCCTTGGCTACTTTCAAGTTTCATTAATTTTTATCTTAAATTCTTTCAAAGTGATTATTCAGAATTTCCAGATGCTTATTCTCTTACTCTTAACAAGAATATTTTCCCACTCCATTAAAGCCTAAAAGCAAATTGTGGTCAGGGTCATCTATACCCTTCCACCTTCCACTTCAGTTTCTTCTATCAATATCTTTCCAGGCCTCGTCACCAATACACGCCCTATACACTCTCACCCTGCTCCTATCTTCCTCTGAATCCATAATCCAGCTCCTTTATAGTTTCATTTACTGATTGACTTCTGCGGTAATTTGCACAAAAAATCACATAGCTTTTATCACTCAGTTTTCAACACGTGCGTTTGACAGCCCTTTTATCAAAAAATGGAACATTATACAAAAAGAACTATTATGAATTTACACAAATTTTCAAATATTAATTTGCATATGTTTAAAATCAAATGGAGTCTTAACTAAAAGTAAGTTGAATTATCATCTGCAATAGAGTCAGGTAGCTATAATATATTCAGTGAATCATGCAGTCAAGTATTATCAGGACGTGGTGTTGCACAATATCTATAACCATATATGTTGAACTTAAATGTGAGAGAAACAATCAAAGAAGAAGAAAAAAATACAATGTAGATTAAGATTTGAAAGGGGAAAGATTAATCAATTTTCTACACATCGTTTTTACCTCTCGTTTTTTGAATATACTCTTAATAGCAATTCAAGCCTCACTGTTAATATGCTTCATACAGGGTGATTCAGGAGGAATGGTGAATATTGAAGGTGATGGTAGTATGAACAATACCTGAGTAAAGAAGTTCATATAAACATGTATCCCTATTTCCATTAGTTTAGAGATATAGGTGCTGAAATGTTATGTATAAAATAAACCTCAGAAAATGATCAAGAGCACACAAATAACTTATTGAAGTACTTTCACTCACGAAAACATACAAGCATGTTTTACAAAAGTTTAAATTAAATGCTCGGAAATACCACCGTAGACTTCAATACTATTTGCAGCTCTCTTCGCAACAGTTCGTGTAGCTCTTGTGAGTACGTCTTGGTGTACTTTTATGAGGATATCAGTGTTTACAATGGGAGTGAATTAATTTAAATTTTTGTAAAATATACGTGTGTTTTTGCATGAATAAAATACTTCAATAATTATTTGTGTGCTCTGATCATTTTTTGAGGTTTGTTTCTATGTTTAACATTCCAGTACATGTATCTACAAAACGAATGGAAATCTGACTATCTTATATGAACGTTTTACTCAATATTACACATACTACCATCTCCCACAATATCTACCATTCCTCCTGAATTACCCTGTATATGCCCAGCACTATTTTAATCACTTTCAATGACTCACAATTCAGCTTCTTTAGGTCGTCCATTAACTACGTGGCTCCAGTCTAAAAAAAGGGGTGGGGGTTAGTTGGAAAGCTACTGCTGAGCTACGTTGGGGGGAGGGTGGGTTTACAGGCTAAGGCACATAGCTTATTATTCACATTATTTGTTACAGTTAAAATAAGGTAACAGAACCACAATAGCACGTGAATATTTATTTCCATCATTTAACTATCTCCATACGTAATTTACGATAGTCTGATAAGAGAAAAAATTACAAAAAATCTTCTGGAATCAATAGCGAATAAAGCTATGTGCCGCACAGGGGGTGGGGGTGGGGGGGGGGCGTACAGGCAAAGCCACGTCGGGCTAGGTGGGAGGTGAGGGGGGTTCACAGTAGACAAAATGGAGATACGTGGTTTATCATCACTGTTACCTAACTATCTGTGTCCTTTAGTAGTATTTCCACGATAAAGTCTAGATAACACCCATTTGCATTCCTTTCAGCTCGTGTATGTGATACTCATAACACAGGACATAGCAATAAAAAAAGTAATCAATGCTCAAGAAACGGCTGATCTGTTTTGTACCCCAATTTCGCTCACTTTCCTCGCATATCCGCTTAATACCATGTCCAATATACCCATGCTCAAAATTTAGAAACTTTTCCCTATGATCTTCATAATGCGTCTTGCCAAAATGTGCTTATTATCAAATAATATGCCAAGATTACAAATTATGTAGCACAACTATTTATACAATGAAACAAGGAATCACGTCGAAAAATCTTTGCAACAGGCGAGGCTAAAGTAATTACGAGGACACATTAGCCTGTAAAAGAATTTTTTCAATTTAGGTCAGAATAATTAAATGGAAGTGTAGGTAACAACTGCTGAAACAATCGGTATGCCACATTGTGCTAGAGGTATTGTCCTGCGGGCAGATAAAATTTAAGAGACAGGCAAATTAATTAATGCGACTAACCAAATATTTGGAACTGGTTTTTACCCACAAACAAAAGCGATCACCTTAGGTGCTGCGGGAATGACGACATCAAAATTGAACAGGTGAGTGGGAGAAGGACAACATCACACCAAAATAAGGTAAGATAACCATTTAGTAGCTGGGTAGTTTGAATATCAGATTTATTTATTAAACTTAGTAATTTTGTGCAGTGGAACAGAGATAACATTAGGGGAATGTTATACTTTTTCCCCTCATCGTTCATTTGAAAACGGAAACGTCACCGGAAAAACATTCAAGACATCTCGAATATGACTCAATACATTGCTCGAAAACACATTGAATTTACGAAAATCTCCTACAACTACAAACGCAGATGACAGTGTCAAGGAGCACTCCTTCAGATTTGAAGCTAAGTAAAAATTAATTTTAGAAAAAAATTCTTAATGTTAAAACAATATCGTTAAGTTCATGAATAAACAAAAAATTAAATTTAATCTGTCGAGTCACCGGCGGCTCTGTCTACCCTTTTCTCGCAGCGATTCGGGACGTTTTTTAATCTCAATTTCCTACATCCCTCAAATTTCTATTATACATAGATATTAGCAATCTTAGCAAGCATGCTAAATGTTATTTCGTTATTGTTCTGAGTTCGGATGCAAACTTCATCGATATTATCAGTCATTCACTGACTGATTGATTATCTTCAAAACTCCAAGGTAGTGACGCCGGGCGGAGGAGGAGTGGGGGGGGGGGGCCTTGGCCACATCCATACAGACACGGGGTATATGTAAAAAAAAAACCTTCCTTCCTCCATGCAAGGTACTTCCCGTAGCCGTAGAAAGCTAAAATTTGGCACACAGATCACATTTTACCCACATATTATAAGAATAGTCTGGAATTCGTAAGTTTCTATATGCATACCCCTTACCTACCCCTAATGTGAAATCGCTTTCTACTCTAATAACTTTATACGCCTCAGATTTTCATTGTAGAATAAGTTTGCTAAGTTTAACTAATGTGTTCCTTTCATTACTTTGGAAGTTATTTCTACCACGACACCCTGTTATCAAAACTCCACTGTACTTCCAGTAATCCTAGAAACAAGTAATTTGGTACACATATATGGTTTCATCCCTAAATCATAAGAAAAGTCTAATATCGGAGTTTTTCCCCTTTTTATTTAATTACAATCCCAAACATGAAAAATTCTGGCACATATTTGAGACATAATTGCTTTGCTCCGGATGAAGCTATATGCCTGAGAATTGTTTAATGCTTAGAGATCAGCAAATTTAGCAATTATCTTAAAGTTTACTTTGATCCTATGATTAGTTTGGAAGTTACTAGTTTTTTTTTTATTTATGGTGGTAGCTAAACCAGCGGCAATTTGCATTGCTCGGCTACGGAGCACACCCATTGTTTCCAGATAGTGGGGCATTGTTGGTAACGTATATTGCTGTCTTTAATTCTGAAATGTTCCTATTCACCGATTTTCAAATGGAATCATTACAATTGAGCGACGATTCAGAATAAGCGATAAGCTTATAAAAAGAAATTAGACCCCATAAAAACAGTTCTTGTGAAAATAAGACTAATCTCGTGCTCGTGTAGTAACAAAAAGTTATAAGATCTTTTTCTGAGCCAAGTTCTGTGTTTTCACTTCACTTTGTGAAACAAAATGGTTTCTCTCGATGTTATAGCTCGATTATTTAGAATAAAAAAAATTTTCTTGACCATTATACACGTCATAATATTTACTGAAATGGAAGGCATAATTATATTATTTTACAAGTATATATTATATACTTGTCAAATTCGAAAAACTGTGAGGGAAATCTTTGCTTTTATATATTTGTAAGTTTTAAAAAGCAACACATTTACGGTATTTATATATTTTAACTAAACCATGTAAATTGTAGACTTGGCTCAGAAGATCTCATAACTTTCTGTCACTACGCTAGCACGAAACTTGCCCTATTTTTACAAGAATTGTTTTGTGGGATCTATATTTCCCCAAATTTTTTTACCTAATAAAGTTAATGAATGGATAATGAATACAATTCAATGAAAAAAATTATCTATGAAACCCAAAGATGATCAATTTGAGGAAAACAAACCTGAGCGAATGTCCATAAATAAAAACAATAAAGTAAAATCAAACATATTTTTCTAGCTTTTTTTACTTACGAAAATCTGATGAGTGGAAAAGGATAACTTTCCACTGAAACAGAATGCAATCGACAAACGTTTAAATTTGAGGGAAAATGTACCTGATCGTGTGTTCTACCAAAATTGTAACAGTATTTTTTTATTTTTTAAAAAAAGTTCAACATGCTCCACATTGTAAGAAGGATGACCTCGAAAGATGTTTGGTATCAGTAAGTGAAACATGGTTCAAAATTAATTCCCTATAATACCAGTAATAAACTGTAACAGAACTAAAACTGTGTACCGATTTATGAATGTTTAACTTCAATACGGCTTAGAGGTGGAAAACGAGTGGTATGGTAAAAAGGTTGTTGAAAATAAACTTAAATAATAAAGTAGGAATTAAGTTCGTTTGGAAAATGAAGGGTGGAAAATCTTACTTAAATGTTTAATAGGATGGTATGTCCCATTAAGGTAACAGAATTATTTGATTTTTCAGCGGAAGTAAAGTCCAAAGGCAAAGAACTGTAGAGATTACAGTATATGAAACAGATGCACGAGAAAATAGGTAAGAGGAAAGTAAAACAGTGGAGAATTGGATCACTCTAGGCGAATGACTAATACATGTGTTTAATCCTGGGTTTATCAATAATCGTCTCATTGCGAAACCTGAGAAAGTAATTTTTTCATACGGTTTTATTCGTCTGATATATATTTGTATAAATAATTTGACGATAGTGACAGTAAAAATACTGTTAGGTAAAGATAATAAGAAAGAATATGGAAGTAATCCCGTCACTCACCAGGAGGACCACAACAAACACCAACACACTTTACAATATTTCGGTAAGACATGCGGCAAGGGGATCAGATGTACACACATCGAGAACTATAATTATGTGTACTAGGTGTAGGGGAGAGCGGGGGAAATACACGCATGCGGGTAATCACATGCAGGCTGAATTACGCATTTTGAATTGATGAAATAATGAACAATTTAAATCCATTTTTCCTTAGGTGCGTGTATTTCCCCCACTCTCCCCTAAGCCTGTTACTGCGTTTTGTGGGAGAAGGAGCATCCCTGTCTTTCTTTGAGCGCGGAGACCTTCAACTTCACTGGATATTATTTTTATTGCGAGATCGGGTCTAGTCCTCGTACATAGTAACAGATCGCTCAACAATATCCACTGAATTGGATCCAAAGGGAACTATATTTTCCTCACAGCCGCTTTACCATCCTCGCTGCCTCTAGATGAGCTGTCAAAGTATCAGCATCCATAAGTTTGGAAACCTATGTCAGGAATGCAGTCTACCGTTGTAAGTAAGTATTGCTCGATATCTTCTCAGTCTGCCGAACTGCTAAACCTGTGTCTGTCTTCAGCAACTCACGAAGGATGTAAATAATTTCCGAAAAGATAGTCTTTACTGGTCTAATTTACTTAGAGCACAATCATACGGTTTATATTACAATGTGAAATAATTACCACGTTATGAGAAATTTTTGACATTCAGACTGCCCTTTCCCTCCTAAAAAAGTAATACAGTCAGTCTTTTGTCGAGTAATACAAAAAATTGCAAAGATTTTTTTTTTTTAATATGAATTTATTTAAAACACCTTTTTGTACACAATATTTGATATCAGATTGCCATTAGCTTGTATTTTCTGTTATAATTTCGGTAATTGTTCCAAAAATATTTTTGAACTAGTTTCATTGAGTTATCTATAGTTAAATACAGCATTTTGCAAGTATAATTTCAGCTGTCTAAACTTACCTGAGACTGATCGATAGTCATTGCAAAGACAACCTTCACTCCTGCTAACCCCTGAAAATGCCGCTCCCAAAGTGACCGTTCGGCGCTTCGGGTTGCGTTCCGCACACGCAGTCGATTCAGAGAGGTAAACTGTGACCCTGGCTGGCCTCCATGAACCCAGTTTCAAATTTTAAACATAAAATAGTTTTAACATATGCTAACTCAGAAGTTGGTAAAAATTCCTATCCACCAATACCTTATTAATTACTGTAATGTTTATATCAGTTGAGGAAAAGGCATGTCGATACCAGGAATTATATATAGGTTAACAGTGTGCTAGGGTGCCTGTACAGAATCCCGCCCTTATGAGAAATGGTGCACGTAAATTCAAATGCTGTGAAATGAATTTTGATTCTGCGTAATCCTTGAAAATAAAATACTCTGAAGCCTTAAAATTTAGCTGTCCATTGCATGTATGCAGCAGTTAGTTGAGCGTTGCTCCTGCAGAGTGCAGCAACTGACTGACAACTTTTATGGCTCCACCTGGACGGCGTGATCGGTAACTGTTAGATAGATAGATATGTTCACTTTGATCCCATGTGAGAATAATCTCGGGGATGTGGAACAGTACATACACTTATTTTTAATGGTCAGTATTACTAAATAATTGATAATATTATTATATATTGACAAGTTATCTACGACCCATTAGTATAACCAATATCTCCTGTAATTTACACATACAATCCCGAGTTAATTAATACTTATTATGTGGAACAGTGTATACACTTGTTACCAGCATCTAATAACCAGTTATTTTCTTACCAACCAGTTACCATGATAAGTTTCACTGTAATTTGCGACTACATATTATATCATGTTAGTTGCTATTTATGTGAAACAGTACACACACCTATTAACGATATCAATTATATTACCAACAACTCATAAGCTGTCAATTACTTAAAACCTGTTAGTATGATAATTTTTCACAGCAGTTTTTTGAGTGCATGCTATCCCATGTTAGTTACTATATATGAGTGAAATTTTGTAAACAGTGTAATTACTTCATTTGTCAAAAGTTTCAACAGAAAGAAAAAAAAAAAAAATGTATCATTTTAGTAATTTATGGACAACTTTGTCACCTTCCTCTTCCATATACCATATATACTATTTTATCAGTTATTCTTAGTTACCAAATTCCAAGAAGAAAATTCTTTCACAGAGTAAAATGGGTTCTGAAGCAGAAACTCTTTCAGTTTGGACTTAAAGTAGTTTGGGTTTTGTAGATAACATTTAATTTCTGTTGGTAAGACATTGAATAAGGGAAGCTCCAGTAAATGTTATCCCTTTCTGTACAATTGACAGTGATTTGTAATCCTTGTGAATATTGTATTTATTCCTAGTATTATGGCTATGTATGTCAGAATTAAGATTGAAGTGTTCAGGATTTTCCACTACAAATGATAGTACGGAGTATACATCTGTGCTGGCATTGTTAGTACACACAGGTTTTTAAATAGATTTCTGCATGATGTCTGTGGGTTTGCTCCACAAATAGTTCTTATAGCACGCTTTTGCAATTTAAATACCCTCTGTGCTTGTGACGAGGTTCCCCAGAATGAGATGCATACATGAGCAGGGAATGAAAATATACTAACTTTCTGGTTTCTATATTAGCTATTCTAGATATTACCGTAAGTGAAAATGTTGCAGAATTCAGTTTTTTAAGAAGTTGTTGAATATATTGATTCCAGTTCAATTTGTTATCTATATATACACCCAGGAATTTTGTGAAACTGCTTTCACTGATTGCTTTTCCTTCTGATATCACATTATAGCTGTCCTTTGTTTTATTTTTTGTAACAAACTGAAGTAACTGTGTATTTTTCTACATTAAGTATTAGTTTGTTGGCATTAAACCACCTGTTAATTTTCTTTATAGCATCATTTGCTGTGTTTTCGAGGTTTTGTGCTGATGGGTCTTTCAACGATATGCTAGTATCATCTCCAAAGAACACCACGTATTCATTATCACCTAGTATATGTGGGAGATAATTTATATAGATTAAGAACAGCAGAGGGCCTAGAATTGAACCCTGAGGCACAAGGCAACTCTAGGTCTAAAGACCCATTCACACTAGCGGTCAGCTCAGCTCAGTTCAAAAATCGTTATACACGTAATCCAAAGGGAGCATTCACACTACGCAGTCCGCTCAGGTCAGGGCAAGGTAGGTCAAACCGAAGATCGCGCCGCCACCGATCAACAACGGTCAAGACCTGAGCTGAGCTGAGCCGACCGCTAGTGTGAACGAGCAACGGTCAGGTCAGGTCAGATCAAATGGGCGGCGAACGTCTGAAAACTATGCTCGTGAGCAATAAATAAAGAGTAATAAATAAAAAATAAATGTTTTAACGGTATGTTATTTCTGTTTATTATAAAGCCGGCAAACTTTAATACAAATTCAAATATTATTACACATTTTAGTACTGTCAAGATACAGATCCTGTTTCCGAATTTTAAAAAAATATTGTGAATATATTTTTTGAATCAAATGCTTCTGTACTAGCGTTAGCACAAAAACAAATAATATTTGTAAAGTAGGGTTTCTCTCTCATCCTGAAATTCACTTTCTACATGGCATGAAATTTTATCCTTCCGTAAATAATTGTGCAAAATACATGTTGCTAAAATGATGTTATCAATTAATATCCTGGAGCAGAATTAATTTTTCTAAAATAAATTCGTAATCTTTGAGCCCTAAAATATCAAAAGTATTTCGCACAACTCGTCTCTCACGGCATAACCGGTAGTTAGCATTCTTCTTTCTCTTTATCTGTTTGCGCTTGAAACTCTGGATACACTCAGAACCATCCTCTTTTTGATCATGTTTTTAGGTTCTTGATCCAAAATCATTGCGATTTAATTGACGTTGGGGTAGAAAACGGCATTGTTCACTATGAGCAACTGAAATGAAATGACCTCGTCTACGACTTGATCTGGCCTGACCTGAGCTGAGCTGACCTGACCGCTAGTGTGAAAGTTCGAATTATAAACAAACAATACAATATGGAATTCCAGATTAACAATTCATCAGAAATGCAGAACTTACTTTTGAAATGTGACCTCATTATTTGATTTTGGCAACATATGAAGGGAGAAAGAGAGTTTGTAACGAAAAAACACTTTCCGGTAATATTAAATACATACGATGATCATCATTTCTGATTTTTTTAAGTTTATAGTTGTTGCGTATTTATATGCTACGCCAGCAGAAACTATACTATAGTTTCCAAGCTAGTTGAACCTTTATTATGTTATAAGATGCAGTCAAAACTCTTTAATACTATCTGAAAATATTGTACATGAGCTAACTATTAAAATTAAGATTGTGAACTTTTCGATTGATATTGTAATCTTTCAACTCGTGAAATGGAATTTCAAAAGCAATCATTACTAATTTATCAGAAACACAGACAAAAATGTATTAGAAAGATACCAGGTTAACATTTATACTCGGGATAGCAGGATTTTTACCCTTAATCAGACAATCACAGGCGGCTACACTTAGCAATATTTAATTGCACAAACCTTTCCGTTGATTACAAAGATTATATAGGTGCCTTGGCCAATATTTCTAACCCAAACAATCAAGAAAACATCAGAACAGAACCGGTGCAAGATTAAAATACAGATGTTGTTCTCAGTAGCTGTGACTCAAAACAGTCAGAGAGCATGAGCACTTTCGCAAGCGGCACCACGATTAATAATACAGGCGGGTGCCGTCTGCAATTTCCGACGTTAATCGGCACAGGGCGTTTTCTGAACAGAGCGCACTTGATTACAGTGGTCGCGATAACCAAAAGCACATTAAAAGCGTGTAGCGGTTCAGTAGTCCACCTCCTGGTATCACTCGAGGGTGGTAATGCAGCTGCACGCAGAGGTCGCGTCTTCTCAACACTTTAATACTGCAGCCCAGATAGGCGGCGTACACCACACTTACAAACACAGTAGAAGTCGCACACTATAGGCGAGGTCGCCGCTCTGCAGACGTAGGCACGTGGTCCCCGATTGGTGAGCGGACTCTCAGGGGACGGATACGCGACCGCGCCCAAAGCACGTCGCACCACGAGTATTCTGTCGTCCGCCGTGCGTGAGGTCCCGGCGGGAGGTTGCAGTCCTTTCCCGCACTCGTGTCGACCCCGCTCATGGAACATCCGTTACATGTGGATCCGGAGATTACTTTCTATTGACCACTCACTTAAACCTCGAACAGCGCGGGAACACGAGGTCTTCCTGCGGCCATAATGGCGTCCTACGCAAATGTGCTGACAGTTATTTAGCACGATATAAAGGTATTTAACCAAGCTAATTGCTTGGCCCGGCCGTCAGTCATTGTGAATTTCAGAGAATATCTCTATCCCGATATTCAGGATGTATCTGATTATTATTGAACGCCCTTCCCTGCATACAGATGACGGACTCAGAACTTGTGTAACCGTAGTACACGTGGATTTTAATCAAAACCTACTTCGCGAGAAAAAATCGTAGTGACACAAGTTTTGAAAAGTGATAATTAACATGTACTGTTATTATTTTATTACGGATTAATTAGAGTTAATTTGGCTCCGTTTGGTTGTTGCTAACAAAAATACGATACTGAAAGATTAAAGCAATAGGATGTTACCTTTTTTTTGTCATCAGCCGTTCGACTTGTTTGATGCAATCCTCCATTCCTTCCTATCTTGTGCTAACCTCTTCATCTCTGCATATTCCATACAATCCACATTCTCGATTATCTGCTTCATATATTTTAATCTCTGTCTTGCTCTGCAGTTCTTACCTTCGATTGATCCCTTCAATAACAAAATAAGCAATCCAGCATGTCTCAAAATATGACCTACCAGCCTCTCTTCTTTCTGTAAGTTTCTTCCACAAACTTTTTTCCTCACCCATCATTTCCGAAACTCGTTCATTTCCTAGTGCTGTGCTCCACACGTAGAATTTTAAAAAGTTCTTTCAAAGCCCTAGATCAATATTTGAAACTACAATATTTCTCTTATTTATGAAGTCTCTTTTTGCTAGTGCGATTCTGCTTTTAACATCATTCCTGCTTTGGTCATCAGTTGTAATTTTGCTTCCCAAGTAGCAGAATTCACTTACTTCTCCTATTGCAGCCGATCCTATTTTTATATTTACTGTGATTGGTATAATTTTTGCTAAATTTCATCTGTTTTGTTTTGCTTTGATTTATATTCAGTAGTCCTTCAGTATTTTGTTTATGCCATTCAGTAACTTCTCAATATCTTCAGCCCGTTCTGTTAACAAAACAAAGTCATCAGCAAATCGTAGCGTACTGATTTTTTTTTCCTTGAACACTTATGCCACATGAGAATTTTTCTTTTACTTCCTTTATTGCTTCCTCCACATACAAGTTGAATATTAACGGGGATAGACTACAACCTTGTCTCACACCATTTTTGACTGATGCATGTCTTTCATGATTCTCTACTTTTATTGCAGCCACTTGATTCTTAAATAGTTTATAAAGTATTCTTCTATCTCGATATTTTAGACCCGACTTCTTTAAAATTTTGAACATCTTCTCTCACCTAAAATTATTAAAAGCTTTTTCTAAATCAACAAACGCCATAAAAGTATCTTTGTTTTTCTTGATCCGCCCTTCAAGTATTAATCTTAAAGCCATAATAGCGTCCCTTGTGCCACAGTTTTTCCTAAACCCAAACTGATCTTAGCCTACTATATTTTCCATTACCCTTTCCATTCTTCTGTATATTACTCTTGTAAGTAATTTTGACAAGAATAATGTACAGAAGAATGTTACTTATATGTTTACATGAACCTGAGTGAATATATTGGTAATTAATTCTTTAGTGAGCCATTAGAGCAAGCGTAAGGGTCGTTACTGGGTAGGTTTCAATAGTAGAACTCAAATTTACTTCCTTCGAAATAATATTCACTGCCGCCACGAAGATGTAACAGATAGGTATAGGGTGATTTTTACTTAGCATTGTTGGTTTTTGAAAGGGATTCTTAAATTGGTCAGATTTCTAGAAGTACTTATTCGTTCAATGAATTGTATTTACTTAATGTAAGTGTTGTCTTGTGGAATGCTCAGCACTTGATTTGACTACATTAAACCTAAGGTAATCTTTCTTTCGTTATTTCATTGCTAATACTAATTCCTATTCATTTTTTTTTCTAACCGATATTTTGAATTACGAACTAACGACATCTCTTAGAGTCGTGAGTACTGATGGTCATGGATTTCTAAAAATGTGTAACATAGTCTCCTCGCCTGTTTCAGTAAAGAGTTGGCGAGTCTTCCACTTGCTGGGACTAACAGGAGCTTAAGTGTTGCCATCTGTGTGTGAAGCGTGAAACTTGTACACATTAGGTGTATTTTTTGTTCATGAGATGTGTTTTTTAGGAGGAGGAAATTGGAGACAGCCCAAACAGTCGCCTACTGATTGTGGAAAGCCGCCTGAAATCCTTAATCGCAAAGGCTGGTAAATAGAGTCCAGGATTCGATCTTATAATAATAACAGATAAAATTGTAGAGCGCATGATCAGGTGGCCGCCTCCCTGCACACCGTCTACTTTATTCTCTTTCCATCTACTAATTTGAACTTTAAATTCTTTCAGAGTTTTTGGTAAATTATTCATCATTTCTCTTGGTGGTTAATTTCAATCCCTTACACGTTTTCCTACGAAAGAAAATTTTCCCACGCCCTTATGCCTGAAATCAAGTGTCAGCTTCCGGTCATCGTCGTCTTTACACATCCCCTCACCTCCCTTAATTCGACCACCAATATCTTTCCATGCCTCATCAGTCATCACCAATATACCTTGTACACTCCCATAACTCTTTTCACCTTCCTTCTATCCTCCAATGAATCCCACCCCAGCTCCTTTGTCATATTAGTTACCGATTGATGTTTGCAGTAATTAAATGTGCACCTCCTCCAACTCCTGTATTTGGTACCCAAAATGCGAGTCCCATATTCCAGCAGTGGTCTGACCAAAGTGTTCTACCCCAGTTCCCCAACTTCTCTAGTGCATCCCGTCAGTGGGGTAGCTAGCCTGGGTGACACCCGGGGCGGATATCTATGGTGTCACCCCATTAAAACTTAATTTTAAGTAAAGTATAATTATGATTTTAATAAAACGTGGTTAAAGAAACATTTATTGTTATTTACAAATAATTGTTTATTAATAAAACCGTAATATTAATAACATTTAAAATATAGGTAAACGAAAAACAATTTAAAAAAAATGAATTTAGTGCCACGCATACATAAATCGTCTGAGGTTAATTCATGACCGGACTATGGAAATACAAAAGCCTAGACTATGCATGTTCCGACATACACTTAGCTGGTTTTTTTTTATTTAGTTTCAGAAAAAAATACATTGTTCTTTAAATAATTAGAGAAATAACAATTTAACTATCTACTTATCGTTATTTTAGATATCTTTTCTTTAATTTCAAAACTACCTCGCTTCGTAAATAATCGTTCAAGAAAACTTAAGCGGCCTGTAGATGACCAAATTGTTTGTCAAACTTTACGTGTTTGTCAAATTATTTGAGAGTCTGCGGCATTGTTTGACGCGTCTGTCAAAATATCCACGCGTTTGACTTGTTTGATGGAAATTTTGATTGACGAGTTTGAAGGTGTCAAACATTGTTTCATTTATTGCCTAGTGACCATGGAGAACGCATCGCCGTTCGCCAAGTTACAACAGCAGGAATGATAATTGGCTGAGTGGACATAATTTATCAGACAAAGGATTCCTTTACAGTTCATGTCCATATATCACGATCTGCCGATGCTATGAAAATAAAATCTAAAGAATCGAATAACTTCAATATTTAGACACATTTATCAAAAACGTTGAAAGAATTTCAAGTTAAAATTTGTAGAGGGCAAATGTAGGAGGGTGCAGAAAAGGGGGAAGATGGGTGTTTACGGAAATTGTCATCGGAGCGTGGGCTCCATTGCAATTTTATTAAATATATTAAATATTAGCATCTGGTTTGGCTAATTTCTCCAAGAACCCTGTATAATAGTCTCCATCTCTTCCATGTCTCCTTCGCCATGTCGGACGTATTTCCCCCCCCCCCCCCGTAAGTAAGTTAATTGTGTAAATGACAACACGTCATAACTTCTTGCTTTTATTAGAGATAATTATGTGGGTTTCTAGAAAACCTTAAAATTACATGCGAGGATGCCAAATACTTTTTCAATAACCCGCGCGAGATAAACGATAATTGAAAATTCTTCTGTTATCATTTAACACTTGTTTATTGCAATGCTTCATAAAACTTGGTAGCAGCTGGAAAGCTTCATCTCCTACAAAAACGGAGGACATTTAAAAAAAGTTAGTATTCGGCAATTCATATGGACCTAGAATCTGCAACTGATTATTTTCGAACAAATTCCAAAATGTATTTTTAATCAATCCTCCATCTGACGCTCTGAAATTTGTACCGACATCAACCGTAAAAAATACATAATTTGCACTGGCTACAATCATTCAAACGTTTTATGTTCCGTGAGCAGGAATTTATTGTAATCATCTTGTTCCTTGCGCGATATTTATCGTAATAAATTTTCATGTGTATGTCTCTCTCTTAATTTCAATCATTCTCTAAACCAACATCTACTTTTTTTTTCTTGACACACAGTGCTAGAGTCAACGCTAAAAATGCGTTGTTTTTATTCCCCATTGCGGCACGTGTCACGTTCCGACAAGGCAACAATCGATACTAAAGGCAAGTTTGACAAATTTGTTTGATCTCAGGTTTGAGCGTAGGCGCTCTTGTTTGATGAAAACGTGATGTTTGACCAACAAATTTGTCAAATAAATTTGATCGTCTACAGGCACCTTTACATTTTCACACTATTTTCTATTATATCATTTAATGAATTGTGGGTGTCACCCCCAAACGATTGACACCCCCAAACGGGTGACACCCGGGGCGGACCGCCCCCACTGCCCCCCCCCCCCTTAGCTACGCCACTGCATCCCGTCAACACACTTTCAAGCTTGGTACCATTAAATCTCGCTGAACCTGGGAAGTAGCGCGTTAACGGTGCATACGCGTCGATATGCAGTGGTTACACATGTTTCAAACTAGGAAAAAGAAACAACAGCATTTTTTAAGGAGGATGGTAACTGTATTTACATAATGCCTTTACATTTGAGAGTGCGATGTTAAGTTCACGATGACTCGGATGTGAGCAGCAGCTTAGCCGATGATGGCCTTGCGGTAGGCGGGGGCGGCGGCGTAGGCGACGGGGGCGTGGCCGACGGCGACGGCGGGGGCGGGGTGAGCGCCGGCCTCCTTGTGGACGACTGCGTTGAAGCCGTTGACGGGGTCAGCGGTGTAGTCGACTACACGCACGGAGCCGTCGGGCTCGACCAGGCTGTAGCTGCCCTGCACGACGTCTCCGTCGCGCTGCTCGTGCTGGTTCTTGGAGTCGCCGGTGATGGCGTCGGACACGCTGTAGCCGTAGCTGTACTGTGGGTGAGGGTCGTACTCGGCGGCGACGGCAGCGGGGGCGGCGGCGTAGGCGACGGGGGCGGCGCGCAGGGCGGGGGCGGCGTAGGCTCGGGCGGCGATGGGCGCGCCGGGGGCGTACACGGCGGGGGCGCCCAGGTAGCCGGCGTGGGCGGCGGCGACGAGCGCGAAGAGGGCGGCGACCTGCGACAACAAGGCAGGCGGTCACAGCACAGTAGTTACGATCAGACTACCATCACACTCTTACCGTGAATACAGTTTCATAAGATTTTTCTTATTATTAATCAGCAGATTGTGAACAAAGAATTTGTCGTGTTTGGTGGTCGGTTGTGTAAAAATTTATTATTACGGGAAAAAATGTTCAGGTCGTTTAGTTCTGCAAAGCACAACACATTCGACAACCAACTACCTCCGCGCTCATCATCTGTTGAAGTAGTCCTTGACGTGTGGCCACAGTAACCACTTGGACCTACTACTCCACCTGATGAAGATGGTGAAAGTAGCTGTCGAAACGTCGTGAATGGCAGAACTTATCTATCTGAACGCCCGAGAAGAATTTTTAGAAGCTGTTCACCGAGAAAGACTCATAATGCCAAGATTACTACTCCCTACTCCTGATCCAGGGTGTCGGCACATTAACGGTGCAGCCATACTGGTGCTTACCATAACCTGCTGAAAGCCTCATTCGCACCTCTGCCTTAGCATTATGCTACTGCGCACCAGAGTACGCCTGTCCTGTGTGGCAAGAATCATGTCATGCTAAGACAATGGAAATTGCGCTTCACACAACATGCCGACTTATCACAGGATCCTTCACACCGTCGGCCGTGGCAAAGGTGGAGATATTGTCTGGCATCGCCCCTGGAGACATACGCCGGAAAGTACATGGCAAGGTTCAGAGTGGCAGAATTTAATTTAATTTTTTTAAATTGCAATGGAGCACCCATCTTCCCCCTACCCTGCACCTACCTACATTTGCCCTCTACAAATTTTATCTTTAAATTCCTTCAAAGTTTTCGGTAAATTATTCATCATTTCTCTTGGTAACTCATTCCAATCCCTGACACCCTTACCTAAAAAAGAGAATCTTCCCACACCCTTGTGCCTGAAATCGAGTGCCAGCTTGTGGTCATGTTCATCTTTTCCCTTCCATGCACTACTTTTCATACCTAATACAATATCTTTCCATGCCTCATATATGCCATGTACACTCCCAAGACCCTCCTCATCCTCCTCTTCTCTTGCAATGAATCCTATTCCAGCTTATCATATCCGTCACTGATTGCATTCTGCGATAATTTCCAGAAACAAATCTAGCAGCCCTTTTTTGCACCCTCTCCAAATCCTGTATTTGATACGTAAAATGAGGGTCCCATACTGCACTACCATATTCGAGCAATGGTCTGACCAAAGTTTTGTAACCCAATTCCTTTACTTCTCTCGTACATCCCCTCATCACTCTCTCCAACAAGTGCAGAACTTTGAAACCTTTTCCTACCACCTGTTCTATGTGTCCTGCCCAGTTAAGTTTGTTATCAAAAGTAATTCCAAGATATTTACATTTCAAGTCTTCAGCAAGCAATTCTTTCCCCACCTTATATTCATAATTAACCTTTTGTTTTTATTTGTGTATCTAATAAGCTGACTCTTCTTTGCATTTATCTTCATTCTATGTTTACCAACCCAATTAGATATCCTGTCCAGATCACCCTGCAACTGTTTACAATCCTCTATCGTTTTGATTCTTTTATACAGCATTATGTCATCTGCAAACAATCTAATTTCAGATAGTAAACAATAAACACAATTATTCATTAGAATAAGACACCCGACGCCCTCTACCTGGCTACTGAATTTAAATAAATAAATAATTTCCTATGCTCTCTCACCACGATAGCTATTGGCTGGCTAATGATGTCCCGTGTCAGCCTCCACTCGCAAATTAACAGCCACCAGAGATATCATTAGAAGAAATTCGTTATTGTATCCACAATTTAATAGCTAAACAACTGCTACCAAATTAATTGCCACAATACTTTCATTAAATTTGCTTTTCGTAGCATGTCGTGATTAAATAAATATCGATAAACTTTACTGCTTAGAAAATATGGAACTGATTCTTAGTGAAATGTCGTTAATGAAACTTTGAGAAATTTAAATTATGTATGTATCTGTTGTAACGAGAATGCCAAATGTTATTCCGGCCTACGCTAAATTTCAATGCAATTAAAGCTTTCGTTAATGTTGTTTGACCAAAGTCTTTGCATTAAGATTTATTTACTTTTTACGTATTTTACTGACCAGTTTCGTTAATGGTCTTTGTTCATGTTCGCTGTACGTGAGTTATTAGGTTGTTTAAAGTGAACATGAGACCAAATATGTTACCGAACCGAGTATTCTGACAATCCATTAATTCTGAGTTGCTCAACTATTTAATAATACGGAATCTTTATTAAGTTCTCTGGCTGTTACAGACACTGTGACCAAAGATTACATTATGAATGCCCAGCTTCAATAAAAAGCAACGTGATGCTTTCGAAGCAAACAGAAATTCTTCAAATTTTGCAGAGTGAACGTTTAGTCTCAAATACAAGTCATGTTTGTATTTCAGAAATTTCCAGTCTACGACCTTTGAAACAATTATACGTTAGCGCGATCGTCCTCATCCGTGTTGAATACATATTTCTATTAATACTTTTGAGTTCTTCAAGCTCAAGAGATTTTGTTCACCCTAAAGGGGAAACAGAGGTCAATTTCGGATTTGGTCAAATCAGGTCTTAATCTTTGATCCTAAAAACTGGAACTATTCTAGACCCGTGACGACACGCAAAAACGGTCACGGGCTTACACTAGTAAGAAACTAATCGTTGTTCGTTTTTGAAACTATAATTTCGTTAAAAAGTTTTACAAATCAATAATATATTTTTCGTTTTCAACTTCAAAGTTTGCCCTTTCACCTCGACCGCAGCCCTCTCCACCCCATAACATCATCTCCAAAGACTTCAGAAGTTTAAACTAGGGGTGTCCACTCAGAAAGTACATCGATGTTTTTTTTCGATGTAAAACATCGGAACCCTGTATCGATATTTTTCAATGCATCCCTTAAAAACATCGATGTTTTTTCAACATCGAATACTTTTGTGGTTTTCTTAGCTCAACAGATACAAATCAACAATATTCATTGGCAAATGTCATTTCATTTATCTCTTACCTGTTACTTTAAAATCGCCAAGAGAAAAAATATGACACTAGTTTGATATTCATCATTGCCAATTGAACGCAGATAGTTCATTGTCTTTCGTTTGGTGCATGTGAACACAGAGTAACACTATACTAGCATTGTAATGCTTTAGCTGTATAGATGTGTTTAATTTTATTCTTTTTTTGTTTATGGCTTACGCCTCGTCGTCATTGAGGTCATTAGAGGCGGAAAGGACTGGGCGTGAAGGAAATCAGCCTAGGCCTTTTGAAGCGTTCACCTGGAGTGGTTTTGGGAAACCATGGAAAACACAAATCTGGATGCCCGTACGGGGGTTCGATCCCGCATCCTCCTGAATGCGGGGCCAGAACATTACCTTTCACCCAACATTAAAAAATTAATTTTATGATCTTGTGTGTTGGTTAAGTAGTGTTGTATGAGTAAGATATAGCTTTGTGAGTGAAACAGAAACTACAAATTAACAGAAATATTTGATTACGATATCAAACCATTACAATAAAAAACTAAAGTCTAAATCTGCCTAAAAATGTTAATTTTATGTCTTTAACCTCTTAATACCAATGGTGTTTAGGCCAACTTTGCAGAAACAAAAGTTTTATTCTGTTCCTTTGCTGACCGACTATTTGAGCAGCCTTCGAAAATAAACGTTCGGATGCAACAGAAGTACCGACAATAGTCAATTAGATGTTGTCCCAACCCGGTTTATATCTAAATATTAAGTAGTATCAGACAACAGTTGTTTTTGAGAAATAATGTTTCGATTCACAGCAAAATGTACTAGTGAACCTAAGAAATTGATTTTATTCATTCACTCATACGGTCAGGATAGCCAACTCAAGAAAAATTCATCTTCACTGATGTTATGTCCCTGTAATTGCGCTCCTACTAGTGACAGTTAATTTAAATTGAAATAATTTAATTTAATCTTGAATAAATTTAGTAATCTTAACATTTATTTCAATTATTTTTGTCATTATTATCGAGAGTTAGTTTTTTTTTTAATTGATTCGATGTTTTAATTTTTAAAAAATCTATGCATCGAATAGAATAATTCTTCGTCAAAAAATCGAGTCAGTCCGATGTATTGTATGGTAAACATGGAATGGATACTATGCATCGATGTTTAGTGAATATCCCTAGTTTAAACTACTCCACAGCTACAGATACCTCCTGTCTCTCTCGCTTGTGGTCGTGCTTGTATCCGTCACCTGTGACGGGCCTTTAAACTGAATATTCGTATCGTAACCTGCTCACCTTGCTGGCCATGTTGCTGTCTGCAGTGCTGGGTCTACTTGCTGGCCACTGTGGCCACTGCGCTTTTTATACACAACCAGAGCGGGCTGCCCCCCTCCAGACACGCCCACGTCGGTTGTTCCAGTTGTCAGGCGAAATATTTCGCAGGTGGATACGGAAAGGTTGCCGGTCGTTGGGCAATGACTCATGACCTTACCCCGACTGAGGTGCAGAGAACCCCAGCACCCAGACACGCGACTTTGTCGAGGGTCTTACTTTGTTGAAATTACTCCCGGATGCGATTGGCTGTGAAGCTTAACAAATATCCATTAATAGAACTGTAGCAAACCGTGTTTATTCGTTACTGAGTAACGAGTACCTCGCCTGACTCGAAGTACCGTAACGTTATATTTGATTGTTCGTGATTTAATTAATATGATAAAGTTCACTGTAAACCTGCTTTTATTTTCACAAACACGACGTCAACATGCATACATACAATCCAGTGATTGTATACACCACTTCTTCCACAGAAAATACAGTACTTGGCGGTCGTAAATTGAGTCGGTGAAAACTGTTTCTCTGTCTCGGATGATAGCTTTATATAAACTCCGTCGAAATTTCTAGAACACTTCAAAAGCTTCCGCCAGATATTTCTCGAACATTAACAATGCTTAAACAATTGAAACATATTAAAAACAATCAGAATTAATACATAATCATTTACAATCAATACAAAATGGTCAGAAATGGAAATTAAAGATACTTAAACACATAATTATTCACAGAAATCATTTTAAACTGTAGCAAATTGTCCTTTAGACATCGTAACTTGAATTAATACTTGGAATTACGAACATTTAAGCAATTCTCTTGCACACTTCTGCTCTTAAACATATTAAATTGCCTTTAAATAATTTCTATTCCTAAAACAAAGTCTATATACAATGATTTACAGGAAATTGCAAAACAAACCTACCAGATCATATTCAACCAAACTCTAGCTTACTATAAGTGCTCCATAAAATACCATTCCATTTAAGTTTAGGTTTGAGGGCTGTTACAGTTACCCACAAATTCATTACATTCCTCGCATTTGCCGTATGGATGTCTCCTTGATTCGACAAACAGACGAATACGACGAATCATGCGGGAACTGGACTGGTTCGCCCAGCGGTAAATTTAGTATTTGGTCAAATCAAGTCATAGTATTTGACCCTAAAAACTGGAACTATTCTAGACCCGTGACGATACGCAAAAAACAGCCACATCGACTGCTGCCCTCTCAAGTCTCAACCCCATAACAACATGCCCAAATTTTGAATGAGAGAAAATCGATCGTTTTGAGTCGCATATTTCTGGGAATTTTGATTTGAAATCGTTTAGTTACAAACGATAATGTGTAAGTACAAACATGTTGTGGGTACATTATTTTAATATAATTAAAATGATTTACTGTTAAGTGTTGATATTTTTAACGCGGTAAGTAATTTTGACAACATAAAGAGTTATTTTATAGTTATTTTTTTTTTGTTTAACATTAAAATTTACAGAGCATAATTTGTAAATAGAATATTTGGGTAGATAATTTCAAATGGTTATTGTTTTTTATTGGTCATACCTTAGTGAGATTTTATTAATTTCAAACATTTATGAAATGCGCTTATTATAAAATGCCATATTCTGTCTTTTATTTTTCCTACTTTTACCGACGCGATTCGATGCGTTGCTTCATGCTAGTGTTCGATTTGATAACGAAGTCGTCCCTTACGCTACTCGTTATAATGCTTCATACTAGCGCTCGATTGAACCAAAAGTAACGAGTAACGATTCTGCTAGTAACGAGTACTGATTGGTTTAGTAACGAATACATACGGGTACAAAACTTCTCGTTACTTTTGCAGCTCTATTCATTAACGTTATAAAATTGATGTATGATTGCAGTACGAAGATTTAAGATTTTCACGCCCTTGTAATCTATTATCTATCTTGTATAATGTGTTGATGTCGTCCTCATCACGGTCGCCACATGTAATCTATTCGTCGTAATTCAGCTGACCCAACTATCGTTACAAAACTATAAAAGATATTGAATTGTTTTTGTATCCACTCTATCTGCAATAAAACTGGCATTGGACGTCGAAAGGAAATTGGGATAGCCAGTAATCTGTCTCAATAGTAGGATTATTCTTGGTTACAGCGTGGTCTTTTCTAGTCTGTACAGAAATTTCCTGTTTAAACATTTCACGTTTTTTTCACAAGTCATTAAACTTTGTTATTCGCTCAATGTCATATGGCCACTAAAGAATGATATAAATACACATTAACTATCCACGTTTTAATACATAGGCGGCTCTCAGCACTCATTAGCCTCTGCCCGCCATTTTTACTTCTCTCTCCATTATGCAAAGATACCCAGATCTGCCGCACACACTCTGCATAAACAATCATAAAATTTCGTGCAACACATACTTGTACAACATCTCATCACGAAAAATTATGGCAATTGTTTCCTTACAACCTATAAACAACTTTTTTTTCTTCAGCTGCGAACTGTAGAATTGTAAAGAGTACTTCTAATCTTTGTGTTTGTTGTGCACCCCACGACTTAACGCATCGTCGAGGTCGTTAGAGGCGGGAGAGGAAAGGGGGCGAGGTAGGGAAGGAATTCGACCATGGTCTTTCGAAGGAACCATCCCGGTATTCGCCTGAAGTGATATCAAGAAACCATGGAAAACCAAATTCTGGATGGGCGCACGGCGATCCGAACCTGCGTCCCCCTGAACTGTGCCCCAGTTTCACTAAATGCAACGGGCTCAATGAAACCTGCTCCAAACTACTTGTTGCCTATTCTAAGCAACATCGCTCCTTCAATCTCAGTAGAAATAGAACTCCGGTATGGAGCATCTTCCTTGACCATATTTTGAGTTTGGTCATACGTCTAGGGAATTCGAAGGGACTTTGAAGTATGGGAGCGTCCATGAACTACGTAGCTCCATTTTGGCCTCCTGTGAACCCCCCCCCCCCTCCCTCCACGAAGCCCGACGTGGCTTTTGCCTCTACCCTCTCCCCACGTAGCATGATTCCAGAAAGCATTTTGTACTGTTTTCTCTTGTAAGACTATTGTAAATTACATACGGAGATAATTAAATGAAGGAAACAAATATTTACATGTTATAAATGAATGCAGTTTTTCTCGGCGTTGTTTATTTATAAACGTTTCTCGAGTAATATTATTATTAATACACAATATTTCGGCGACTTTATTCTCCGTCGCCATCTTCAGGTGCAGTTGTAAGTCTTGAAGTCTCAAGGCTGACTGCAAGGCAGGCTTCAAGACTTACAACTGCCCCTGAAGATGGCGACGGAGAATAAAGTCGCCGAAATATTGTGTAGAGGAAGAGGTACAAATATGAAATAGGGGTGGTAATATGGAATACTATGGTTTTTCGCCTTGTAAGTGCTGTACTCTGGTGAGCTGCTTGAAAACTACTTTCATTAATTGTAAACTTCTTTGGAATACATTCATATCTCAGTTGGCAGTAATTACGAGTGAGTGAAACCGTTTTATCGAATTCACTGGGAGGAATAATTTTTGGAGGTTGGTGGTTTTTAGTTTAATTCCTGGCATAATACATAAATTATTAACATTTTTACTAAACAGACGTTTAGCTAATACATTAAGCTGTAAAATGGCGGGTTTGTTGCCTATTTATGTTTAGTTTTAGATTTTATTTGCGTTTCTGAATTTCAAGATGGCTATGTCACTAATATGGAACTACTATTCCATATTTGTACCGTATTTTCACAATATTTTTTATTTGTAGGCATTGCTTCAGAAATGACTCCACGAGCTCGAAAGCAGTGGGATGAGTCTGCCATGCAAACTGCAATTAAAAATGTGAGAGAAAAGAAAATGGGCTTCCTGAAGGCGGCAACAACTTTCCAAGTTCCCAGAACGACTCTATTTAGGCTAGTAAAATCAAATTTACCACCTGACTTAGCGAAAAACTGTTTTATCTCCCGAACAAGAACAACAGCTTATTGATTATAGCATGACAATGGAAAGTAAATTTTTTGGACTTACCCGAAAGGATCTGCAACAGATGGCATTTCAGTTTGCCAAAGCCAATAATATCCAGAATCCATTTTTGAGTGAACGGGCTGGAAGAGGATGGTTACGCCTTTTCTTGAAGCGGCACAAAAAAGAAATTTCTATCCGAAAACCGATAGCAACCTCATTCAATAGATCTCTAGGTTTTACAAGAGAAAATGTGGCAATTTTTTTCTCTCTGCTTTCATAAGAGATGGAAAAACACAGCTTTCCACCGGACAGAATATACAATGTCGACGAAACGGGTCTTAGCATTGTGCAGAGCAAGGTTCCCCACGTCGTTGCAAGAAAGGGAAAGCGCCAAGTAGCAGCCATCTCTTCTGCAGAGCGTGGATCCCTTGTGACCGTTGTCACCTGCATGAGTGCTGCAGGAAACTTTGTCCCACCTATGCAGTCAGCTAATAAGAGGTGCCCCACCTGGGTCCATTCTTGCATGCCATCCCTCTGGATGGATTCAGAGCCAGCTCTTCACAGACTGGTTTCACCATTTCCTGAGAAAGGTGAAGCCAACAGCAGAATCACCGGTGCTTTTGATTCTGGATGGACATTACAGCCACTCCAGAAATCTGGATGTTATAAACCTCGCACGTGAAAACAATGTGAGCATCTTGTGTCTGCCTCCTCATGCCTCCCATAAGATGCAGCCGCTGGACAGAACTTTCATGAGTCCTTTGAAAGCATATTACTCTGAGCAGGTACGTGTATGGATGAGGGAAAATGCACGTCCAGTAACAAACATGGACATCGCCGAACTATTTGGGAAGGCCTACCTCAAGTGCCAGACAGGGGAGATAGCTGTAAATGGATTTAGGGTGACAGGAATATATCCGTTAAACCCTCATATTTTTACGGAAGCAGATCTCATTGCCAGCAATGAAGGCATGATTGAAGATTCACCCAAGGATCCAGTCAGTGAATCATCTGATGGAGCCGAGGCTATTAAAAACGGAAAGGTTAATGTTGAAGTCAAGGCAGGAACATCTTCCGACAAATCTGGAATTACACCTTGGCAAATTTCACCCGTTCCACAAATAAAGAAGAGGCCGGGCACCAGAGGAAGAAAAGCAGGTTCTTCAGCAGTCCTAACCTCGTCTCCCTACAAGAGATCACTTGAATCATCGAAAATAGCAACAAATAAACCGAAGACAATGAAGCAGAGGCTACCAAAGCCTAGGAACCAAGAATCATCTGATTCTGAGGATGATGTTTTTAGCGTAAGAGATGATTCGTCGACGCTAAGTAGCGTTCCGGACAACAGTGAACCCACTAATGAAGATGCCGATTGTCTCTTTTGCTCAGGTAAATTTTCGCAGGACAAGGCAGGGGAAGAATGGGTAAAATGTCTAATGTGCGAAATGTGGGCACACACTGAATGTGCAGGTTACGATAAAGGACGATATGTGTGTGACTTCTGCAAGTGACATTACTTAAAATTATGGAATGAATAACTAAGAAAGGTATATTTCGTGTGTTTTTTATTGTATTATTTCGTTTTATAGTGTTTTCTTTGATAATCAATTATTATATTCTCCATTATTTGTTTTAAATTTAACAAAACCTAATACGAATGGACTATTCCATATTCGTACCCCAAAATCTGAAGAGCCAAAAATGTCAAATTTTGTGTTAAGCTTAATTTAGAAAATGTTCCTAATGTATTATTTATTTGAAAATATAGAAAGCATTAAAATATACCCCAAAGTATGTGCTGCAGGCGTTTTGTTTGATTAATGTAAAAAAACTGAGAAATTATGAGCGAAAAACAAAATGGTATTCCATATTTGTAACACTTCCTCTATTAATAATAATATTATTCGGTTTGTTTCCCGAGAAACGTTTATAAATATTTACATGTTGTTGTGTGTTCTGTACCTCATCTTAATTGTGAAAAATTGTATGAATGGAAAGTTACGTGGCATGGCTCGGAATCCTCCCCCCCCCCCCCCTTTTCCTACGTAGCGCGGTGTAGCCTTCCAGCTAACCCCCCTCCCAAAAACCGAGACACGCAGTTTATGGACGCTCCCTAACGAAGACAGAGGTATTGCGCGTACATACTAAAGCATCAAACCTCAACACTGCGCGACCTGATCCGGCTGAAAAACGTTCTGGATCTGTATGTGACTCCAAGGATTCGCTCTTCGAAATACTATGAACTGTTTCTGTATACAGTACTTTGTAGGGGCTTGGAAGTCATAAAGACAGAGATTTTGCACGGGTGGAGAATATCGCATTATACAGTAAAAGGTCAAAGGTTGTAACTGCTTGACCCGGTGTGGCTGAAATATAAACGTGACCTCTGTGTTACCCTAAGGATTTGCTACGCGAAATGTGAACAATTTGTGTTTAGTTTGAAGGGCGTTTGAATGCAGGGAGACTAATTTGCGCTGATAAAACGGCTGAGATTCGCACGACGCCATCGGCCGGATGGCTGAGGCACCTTGATGGTGTCCGACGTCTGCCTCGGGGTTAGCTGGTTCCAGTCCCGGTGGTGGTAAGGTCATTGACACCGGGGCAAGCTCACCATCATAATTAATTAACGATTAATTGTACAGTGCAGCTGTGTGTTGTAAAATGTGTGTTAATAGAAGTTTTATGGTGTAACCACGATGCTCTGTAAGCTCAGTGCCTCAGTGGTAGGTTAGTAAGGGTGTGGGCAGTGGTGAAATCGTCCACACCGCTGGCTAAGTTGGTTGTGGTACCGCGATGCAGGGCCGGCGCTAGTAATTTCGGGCCCGGGGTAAAATGGGCGACCTTTTCTTTTTAGCTCTAGAAACTGGCCGGACGGACAATGGACGGATTCTTGGTTTCGAGGCCTGGGGGCTCCTGTAACCCGTGATCGGGACCCCCCATCAGCCGGCGGGCCCGGGTACATTTGACCCGCTTACCCCTTCCTAACGCCAGCCCTGCCGCGATGGTGTCCGCTGCTGACACGGGGTTAGCTGGTTAGTGGCCTTGGCCGGCAGGGTAGCAGATGTGGTGGTGCACAGTTCCTAATCGCCAGATGGTTCGCCAAAATCCTGGTTTGAATCGCAAATCTCTCTGCAGTGCGTATGGAGTGAGAGCATATGACACTGTTGATGGTGCATGGTTTATTGGCCATCTTTCCGCAGTTGCTTAGTAATAAATTTTAAATGAAAAATCCGTCTTTTAGCAACTGGCTTTTTTATTATATCTCAGACGCGTTTCGCCTCCTCTGAATGGGGCATCATCACTGACTGTGATAAATTTGATGTTAGCTATAGTTTTATGAAGATTCAGGTGTTGATTTTTGTAGCGATGATATGTGGCCGTTGGAAATGCTTGACGAGGCTGCATAAATATGGTTTATTGGCCAATAAACCATGTAATAAACCATTTAATAATCACAGTCACTGATGATGCCCCATTCAGAGGAGGCGAAACGCGTCTGAGAGATAATAAAAAAACCAGTTGCTAAAAGACGGATTTTTCATTTAAAATTTACTGTTGATGGTGATTCACGCGTCGGATGGTGACGTTGACACCGGAGGCCCTTTGCGTCTTTCGGAAGAGTAGGATTAATCGGATCGTCAGCCAGTTTTTACCTTCTCCTTCTTCATCTGTCATTCCATACAACAATACACTGGACACACACTCTCCACACCTACAACAGCACATACAGCGGCATTTACACGAGCATCATTTTTACGGCAATGTGTTGCCTGCAAATATTACGTCTGAGGGGCCGCAATGCTGTGGCAATATGGACGTGTGGCCGGGCAATATGTATTACTGTGTGTTGCCGAGTTGTCAGCCTGCACCGGCGTCGTCAGTGTTTACTGTAGCCTAATACGTCCGGTGATTGAATATGCGTGCCCTGTGTGGGGGTACGCATCCAAGGCCCAAATAACCCGTCTGCAAACGATGCAGAACAGATCACTTCGGCGAGCACTACATGTGCCAAACCGATTTCCCACAGCAGACCTGCACGAAGCAGCAGGTGTCCCAATGCTCCAAGAAAGAATTATGGAAATTACCAAATCTTTCTGCACGGCATCACGAAAGTCAACTAACCCACTGATCGCCAATCTTAGCCAGTATTTTACTACCTTTACCAAACACAAAAGACCACTGTCAATCCTAACTAATAATTGAGAAAAACAAAGAGCAACCAAAAGACAAACCACCAGTAAAGTGACTAAATCTGTAAGATTGAAGGAAATGTCTAATGACAACAAACTTCACCACAACTGCTTACTAAAGGAAGAGTGTAACTCGCTCGTTGACAGTGAGATCGCTCGCCGACCGAACATGCGTGGCAACTTCCTGTGTTGCCCGCCACGGTAGCATACTGGCTAGAGCTATGCCCTCACGTACCGCAAGGACGCCCTTTCGATTCCGGCTAAGGGCACAGGTGGTTTTAATTATACGTGGTGTTAATTTAGTGTCTTCCATACCCTACCCTACGTATGTTTGAGCAGAAAATATACTTACTACATAGTAGCTAGCGGCCGAATGTTATACTTTTAAATAAAAAAAACCAAGTGTGTTCGAGTACAATGCGTTTCATGCAGAAAGTAAGCATATTGCATGTTTTTTTAAAAAAAGATATATAGTGAAATCATTGAAATAGTTCAAAGTATAGAAATGAATAACTGGTCAATCGGAAAGACTCTAAATTTCATCAACGAGATACATTACACCCAAAGTAGTATTCCTTTAGTACTTTCATCATTGCTTTGCACACCTCTGTTACAATAGAAGAGACTCAAAATAAATACATCAAACTTTTGTACGAGTCACATAAATCGTAGTGTGATCTGGTATTGCATGTGTTATTAAAGTGAAACTTTATTCCATCGCCTCAAAATTTTCTGTCCATATATCGCATGTCGCATTACAGCCGGCCAGGCGCATGCGCGCAGGTATGACGTGATCTAGTGCGGAGGCCTCATGTCCGTTAACACTCACAAGGGGAGATTTTCAGTGTGGAAATCGCAATCTTAGAACGAACAAGTCTGGGAAATAGTACGTCACCTCTGGTTTCTCGCCGTAAAGCAGTTCTGCCTGGTGGGCCTCCATTTAGGAGAAATCGGGGATTAAAACGTGCTTAAATTGTATATAAATGAGCTATACTTGTACGGAAGACCGATAGTTTATAATGTCTATTTAGCCGTGCTCGTTGAGGCGTTGTGATCAGATACGATGGGTCCGACGTTCTATCCCACCAGCCGCTAATTTTTTTTTATTTGTATTTTTTTTAATGCAGTGTTGTTGTAGGCCATTTTTCCGCAGTTGCTCAGTAAATTAAATGATAAAATGACGCCAATGCAACTGTATTTGAAGCTTTATTGCCGTATGCGTTTCGCCCCTCATGGAGGCATCATCTTTTTTTTTTTTTTTTTATTGTATTTACGTCTCTTAACAGCGAGGTCTTTAGAGACGGGAAAGGATGTGGGGCAAGGATGGGGGCAAGGAATGGGAAGGAATTTGGCCATGGCCTTTTGAAGGAAGCATCCCGGCATTTGCCTGGAGTGATTTGGGAAACCATGGAAAACCCAAATCTGGATGCCCGGACGGGGATCGAACCGCCGTCCTCCCGAATGCGAGGCGAGAACGCTATCCGTTACACCGCCACGCTCGGTGAGGCATCATCAGTGACGAATGTATTTTAATACATTAGTGGATTTCAGTATAGTAACCACAGATCTTTGCTTTTTCTCCAAAGCATGTTTCCGTTACAGCCATTTGTTTTTGCTGTTGTGTAAAGGATATAAACATTACGTCTTCTACAATTCGCCTGTTTTCGGTGCCCATCTTCTTTTCTTACTGTCAAAGGTAGTGGTGCGCTGACGGCGCCAGTTTTGAAATTGCGTGCGAGAATGATGTTTTGTTATTTTATTTCTAATTTTATGTAAAAGTGTGAGTTGCGTGTATCTTCTAGGTTTATTTCTTTACTGTAGGGTTATTGTATGTTTACCAGTTTGAACAGTGTTTGGTTTGTTAAGTTTATGTGGTCATTCAGTACCTGATTGCCATTTTTTATTGCTTTTTGTGTGTGGTAGTTTTCTTGTAGAGTGAGGGTATTGTGTCTGTAATTGTTGATTGTGAGTATTTGCATGTCTTTGTTAATGTCTGTTGGTAAGTGATCATTTTCTATTAGATGTTCAGCGAATGTGGAGTGGTTGCTGTACTTAAGTGCCCTCATGTGTTCTTTGTATCTGGTTTTAAACTGCCTTCTTGTCTGTCCTATGTGTATTGCATCTAGGGATTGCAATCCAGCAAAGCGGGATCCCGCAATCCCGCGGGATCCCGCATCATTAGACAGTCTGGCGGATCCCGCACAAAATTAAGCGGATCCGCAATCCGCAAAATCCGGCGGAAACGCGTATCAGTTTGCGTGACTCGCTGGCCCACTCGGTCTCTGTCGGATATTTTGCACTGTTTGCCTGTACCCTTCCAGTTGGCATTTGACTCATGTGAACAAGCGTTTGTTTTTGCCAACCTTCGTCATTCGTAAGTAAATAAATACACTTTTACGTATTCATAAAAACTTACGTTTTTTTCGAGTACACATTTCTGTAATTTGAGTTATGTGCGTATTTAGTAAGATTTTCTAACTATATAATTATTTTTTAAGTGTCGCACACGTTATCTGAACTACTCGGTTACAGCTTTTTATTCACGGTTTATTATTCCCATTTTCTGTATTTGCAGGTAAAGTAATTGTGACAATTTCCTAATTTGCGGCTGAAAATTTGATTATTCGTTGATATGAAACTAATGTTATCGTAATTTTAACGATCGCGTACCTATTTATTTAACAGCTATCAAAAGGAAATTGTATATCCTTTGACTTATTGTTGTTTTGGCCGCTGCCTCAATGCGTTTCTTTGACGAAAGCCACCTGCTTTCATGTGCCGCTCAGGCTTTCGATTAATCCCTCTTCTCCTTGTTATATTTCGACTAAATGTAAAAAAAGTTATAATGGAATTTTCACGGGTGTATCGACGAATTGTGTTGTAGGAACACCATACTTCGATGGCTGCCTCCGCCGTCTTCCTCACGTGTGTAATTTCATGTTTTTGCAATGAAATCCGTAGATACAACCGATGAGGACTTCACTGCAATCATTCGCCGAGAAAGTCTCCTTTCTTACTAAAAAATAATAATTTCCACTCTAAAAACATCGTTATGCCACATAAGTAAATCTGAAATACTTGACAGTTTACGTGTTGGTGAGTAGTTTCTTTTAATAACATATATATAAATATCAATCAAGGAATCAAGAGATATAATAATGAATCACGCAAAAAAAGGCCAAGTATCGTGATTCTGCAGTGACAAAAAGTTATGAAATCTTGATCTGAGCCAAGTCTACACTTTACAGAGTATATTCACTTCACTCTGTGAAATTGAATGCTTTTCTCGGTGTTATGGAACGTTTATTTATATTTTTTTTTTTAAAAAAAAAAAAACCTCTGGTAACTTGGCGATTAAGAAAACCATATTTGTAAACTTATGTGATATATTGTAAGGCACATAATATGACCTAAGACCCAATATTTTCCATTTTTATTATTTATTTAAAAATTGGTTTAGATTAAAAAACAAAAATGTAAAACCTCGAAATAAACTTAAGACACGCTAAAAAGTTTTAATGTCATTTTGCCAATCAAAATATTGTTAACTGTTAATTTTTATCATTTAACATTAACAATTATTTATTAATTTAATTATTATTTAATTTATTAACTTTTTAAGTAACTATGTTTTAAATATATGCGTTAAAAAACTGTTTGTACTAATCCCGCACGGATCCCGCGGGATTGGCGCAAATCCCGCGCGGATCCCGCGGGATTGAAAACACTGCGGGATTGCAATCCTTAATTGCATCACAATTGTGTCATGTCAGTTGATATATGCCTGAGTTTTGATAGTTGTCTCTGTCGAAGTGGGTATTTAATTGTTTTTTAACAGAGTTGTCTGTTCGTAGAACAATGTTTATGCCTTGTTTTTTTTAAATGTTTGTGATAAACATGTAAATATGTTTTCATAAACATTGATTTATTTGCCTTATTGTAAAAATTATAAAATATTCCATCACTAATCAAAATAATAATAAACAATAATTTCTCCTCATCAGGGAACTAGGCCTATTTATTTCTTTGTTTTATTAACTATTTGACATTTCTTTTTACTCTAATGGTACATATTTTCCTTACAAATGGAGCTTACTAAACTGAACTAACGTTTTAAATTTTGATTTATTCCTCTCCTGGCTTTGAATGTTCCTGAAATTGAAAATTTTTAACTCAATTTTCATACTCCGTCACCGTAATTCCACTGTACTTCCCGTGCTCCTAGAAACAGTTTTTTTTTTTTTTTTTTTTTTTTTTTTTTTCTGTACAGATATATGGGTTCACCCACAGATCATGAGAAAAGTGGAACATTGGTGATTTTCCTTGTATTTATCCAATGGAAACCAAAAGCATGAAACGTTTCAGTTCATATTGTGCGTTCATTGCTTTGCTTCGGTTGAGGCTACATGCCATAAATTTCTGACGGATAACTAATTTATTAAATTTTGCTTTGTTTCTGTGCTTAGTTTGGAAGTTACTCCGAATGTACTTATGATGGCAGTTAAATCTACGACAAACGGCATATCTTGTCCACATTTTTGCGGTAAGATACACATATATTGATGTCTCGAATGCTGTAATATCCTTATCCAAGGATTTTCAGATGTAACCGATATTGACTCAGAACGAAATAATGAACTTACAAAAATAAATTAAATACTACGAAAACAATTCTTGTAAAATTGGACCAAGCCTTCTGGTTGTTTAGTGACAAACCGTTTATGAGATCTTATTCTGAATCAAGTCTAAGCTCTACAATGTGTATTCACTTTCTGAAACTAGTTTCGATCATTGAATTTATATTAACTGGATACATTATGTACTGGCAAAATGGGGTCTTACATGAAACTAAATTTTTCAGTTGACTGTAAAATGTGCAACACGTTTATTGTTATTAAAACAGGGAAATAGCAATAATTATTCAACACGGTAAACGTGAAAACGGAACCTTTATTCAATGTAAATCAAAGAAGCAATCAATTTAGTATAGGGGCGGCCAACCCAAATGATCTTGCGGACCACTTTGGAAGTGCATCATAACTCCGCGGGCCACATATAAAATTATATATCCCCACTAGAGACATTTTTTGGAGTGAAAAATTGAAAAATGAGTTATTATTGTGTTTACTATTATTCTTACATGTAAATATAGATAATATAATAATAATGATACTAAACGCACATTGTAAAGAAATATATAACACTAAAAATGGAATATAAAAAATATTTTAAAAAGTGTGATGGATCTCGAGGGCCGGAAAAATGTTCCAGACGGGCCGCGGGTTGGCCAACCCTCATTTAGTAGATCATTAACAGTAATAATATTGATTTAGCTCAGATAAAATTACAGAGACTTTTGTCACAGGCTCGCTTACTAGGTCAATAATGAACATCAGTGAGGGGCTCGACTAGTGTTGTAAAAAAAAACCGTTTTTTTTCTGACTTAAAAAAAAAAAAAAACATGAAGAAAACATGTTTTTTTTGGACATGTTTTTTTTGGACATGTTTTTTTCTTCATAACTACTGAATTTCATATTTTTAAGGCATTTATCGTTTAATATGACTGTTTTAGAGTTTATACTAAGTATTTATCTTAATTTTTAAATCTACTATATTTTTCTGGTTCAGTAGAAAAAAAAAATACTAAAATATTGGCAACATTGACTGAAGTATTCTTTTACGAACGGGGATTTCCCGAATAGGCTAGGTTGAACGAGAAGGAATCCCCGTTGTTTGGATTGATACTCACTATTTGAACCAGTGCTGCCAGCCCTACAAATTTATCTGCAGACCTACGGATCTTTTCAAAAAATTAGGAATTTTAAATTTATCAACCGTTTTTTGCCTCTTTTTATTTTGTGTTTTCCTCACATTAGTATGCTTGTTAAACTCGCAGCGTATAGTGATACAGAGTCATTAAATTGTCAGTTATTATGAATCATTTCCTTGCAACCGTTGGCATAAACCAACGATTGAAAAGAAATAAAGCTCCTAATTTGTATGATAATAGATTTAAATTCAAATTTAAAAGACCGGCTCAGTCTTTATACACAGTGCGTACTTTGCTCACAATTTAAAATTGCAATCTCAAAAGCTTTTGTGTACAATACAACCAGTAAAAGAAAATGAAAGTATTTATGAAATTATGGATCTAGAGGAGACAGAAGAAGAAACAGAAAATTCCGACTCCGACCGAACTAGTGTTGGTAGTGCTAATCCTAGTGAATGTGGTACTGACATAGAGGATGAATAAAATATTATGTTACCTATATAGATATATTTATGAATCATTACGTAAGACATTATATGATTTAGTAAGATTTAAAACACACATGTAAAATGTATCTTCCGTAAATAAAACTATAATTTATCAAATATATAGTTTTCTAAAAAAAAAAAAAAAAAAAAAAAAAAAAAAAAAAAAAAACCAGTGTGCTAGAGTTTTTTTTCAGAAATCAGATTTTTTTCAATTTGCAACACTAGGCTCTACAAATATCAAGATTTTATTTGCGAATGTTCTACGAATTTGCCGTTTAGAAGCCGGGGTCGCTGAATTGCGAGGAAAGATCATTAGAGGGGTCCTTACAGCTCGTGTTACTGGCTCGTAGTGCCTGATATTAGTCCTTCATTCTAATGTGTGAAGTAGATACCGGTACGGTATTTTAGCCGAAGCTTATATCCTACGTAATGCGTGAGGTTGAATTACGAAATTTGTGCACAAGCGGCAAACTCGGATAAATCCACATTTTTGTAAATGGCATTTGGCTTTGTTAGCCATACAGCCTCCCCAATGGTTTCGTGACTTTCCAGTGTGTACATTACGTATCACATTTGTTTTTTCTATCTGGTAAGGACAACACAAGACGGACACGACACATAGTTAAAACCACCCACGCCCTAGACCGGACTCGAACCGGTGACTCCTGCAACGCAAACCAGGCTAGCTACCCCTATGCTGCAGGGGTCGATGAAGCCACACTAATTTGCAGACGTAGACTTTCATCGTGTCACATTGATTCACTTAAATAGTCGCCCTGTTACCATATGCCCAGTGGACTTATTGCTCTGTTACTTGAGAACAAGAAGTATAGCAGTTATACTCATTGGTTTTGTTGCTATAATTTACATTAATTTCAGTAAGTTGATTTGATTTGATTATACAGCTAGTGTGGTTCCCGGTCGACGAGATATCGTGAGGAATATTTACTGCCCTTACTTGTTAAATATGAGAAAGAAAGGATAACGGTTGCATTTCCGTAGATAGGCAAAGGGAGTAGTAAAGAACGTCTAGTTGGTATTCAAAGGAATAGACTGCCCTTGTGTTCCCTAATGTCATCGTTATTAATTTCTCGGGTGATGGAGATGCTCTCGCATACAAAGGCAGTTCAATAAGTTTTGTCGTTCGTTTGAAATACATTTTGTTATTCAATGTAAGTAGTAGGGGAAGGACAGCAAGGATTTTATCACTTCCGGTCACGTGACACAAAATAGCAACTTACCTTCCCCTTTTTCCCCTCCCATCCGTGACGTCACATCCGGTTAGCAGGCGGTTCAAAATGGACCAATGGCGGCATGGCGGGCGATCGAATGGACCAGTGGCGGCCAAGGTCGTATGACGTCACACTGCGAGATGGCAGCACATCCTGGCCCAAGCCACGGAAACCTCCATTTGCGCATGCGCTGGCCAAAGAGAGGCCAGAGACATTCCAAACCCCCACGAGAGAGTAAGCTAGTTCTTCTATCCTTGTCTAACAGTGGGAATTCCACCCCCTGAGGCTAGAGATATTTCTGTAGACGTGTTTGCCCTGTTGCGACATACGCGCTCGCCTGCCACATAATTGTCGCAAGATGTCAGCACCTCCCGAGCGCTTAATTTCTTTGTGCGCAGACATTCCATTACCCCACGAGAGAGAAAGCTAGTTCTTCTATACTTGTCTAATTCCACCCCCTGAGGCTAGGGCTATTTCTGTTTTGGAATGCGGGCCTGCGTCAACACGCCCGTCTGCCAAGCTACAAGGAAATTAGATAATATCTTGCATAAGCTCTGTACGCACTATCGACAGCAAGGTGCAAATATTTCAGCACAGCAAAATATTTTCCTCGCTTCAAGAAGAGGTATAAAAGAATGATATTGTGTCGTGAATTCGTGAAATACACTTGCATTTCATTAAGCGTGAATCATTTCAATTTTACTAAAAACAAAAATAGTCTAGTGCTGGGGCCAGAGTGCTAGTTCCGCGTGCCGAAGGCCGCCGGTTCGAGTCCGTACGCAGGCATAGGTGTTTAAGTATTGTGTGTCTGTGAATGTAGAATTAGGTATATTACTGGTTTTCTTTTAAGTAAGTGTTTTTTTAAATCTGCCTGCCTATCTGTCCTATATAGTACCGTGGGCAATCATTGCATATAATTTTATAACCCCCAAAATTGGAGAAGGGTTCGTTGGCTGTTTTATTGGTATGCCTTAAGTTTTTCTTTATACTGTTGTTTGTGGAAAATTTGCTTTACAGTTGTATTTCTTAACTTAAAGGTGCTTTATTCTGTAAGATATATTACCCAACAAGGGAATCACAATAAATTTGTTACCTTCTCTTTTATTTTGGGCGTCTACATTTCTTGTTTCTTTTTGTTAGTTATGCACATTTCCTTATAATTTTTTTTTGCAATCTAGTGTAACTTGATAATAATTGCATTATGTCATAGCATGGAAAAGGTTTTGTATTGCTGCCAAATACTCTCTGCCTCAAACATTACTGTGAATACGAGCGTTATATATTCATCTAGGAAAGCATTCATTTTCCACCACTTGTAACCCTATCAGTGATCTCAGTAGGTATTTTTTCCCGATAGATACTTTTTTGTGTCTTCTGTGAGACATTTTTCAAATAAAGTTCGTAGGGTTAATCCCTATACAAAGTCAAGCGCGCTGACCCAACACGCTGTATTTTATATCTCTGTTGAAGCTCCTTCTTCTGGAAATATAATTACTCTAGCAACATATGTTGTTAAGGCTTAAGCTCTAATCTTGTTTTCTATCAGAAGTCACATCACAAATGTCCGATGGGAAAGAAGACTGACTTTAAATATGTGGTAGATGGTTTGATATTCAGCGCCTCAGTCAAGAGATGGTTACTCTTCCATTCCCACCTAACGTTACCGGAGACAACCAGGAGGCCTGAAGGCCATCAAACATGTCACCTTTCGTAAGCGTAAAGTTTTCGCCAGTGATTCAATAGAAACAGAGCGATATACACTGCGGCATATACTAACACCCCTTTTACCTTACTTTTAACTGTATTTTACTCTACAACACGAGCCCTTTTATGTTCCAGGAATAAAACACCGTCTTTTACCGGGCGAGTAAACTTAAAATCCGACAGGAGTAGCTTTCGATAAAGCACTCCAGCCATCCTGATCTGGGTTTTCCATGGTTTTCCCAGATCACTCCACGCGAATGCGGGGATGGTTCCTCACAATAGCCCATGGGCGCCTCCTGCCATATCCCTTATAACCCTTCCAAACCATAACCCTTTTCGATAGGTGCTATGCACCCTCCGCCACACACTTTTAGTGAATCGCGGAGTAATAATAATAATAATAATAAAAAAGGCCAATCTATCTAATTTCACCCCTGAGGAATCGGTCCGCAGCAGAGTACATCAATCCTGTGTGATAAAAATCGAGTCACTCTAAGTCAGTGCTAAGCAGAGAACATGCTGACTCTTCACAGAATGCCTGAGACCATCGTCTAGAAAATTTAGTCACTCCCTTATGCATGAAATCGAGTGCCTGCTCGTGCTTATAGTCGTCATTACTCTTCTACAAACTACTGCTAATTCTTTTACCAAGATCTATCCCTAGCCTTATCACCAACATACGCCGTGTAATGTCCCAGCACTTTCTCAAACTTCCTTCTGTTTTCCAATGATTTCCAATCCAACTCCTGATTTACATCAATTACTGACAGGGTTTCCTTTTGTTCGTGCGTTAAAGTAATCACACAGTCTTAATCAGTAACAGGTGTCGCAGGTACCAAAATGTTCACTTAAGGGGTTTCTACTGCAGTTTTCCAAGAAAATTCTCCCCTTTTCCAGGAAATTTCTGCTAAAGTATTTATCAACCAATAAGGACCCAAGAGAGTTCTCCATTCTACATCTACATATATACTCTGCAATTCACAAAACTGTGGGTGGCAGAGGGTGCTCAGCACCAAATCTAATCTCTTTGTTGTGCATTCCAGTCCCTAATGGTACGAGGAAAAAAAGAATTCATATAAGAATCAGTGCGGCACCTTATTTCTCTAATTTTATCTTTCCTGTCATTCCGACCCAAATAGGTTGGTGGACGAAGTATTTCACTACACTCGTAAGTGAAAGTGGGAGTACACATGTTTACCAATAAGTTTATACGAAACGTGCGTCGTCTATCTACCAGAGACTCCCAGCCTAGTCTACTAATCAGTTCTGTAACGCTTTCATAAGGACTGTAGCAATCGGTCACGAATCGAGCGGCTCTTCTCTGTACTTTCTCTGTACTCTCAATCAGCCCCTTACGAAACGGATCCCAGATGGCACAACAATAGTCCAAATGTGGACGCACAAGAGATTTGTACGCTATCTCCTTTGTTTGTTGATTACAATTTTTTAAAATTCGACCTAGGAAATGTTCCCATCTGACGCCAACCTTCGGATTCAGGACCAAGTATGACATGTGTTTGAAATTGCA